>JAMZAV010000002.1:3615033-4217538 GCA_024449915.1 Sweltsa coloradensis | reverse complement strand
CAATACTGGGTACTTAAGCTTTAAAATGACGTAGAAAAGTCAAGACTCGGGTTTGGAAAATGATTTCTTAGCTTCTTTACAATGTTAGCAAACCATAAAAAAATTATATTATAACAAAAAAGTTTTGATTTTAATTAAAAATTAGTATTTATAGGGTATGGAGCTTGACCTTGGGCAAAATGGGGTATACTGAAAAATGGTTTTTAACGTTCATCCTTTATACAATTCACAAAAAAACTTTGACTGGCGTTTTTCTACACCTGCACATGAGCAATGGACCCATAATGAGAAAGTTTAACAGGAACGCAGTATTATATTGTGCTGCGGCTTTCTTTGCACCGATGTTCCCATGTATGACAGCTTCAATTGCTTCTTTGACCATATCAATAATTGACGAATCTTGTTTTTTTTCGTTATTTTGTAGGTTTTGACCATTGTGAGACTAGAAAATAAAGAAAAACAACACAAATACAAAAATGTAAGGTAAATGGGCTACCACCATGGTGGTGGTAGCACCATGGAGCTATAAATAGTTGGTAGCACCGTGGCTTACACCATACTGCTCCCACCGTTAGTCACAATTGGTTCATAATATTGGTAACCATGTAAAAATGAAATATTTTTCGTAAACGCGTAATTTATATATATATTAGTACTTTAGACAGAAATTAAAAAAGTGACTACACCGGGGTTTGAACCCGGGACCTTAGCTTACCGGGCTATGCTCTTACCAACTGAGCTATGCGGCCACCAATTTAAAACTGTCTAATCTTTGGTCTGTTTTGTATATATATATATATAGCATTCACAATCGAAGACTTGAAGGAGAGCTTGGCTGCCGTTTTTTTTTTTACAATTTTTTGTATTTGTGGGGGATATTACATCTCTTTGCTGTTTGTTTCCTATCAAGGCGTGAAAGATGGACTTTGAATGATTAAATTGGTTAAGTTCCTTGAGCCATCTACTCGTACGCTGCGGTCATCTAAAAAGACTTAATAGCGTCGGGTGTCTCCCAACGTTAATAGGGTGTGTTGATGTCTTCACAGTTTTTAAAATATCTGGATGTATATAATATGTTGTCATTAGTACCTATGTTTTCTAAGCTATTTAGTTTTGTCTATGTATCTAGTTGCAGTGTATGTTATGAAGTAAGGTTTTGTTTGTTTTTGATATTGTTTTATGTTTTAAATTTCCTTGAAGATGGGCAGGGAGAACTGCCCGAAACGTTGAAACTAATAATAAAACCACACGGACTACCCGAAAATACAATGTCTGCATACATATATATATATGTTTAAACTTGGCTTTATAGTAGGCGACTTTAGACAGTTTTAAATTGGTGGCCGCATAGCTCAGTTGGTAAGAGCATAGCCCGGTAAGCTAAGGTCCCGGGTTCAAACCCCGGTGTAGTCACTTTTTTAAATTTCTGTCTAAAGTACTAACTAATATATATTATATATATATTATATATATATATATATAAAAAAAAATTCCTTGGTCAATGTCTTTTTAGAGTTCTCGTAATAAACCAAACATTTGTTTTTTTACGAGAACTCTAAAAAGTCATTGACCAAGCAATTTTTTTATGATTTTGAGTTTAAAATTTTTACTTTTTTGCCACGAAAATGGTTGACTTGGCGCCTCGTCAACAGGCGAAATGATCTTACTTCTTTTCAATGCGAAACTAGGGAGAAAGAATGAAAAGCTTGGCTCAACTTCTATATCTCACAGCATTCACAGTCGAAGACTTGAAAAAGAGCTTGGCTGCCGTTTTTTTTTTTTTTTTTACAATTTTTTGTATTTGTGGGGGATATTACATCTTTTTGCTGTTTGTTTCCTATCAAGGCGTGAATGATGGACTTTGAATGATTAAATTTGTTAAGTTGAGAGTTTTTTTTTTTACTTTTTGGGCCCACGGTCCCCCCCCAAATTTGCCCCCTTGTATTTTGGGAGCTAGATAATATGGTTAAGAGCATGTTTAATTTCAAGTTTGTGCAAATTACTTCGCCTGAGTAATCATGCGTTTTGATTTTGATTTTGATTTTCCCCGGTCCCTATTGCCCGGTTTTGGTTTTAAAGCTAAAGTGATTGCGTATTAGGGACATCTAAGTGTGGTCTTAGCATGGAGTTTAAATAGTACATGGTCTAAGTTTCAAAGTTTTAAGATGTATAGTTTTCTCTTATTCATAAGAATACGGAATTACCTAGTGTTTGATAATTTTGATTTTCTCCTGTACCCGTTACCCAATTTTGCTTTCCATATTCAAAAGTAATAAAGAATTAGAGATATCGAAGTGTATTCCACGTTTGAAATTTCTCAGTTATAGCGTTTTCTTTGAATGATTAATATTTTTAAGTTCAGAGTTGTTTTTTGACATTTTTGGACCCACGGTCTCCCCAAATTTAGTCCCTTGAGTTTTGGACGCTAGATATTTATAATGGTTAATATCATGTTTAATTTCAAGTTTTTACAAATTTCCACGCCTTAGTAATAACGTGTTTTGATTATCATCCAAATTTTGATTTTCTCCAGTCCCTGTTACCCGATTTTGGTTTTGAAAGAAAAAGGCACTGTGTCTGAGTTACATCTAAGTGTGGTCCAAGTTTCAAAGTTCTAAGATTTACCGTTTTCTCTGTAGGGCTCAATATAGCTCCGCGGAGAATTAGCCAGCCAGCTAGCTAGCCAGCCAACCAACCAGCCGGAAGGTTTTCGACGACGTTGAGAGCCTTTTTTTAACACAGAACGGGTTATCGGATCGGGTTGATTTTTTTTTGTAGGTCATGTACCACATATCAGGTCATATACCGAATTTCAAGATTGTAAATCTTTTGGGGCGGCGTGTGCAGATAGCTAAAAACCCCGCAACTCTGGTAGCTGTATACAGGGCCGCGAGTTCGTCGTCGCCTAAGCAGTCGCATGCGCTTGGCTGCGGGCGACGACTGTCGCCCTAGATTAAAAATATCGATCTTTGGTTGGTTATCGCTCACTCGTCGATTGCGTCAGGACCTACAGGGTTGGCTTGGTCGCTTTGATTTACTGTCCCCCACTGAAAATCAGTTATATAACTGAGTGGGTAGACTCTAAATGCAATTTATTTTTATTATTTATTTATTTATTTATTTATTTATTTATTTCGCCTTCGTAATCCCGTCGATATCGTAAACTACAGTATAAGAAAATCACCATGAGACTTCCGGTTTTTTTAATGGCTCCACCCCCTTGTCAAATTCCGAGCTATGGAAGCGGACCTGAAGCAGACGGATTTCCTGGGAAATTTTTCGATAGTTTTAAATTTATCACTTTACTAAATAAAAGTAATGATGAAACTCCTATTACATTTATTTTAATTTAAATGTGTTCTTAAAAGGAACGTGAAAGGAACTATGTTCCTTTTGAGGAACGTTTTTTTTTGAAAAGGAATGAGAACTTTGATCAGTTCCTTTTTGGACGGAAGCTAACTTAACTTTTCAAACTATTCGCATCTGGACCAGATTAGCTGGCGGACGTCAAGGTCAAGCGAGAGCACGCACGCCAACGTTGACAATTTACACACAACTGACATTAGGTAGGGCCTGCCGTATTTGGTCATGTTATCTTGATATATTGTCACATTTATCAACATTTTATATTCAAGTTCAAGTTCAAGTTCAAGTTTTTATTAATCCGTTGATTTATACAAGGTACAAGCCAGGGACGACGCTAGGGGGGGCCTGGGGGGGCCATGGCCCCCCCAAATTTTACTCGGCCCCCCTAGTGGCCCCCTCAAGACACTATGCATTTTTATTAACCTTATCTTATTTTTAATAAAACTCAACATTCAGTATCAAGATTTCAATTACCCTTGTAATTGTAAGTATAGGCTAGGCCTATTGACACATAATTTTTGTTTTTACAATGGGCCTAAGGCCTTTATCCCTTATCAGGTAAAGTATTGAACTTTTTGATACTTCCCTCTCTCTCTTTACTCAGCCTCCAAGCCTCTATTCATTGAAGCAGAATAATTATAGGAATTAGTTTACCTTGCACATCCTTCCCACCTGCAAGCATAGCGTTATTTTTGGATCTAAGTCTCACCTTCCCCTTGTCTGTGTTGAATTCATATTTTAATCTTATATGCTTACAAGACTAGAGACAGGCATTTGACAAAGCGGGAAAATCTCCGAACTCAGTGATACAAAACCAATTCTTGTATTATAAACATTCGAAACGTAAAATTATGTCTTAGGCCTACTGGGAATCATGTTATTTCCAGAAATTAATCGACGAGGGTCTGGTGATAGACTTATGCCCTTTTGGCTATACCGATATAGGAAAGCTCAGACTAGTTTCTGTCGCAAGTTGGATGGAAGTGCACATGCGTATATGTAGTTCTCAATCCGGCATCCTGCACTTATTCAAAATAAATTGACTTTTAAATTTTCTGATTAGGCTACTTTATTAATATAAAATAAATAGGTGAACCGTGTGCAACAAGTGAAAGAAGCTTTGCACGTGGCAGTGTTTATAGTGATGGTGATTGTCGTGGGAGTACCCGTCGACTCCAGAATCAACATACACTGTATTAGGCCTTGTTCTAGACATAGGTATAGACTGCGTAGTTAAAAGATTTGGAGAAGTGCAGCACAAAAAGATTAGGATTATTGTTCAATAAAGGTAAAAATTCGTACGTACCGCCCAATACCAAAAAATTCATATAGATTCTCCCATTGAGACACTTATTATGACTGTTCAATTTTGTTCATGTCCCCCCCCCCCCCCCGCCCCCCTTAAAAAATATAGTAATCCGCTCATGCCCCCCCCCCCCCTTAAAAATGCACGGCCCTACCTTGGCCCCCCCCACTCAAAGAATCCTAGCGTCATCCCTGGTACAAGCTGTGAATAAGCTGTGAAAAAAGTAGTTCGTCCCACAGAGTCTCTGAGAGTCTGTATTTTAATGAAATAATGATTTTAAGTAATCACGATTACGAAAGTGTTTTTTTGCCTTGTTGGTAAATGCCAACCTCGCCAGATGTGATGTCAATGTTTAGGAGCATCAAAAAAATGTCATGATTTTATTCGTACACTTCATAAATACTTAATTTTTAGGATATATTGGGCAAGATTGGCCTTAAAATAGTCGTGTTTTTCTTCGAAAGCAATTTTAGAGATCGTTATTTTATTTACTTTTTGCCATCTTTTTGCCGATCCTGCGTGGGCGACAGTGCTGCGATGCTCCAACTGGCTATACTACTATACCGACTATCCGTTGCCGCGAAAAAGAAGAAGAAGAAGCATCAAGATTTCCCGATAGCCCCGAGCCTATTACCTTTCTAAAACGGTAAATTTATTGATGCAGATAGATTACTTAAATTATGTTATGTTTACTTGGGATAGGTACATTGTCCACTAATTAATAGGCTATGTTGTTAATGTTTTAGGTCTCTTGGAGTCGTATAGGCCTAAATGCTGTTTTCCAGCCCCTAGGCCTAGGCCACCGAGCACGTCAACTCCGATAACCTCTGTAAGTTGTGACAATTGTAATGCCTTCTTTCTGTCACTTTGTATTTAACAGTATGCCCTAGGCCTAGCCCTACCTAGGGGAGGCCGGAACTCGTTCGGTTGGGGCATTGAATAAGAAAGGGATTGGATAGGCAGGCCCTACAGAAAGTTTGGGAACTTCTTCGGTTGGCAGGGGGTGGGGGGTCCAAAAGCTTTTTACATTTGTTTTGTAGGGAATCGGGTAGGGGCTAGGCATAGACACCCCTATATACTATAGGGGTTACACTTTACACATCAATGGGGCTAGGCCTAACCTAGGACTACTTCTTCGGTTCAGGGCCCCCAACTTGGTTTTTCATGCTTATTTCATGCTTTTTAGAACCACGCGAAACTATTGGCATTTATCTTCGCTAGGGGGTCCAACTTTTATACACCTTGTTAACAAAAACACCACTATATTGCCTTGTTACAATAAAGGTGTAGGCCTACTTTCGTTAGGTTAGCCGAACTTTCCTCTGGCTACAGTGCGCCGCGCTAGTTCTAGGATATACATAATCGATAAGAGCGCACCCGAAATCCTTTCCGTTACAGTGTTTATAAAAGTTGGACCCCCCTAGCCGAAGAAGTAGGCCTACCAAACTATTAGGCCTATTAAACCTACAATAACTTTAACGTTGCTATAAACTGGGGCCTAGACCTAGGTCTACTGGTACTTATGTAGCCTAGGCTAGTTGGTGTGACCCAACTTTTTTTTTTTTACTCAACCTACAAAACCTTTAACGTTGCTATTTAAAACAGAAAATGACTTTTAATGGAAAAGTACTTTCTTCAAAATAGTGAGGTTAAAGGTTTTGAAGTTTTTTTTGTTACTGTTAGGCCTAGGGCCTAGGCTAGGCCTACACCAAAAACGTGATGATTCTATTTTAGATTTTTGGTGCTGGAATGTAATAAAATAGTACACAATGAGTTGTTCTTGACTTATTTCATCAATGGTGAGTGTTTATGTTGATTTTAGTTGAAAAAAACGGTATTGAAAAGTTGGGTCACACCAACTACACAAGTACCTACCGGCCTACTAACCCCGTAACGGCACTTCGACCCCCCCCCCCCTAACCTACCTAGAGGGGGAGGAGGGCGCGAAGCACGTATGTTTTATTATATTTCATTTAACACCAACGTGCTTCACACTAAACATCGCAAAAAGCATTTGGACCCTCCCAACCGAACAAGTACGGGCTGCCTAGGCAGGGAGCTAGGCCTATGGCACTGTTCCACACTAGGCCTTAAGAGTCTTCACTAGACAATTGTGACCTAGGCATGCCTGTAAGCACTCAAATTCAAATGAACAACGCTCTCGAGAAAAATTGAAACGACATACGAGAATTCTAAAATGCACATGACACAGATATTTTTATGCAGAAGAACATACAACAAACAGAATTGCTTTATAATCATTGAATCGATAATTAACCGCTTTGTGCTGATTAATATTTCAATTTCAATTTATTCATTCGACCGATACATGGTAACAGATATAACCCCTCTTGAAGAGAGGGAATGATAATCTAATATAATAAAATAATCTAAAAAAATAAGCAACACGTCCATAATATGATTCACATGATAATGATGGAAAATATAAAAAACTAATAAGGAAAAGTGGAATTTGAAAATAAACGAGTTGCTATTAATAATAATAATGAGATTGATATAATATATTATTTTATGAAAGTATAAAATGGAGAAGAGAATTGTTCGATGAGGTGATTTACAATTGGTGCAAGATAATGGTACAGATGAAAGTAAGAGACATAGGCCTTATGATATTTGTATTTGTATTTGTATTTTATTAGCAGCTGTGGATTACATGTGATGCCGTAACTAGTACGTGTATCGTAACATAAGCATTGTCAGAATTGTTTGTATATACATGGCATAGGCCTAATTTACAATTACAAACTACTTTACTAATACAAGATAGATTATTTACTAATAATTACATCATTATACATTTACATATATACATCATAATTATATACATCACTCGTCGAGTGAGAAGCCTCTCTACACATAGCCTACAGAACAGTAAGTAGTAGTCATGCTTCCTTAAAATCACTTATATTATACAGACATTTTTCTATAAGGTAGCATCTCAGTTTTCTTTTAAACATGATCATGTTTGCTTCACTTTTTATTTCCTCAGGTAAATAATTGAATAGTATTTTTCCTGCATGGATTGGGGCTTTGTCAATGACTTTTAATTTAGTTGATGGTAAGTGAAGGTTGTTCCTGTTTCGAGTGTTGTACTGGTGGGTATCGGAGTTCTTTACAAAGGTATCAAAGTGATGTTCACGCACAAAGACTATAGTGTAATATATGTATTTGGAAGGGACGGTAAGGATCTCTAGCGATTTAAAATATTGTTTACACGATTGAGTTGGTTTTAGGTTTAGTATATACCGTATTGCCCTCTTTTGAAGCCTGAATATCTTTAGAGTATTTATTTTGGTGCTGTTCCCCCAAATCACTATGCCATAATTGATATACGACTCAACTAAAGCATAATATGCTGATTTAAGTAAGTTCATATTACAGTAATGCTTTAGCCGTTTGATCACAAATATGCCCGAACTTATCTTTTTAGCAATGTGGTCAATGTGGTCATTCCAGGTAAGGTTTCGTCAATATATAATCCCAAAATTTGTGTTACCCTTACCTGTTCTAGCCTGTGTTCCCCTATAAGTATGTTTACTTCCCTACTTTGTTTGTTGCCAGGATTGAAAACCATAATATTTGTTTTACTTGAGTTTACTTTAAGGCAGTTGGATTCGAATTGCTGTACTACATTATTTGTTTCAACATATGCGTCTACCTCAAGCTCGTCGATTGTCTTATGAGACATGCTCAGGGTCGAGTCATCTGCAAACAGAGTAATCTCACCCTTTAGTACTTTTCTGGTATGTCATTTATACTTATGTTAAAGAACAGAGGGCCATTTATGGAACCTTGCGGTACACCGTGTTTCATACCTTGTGCCCTTGATCTGTATGTTTGCACTTGACCAAGACTGTTCTCCTGCTTTAATTCTACGTATTGTGTCCTGTTCGCGAGGTATGACTGTACCACATTTCAATGCCACGCCCCTTATGCCGTAGCATTCTAATTTTTTAATCAATATTTTATGGTTCACACAATCGAAAGCCTTTGAAAGGTCCCATAAAATACGGCCATGGTTTTGTTTTTATTGTCAATATTTTCTATTACACAATTTATGAAATTTGCTGCCGCAGTTATAGTAGATTTATTTTCCCGAAAACCGTGTTGCTGTTTTGAGATCAGATTTTGCGATTCTAAAAACCTAGTTATTCTTTTGTTAAAAGCCTTCTCAAAAATTTTTGAAAAAGCTGGTGGTAGTGCAATTGGTCTGAAGTTTCCTATTTCTACTGTATCAGATTTTTTTTGAATAGGTATGATTTTTGCAAGTTTGAGCTTTTCAGGAAATTCACCTTCAATGAAGGAGAAATTTATTAAGTGCACTAATGGTTTTATTAGTTGTCTTGCACATTCTTTAATCAAGAAGGGCGGGATTTCATCATATCCAAATGATCTCTTTGTTTTTAAGTTCTGATATAATCTTGTAAACCTCGTGTTCAGTAAACGAGATGAAGTATCATTGCATGATCTAGACGCCTAGGGAGGGTAACATTTGATTCGTAAATTTTCCTGGTGTCGTCACTCACTATCTGTTCCGCTACTGTAGCGTAATAGTCATTTAGCGTGTTAGCGATGTCATTAGGGTTTGTGTGCAATTTGTTATTATGGACGATGGTTGTTATAGACCGGTTACTTTTTGATTTGCTACCTCTTTCATTGTTGACTGTCTGCCACAGTGCCTTAATTTTATTTTCAGAATTAGAGATGTAACTTTGAACAGATTTTGCCTTTGCACTTTTAATTACTTTCCTATATGTATTTTTGTAGTTTCTTATATAGACTTGAGTTGATGTTTTAGTAATTTTAGCCACACATTTTGCATATATTTTGAGTTTCCTTTTAGAATTCAGGATTCCCTTTGTGATCCAGTCGTTATTTTGACTGTGCATGTTTGGTTTAGGCCTAACTTTCTTTCTTTGTTTTGGACATGCCACGTTAAATAAGTGAGTAAATCTAGTTATAAATTAATCATACTTTGTATTTAAGGTAGTGGCTCTGTACGTTGTTATCCACTGTTCCCTATCTAACAGTATTTTGAGGTATGGTATATTTGACTTGATATCCCTGACCTCAATATACTTGTGGTTTTGCTTATTGCTTAATCCCACCTGGCTAGGAATTATTGTAGATTTCTATTGTCTGCCCAAAGTGGTCAGACACTGCTGTGTCTATCACGTTGGTTTGGTAGAGATTGATTTTTAAGTCGGTTAGGATGTTGTCAATGAGTGACACAGATGTGGGCGTCACCCTTGTTGGTTCCCTGATAGTCTTTTTAAGATTGTTCATGTTAAGAAAAAGTTCTAATTTGCAGGTGGTTGCATTGTTTTCTAATGTATTTATATTAAGATCTCCACATATTATAATATTGTGATTCTTTTTCTTTGTCGAGTCAAGGAGCTGTGAGATATGGTCAAGAAATACGTCTATAATATCTCCACATGGTGATCTATATACCGTTATTAATGTTATGTTCCTATTTTGGTAATTTATTACTGCTCCTGCATGAGGCATATAACTAAAAAAATCGTAACCATATGTTACAATTTTAGTTGACTTTGAAACAGGACTTAACAGGTGATATATCATTGCTGAATTTAGCTAGAATATCTGTTTTTATTTATTATTATTTAATTGTTCATTATTTATAATTCTTTATTATTCACCATGGTTAAGCGTAAAGTCAACGCGGCGGGATTCGGGAACAACCTCTTCTTTTTCCCGTTGCATCGACTTTATGTGTAACAATGGTTTAAAGTAGGCCTAGGGTTTATTACATAGGTCTACATCAATTCTGTTTGTTGTATGTTCTTCTGGATAAAAATATCTGTGTATTGTGCATTTTAAAATTCTCGTAGGGCCTAGATGTTGTTTCAATTTTTCTCCAGAGCGTTGTACGTACATCTTAATTTGAGTGCTTTCGAGCGTGCCGTGTACATGTCTGTCTCGTGAACTCTTAAATAGATAGGATGGACAGTGCCTACCTAATAATTGGTTAGATTACTAGGAAAACGCTTAAGTCCCGCCGCGTTGTTGGATTATTTATTTATTTATTTATTTAAGTAAGCCTTCTACAGTGTTCACTCATATGCATGTCATTAGACATGCGAGTATTTGAAGTTGTCAAAATCTGTACAATTGTTAAGAAAACAAACATAAACAACAACATAAACAGTTTACAATGTTAACAAAGTTCAATTCGATAAAAGAGTGCAATTGGTCAATTCAAATAGTTTCAATGTAGATACAAAATATATCAGTCATTAGATTAAAATTAAAATTAAAACTAAGATATTTGGGTTCACACAACATATGTACTGATACTATAGTTAGCTTAAGCTAGTCCTATACAATACAAGTCTCAAAATATTCACTTACTGAATAAAAGCTGTGTTCCAAAAGGAATGATTTAATCCTAGCCTTAAACTCCTTCCTAGAGCTTGTAACACCAACATTCCGTAATTCTTCAGGCAATTTGTTATATACTTTAATTCCCATGTTCACGGGATCATTATCCAGCAGCTTCAATCTATGGCTAGTCTGGTACAATTTTCCCTTCCCTCTCGTGTTTATATTATGGACATTTGCATTCAATTGAAATAAGTTAGGAAATTTATTTACAAACATGATAACCTCAAGCAGATAAAGACAAGCTACAGTTAATATATTTGCATTCTTAAAAGCCTGTCTGCATGATTCTCTAGAGCCTAAATGGAGCATATACCGCAATGCTCTCTTCTGAAGGCAAAAAATCTTACTTACACTCGTTGAGTTCCCCCAAAACAATATCCCATAGTTTATCAGAGACTGAGTGTTGGCATGAAAAACTTTTTTCCTTGTATCCAAATTACATTGGGTGGACAAGGCTTTCATGTAAAACAAGAAGAGCTTAGTCTCTTGCCCAGGTCTTCAATATGAGATGACCACTTTAGTTTAAAATCCAGTTTAAGGCCTAGGAATTTGGCTACCTCCACTATATCAATTGATAAGTTTGTTATGCTCTACTGTTAAATGTGGATGTTGACCCTTAACTTGGTAGGTAATTATTGGGTTTTTGAACAGTTTAGCTATAATTTGTTAGCCTTGAACCATGCTTCTAATTCTCTAAGAATAACTCCCAATTGTAAATTAACTCGTCTATGCTCTGTGCCGTAATTATCACGGTAGTATCATCTGCGAAAAGAATTGCTTTGCATAGACGCGCTAAATAAGGTGGTAAATCGTTGATATAAAGGCTAAAGAAAACTGGACCAATATTAGAACCCTGCGGAACCCACTATTAACCTGTTTCCAACCTGATGAACACTCAACACCATTGCTGTTAATGTCTACGCGTTGCTTTCGGTCAGTAAGATAGGATCTGACCCATGAAACCTGCTGTACCCCTTAGTCCGTAATGTTTTAATTTATCAATAAGGATAGAATGGTGAAGTGTATCGAATGCTTTAGACAGATCGCACATAATAGATCCAACCACTAGTTTCTTATCTAAGGCGTTATTGATCTCATGTATTAGTTGGAATGCTGCCGTCATGGTAGAGTGTCCCTCTCTGAACCCATGTTGATTCTCGCATAGTATATTATTGTCATTGAGGAACACATGGAGTCTGCTAAGAAATAATTTTTCGAACACCTTTGACAATGTCGGCAGCAAAGCAACTGGCCTATAATTTGAAATCTCAGTCTTTTCCCCTTTTTTAAATAAAGGCTTAACCACCGAGTATTTAAGCCGTTCCGGAAAAATTCCCTCTGTGAAGGAGCAATTACATATATGCGCCAATGGTTCCGCAACAAATGGCTACTATATTTTAAAATACATTAGAGACACCATCCCACCTGCTGAATGTTTTGATTTTAAGTTATTTATTATATCTATTACTTCAGCAGGACTAGTCAGACTCAATACAAAGTCTGGGATGTTATTATCAGTAACCTTTTGTAGATTGATCATACATTCTTCATTGGTATTGGTTTTCTGATCTATTAGATCACCTGCAATTGAAGTGTAGTACTGATTGATAACATGTTTATCAGTTATTCCTTCATTTCCTAATTTGATTTCATTTATACTAGAACTGTTACCTTTCCCTTGTTTTCCTGTCAGATAATTAACCAAATTCCATGTTGTTTTAACCCTGTTGTCTGAGTTTTCTATTAATGCTGAATTAAAATCGTGTTTTGCCTTTTTATAAGTTTAGATAGATCCTTCTTGAATGTGTTGAAGAAACTTTTAAACTCATCACTGGTATCTGTTTTGCTTTGTACATATAAATCTCTTTTCAAACGACATGCATTTTTAATTTCATCCGTAATCCATCCTTTAAAAATGTGTGTATGGTCTTTTGGGCGACATGATTTTTTGGGGAAATGTGTTTCAAAGAGTGAGAGATATATGTTCAGGAAGAGATTAAATTTTTTATCAACCTGATCTGTTGGAATGTTGTAAATGTTTGACCAGTCTACGATAGCCAAATCACATATAAACTCATGGATGTTCTCTGGTTTAAATGATCTTTTCAGTATAGATTTGGATTTTATGCCTTTGTCTATCTTCCATGTAGAAAAAGGACAAGGTACTGAGATTAGTTGTCCGCTATGATCCGATAGCCCAGATATAATATTTGACACATCTTGTGGATGGAGGAAATTTGAAATCACATTGTCGATGGCCTGAGCTTGAAACTATGAGTAACTCTAGTGTAATCAAAATTTAGGGCCGATAAATTATAAATTCTCAGAAGATTTTCAAACTTAGTTTTGTTACAACTATCAACCGAAAGTCAATGTTTATGTCACCACATATTATAATTTTTTAACCTTCTCGGCGTATTAACTTAATTAAGTCTTCAAATGAGTTCATAAACTTTTTAATATGCCCAATTCTGGCGGACGATAAATAGTGATAATACCTATGGGAGTGGAAGAAACAACTTCAATGCCACATACTTCAAGGACTCTCTCAACAGACTTGCATGTAATGTCGGATCTTGGCTTAATAATTAGATTCCTAGAGTTTCTACTGTAGATACACACCCCCCCTCCTTTTGCACTGTGTCTGGTAAAATATGAAGCTAATGTAAAATCATTAATAATAACTGAATGTTCTTGAGAAGGTAACATCCAATGCTCTCCAAAACACAGAATGTCAACTACCTCTGGAACAGAATCTAAAAAAAGTTCCACCTGTTCGGTTTTACTACATAAGCTTCTAATGTTTTGATGGAAGACAATTAAACTTTTTATAGGCCTACTCTTCCCGTCCCCTTTGTTTAGTGGGCTTCCGCTTATAGAATTTATATTTTTATCATCTGAGACTTCCCCTAACTTTGGTCCCTCCAGAATTGAATTTGAATTAGTAATAGTTCCTCTAGGCCTAGTTCCTAATTCAACTTTCTTCTCTTTTCTAATTTGATTGATAACATCTGTGTTTTTAAGTTCACTCTGAAGGAGAACTGTAATTTTGTCTAATTTTCCATAGAGACTTTGGCAGTTTTGGTGGGCTAATTTTAGGCCCCCTATGCCTACTTTGCTTGACCCACCTTGCTCTTTGTTCTCCCTTGCCCATAATTTAGGTTTTTTGTGGGCAGGAATGTTGTATTTGATAAAAATTTGGCACTTCCCTGTCAAAATGGTTGATTTTCATCATTTACTAGTCCAGCAATCTGTTTAAACATAGAACCAATCTTCTGAGTGTTTGCCTGGTCTGTGTTGTGGCACTGGATTTTTCAGTGTTGGTGTCTGACTTTGGTGTCTTTGGTGAGTTGGCTCGGCGACATCCTTGGTTATCAAGGTGGGCTCGGCATCATCCTTGGTCGTCCGAGTGGGCTCAGGGGCAGTCTCGGTTGTCGAGGTGGGCTCTGCATCGTCCTTGATTGTCGGGGTGAGCTCTGCGTCAGTCTCGGTTATCGAGGTGGGCTCGGCGTCATCCTCATTCACTACGGGAGAATCCACGAGCAGCGTAACTGGGGCCGGAGCTTCATCCACTATGGGAGAATCCCTGAGCAGTGTAACTGAGGCCGGAGCCTGATCCACTACAGAAGAAACTACGAGCAGCGTAACTGGGGCCGGAAGCACTTCCACCCCGGGAGACTCAGCAAGCGGCGTAGTTGAGGCCGGAACCTCTTCCACCCCGGGAGACTCAGCAAGCAGCGTAGTTGGGGCCGGAACCTCTTCCACCCCGGGAGACTCGATGAGCAGCGTAGCTGGGGCCGGAACCTCTTCCGACCCGGGCAACTCGATGGGTAGCGTAGTTGGGGCCGGGTCCTCGTCTATACCGGGAGACTCGACGTGCAGCGTAGCTGGGGCCGGAGCCTCATCCACCCCGTGAGATTCAGCAAGCGGCCTAGCCGGGGCTTCGATGGTGTTGTTGTTTGTGCTTAGGCCTATATTAGTTGGAGTAGGCTAGTGTCTAGACATGGACGCCAGTCAAGGGTATCAAAAATTTCAAGAAGCATATGATGTAATTTTGTAGCACCATGACGACTGAGGTGCAGGCCACCCTTAGAGAGATCTTGCTTCGTAACCCATTTGTTAGAGTTGACAAGCACAACTTAGCGTAATTGGTGCATTGAGCTGCCATGTGTTACGCAGATTTTCTGTTGTTCTGTGAAAAAATTATTACTTAGTCGAAGATTTTTTTAATTAAATTAAATAAAATAAAAAATTAACTTAATTTTTTTAATAAATCGTAATTTAAAAAAATAAAAAATCGTAAAAATTGCAATTTTCATAAGAAATAATTATTCGATTGCACTCAAATTTAACACGAATATATAAGTTCATAAAATTAAGGTTCTGTAAAAAAATCATTACAATCGGATAAAGCATGTAGGTGTTATAAGCCGAAGAATTGTTTTAAAAAAGAAAAAACCCGTAAAATTTCGATTTTCATGAGAAATAATTTTTCGATTACGTTCAAATTTCACACGAATATCTTAATTCATAAAATTAAGGTTCTGTGAAAAAATCATTACAATCGGGTAAAGCGTGTAGGTGTTTATAAGTCAAAGAAATTTTTAAAAAATCGAAAAAAATCGTAAAATTGCGTTTTTTATAAGAAAAAATTTCCCGATTGCGCTCAAAAACGTGGCAGTTCTAAGTTCAGAGATTTCGAAGGCCTCCATAAAATTTCATCGCAATCAGAGTATCGTTTCATGCCGGAATCGTGTGTAACAAACACACAAAAATACAAAAACAAAAAAAAAAAAAGAAAAAAAACATTCCGGATTTTTTTCTCCAGTGTAGTGAAATGGAATCTTCGCTTCGCTCGCTACGCTCATCCAATGAACCCTACAACTACTGTAGGCCTATGGTAATTGGATGAGCAAAGCAAAGACTTCAATTTCACTGGTAACCGCCCATGAGAGCGCTGCAATAAGGTCGAAACCAAGAAGAGCGCGGTAATAAGAGCGACGCCCTAAAGAGCGAATGACCAATAAGAGCGACAGGCCAATAAGAGCGACACCAAAAAGAGCGAATGGTCAATAAGAGCGACAGGCCAATAAGAGCGAATGGCCAATTAGAGCGACAGACCAAAAATAGCGACAGGTAAAAAAGAGTGACATGCCAAAATGAACGACACACTATTTAGAGCGAATTTTGCTAATTTTGCTACCAATTATACAGGTATCTATTTTTATTTATTTTTATGTGGAGCAACTTTGTCGATGCTAACTTATAGGCATCTGAACTGTGGCCAATACTGTAATTCTGGCCGCTGGTAGCCACAAGTCAACCGTCGATGCCAGCAGCATCGGCAATGTTACTTTTTATTAACTGTCTTTTTTTCCATATGTCGTTCTTAGTGACCTGTCGCTCTTATTGGCATGTCGCTCTTATTGACCTGGCTCTCTTATTGACCTGTCGCTCTTATTGGTCATTCGCTCATTTTGAGTCGCTCTTATTGGTCATTCGCTCTTTTTGGCCTGTCGCTCT
Organism: Sweltsa coloradensis; assembly: GCA_024449915.1. NCBI lineage: Eukaryota > Metazoa > Arthropoda > Insecta > Plecoptera > Chloroperlidae > Sweltsa > Sweltsa coloradensis. The sequence continues at coordinate 4,200,914 of JAMZAV010000002.1, read as the reverse complement.
TATTGGCTATTCGCTCTTTTTGGAGTCGCTCTTATTGGCCAGTCGCTCTTATTTACCTGTCGACCTTATTGGTCTGTCGCTCTTATGGGCGGCGCCCTTATTGTCGCGCTCTATTGGGCGGCGCGCTTGTTGCCGCGCTCTTTTTGACCGTGAGCCATTTCACTGGCCCCCCAAAAAATTTAGCTCGGGTGTTTTTTTTTGTTTGTTTTTTTTTTGTCTGTTTGTTAACTCTTTGCAGGCAAACGGCATATCCGATCTTGATGAAAATTGGAGGGGACCTTTGAAATCTCTGAACTTGGAGGTGTATTGTTTTTGGGTACAATCGAAGAAATATTTCTCAGGAATAGGCCTATCGTACTTTTACGATTTTTTTCGATTTTTAGTGCAATATTTTCGTGATATTTGGCTCGCGACCGGGCAAACGGCTTCTCCGATCTTGATGAAACTTTATAGGAACGTTTGAAATCATAAAAATTAAATATGTTATGATTTTAGAGACATTTGAAGAAATATTTCTCATAGAAATCGTGCTTTTACGATTTTTTTTTCGTATTTTATTTGACATTCTAATTACCATGTAGCATTTAGTAGGCTACTACTTTAAAAGATTTTGCAATGGAACTTACTAGGAAAACGCCAAAGTCGTTGTTAGACGAGTGAGAGAGCCATGTGTTGAGTACCCGGGATCATTTGCATTGAAGTTAGATAATTATATTGTGGTATTCATAGGCCTATAGGGTTTTTAAGTTTAGTTGGTATAAGGGCACGTCAACTGTTAGGCCATAATGCGCAACTTTAGCCAATGATAGGCTAGGGAGGTCTAAGGTAGGGGGAAGAAAAGTAATGTTAGCCGGTACTCAACACATGGCTCACTCACTCGTCTAACAACGACTTTGGCGTTTCTCTAGTATAATCTTTATACAAACATTTGTGGCCACAGACCCTTGTTGAACAGATAGGCTACACCCCAGGCTAGATGGAACGGCCGATGTATGACCCCTAGAACAGGTAGGCTACTTCCTCCAGCGTCAATGTATGAAAAATTAAAGTCGATTCCGTCTGGGCTCGGGGTAGAATTGGCCCAGAGCATGGCTCTGCTAATCGTAAAAGGCGATTCAAGAGAAAATGTCCACCTCGCAAACATCAGCTAATAAGAGGGAAGTATACTCCCCAAAACTAGAGGCGAGCTCTGGTAATCGTCGTCGGGGACACCTCCCCCTTACCTTGATGACCTCCCCGACGACGGTGACAATGACACAACGAACGATGACAAAGACAATGACCACGACGTGAGAAATCCCCCTTCCTCCCCTTACCCATGGCTGGATCTGACCAGCATGGGCTCCTCCTCCCCATCCCTTAGGCTAGAGTGGTGCATTATGACCTAACGGTTGATGCGTCATTAATCCAAATTTAAAAAAAAATTAGGCCTCTGCAAACAGAGAAAGTGGTTTATAGATTTTTGGTTTCAGGGTGCGTCAACCATTTGTCGTCGTTGTCGCCGTCTTTGTTATGAAGAAAGGCTAGTCCCATACGTCCCAATTTAGTTTTAGTTTGGATTAAGGGTGCGACAACTTCTAGACTAAAAAATTGACACTCTTGCCTCGAGGATATAGGGAGGAAAATCCCATGCTGGTGCTGGTCAGAAATAGCCACGGGTAAAGGTAAAAGAAAAGGGAGGGTTCTCGCGTCGTGGTCATCATCGTCTTTGTCATCGTTCGTTTTGTCCTGGTCGTCGTCGTTGGGAAGGTCGTCGGAGAATATGGGGGGTCCCCGACGACGACTGCCAGAGCTCGCATTCTAATTTCGAGAAGTAATATACTACTTCCCTACTTACCAGCTGATGTTTGCGAGATAAAATACGTCTCTTTCCTCGCCTTTAACGATTAGTATACAGAGCCATGTTCTTGACTAAAGGTTCTAATATGCACAGCTTAGGCAAACGGAAGCGTACTGCTAGACTTCCTATAGCATAGGTTCCTAAAGTAGGCCAGTTTATGAATTAAATTTTATACGTCATAGGCCTATTACTTTAAGATTGACATTAGGTATTGCACTGTTTCTTGTAGATCATCACCAGCCCAAACGAAGTGTATAATAGTATCCTTGATAGCCAACGTTATTTACAGAATGACAGAAACCATGCATGACAAAAACAAAATAATAAACATCGACTTGGTTCAACTGATCGCATACTTTCACAGGCTGTGTTCTATTTTACTAATGGGTATTTTAAACATTTGCAATCTAGGAACAAATTTTTCACATTTTCATTTCTTGTGAGCTTAAATCACAACGGATATTGCTCATTTTGTTAGCAGTTCTAAGTTACCTGGTCACAGATGTCTGTTTAAAATTTCAGCTCAATCTATTTGGCCGTTCGGCCGTATGAGCCTGGACTAACTGACAGACAGACATTTAACATAGCCTACAGACAATGGTCACGGCCAAGGCCCGATCGAGTAGCGTTATAAAATCCTCATTCGCTTCGCTCACTTGTCTAAAAAGTAAAGAGATCCCACTCATACTAAAAACTTAAAAAGCTCATCCATCAACGTGACTAAAAAAAGCGTTTGCGAAGCTTCCTACTGTAGTTTATGAGAGAGTGTAGCCCTATTATATAGGTAGGGTACCTAGGCTGAAAGATGATGTTATTATGTGTCTACTAATGTCTTGTATTATTTACATTTTTAATATAGGCCTACATTCCACATTGGTAGGCTATATGACATGTACCACAACCACACATTGTAAAAATGCATAAAATGAACTGAATTGAAATTACGCTAATACGAAACATCCAGTCTGATGAACGAATACCGCTGTCCGCAAAATTACACCTAGGTTGGCCTATAGTTCCGGCCACCGCCATCGTTATTCGTTAGGCCTATAATAGCTACCATTGATTAATGTAACTAAACTACCTATCGTACTTTACTGGCAAAACTCGGAAGTTGATTCTTCTGAAGCATTTCCAGAAAAGCGCAATTGTGAGGGGGCACTTTACATGTGTGTTGAAACTTGAAAGAGCAAAAATATATAATTTATTTGTACCATATTACCATCATTTTAAAGTAGACCTACTGTTTACATTTCAGGAATCAGGAGTGAGATGAACTAAAGACATTGTCATCGCCACAGCCACTCCACCATCAGAGATCTTCACTTGTTTGGTCGAGGTCGACACTTCTTGATGCGGGATTCTAGACTAAAACCTTTCCCCGGGTCGTCTCTTTTTGGTTTTAAAGCGGGGATTTAAATGGGGTTTTTCCCGGAAAAAGGGTTTTAAAACCTTTATTCTACAGTAGGGCCTACCTTTAAAGGCCTTTTCCCATGGGCCCAAACCCCAAAAAAAGTTTATTTAAAACCCCTGCTATTTTAAACGATCCTCCCTAGGGGTTTTAAATTTTTCAAAAAATTTTTTTCGGGGGGAAATTTTTTCATGAAAATTTTAAAAAGCATTAAAAAATTTTCAATTACTTTTTTTTTTTTTTAAAATTTCTCTTTTTCAAATCAAACAAATCTTTTTATCCCATTATCAATTCCCTTTGTTTTTGGGCCTTCTCATCCAGTAAAATAAATACACACAAATACAGCCCAATACATACGGGTTAATTTAAACATACTGGGTCCTAGGGCTGCCCAACAATACGGAAATTCGTTTACGATTCATATAAGAAAAAAATTCGATACGAAAAATTAAAATTTTAATATCGTTGATTAAAAAAAAAAAAAAAAAAAAAAAAATTTTTTTTTTTTTTTTTTTAATAATCAAGAAAAGGTTTTGGTGGGGCAGTGAGTTATGGTTCGGGCAGCGGCCTTTTCCTTCCCCCCCCCCCTCCCATGCCAAACTAATTTTGATAAGTATTTTGGTTTGGGGGCCAAGACTTTTGCTGTTTTGTTTTTTTTTATCTTTTTAAGATAAGAAAAACAAAAACAAAGTGAAATTTTCATTCATATCGCAAAGCAAAAGAGGAAAGCTCAATTTGGTTTCACTGGGAAGTAGGGGTCCGGGAACAGGGGCCCGGAAAGAGGGGTAAAAGACAGAGAAGTCGTTAGCTTCCATCTTTTTCCGGGGCCCGCCGAAAGTATTTTTGATTTTCTTCAGGGGAGGGACAGTGGCAGGGTTGTTTTGCCGGGGGGGCCCTTTGGGTTACGCCCAAGAACGTAAAAAACACGTTAAAAAAAAAATTTAAAAAAAAAAAAAAAAAAAACAAAAAAAAAAACGATATCGTATCGATTTTAAAAGTTCGAATCGAAAACCCCGATATCGATATTCCCCTCACATACCCATATGAGTTTTTTAGTTGGGCAGCCCCAATAGGGAAAAACATAAAATATACATAAAAAAAGTTTTTGTTATAATTAAGTAAAGATTTAAAAAAAGTTATTTGGTTAAAAAACCCCTTTTTGTTGTACAGTTATATTAAAAAAAAAAAAGAGATAGTGAAACCCGGGCCCAAAATTTTTTTTTGACATAATACTGTGTTTTTAACTGTCCCCAAAGGGTTTAATGTAAATACTCATCCCCGGGGGATACATAGGTCCCGTCGAGAAGATTTTTTTTTGTTTTAGTTTTTAAAATAGCTAACCCTTTTCCCTTTTTTAAAAACTGGGGGGAACTTTTAAAAACTTTTTTTTGCCCTGTAATAGAGATGTTTTTCCCAAACCCTTTAGGTTTTTGTGTAGGGTATTTTTTTGAAGCGCAATTTGTGTCTTGTCTCATGTGGTTGGTGAATAGAGTTTTTAAAAAGGTCGGGATGCGTTTTAACAAAACAGACTGCTTTATCCTATACGTGTTGGATACAGTAAGTATTTGAAGCTCTTCAAATTTCTCTCGACAGCTTTCATTTTTTTTAAATTTCCCAGTATCCTTACCGCTCTTTTTTGTACAATTTGCACTCGTTGAATCAAGGACTTAATTGCGGTTCCCCAGGACAGTATGCCGTACGTCAATATGGAGTGAAAGTTTGCAAAATATGCTACTCGTAGTGTGGTCGGAGTGGCTAGAGAGGAAAGTATTTGAAGAGCGTACACACTTGAGTTTAGCCGCCTACACAATCCATCAATATGAGGCTGCCATGACAGGATCTCATCCAGAACAAGGCCTAAGAAGTTGGCCATAATTACTGGATGAATTACTTTATTGACTATTGAGATACTGGTTGGCTCAAGGCTCGCAGAAGATTTCCACTTAAAGTGTAGTAGCTTTGTTTTCTCTTCATTTAAATATAATTTATTAGCCTGGAACCAATTGCTTATGATGCCAACCAACTTCTCAGCTATCATTTTAGTTAGACTAAGCTGCGGACACGACAGTATTATACTGGTATCGTCCGCAAACAAAATTTATATGATAATTGTTTTTATTAAATATCATTGTACATAACTATATAATATGTACTCAGCAAACACAATTTTAAAAAAACAATAAAAACAAACAAACAAATAAAAGCATATTGACAATTTTCATGAAAATTTTCAAGCCTTGTTGAAAATTTTCTGAAAATTTTCAACGTTCCATCACTAATCCTACCAATACTTTAGGTCAAAGACATTTTGATGGGTTATTTATTGATGTTGAAGAAAATAATCTTATTTTTATTTTGTTAAGTTTGTGGGTAGGCCCGGGGCCCCTATGTTTAGCCGAGTATATGATGAAGAAAAGCTCAATAAAGGCCTTCCGGTAAATGTGCACTTTGATATTAAACTGGGCTTTGCCCTATAAATCTACATAGGGTAAGCCTACAGCTCAGTCTAGACTCTAGCAGTGCTTTTTTATTGGAGTTGTTTTAATTGGGCCTCCTAGAGACCTAAGCCTATATGTAAATGTAAATTTTAACAATTTTTAAAAATCAGTCAAAAGGTACCTATTTAGGTAGCCAACCTAGCCTGTAAACTAGGAATGTCAACGATAATCGTATCAATATTATCGCAAGGCCATAGGTGGCTGTTGCTGTATCACAATAATCGTACAATATCAATATTGCTAGCGATATCGTGATAATTAAATCGGGAATCCGGATTTTTAATAGCAAATTCAGTACCGCAGGTACGTAGTAGGGCCTATATTATAGGCCTACAAGTTTATATGACTAGGAAATCGCTAAAGTCCCGCCGCGTTGATGGATGAGCTTTTTAAAGTGTTTAGTTCGCCTGAGATTTCTTTACTTTTGCAAGTGCCTTGTTTTGCTGCCTACGCATTGAAGGTGATTGTTGTCAAGTTTCTATTGTTTCTTGTCAATTGGTATTATTTACCGTAAAAAACTTATATTAAAAGCTTTATTTCTATGGATTCTGGCTAGCTTTTTCAACTTTTTCTTTCAAAAGGTACTACATCACCATAACCTTAATGTCCATGTATAATAATGAACATTGTAGCCCCACCCGTTTGGTCAGAATTGGCCCAAATGGCACGAAAATATTGTACAAAAAATCAAAAAACTTATATTAAAAGCTTTATTTCTATAGATTCTGGCTAACTTTTTCAACTTTTTCTTTCAGAAAGCAATACATCACCATTACCTTAATGTCCATGTGAAATATGAACGTTGTAGCCCCACCCGTTTATTATATATTGTATTGACAAACCCAATGTTACTCTGTAAATGTAACCTACATGGATGCTAATAAAACTGAACTGAACTGAACTTTTATTATTTTGTAATTCCAGACTGTCAATAGTTCGTGGACGTTGGTGAAGCCTTGACGCAAGATGGCCTGGATCAATTGATGGATGTGACTACAGCGACCTTGGACATGGTGAGTGGAAACCTGACCACACACAGTAGTGAAGTCTGGTGCTACCCTACACTGCACTGTAAGACAGTTCCATGAGCTTGAGCTTACATTTATTATTATGTTTTAGAGACAGTTAAAGCGACATCTATCCGATTTCATCATAGGCCTAATGCAAATTTCTTTTGTTTTTATAAAATGCATAAATAACTTTATTGCTATTCGCTAATTTCACGAGGCTCCACTTATACAACTAGGGCGCTGGTCCAAAACATGACACTAGGGGGACACGGGTTCGAGTCCTGCATGCGGCATAGGCATGTGTTTTTTGTAATTGTCCTTCACCCTCACCTATCCCTCTTTGTCTCTATTAGCAGTATGTATTGTAAGTATAATAAATAATAATACAGTTAATATGTATTATACCTACCGTATCCAATTATCAATTTATTTTGTTGTACTCGTGCAACCCTACTAGTCACTGTGTTGCACATTTTCAGGAATGGAAGGATCCTGTACGACCATCAAATAGGCTCCTCGAGAACCTTCCACATCATATGTCGCAGCTCATGCGTGATTCTTCAACTTCAGCATCTCACACATCGTCATATTCAGCCGCCTACGCTCGTATCGCACATAGAGGAAATATTTGTAAGTCAATTCTTGGAACAGTTGATTAATTCCTAATCCCTCTATCCTCCCTTTTAAGAGGGATAACATGCATGTTCGGTACGGTGCTCGACTACTTGCTTAACTATTTCATTTGTTAGTGTAATTTTATAAAGTCTGTTTAAAACTTCCTTGTTTCTTGCAGTCTCTAAGTTATCTGACACGACTCTTGTCAATGAGTGAAATGATGATATCGTTAAGCTAGTGATCATGAAGAAGCACCAGCATAGCATGTTTGCATGTTCCCAGCATGTTCACTAGCTCACACCACAGTTTACCTAATATATGCCTATTGCATTTATCCAAGTAAATAATAATAATAATAATAATATTAATAGAATAGGCCTAGTGAAAATAAAACTAACGTAAATGTTAGGAATGCATCCCGATTTAAAAACCAAAATCGATAATAGTTTGATTGAAAAATCGCTAGCCGGTACTTAACAGGCATTGGAAGCCCTTTCGCTGCTTAATGGCGGCAAGTTCAATGTTTTCCAATGCTGCCAGTACGAAGGTACTCTGGTGTAAACTATGGAGTGAACCCTAGTGTCCCCTGGTAGTGGTTGTGGTGTGTCTGTGTCGTCCATGATGCTTAATCTCAGCTGCTCTTAATGAGTCCCCTTGTGCCGAGTAAAACAACATGGAAATAAAAAGGATCGAGTGGAAGAAACAACTCGAGATTTAAACGTCTTTCTCGCATACCGATGTAACCGTGGACCTTGTGCGAGTGCATCCTTTGGTTCCTTCTATTTCCTTAAAACAGGGTTTTTCTGCACTAGCGACGTCTTTCATCATGAGCTCCCCCCCAAACATCACGTCCCAGTCCCACGCGTGGTTGGCCGGCCGGCCGTTTCGACTGCACGTAAACAGACGCTATGATCGTGTGTCGTGCCTTTGTGAAGGTCGTGCTTCTAGGGAATCTTAGTTCTGTGAAGTTTCATTTCAGCTTTTGTTGCGATAGTCGTTCGTTAATTTACAAGATACTATCAGTTATTCAATGCTCCAATATTTATTACGCGACAAGATGAATAATATTCGGCATTAATTTGGAAGGCGTAATTTTAGTCTGAGAGAACTGATAACTTAAGCTAATAGGTAGCACTACGGAATGAAACCATACAGAGTTTGCGTGGGGTGGGGTGACGTTCATCTCGATAAAATGCTTGTTGACCTTGAGCAATGTACTACAATATCTGCTGTGACGTGGCGAGGTTGAGCTATTGGCGCCTGCAGGCACGGCGAATCAGCCACCCAGCTTGGCATGGGCGATGCGTTGCGCTTCGGACTTTGCGCCGTACGAGCGTTGATACGAATTTTGTAGATCTCGCAGTGGGCAAAATTTTCACGGAATAAAGCGATTATTGTCTTCACTGGAAATATTTCATAACAATTTACAGAACGAGGTGTAAATTACAAAATTTTGGACAGACGAGCTATTCGATTATTATTGATAATCTCGATAATCAATTCTGGAAGACTGAATCGATTATCGATTTGGGAAATAATCGTATCGATTGATATATCGATTATCAAACGGCAACCCCTCTTATTAACGCAGTAGGTACACAATACACCCACACACACAGCTTGTAGATGGAGCGACTGTAGAAATAACTACCAGACTAGAGGGCTGGTTGTTAGTACTCAATTGCTCGTCTTTGTTCCATGTTGTTTTCTCGGTGCCACCCACAGCCTTGTATTTCCCCGTTATTGGATGGATCACAAAAGCATGGCATAGATCTCTATTTAGTTGGATGAGCGTAGCGAGCGAAGCGAAGATTCCATTTCACTACACTGGAGGAAAAAATCCGGAATGTTTTTTTTTCTTTCTTTTTTTTTGTATTTTTGTGTGTTCGTTAACACGGCTAAACCGATACTCCAATTGCAATGAAATTTTCTGGAGACCATTGAAATCTCTGAACTTAGAACTGCACGGTTCAAAAAATTGATCGAAAAATTATTTCTCATGAAAATTGCAATTTTACGATTTTTTTTGATTTTCTTGTTTTTTTCTGTTTGTATTTTTATGGGTTTGTTAACACGATTTCGGCTAAACCAATACTCCAATTGCGATGAAATTTTCTGGAGGCCTTCGAAATCTCTGAACTTAGAACTGCCACGTTTTTGAGCGCAATCAAAAGATTATTTCTCATGAAAATCGTAATTTTACGATTTTTTTTTGTTTTTCCTATTTTTTCTGTTTGTATTTTTGTGTGTTTGTTAACACGATTCCGGCTAAACCAATACTCCAATTTCAATTAAATTTTCTGGAGACCTTTGAAATCTCTGAACTTAGAACTGCACGGTTCGAAAAATTGATCGAAAAATTATTTCTCATGAAAATGGCAATTTTACGATTTTTTTTTATTTTCTTGTTTTTTTCTGTTTGTATTTTTGTGTGTTTGTTAACACGATTCCGGCTAAACCGATACTCAAATTGTGATGAAATTTTCTGGAGGCCTTCAAAATCTCTGGTCTTTGAACTGCCACCTTTTTGGGCGCGATCGAAAACTTATTTCTCAAGAAAATCGCTATTTTACGTTTTTTTTTGTTTTTTTTTTGTTTTTGGTTGTATTTTTGAGTGTTTGTTAACACGATTCCGGCTTAACCGATACTCCAATTGCGATGAAATTTTATGGAGGCCTTCGAAATCTCTGAACTTAAACCTGCCACGTTTTTGGGTACAATCGAAGAAATATTTCTCATGAATATCGTACTTTTACGATTTTTTTAAATTTTTAGTGCGATATTTTCGTGACATTTGGGCTGATTCTGACCAGACGGGTGGGGCTACAACGTTCATATTTTACATGAATATTAAGGTTATGTTGATGTATTGCTTTCTGAAAGAAAAATTTGAAAAAGTTAGCTAGAATCCATGGAATAAAGGTTTTAATGAGTTTTTTTAGGTTTATAATAACTAGGAAAACGCTTGTCCCGCCGCGTTGTTGGATGAGCGTAATTGGTGCATTGAGCTGCTATGTGTTATGCGGATTTTCTGTTGTTCTGTGAAAAAATCATTACTACGTTGAAGATTTTTTTTAAATTAAATTAAATTAAATTAAATTAAAAATTAACTTAAATTTTAAATTTTTTAAATTAATCGCAATTTTAAAAAAGGAAAAAATCGTAATATTGAAATTTTCATAAGAAATAATTATTCAATTGCTAGAGGTCCGTGAAAGTGGTTTTATTTTGTAGTAAATTTTGTTTTTAAAATTGGAGATTTTGGTGTTATTGGTTTAAAGCTCTATTTCAGCGGTTTTATCTGTATTTACCAATTTATATGCATGTAATTAAAATTATTTGTTCGCGACTGTCGTATTATTCTAGCCACATATCAAACAAGTTTGAATGTACTTATAAACAGACTGGTTCTAGTTACTAAGACTAAATTCATAATATCTGATAGGCCTAGTTATTTTATAACACCTTTTCTTGATTCTGTACTGCATACAATATTGAAAATTACACCGTAATTTAACAACGCTTTCCCATTTTTAGTGCTTTTCGTCATTAAAAACACGATTTTTGTAAATTTCGGTGTTATTATGTAATTTACACATATTTCGCTGTTTGGCGGTGATTCAATTTTTGCATTTTCTGTTCTAGATTTGATCAATTCATGCTCATTTTGTGAAATAAAATGATTTACACATATTTTGGTTTTATCGTCGGTAGCGAAATACACGTACCTCTATCGATTGCATACAAATTTTACATGAATATATTAATTCATAAAATTAAGGTTCTGTGAAAAAATCATTACAATCGGATAAAGCATGTAGGTGTTGTAAGTCGAAATAATTTTTAAAAAATAAAAAACAAAAAAAAATCGTAAAATTGCGATTTTCATGAGAAATAATTTTCCGATTGTGCTCAAAAACGTGGCAGTTCTAAGTTCAGAGATTTCGAAGACCTCCATAAAATAGCGAGCAAAGCAAAGATTCCATTTCACTACACTAGAGAAAAAAATCCGGAATGTTTTTTTTTTTTTTTTGTATTTTTGTGTGTCTGTGAACACGATTCCGGCTAAACCAATACTCCAACTGCGATAAAATTTTATGGAGGCCTTCATCCCCTAACTTAGAACTGCACGGTTCGAAAAATCAATTGAAAAATTATTTCTCATGAAAATCGCAATTTTTCGATTTTATTTTTATTTTTTAAAAAATTCTTCGACTTATAACACCTACATGCTTTATCCGATTGTAATGATTTTTTCACAGAACCTTAATTTTATGAATTAATATATTTGTGTGAAATTTAAGCGCAATCAAACATTTATTCCTCTTAATAATTGCAATTTTATGATTTTGCTATGATGCTGCGATAATGCTAAGGCTTTTACAATTTTAATTTTTAATTTTTTTTTTAAAGGTGTTTTAGATTAAAAAACAATACATCTAAACATTTCCCAGACGGATTTTATAATTTTTGTTTTGTTTAATAAATATGATTTTTTTCCTTTGCATTGTTGGAAAATGTTACAATGTATGTTTTTTGTAACAAATCTATGTTTCCCATATTTTAATTAAAAAACTATAAATCTTGATCAAAAAAGTGTCTGGTGAATTTGTCAGAATAAGACTTGTGAGCACATTAAAGAAGAAATTATCCTTTTATCTTAAAAACTGTAGAAGAAGTAGGAAACAATGTTAGCAAATGTGCTAGAATAAAAGTTTTTAGATAATAGCATTTAATGTTTATTTATGTTGGTTTTTGGTAAATTTGAGTACAACATAGCCTAAAGTTTCAGTTTATTTATTTAACATGAATTAACTGGGCCTTTATAACCTGTTAATCTAGGCTTCTTTAAAATTGACTAAAATTGTTATGAATAACACTCTATACAGCCCTAGATTAGGCCTAATATCAGTAGCCTACCGGTAAGCCATTTTCCCATGCAAAATAGCATGCAGCGCTCAAGAAAAAAATTCATTTAATGCTTTCAGCATTGTATCAACATAAAATAAATTTATGTAGTCAATAAATAAAAAAGTAAACTTAAAAAACAATTAAAACAATAATAATGCAAAATTGCTGGTTTTTCATACATTTTCAGTGAAACAACCCCTTAAACAATTACGCTCATCCAACAACGCGCCTGAAAAAGCATTTGCGAAGCTTCCTAGTTTATAGGTATTTACTCTAGGCTACACGACTCTTGAAGTTGTTCTAATTTGAAGAGGATTGCTTAAATGCTTCACATTGTGAATTGTTACGTACAATGGATAAAGCAATAAAAAACATGTCACTAGCGTTAACTCAAGTTTTGAAAGTGTTGAAAGATCTGTCCATGTGGGTAGAATGGCTGACATACAATGTCTTTCTTTTATCGTTGGCACTAGTTGAGCAACTGAACGAGCAAAGATATAATGAATGGTAGCTGCTTTATTTTGTAATCCATCCATGAACTTGTGACTAATGTGTGCGCAATCCCTTGCACCTGAAACTTTATTACATAAACAGCATCATGTGTGTAGAGCCTACACTGTACAGTATCTTCTAAAGATTGTAGACGAGAACTATCAATCTTGTACTAACGTTGAGACGTTTGTCCCATACGGAATATATTTACATATTATGGCGCTCAATCAAAAATTAAAATCATAGATCTAGGTCTATCGAGGAATTAACTCATAAGTGTTGCACCTTATTAAGAACTAATTTCTAATAACGTATTTGTATTAATAATAACTTTGGATTGGTTTAATTTAATTTAATTGTGGTACCGTAATGGAGTTTTAAATGATTTTGTATCCATTTATTAGATTACACGTAGGTCAATATTAGGACTAGGCCCTAGGTAATTGAAATAACCTTATCAAAATCATGATTACTTTTTCATTTACATGTTGGTCGTTGACTATGCCATCGAATAACGATTAAAGTCAATTTCAGAGAAGTTTTAGCAATTTTGTTTCCCAAATAGAAATTGGCATGCTTAACGAAAAGAGGTCTGTACTAGGGCTGTGCAAATATTCGACTTTTAGTTAAAAATAATATTCACGAATAATTTTTTACCTAGATACGTATTCGATTCGAAATTCGAATAGTAACTATTTGAAATTGCAACTTTTTTGGCTTTTGCGAGTCTCCTGGTTATTAACGCACATCTATTAAAAAAGTCCGCTTAAAGTGCAAGTAGTCTGAATTTTCACCGCAAGAGAGCAAGAAGTTCACATTTTCATCGACAGAGCGTGCTAGTGACAAATCTAAAAAATTTATTTGACTTTGGTGGTGACTACAACTATAACAAACACAACAGCTACTGCGTGACCATTTCCAGCGATTTAAGATTTTCAGTGTTTCATTCATTAATTTATTTAATAAATAGTGTTATTTTTGTTATTATTCGAAATTATTAGAAGATAAAATTATTTGATATTCAATATTCAAACTTTTCTAGTTTGATTATTCTAAATTTGAATCGAAGTGAAAAATCACTATTCGCACAGCCCTAGTCTGTACGTATTCCTTGCCGGGCTGTATGGTTTTTTGTAAAATCTCTACAAAGGTGTACACTGTATAGTAAACCGGAAACCCTTGTTAACTCAAAGCAGTGTCTGTATTTTATTTCAAGCATTACGTTTTATATGTATGTATTATTTATACCAAGCTGGAATATTTAGATGTCTTGTGACCTTGTCACAAGTAAAACCTTCAGTTACAGTACCATACAAGATTGCTGTTTATGTCAATACTGGTTTTAAATCTCTTGCATAGTAATTCCAAGGTGGTGGCCCTAATCATGGTCAAATGCAAATCATAGTCTGTCGGACATTTTCTGGTTACAATAATTCTAGATTTACTGACTCTTATGACCAATATACAGGCGCGTAGGAACGTTTTGAATGGGGGGGGGGGGGGGAATTCATTAGCAGATTATGTGGGCAGCAGCTGGAGGCCCTTTTGCCAAAGGCAAAAACATTTTACTATACTACAGTTATTTCGTCATGTATTAACTGCACTCGGACTCTGTAAAGTGTAAACGATGTTTGACAGCAACTATCTGCGATCTAATAAAAACTCAAAAAATGAACGTGAAGTGGCCCATTTTAGTAAATTTCAGCCTATTGTTGTATGTAATGACAAAGCATACAGGCAAACATATTCGTTTTACCAAGGTGACTTGTCGAATTGTATAAGTGTATGTGTATATTAACTACGGAAATTCTGGGATTAATATTTAGCTCACATTAGCTTTGCCCCCCCCTGCCCCCCCCCCCCGGTTCCTACGCCACTGCCAATATATACTTAGTTATTAGATTACCTACCTTTACCCCTACCTAGTTACTTAGACACCTGAAAAGGGGCATGAATTTCACCCTGTGCAGGCTTCCCACGAAAAATTATTTAAAATATTATTACTGACTATGATTTGCAATTGGCCCTGGTTGTATGTATGGTTGTATGTTCTCCAAGGCAGCTCTCTTGATTATGTATCATGGACGACTGGCATACTTGCAATCAACAATAGGTCTGTTCAATTTGGCTACAACAATTAACTCAATGTAGGTACCAGTAGGGCCTTTAGTAATATCCATTGTTATAGAAGGCCCTATATTATAAAGTCATTATGATCCTCAGGTAAACTGCATGAAACAGGTTTTGTTTTTGGCAAATCTGAAAGTGTGACAGAACAGACATCTGACACGCAGTTATTGCATTGCAACTTACAATAATGTTGTGATTAGTAATTTCTTAATCAATGAATAATAATTTCAAAAGACAAACATCAAATCAAATATAGAGATATCAAACAAAGAAAGGGGTAAGTCAATTTACAAAATATGTACATACTTATATGTTCATGCTTGTTGGCCCTTTAGACTTCACCCATTTTTCAATGCAGAAGGTAATGGGTTCAGTTCCTGGTTCCAGCAAGTTTTTAAACTGTAAAAGGTGACTTAAGAGCCAACAATAAAACAATGAATCTTTTATTATGATAACGTCCACACTAAAAATCAGTAGCTTGCATCCGAGTGGGTTGGCTCTATGCACACATTTGTCTTTGTTTTATTTACTGACCTTGACTAAAGCATTGTTGTGATGTTAATTTACACAAACATTTCGTGGGCTGATCGCGAAAACTCATTAACTCCATTTTTCAAGTTCTGAGATAAATGAGTTTGAAGTTTTTAGGTTCAGTATAAAATCAGGGATTTGAACATGATTTAACTTAGAAACATGTAATTTATGATTTAAAATAATTGTGTTGTAAGGCAAAAACTCACTAACTCCCACTTATACACTTTTCGCTGCCCAAATAATTGCTGAAATGGAGTTAGTGAAAGTCACGACCTCTTGTTGCTCGTAATAATATTCCCTTTAGGAGTTAGTAAATTGTTGCAGCAGAAAGAGCAATTTTTTCTGAAGAAAATGTATATACGTACTGGTTTATTTTCGTCAAATTTGGAGTTGGTGAGTTTTCGCGATCAGCCCACGATTTATTGAAGGACATTTCCCTGTTTTGCCAAAAACAAACCGATTTCAAGAACAAGATTTTAATTTGATAGAATGCTCATTCTTTCAAAGCGTGTTTGGCAGTTTCTGTAACTGAATAAGAGCCAAATATTATATGTACATACTACATACATTGCTTACAGACAACACTGCTTTAAAGAATGTACTATTTTCCTATGCAACAATTCAATAAATTCAATTATCTGTAAGCCATTGTTGTAGCCATCAACCAAATTATGGAGAACCTCCCTTGTTTACTTTCTAACTTAATATGTACTAGAAATGAACAGACCTATTGTTGTGGCCGACAGTTGTGAGAACTCATACATTGCGACCCAGAAGAACCAGGCTTCTTAGGGTGGTAGACCCCCGCAGTTACAGGTTTTTTTATATGTATCTCAAGAACGGAGCAAAATATCTAAAAACTGATTGCAACAGTAATGTGGTTTTGTTCAAATTATATAATGCTAGAAAAAATATTCAAATATAATTATCGGTACGGTTTGTATTTCGACTATGTGTTTAATTAATTAAATGTCTAATTAAAAATTTACTTACCGTAATATTACAATCTTTTTTTCATGCAGGCTATAGTTCTCTCAAAACCACATAACATAATGTTGGCAGGGGTCTGTCGCTTTAACACGAGCAATAATTGAGCTCATTGGCAACCCTTAAACTCTTCTGTGCTTTCTTGATCCTGAGGGGGTGAGATCAGGGACAGATTAATTATTTTCAACTTGACCCGTCATACGAGGATGGGGAAAACGCCAGTCTGCGATATAAATCTCTTTAGCTTCAGAACCTTTGTGAAAACTGTTGTGAATTTATTTAAATTTAAATCTTGGGCAAGTTTTTGTAGCTGTTGACACATTCTCACTTAATCGCTCCTATTATAAAATGCAGGTTGGTTAAAGCAAATTGAATTTCATGTCTCCCCCCCACTGAAAATCATTTATGTGACTGTTTTATTTATTTTTATTTGTATGCAATCGAGTTTAGTTTGTAAATCAATTTGTATATCTCAGTGAGATAGAAATTAAATAAATGCAGTTCTCAAAGAATTGAGGAAGTGTAGGCCTACCGTTAATTGTACAAGCACAGAAGTACTTAAGGGTTTTCAATACTTAATAAAACTAGGAGCAATGATAGCCACTTAACCCCCGGAGGAGACCTAGTGTATTTGTTCTCATGGCTGCATCGGCCTGCATTGTGGTGTTGGTTATTTTCACTCTTTTGCTGCTTTTGCTACACTTGAACAGAGAGTATTATCATCCCCATTGCACCGATAGGGCTGATATGAAATCTCATGAGAAGATGCCATTTTCTGAATATCTTAGTTGCGATTGAACCTTCGAACGATCAATCACTACTAAATGTTTGGGAAATGGACTTCTCCGAGTTTCATCATCAGTCTTGTCTATGCTTTGGGGAGAACACTCTGTTTAAGTGAAAAGTTTCGTCGCTGAACTTGGTAGCTCTGAAGCGCAAAAAAGACTTAGGTAGTATAAAAAGCGGTTTTTGGCCTGTTTTTTCGTCCATTTTTTGCTTTTTTCTATATTAATTTGTAGTATTTTCCATATTTTCTATGTTTTTTATTAACATTGTCAATAAATTATTTATTTTCCAATGAAATTGTTGTTATTTTACTATTAATTATTAATAGTAATAATATTGGAAGCATTGAAAATAGACTAAGTCCATAAAGTAGGTCAACTATATATATAGCCTTGAAAAAAATGGCTAAGTCCATAAACTAGGTCAACTGCTAACCTTGCAACCTTGCAAGGGTTTTATCAGCTGACCTAGTTAAAGGTAGCCAGGATAAACCTTGAAAACAGAGACTATCTCCATAAATTAGGTCAATGCCCAAATTGCCTTATATGGTAAGCAACCTTGGTTGGTTATTTCCAAGATTGCTTTCATAAGGCAACTTGAACACTGAAAGAAAAAGAGAATAAGGTGTTAATTGCAAGCTAAAGCAATGGGAATAAGAAGGTGCTATATGCAAATGAATTATCACAACAGACATGGGGTTAGACGACATTTATTGCACAGTGATGTACAATTATGAAACAATGTATGAAGTTACAACAGTATTTTGAACAATGCAGACAAGAAGTGACAGTTGGAAAGAGACTATGTCCATGGCCTTGAAATTGCAAAGTAGCAAGGATTAGTGCATAATCATCTCACCAAATTTGTTTCGGAGGAAGGCTGTTCGTAGTTTTGGCCAGTGATCTGAAGTGTAGTAGGATGGAGCGTAGAAGGTTTGAACATGGGGGATGAAGCAGCAAGCAGTCGCAAGATGCGCAGATATGTGCAATGCACATAAGATGTTTCCAATCGTCTGAAACAACCACAACATCAAATTAGTAGTTATGTAAAGCCAGTGATTGAAGCAGCATCAAGAAGTACAAAATAGAATTGTATGTGTGTGGGGGGCAATAGGCAGTGAAGTTGAAAATTTGCACACACCTTACGCAAGCGCGGGCAAGAATTTGTGATCAAACACAAAACTTTCAATGAACACAACAAAATATTTTACTATGAGAGTGGAAAGAGAACCAAAAGTCCCACCTGATGGGCAACTGAAAGTATTTTGGACCTTTGTGCAGCTTACCTTTAAAGTCTAAGGCAAGCTGCACATCTGTTAGTAATTTGGTCCTCCTAAGAATTTGTTGCATCTGTTGTACTAGCTTTTATTATTAATTGCATTTTTTTTTTACTATAGAATTTGCTGTCATAATGATTAAAAGTTAATTTTTCACCAACAATATGTTTACTATCCTATGTTGTTGGAAAATTAAATGCAGGAAGAGAAAATGACCAAGTTTTAAAGCTACAATAGAAATGATTCAGAAATTAACAAATCCATCCCGACCGGGGTTCGAACCTGGGTGGAGCTCCCACATTCCAGGTAGGTGCCTCAGCAAACTAGTCCACTGGAACGGTAACATTTTAACTTCTGAATTGTGGTTGCATTATAGATCTGAAGGGAACTACAATTCAAAAAGTTACCATCTCGGTGGTCTAGTTGGCTAAGGTGCCTACCTGGAATGTGGGAGACCCAGGTGCAATAGGCATGCAATAGCATATAACGAGTGGGTAGACTCTAGGAATGTGGGAGACCCAGGTGCAAACCCCGGTCGAGATGGATTTTTATTACTGAATTATGAATATTGTATTAAATATTAGCAATTCCACGTTTGAGACCAATTGAGAAATTTTATGGTGAATTTTAATTTACGTTACTTAACACATTCATGAATACATGGACAGTTAATCAGGACTGTACTACCCCATTAGATTTCAACAGTTTTATTATATGGAACACAATCTGAAAATTATAAAATCCAACTCGGACGGGAATTGAACCCGGGTCTTTCGCTTGCTTGCTTGGTGGTCTAGTGTTTAAGACGTCCATTTGGCAAGGAGGGCACCTTGGTTCAATCCCCAGTTGGGTTGTTTTGTTATGTCTGGATTGTTTTCCATACATAAAGTCTTCCACCACTAATTCCTCTACTCATTAAATCATGAATCAAGTAGGGTTGCCATTTATTTATTTATTTATTTATTTGTTTCCATGTTACAAAGATAGTACATTGGTTATACAAAAGATACATCAATGTTTATGGACAGTCAAAAAAAAACTATAAGATCAGCTAAAACTTCATATACTCCTCAAATGAATAAAAACACTAAAACAGTGCTTAAATAAAAAGAGTTTCACTTCTCTATTAAAAGCTCTATTGTTATCAATAGACTTAATATAACATGGTAATTTGTTGTAAAGTTTAATACCAGCACATTTTGGTCCCTTTTCAAACAAAGCACTGTTGTGTTGAGGGGTTGGAAGGTAGCCTCGTCTGGTACTGTATTTGTGATTAGGAAAATCACTAACAATGTCCTTAAAATTACTTTTAATTGACTTCAATTGTTCTAAAATATAAATACAGGGAAAGGTTGGCATTACATGACTTCCTAATCAACTATCAAAATTTCCAATCAATTAACTATCTAATGATCAGTCATTAATGGCAATAATTGTTGTAAAAATTTGCCACGACTGGGGATCGAGCCCAGAACCTCTACTAATCGAATAATCAATATTGGTGCGATTGATCACTAGACATCGGATTTATATGCAGATGCATGTTTTGTTCCTGAATATGCAGACTACTGGAACTTCTACCTAATTCCATTTCACACAATTACGAATCTACAGTATTAATTTTATAGTGCATATAAATGCATATATTGAAGGTTACTGCATAAAATTGATGTGTGTGCTTTAACCGGCATAAATCAGAACATTTTATGATAAAATTGCATATTTATTTTATTTTATGAAAATATTTAAGGTAGCCTAAGTAAGTGGTGAATGGTGGGTCAGCAACGGAATAATGATTCCCCCCTGAAAGTGTGTTTCTTTATCCAGACTTCCAGACATTAAAAGATAATGATCAAATGACAAGGGAATTACAGGTCAATCATGGTTACTTAAACAGACCTGGCCCCTGACCCCCCCCCCCCCTGCTGTGCATGCATTGCGGAAGTATGGTCTTGATTCTCAGAAGTGATTTTGTTCAATTGAATTTCTATCACAAGTAGAAGCAAGCCTTTTAGAGTTGAGGAATTTAAATCACAAAATGGCATGCCAAAAAAGTATCATTCAGTGAGGGTGGGGAGGAGAAAGAAAATAAGATACACACGTAATTATTATTTTTAAAGTTTTTGTTCCCGTGTGTTGCCAAACGAAGGGAAACGGGATTATTTCTATTCAGCAGGTAATTTATTTTGAGTGCATATTTTTTATTTTTAAGGATTTATTTGGGACTTTTTAATGGCATAAATGCATGCATATTTGGGGATTTTTAAGCGCATATAAATCCTATGTCTATTGATCACTAATCCATTGAAATCAATTCTGAGAATTTCCAATAAATGCTAAATTCTAAGTGGATTTCTTAGGTCTTTCACTAGCACTAGGAGAAAACTGGGCTATATTTGAACATACAATTACTGATTTTAGCTACTCTATTGTTGCTTGAACAACTATAATAAAGTGTTAGTACTTTAATCCTTTCATTGTTTACGTTTTACTAAAAGTGGTTGTGCACATCTGTTGTGTGTGTATTGTGTACTTGAATGTCAGCCTGTCTGGGACTCAAACCCAGATCATCTGGCTATCTTCTCTATTGTTGCTTGAGCTACTATAATGAAGTGTTAAAAAACTTTGGTTATTTATCCCCTCATGCACAAAGACTTGCGTTGCTAAGTTGCGGACAAAAATATTGGCAAAGATAGCCGAATTGTCTCCGGCGATAATGTTTCGAGATTAATTGAAACGAAATGCTGTCAAAAACTAGTCCCAAATGACATGAATAAATTATTCTAGCACTAAGAGCATTTCTAGATAGATAATATCTTTATTAATTCATGCGTTTTGGGCAACCTGCAACGTATGTAGCGGTGAAAACACGCAATAGTTACTGGCCACTTTGGAGTACTGGTTAACGAGACGCATTTCTGTGCGAAGGGTTGCGGATACTAGACGGTTTTTGCCTGCTTTGCTGTATGTTGGTACTAAAATTTTAGATGAAATATTCATTTTCTGATATAAAAATGCAGGGAGACATTTAATGTCACATCCAGAGTAGCCGCAACTTTACAGACGCAACTACGACTTCTGCTAACGCAACTATCTTTGTGCATACATTTTTTATTTGCCCAAGTCCGCCATTTTTTACGAGACGCAACTTAGCACTGGTAAATCTTTGTGCACAAGGGTTATTTGTTTATGTTTTTCGAAAGTGGTTGTGCACATCTGTAGTGTGTGTGTGTGTGTGTGTGTGTGTGTGTGTGTGTTTACTTTAAAGTAAGCCTGTTTGGGAGTCAAACCCAGATCATCTAAGCTTTATTTATTTATTTATTTTAATTGTAAATATTTTTTGGAAGTGGTTGTGTGCATCTGTTGTGCATGTGTTGTGTAGGTACTTGAAAGTCAGCCTGTCTGGGAGTCGAACCCAGATCATCTGGTTATGCTAGCTACTCTATTGTTGCTTGAGCTACTATATTGAAGTGTTAAAACTTTATTTATTGGATGAGCGTAGCGAGCGTAGCGAGCGAAGCGAAGATTCCATTTCACTACACTGGAGAAAAAAATCCGGAATGTTTTTTTTTTTTTTTTTTTTTTTTTTTTTTTGTTTTTTTTTGTTTTTTTGCACGATTTCGGCTAAACCGTACTCCGATTTCGATGAAATTTTTTTGAGGCTTCGAAATCTCTGAACTTAGAACTGCCACGTTTTTGAGCACCCAAACGAAAAAAAAAATTCCCCTAAAAAATAGCAATTTAACGATTTTTTTTCGATTTTTAAAAAAATTCTTCGATTTATAATACCTACACGCTTTGTCCGATTGTAATGATTTTCACAGAACCTTTATTTTATGAATTTATATATTCGTGGAAAATTTAAGCGCAATCAAATAATTATTTCTCAAAAATCGCAATTTTACGGGTTTTTCTTTTTTAAAAACATTCTTTGACAAATAAAACCTACATTCTTTATCCGATTTTAATGATTTTTTTCACAGAACCTTAATTTTAAAGAATTCATATATTGGTAAAATTTGAGCACAATCAAATAATTATTTCTAATGGAAATCGAAATTTTACGATTTTTTTTTTTTTTTAAAATTACGATTAATTAAAAAAAATTTAAAAAATTTAAAAATTTTTTTTTATTTATTTTAAATTATTTTAAAAAAAATCATCAACTTAGGAATGATTTTTTCACAGAACAGAAATTCACATACACATGGCAGCTCAATGCACCCCAAATTTCCTCATCCAACAACGCGGGGGGACTTAAGCGTTTTCCTAGTTTAATTGATTATATTTTACAAAAGTGGTTGTGTATGGTACGTCTGCTGTGTGTGTGTTGTGAACTTAAGTCACCCTTTCTGGGACTCAAACCCAGATCATCGGGCTGTGCTAACTACTCTATTGTTGCTTGAGCTATTTATAATGATGTGTCAAAACTCATATTATTTGCTAATGTATTTAAAAATTGTTTGTGTACGCCCTGTGTGTGTGTGTGTGTTGGTACTTAAAAGTCAGCCAGTCTGGGGACTCAAACTCAGATCATCTGGCTATGCTAACTACTCTTTTATTGTTTATGTTTTTCAAAAGTAATTGTGTACGTCTGTTTTGTGTGTGTGTACTTGAAAGTCAGCTTGTCTGGGACTGGATCCAGATCATCTGGCTATACTTACTACTCTATAGGCTACTAGCAACTACATCATAAATCCAGGGGAATGAGAGGTATTCTCCGCTTTGAGCCCAACTGATGGACAAGCAACCATCATTTCACAAGTGGACGCCTGCTGAACGTCGCACCACTTATCACGCTCCAACTTTTAACCTATTCATTATTGGGGAAAAACATAAGAGGAATAATATTTAGCAAATATATCATTCCTTCTAATAGTGTTTATTTTGAATTTTTAGACAGACGTTAACGTGTTATATCGATGTACGTATTGAAATAACATTTAAGACTTTATTTTTTTTAATGAAATTAAATAAAACAACTTCAATTGACAAAAACCTAGGGATCGGATTTTGACAAGACCTCTTTCACTTTTTTTTGTTTTTTTTTGTTTTGTTTTTTGTTTTTTTTAATCGAGAAAGTTAACTTATTTCTTGTCTTATTTGTTTGATACATATTTAGAGAGAATTCTTGTTGAAATCCGATCAGTAGTTTTTTGTCAATTCAAGTTGAGAAGACTTACAGTTGTTGATAATTTTGTCATTTATAATGCGTAAATTGTTATAACAAGCTAACGGTTCTGTTAAAAAATTCGAAATAATCGCCATTAGAAGAAATGATATGTTTGCCAAATATTATTTCTCCCAAGTTTTGTGTAAATAATGAATAGGATAAAAGTTAGAACGTGATCTTTGTTGCTGTTCACCAGGCGTCAACTTGCGAAATGAGAATGCTTGTCCATCAGTTCGATTCGCGGCCACTTGCCGCCGAGCTGTGACGTCACGTGAGGCTTCCCTATTGTTGCTTAAGCTACTTAAATAAGTTTTAAAGCTTTGTTTATTTAATTGTAAATGTTTTTTGCAAGTGCTTGTGTACGTCTGTTTTGTGTGTATTGTGCACTTGAAAGTCAGCCTGTCTGGGACTCGTTCCCAGATCATCTGGCTATGCAAACTAATATTTTGTTGCTTGAGCTACTATACTGAAGTGTAAAAACTATTTATTTAATTAATTAATTAATTAATTAATTAATTAATTAGAGTGTGCAAAGTAAAATTAAAGTAGCAATTGCTTTAGTGGATTTAATACTGTGGTCAAACTCTGGGAGTAAGATACAAGAGTTTTTTCTTCTGTCAAGTAAAGTAATGTAATAAGAGAACTTTTGCTACTTTAATGCCATCCAGTTCTTTACAACATCTTATGTTTCTTTTTAATGTCCATGCAAGATATGTAAATTACCTTGGTAACACTAACACTTGTCTGCAAAAACCCAAGAGTGGTTGAATTTAACTCTCCGCTTGCGTCAGCAACTTTGACCGAACTTTGATTCGATTAGAGCTCAAAATTTTAAAGGTTCAGTTTGCGTTTTATTACAATTTTAAATTTAAGCCAAATTACTTCCTTCTTTCTTGTACCTAGCATCTATTATGCCAATTTAAATAATATACAGTGACCATATGTCATTGTCATTTTCTTTAGGCCTTATAAGAATTTGAGTTTTGACATGTTGGTGTTATTACAATAATCCTAAAACTTGTGCTAGGAATATGGAATGTATGCATCGCCAAGAAAAGCAATACTGTAATGTAGTAATTCAAACTATAGTACATTATCATCAGTTAGAAAATTGACAGTGATGTAGGCAGAGGCTACAGTTAAAGGGGCTATTAACTCAATTAATTATTTTTTACCACATGACATGATCTATAGCACAATACTACACTACTAGGAAAACGCTAAAGTCCCGTCGCGTTGTTGAGAGAGCACCGGTACGTGCAACACGACCCGAGTACGACATTCCCATAATGTTACATACCAATAAGTCTTTAAGGTCTTGACCGATTTAGCTGAAAATTTGTAAAATAGGAGAGAATGGATAAAATCCACGGCCATCTAGAGGACCTTGACATCATTTCTTTGGGAAAACTATTTTAACACTGCTTCCTCGATAGTATTTTGATTACTTCTAGGTGGCAGTGCATAGTGAGACTTTTCGTTGCCATGGTAACGTTACTTTTGTTAAAATGTAATTATGATCTACACTACTTAAGGTCTTGATCGATTTAGCTGAAAATTTGTAAAATAGGAGAGAATGTTGTACTTATTGACCCTGCAAAATTTCATAACTTTCGGAACATTTTTATTTTTTTATTTTATTTTTTATTTTTTATAACCAACGATTGGATTTTGTTCAAAAACTATACAGCAACCCGCATAGGTGGTATGTACATGTGTGCAAAATTTCAGGTCGATCAGAGAAACGGTGTGACCTGTATCGAAGCAGTAACAGAAAAAAAAAAAAAACAGACATTCGAGCCATAAGAGTCAAGTGGAGACGCTCGCTTACTAGGAAAACGCTCAGTTGGACGCGTTGTTGAGCGAGCACCGGTACGTGCAACATGACCCGAGTACGACATTCCCATAAGGCCCACCACACAGTGTAGGCCTAAATGGATATTGACATTGTACACCATATACTATTCCAACATCTTTGCATTGTACTTATTCACGTCATGCCTTCTAAAGTGTATCTTTGTATCTTCACTGCCTCCTTCATTTTTTAACATAATTTTTCGAAATATGATTACCAATAAGTCTTTAAGGTCTTGACCGATTTAGGTGAAAATTTGGAAAATAGGAGAGAATGTTGTACTTATTGACCCTGCAAAATGTCATAACGATCGGTACATTTTTATTTTTTTATTTTTATTTTTTATTTTTTATAACCAACGATCGGATTTTGTTCAAAAACTATACAGCAACCCGCCTAGGTGGTATGTACATGTGTGCAAAATTTCAGGTCGATCGGAGAAACGGTGCGACCTGTACCGAAGCAGTAACAGAAAAAAAAACAAAAAAAAACAAGACATTCAAGCCATAAGAGTCAGTGGAAACACTCGCTTCGCTCGCTCAAAAAATGACAGTTTAAAAAATTATATCTTGTAACTGTGATTTAACACAAATTTTTCAATTTTTATCCAGAAATTTGCAAAAATTTGCGTTTTGGGAAATTTCTTAAATTGGCTTTAACCTGCTTCTTTTTTGGTCCACATAGTTACTAGAGCACAGTACCATCTAAAATGCCCATTTTTCACATTGTGTCTTGAAACTGTGCCCAAATATACCCTCAAACACGCAGAAATATGTATTCCAAAATCACACCCCATCTTGGTAATCAGCATATATTTTTTTTTTTTATGAACACTACTTGCCCAAATTACAATACAAAATATAGAGAATTTACAGAAAAGGATGTAGAGTACGTCTGTAATAGCCAATATTTTTTTGGATCAAAATCCTCCAAGGTCACGGGGCATAAAGATCGTCCCCATGTTATTTCTAATGGGAGATTTTTGCCGATGGGACCTAGCTCGAAAAATGTCATGTTTGACAATTTTTTGGGAGGTCACGGTGACCCCAACAATTTTTCTGTTTGTTGTTAAATTCATTACTAGTTAGCCTGAATGAAATATATTTTTTGAGTTTAGCGGTTAAGAGAATATAGGACATGTGAAAATAGGCAGTATTTTGAATATAACGTTGACTTCCAGCAAATTGCTGTTTTCTCGGCCGTTAATCAACCGATCGGCATGAAATCTTCAGCAATACAATTGTGAAAGTTTTCTATAGAGCCCTCTGGTGGCGGATTTTAAGAAAATGTATACATTTATCTAGCATGAATTTTTTTAAATGGCAATATTTTTACAAAAATACTGTTTCACGCGCTGTTTCATGGAACATTAAAAAATACCCCCAGACTCTTATTTCAGAAAACTTAACTCTATCGCCCTGAATTGATGAATTTTCTCTTCAACCCAGTCAACACAATTGTTCTATCTCCAACCGTTTAGGAAAAAACCGCAATTTCCCAGGCGTTGTTTTGCGTTTTTTCTTTCGACTGTGGTCGGCTAGATGGCGTAGGCGCTGCGAAAAAGTCGTGAGACGATTTCGTGTTCGAGCGAGTGTTTTGTGGAATTTGAGGGGAGGTAAACCGACAGTATCTTGTTACGCGTAGGAAGTCAATGTAACTGGCCAAGGAATTTCCGACGTAAAATCTATGCCAGAACGGGGATTTGAGACAAGGACCTTGGAGTATTGGATTGGAACTATGCATATAGGACACCATTTATCATATTATTTTGTCCCCCAACTATTATCAAAATAAACATGTTTATTTTTCTTGTTCTTGATTGTTGTAAGTAGTCTATAGGCCTACTATTTTTAAATGTTCTATGCATTGTGTTTAGTGCTAGTGGTGATGCCATGTTGTTTATTTTCCTTTGAAAAAACGAATCTTTGGCCGGATTAATTAATTTGATCGGCGATGACAATGGTAAAAATGAAGTGCCCCCATTTAGTTTATGAAACTGACGGTCTGGCTGAGATGATTGTCAGAAATATGATTGATTGATATTGACCTTAACGACTTACGACTTCGCAATGTGTGTAGCGCACTTCACTCGCCAAAGTATCTGCACAAACAAGAATTTGAACCCTGGACCTTGTGCATCGGAAGCAAGAATTGTCCCTAAGGACCTCATTTATCATATTCGTAATTATTTATAATTTTTTATTGTTGTGATGAAGGTACAAGTAAAATATTTTAAAAATATATAATTTATTTACCTAGGTAGAACTAGTGCTAACGTTTACGTTTCACAAGATGGATTCTTCAATATTGTCGGCGAATACACAAATAACACAATAGAAGAAATCAAGATCCCTTTTTATTCGGTTTTAAAACAGTCCCTGGCAGCCTTTCTAATACGAATTGTCTCCATGCACGTATTATATTTATGCACTTACGCTAACGGAGACGAATAAGGTTTGTAATACGAATAAATTAATGTAGGGTCTGGTTCTGCTAGATATCGCAAGTGCGGCAACGATTATCATAATCATTATCGGTGATTATCCATCGGTGAATGTGTGATTGTGTTGTCTTGGGGATGGGGAACGGGTAGAGGCCAAGCTAACTTGTGCATCTGGCTATCATCCTACAGCTGTCAGATAACACGTGCTGTATCACGCGAAGCGTTGATTACTTCATGAAGCATGTGCGCGTTATTTTGACCATCTACGTCTATTGACGTCAAGGTGGATCAAAGGAAGAGGGAAAAGTCAAAGTTACGTTTCAATGCAAAAATGAGATGCCTTTTCATTGAATTATAAATTAGAGGTTCGGCTTGAAGACTACAGGTCAGAAAAAATCCACGGACAAGAGAGAACGGCAAGTTTCTTGACTATAATGCCTAGTTTCTAGTTCTAGATAATCTTCTATAAACTTGTACCGACCCCCCCCAATACCAGGATTTGGAATGATTATTGCTCTTTGAGTGCCGTGTCGTAGGACTACTTTCGACGATGTTTGCACAACAAAATGTTATACAATCATATTCATAGCCGCGCTGTTCTAGAGATTGTTAAAGTGAAGAGAGGAGGACATGCGTTTTAGGCAAATTGCTTCACCGCAGGCGTCTGAAATTTTGAACATATATCACGATATACTAAATATATGGCTCAACAGTAACACATTTATAAAATTTGTTTTAAAATATTTCATAAAAAATCGATTAGTTTAAACGAATTTCAAATTCAAAGTCAAAATTGACTATAATATATTCGTGATTTTTTTCTGGATGATTAAGAAAGAAATTGTGAAATCTATGACCGTAGGGCTGTGTATGTATGCTTTATTGACAACCTTGCAAAGTTTCATATATGTCGGATGCTTCTTGGCCGAGCGAATAGCTATTTGCTAACTGCAAAATGTGTCCTATTCTCTCTGAAGGCGAGATTACTTATTGAAATTACAAAACTAATTTATATAATCCGCTCGCTCTGTATACCACACACACTCACGCTCCGCTCACAAAAGCGGCCACTTCAATTTGAAACTAGAAGAACATTCAAAATATTTAAACTTACACCTGCCAGGTCTTTGTCTGGTATAAAATAACCTTGTCTCTTGAAAATCGCACTTCTATATACATTTAGTTCATATCAATTTTTCCAAGAACACTCATGGAACGATCAGTGTTGAATCCAGCTATGATCCCGTGGGGGCGAAGCCCCTCCAGGAACTGTCATTCGCCCCCCCGGGAATAAATTGACAACATGCAGTATATATTCCTTCATTTTTCAAATAATGTCACTTTGCCGTTTTTTAAAGGGCACGAACATAATATCGCTTTGAAGGTTGTTAAGTTTTATGTTTGTAACTGTAATCAAATTGGCAGACCCTACGAAAAACGTGTGGGCAACTCACGAGGTCAAGAACTAGATTTGTAAATGTATGGTCATTCGAAGGGTTCCGACTTTTGTTTAGTAAATTCCCCAAAAAATGTCTTCTTTTGTATGTTGGCTCACAGTCGCGCCTTGAGAGGATATGCGCTTGCAGGACTGATACATTTGCAGTATGTTGGTTAAATGGTCAGTGTACTTTTCGATGCGAAAACACTATTATCAGTTAACCAATGCGTAGGCATCCTGTAAAAGGAGGGATCAAACGCAGTTTTCCTTGTATATTGGGCTAAAAACTGATACTTGCTTCCTATTAGTCGAATTTCACAAAATCGTGCCGTGATTTGGTAAAAAAAAAAAACTATTTTCACCCTGTTTGGAAAATATTATATTTGTTTTCGTTTCTAATATGACCGTTTTATGAATCAAGCGGTTTGAAGGTTAAATCTAGCGGATATTTAGGAACTTTTAGCGTCCACAACACACAAAAACTACATTATTTTGGTATTTCGTTCAGACCACAACTTTTTTCTAAAACGCACCAAACGCAATCTAAAATCCTGATTTTCAAAATTTTAGCCTGCGGCGCTATTATTTGGGGGCTTTGCCCCCCAAACTCCCGTTCTTGATCTCTATGTAGGCCTAATACCCCCGGGATCTTAAATAGCCCCCCCCCCCCCCCCGGGATGAAAAGTCTGAATTCAACACTGGGAACGATTGCAGTCATTCTTCACATCGAAATAAAAATCAAGTCTGCAAAAGTTCTACGATAATATTTCAATCCCACACACTCACAGAGTTGAAACTATAAAATCAATCAATGACTACATCTAAGAGTGTGTACGGTATTTACAAACTATTTACAAAATGATGTCAAAATGTGACGCGTGCTACCCACTGGTGGTGTCCAGCACCCTCAAGATAACGTATAGCGTGTTCCGAATGCGATCTATTTTGTTCGTCAATTCAATATAATATAATAGTTAGATTGAAATCATAACAATACCAATATTACTACTTTGTCCTATATTTGATCCGGAGAGGATACTGCCACAGACTACAAATTCTCATTTCACAAAATATCTTTTGAAGAACTCAAGAATTCATTCTAGAATTTTGATATTTGCGATTCACATATAATTGGACTTCACAATAAAAGAATACATTGGAGACGATGGTGATTTTTGTTGCTTAACCTATCTTAGTAATGTACTAGGCTATTCGAGACGATGAGTGGAGAAAGATGAGGGTGAAGGACGAATAAAAGAACATGCGATATACGGAATTCGAACCCACGTTTTTGTAGAGCCATACGCAAACAGTGTCGGAGTTGAAGAGAAATTAGATAATCATTTCTCTTCAATCGAGTCGCGACCTGATGTTGAAGTTGTAAATTTACGAATAACATTTTGGTTACACATCGCATTCGTCTTTTTTTTAAGTTAGTGCATGTGAGCTGCGGATGGAAGTTTCAGTTCTGCCAATCGAAAAATTTCATATTTGTCACTTAAACAATGTAAAATTATGTACTAGTTGATAGTGATACTGTATTTTACAATTATCTATTTACATCCTAATTTATGAAAGTAACTTTGGTAGAAATAGCGTCCAATTAGATATTAACAATTGGCTGGATGGGGTCGGCCGGAGGGCACTGGGGTAGGGTTTCTATCGAATTCTTAAATTTTGCAGCTTTTAATTGGATAGATTGGATATTGCTTTATGTCTCATATTTATGCAACTAGGCTATTCGAGACGAAGGGAGGGACGTAAGGGATGACGCGGGGGGACAAGGGGTGGACAGGCCTAATTGTCTATGCAACGTAAACCGGAGAGTCGTGATGGTCGCGTTCGCCCGCCCCCGCCCTTCCCCATATCCGCCCCTGTCGTACAGCCACTGCCAGTTATAAACTTTAATTTTTCCTTGACCATGGCTAAAACTGATTCGATTTTGTAATTTTGGTTTGGAGATAGTACAACTCTACAATATCATGTTACTTGTATGCATAAATTACTTTTATGCGCTAGTGCGTGTCATGTCATCTTAAAGTCTTGTTACACTATCAACATGTTGACACAACTTGTTGGCTCAACTTGTTGACAAGACTACACTCCGTGTGTGTCACATCCATCAACTGTTGACGGACATTTAGAACATTCCGTCGAGAGAAAGTCTGCCACTTCGAAACTGTTTCATACCAAAATAGATAGTAATTACGTACATATGCCATATACAGTTGTGAATAACATTAAAAAAGTATTGGCAGATCGATATAAAAGAGTTTAAAGTGTCGTAATTGCCATCCCGAAGCTTTTATGTTCATCTCGAGTCTGCGTGTGTATCTGATGGGCTAATGAGTACCACTCTAAGCGGCGCAGGATTCCAGTTCGCTGCTGGCTCAACGGTGAGAGCGCTCGGCTACCACGCAAAGGGTCCCCGGTTCGAGTCTCGTTTGGGAAAACTTTTTTACCATTTTTTACTCACCCCATCATTATTGTTTGTGTCTTATCTGAAACGGGTACGATTTTTATAACTTTTCAGTGTAAATTACTCGCATAAATAAGTCTTTCTTCCCACAAAATTTGTTTTATAATAGCCCACACCATGGATCAACTAAACGAAATGATCACGTGACAAAATATCGGTCAGCCATTGGTTGAACGTCGTCAACATCTGGTCAACATTTCTCAAAAGTTGAACTTGTTCATCTTCTTGTCAACATATTGCCGTGGTCGTCAATGTTGAGTCAACATATTTCAGTGTGTGACAGCAGCATCACATTTCAATGCTATCTACATCTGGTCAACAAGTTGAGTCAACATGTTGCGTCAACATGTTGATAGTGTAACAAGACTTTTATGTAAGTGGATAGGGGTTGATTTTGATTTCTAGTTCAATTAAATGCTTGGATAATATATTTTTCGAAGTAAATCATGGATAATGACATTGTATTACTTATTATTATAATATTTTGCAATTATTCAAAATGAGCATATTGCCATAAATTTTCTGGAAACAATGTACTGAAATATAGTTAGGAAACTGCTCTATCAACAAACAAAGTTGAAAGCAGTATTGAGAAGTCAGTATTTTATTCACCCCCTCCTCTATATTTTGGATATGACAATAATTTTAGCTCACTGTTTTTAATGGCACACTACCAACTGTGTGTGTACTTTACACTATTTAGATCAAATATGTGAAAATATATATTATTTTTATTAATTTTTGTGTAACATTGTAGTAAAATGTAGTGTTGATACTGATGATATATCTATAAAATAAAATTTGAAGCACCAAGAGATTGATAAATAATCAACCTATCATTCACCCTTCAAAAAAGCTAGAATTTTATTTTCCCTCCTCTCACCATGATGTCATGATATCCAGAACACCGTTTTACAACATTAGTTTCAAGTGTCAACACACTGTTTTTTATGGTATTGTTAGGTATAGATGACTATGAGTTGTATGCCTAACACAACACTTGGCAAACTGGTTAGTTCAAGAAGATTGTGCCACAATAAGTGAAATAAATAAAATAACCTTTTGTTTTGACAAAAGTATTTTATTTTGATTGGCGTACAACTAACTTTATTCCATCCATCTAAACACAGAAGAAATATGTACAGAATAAACCTCCTGTGAGTGTGACATAAGTGTTCCCAGACACGATCTAAAAACTACGACGGACTTCCAAGCGACACGTCATTGCGAGTTCCGTGCAGTACTTGCTGGGTCTGTGATTGTGAAGTATCGAGTTACTTATATCCCTCACTCCCAGTCTCCCATGGCTCGCCGTCATTACCCCTACCCTCCCGCTTCTCCCCCGGATGCGAGATTTTTAACGGTCTAATCGGAGAAGCCCGCATCTCTTCGATGTATCATATCATCATAAATCTAAAGGATGGCTGAGGAAATTAAAATTTTAAAATAGCCAGCTAATTCTGAGTAATTTTAAGTTTCTCAACCCAGTTATGAAAAAATGCTATTTTGATTTTTGACGATGGCTTATTTTTTGTGATTCATTTGTGGTTAGCCTATTGGATAGAATTTTGTTTGCAATTTATTTAAATATGAAATAAATAATTTTCATAAGAAAGTGGAATTTTGGGTTTGAAACCAAAATTGAAGGTACCTAGATCTATTTAGATGCGCCGCCCTCAAGAGGGACATTAACTCCCTGCCCGATGAACCGAGCAGGATAGAAAAGGAGGCAGTCTTATCTTGGATAGCAAGACAGAAGGTAACTAGTTAACTACAAGTTTGGGTAATTTCATACAATTATTTTGTAAGTGATAAAATTAACTGAGGATTGAAGAAGCCCAGGAAGAGATTGAAGTAGGCCTACAGGCAAAAGGAGTGAGCTGTGGAAGAGATACAATTATGGAAGGATAGAAAAAAGTAGAAAATTTTGTTAGAGTGTATCACTAGCTGACCCTGCCAGAAGGAGAAACCGGCAATGGATGAAGACTGTCATTAAAACGTCACTTTAAATGACTGACGGAGCAAACAAGATTCTTATGTCTCATAGTATAGTGAACATCAAATATTATTTGGAACCAAGTAGTGTGGAATCGTTGGAATCTCAATCTTATGCATTCCTTGTAGATATTGAGAGGTGGTCTCAACGTGATGTAACGATACAAAGGTGAAATGTGTGAAGAAATCGAGAGAAAGTGTTGCGAGGGAACGATATATATTTGGTAGCATTTCCTGAAGCCAGTAAGCATGATGTGAAATTTTGCAAGGTTGTCAAGCAAGGATAAGAACTCGTTCTATTAAAATATGAAAACCATTCAAGAAATTGAATCGTTTGTTGTTAAAGGGATGTAAATCAATTTTTGGTCAAAATGAGTGGATAGGCCTCACCGTATTTTAATAAATGAGGGACGCCGTATCGTTTGGTGAAGAAATTGTTTAAGTCAGCTTTGTCCTTGTGTTGAATCTGCTAAACACATGGTTCGTTTGATGTTAAAAGGGTACAAGTCAACATAACAAAAACTTGTAAAAATACAGCCAAACCTTACACACTCAAAAGAAATGAGATCTAAAATAAGGGCCAAGCTTATCTACCCTTTTACATTTGCACATTCTTAATTCATTAACGTACAGTGTCCCGTAACATCTTTGAAAAGCTTGGTAAAATAGGATTGGCAACTATCAATTTAAACGTAATAGTTCCAGCGGCGTCGGAGCCGGGGGGGCAGGGGGGTAGCTTGCCCCCCCCCCTGAGCTTACAGAGGGGGGGCGAAAGTATCTTCTCGCCCCCCCTAGAAAAATGACAAATTAACCAAAATAAGTGCGTTTTTGGTTTTGATTCTTCTATTATCTTTTCTTTTTTTCATTCAGCAAAGCCCCTCAACTACTTCTAAAACACAGAAAACCACTTCAAAATCGCATTTTTCAAAAAATTGCCTGCGGCGCTATTGTGGGTGTGTCAAATACAATTACAAACATTGAAATGTAACTAGCTTCGCACTTTCTTGTAAATATGGAAAGTACCTCAGAGATGTCACTGTCAGTCAGATATTGTATTAATATTATTCGGGTTTGGATGTATCCATGTATGCACAAACAGACCCCCCACCCCTCCCCGCAACAAAGCACAAATCGAGAGAAAGAGGAAACCACTAAAACGTGTTACAAGGGAGAATCGTTCTTAAATAAGATCATCTGCTACTACTTCATAAGAAGCTAGATATAGAGATGGACCACCAAATCTGTACTACTAAAGTTTGTAAACAAAACTAGTGATCGTTGCAAAGTGTTTGGTACTTTTCACCACTAAAAGCTACCAATACTCAAGGCATTGGCGCCGCGTATCCGAGGTGGGGTGGGGACTTGAGCCCCCCCCCCCACGCCCGAAATCCTAGCTTAAATGTTATATTCTTATAAAATCATTTAGGTTTACGTAAAAAATTTAATTCATCTATTATCTTTTCTTTTTTTCGTTCAGCAAAGCCCCTTAACTGCTTCTAAAACACATAAAAACCGCTTCAAAAATACGTATTTTTCAAAAAATTGCCTGCGGCGCTATTGTGGGGGGCACCCCCTCCATTGCGTTGTTCGTCCAAGCCCCCCCGGCAGTATACGCCACTACTTCAAGGACATTAGTTGCATATTATGTAACAAATGCAACTATGTATGGAAGCATGTACTTTTCCTGGTAAAGTTCGCTCCCCCTGGAAAAATAGACTTCCGACGCGCCTGAATAGTTCATCCAAATTCTTTTTTTCTTATTAATTTAAACGTAATGGTCATGCAAATTCTATTTTGCCAAGCTTTTCAAGGATGTTACGAGACACGTACATTTATGAATTAAGAATGTGCAAATGTAAAAGGGTAGATGAGCTTGGCCCTTTTTTTAGATCTCACTTCTTTTGAGTGTGTAAGGTTTGGCTGTATTTTTAAAAGTTTTTGTTATGAGTGGGATCTCATTACTTTTTCAAGTTCCATTGCAAAATTATTTGTTAAAATGTAATAATGTTATCAAAGTCGATTTAATTGCTATGGTATTACTAATCAACAATAGAATGTAAAATATCTAGTGGTCCAAAGACTTGCTTTTTGTATACAATGTAGGCGATCATTGTCAAGTAACTCTAGTAACTTGATGATTGTATGCCTGTATAAGGCTTATATTAAAACCTTTATTTGGAAGCCTTCCAGCAAACTTTTCAACTTTTTCTTTCAAAAGGCACTATATCACTACTAGGGAAACGCCAAAGTCGTTGTCAAACGAGTGAGTGAGCCAATGTTGAGTACCCGGGAACTTCCCCTTTCCTCCCCTATACCTAAGGCTGGATCGAGCCCAGTATGGGGAATGATACCGGGTACTCAACACATGGCTCACTCACTCGTTTAACAACGACTTTGGCGTTTCCCTAGTTATTTAAATTGAACATTTACAATGCGAATCGTGTTCAAAACGCATTAGCGTAAAACATTAACAAATTTCCAAGATGAAACAAAATCACCTAATTTTTATTTCCCATTTAACACCCCTCAAAAATAATATGTGGATGTAAAAATATAAAAAAGTTCGAACTAACGGGCATCGAACCCCAACTCTCCGTGCGGTAGACTAAATGCTTCCACTGTGCCATGTCAGCCACGCAAATCTACTAAACAAATGCTATCGATAATTTAAAAAATCACATTTTTATTTAATGTAGGCTTAAATCGCAATGGATCTTGCTGATTTTGTTAACAGTTCTCAGTTAACTCGTACCGGATGTCTGTTTAAAATTTCAGCGAAATCTGTTCAGCGGTTCGGCTGATTTTCGACGTACAGACAGACAGAATCACAGATGAGAACGTTCAGTGGAATGGAGACACTCGGTCGCTCCGCTCCCTCGTTTAATAACCTTAATGTCTATGTAAAATATGAACGTTGTAGCCCCACCCGTTTGGTCAGAACGATTGAAACTGATGAATTAGACAAATAAGTGAATTAGGTTCAACTAATAAAGAGGATTTTTGGCATCAAGTAATTTGTCACAAGAGGAATGTTTGTACCACCAACACAAATTTGGCATGTGTTGTTAGAGGTGCCAAATTCCCTGTATTGAAGTTTTTAAAGTTAATACTTTCATGGACGACTGGGTGACATCTCAAAATTCCAACCGTTCATAAGGTGCAGCCTTTACACCAGCCTGCGTATAACGTTATAATATGACTTGTTTGCTTTTTTTAAACATGCTGCACTCTAAAACCATATAAAAAAGTTATACTTTATTGCATTAAAAACTAATTAAACCCAATCCATCTTGAAATGGCCGGTAGCTCAATTGCACCTGCCTCGAGTTAGGAGACTGCTAATCTAGCCTACTATAGGGGTTTAATATCAATGACCCAAATCCCCTTGATTTTGATAGTTTTTAAGTTCACATCACGTTTCATGACGACTGGGTGACACCTCAAAATCACCCTAACTCTGCTTCCTTTATAAGGTGCCCGAGTGTGTAGCGCACCGCGGCTTGGCTGCGGTGCCCTAACGGGAACTTAGATATGACTTGTATTGTACCCTTTTAACAACAAATGGACCATTTTCTAGAATATAAAACGTAATAGAAAAACGTCTTATCAGGCAGTGATGGTCACTTTTCCACAGCCAGCTACGATTAAAATTAGCTATTTAATAAGTTTAGCCTGTAGAAACCAAAAAAAACATAACAAATCACAATTAATTTACAGTTGACCACCCATGTTTTTGTTTTTGTAAAAACTTATTCTGCAAGTCAATATATCAATTACTTTCAAAATATGGTCATTAAATATGTGACAACTGATTCATGAATATCTGCACAGTTTTTTTTAGATCTCAGAACTAACTTTGACTTGACTTAAATATCCCTTTAAAAATAAATTACAATTAAGACATCCATCTGAGCCAGGTATCAAACCCGGGTCTCCAGATTGCCGGTCAGGATGCTTTATCAAAAGTTATTGTGGATTAGCCAGGAAAAATTCAAAATTTACCATTTTACCAAATTCAAAATTAAACATCCTCTTATCACTGCAAATATGATCTTGCAGAGCATTCAACTGACATTTTAGGAACGAGTGCATAGCCCGTGTGATTTAGATTTCTGTAGTTTCACGAGGTGTTGAAATTTGGAGGAGATAGTGCTGGTGATAGGAGTAGGGCAATAGTTAAAGCAGGAGATGTGCAAATTTATATATTGGAGGGAGAAGGTAGGACGCCGTATTTTACTTGTTAGGGTCAGCGTCAATTTTCTGTCCTTCGGTGTAATTTCACGATAAAAACCAAACATGGCCTCCGATTAGCATGGTTTTTTGATGACATCCTGATCCATAAATAAATAAATAAAATAAATTCGTATTTAGAGTCTACCCCTTCCCCAACAAAGATGATACAGAAAGTTTTTGGTGACCGTAGATGTCGGGGAAGGGAACATCTAACACGGCACTACCACCAAAAGAGATTAACACTTCAGTTTTGATTTGTGTATCCGTCAATGAACCGTTGATAATGTAGTTTTGTTAAGTAGCTGCAGGGAGCTGTACAGGGGGCTTTAGGGAGGGCCATAGGCTGCTGAGAGTGGGGGGGCATAATGTTTTGGATGTGATATTAGTAAGGCCGGAGGAAGTTTGGGTCAAGTCTGAGGTAGTGGAGGGGAAGAGTGATCTTAAATGGTTCCAATAATTGAATTGGCATTTTACAATTTTGGTAATAATGGTCTCTGGAGAAAGGTCTGGGTCTGGGATTTGGGGTCAGGCTTGTAATAAATGGAGCTACTGGAAAGTAGCATTTTGATTTTGAATTCTTTTTAACTAGGCCTAAACTGTTTTGCAGAATTGTGTAACATATTATTTTTTTTGTTAACTTTAATAACTTGTTTATGAGGTTACTTTGCACTTGATTTTCTTAAAATTGTGTCTTGAGGATTAAATTAAAACCAACTGAATTTAAATTGAATGAACAAACCTTGGTTTCAGTTAATAAAATACAGCACTTTGATGAGTTTACATATTGCAATACCTCATTATTTGACTGGTACCTATACTAATAGCATCTATAGCACAACATATTTCCACATATCTAGTAATAAGAAAGTGGTCAAGACACATTAGT
The DNA here is from genome assembly GCA_024449915.1 of Sweltsa coloradensis. Classification (NCBI taxonomy): domain Eukaryota; kingdom Metazoa; phylum Arthropoda; class Insecta; order Plecoptera; family Chloroperlidae; genus Sweltsa; species Sweltsa coloradensis. Next base: position 4,161,922 of record JAMZAV010000002.1, on the reverse strand, counting down.
ATGAGGCGGAAGCCTTGAGTCTGCATTTGAAGGCTATGTAACCGAGATCGAGAATTGGTGCAACAAAGGGCAGCAAGAGGGGCACGGGGAGAGTTAGGCGGTGAGAATGGGATTGTAAGCAAACTGATGTTAGATTTTTAAGAAACATAATTACCGATTTAACAGACCTTGATAATATATTAAAACTAAAACAAAACACCAGAGCTATTTTTCTTGGGGTAACGTAAGTGGAAAAAAAAGCTGGAGTGTTTTTGATTTAAATCGATTGATTTAATAAAAATCATTGATTTAAATCGCATGCACTTTTTCTTCATTTTGAGCAACAAATACAATTGTTCTAGCTGAGTTCAAGCAAAGTTTCCCTTTAAAAAAATGGAATCAGATTTTCTGAAACGCTTGTGAAAGTTTTTGATCCGCTCACCAACTCGACAAGTTTTGAAACACTGATGTTATTGATTAAATAGAAGAAATAGAAAAAATTAAAACTGAATAAAAATGGAAAAATCTGATAAAATCAAAAAGTTGATTTAAATCTAATAAAATCACGATTAAAAAAAATCAAAATCAACAAAATTACACACTAAACAAAATATCAATTCAGAACAGACAGTTTAACCGTCATAATACTGGCCTAATTTTAAACCCTCCCCGTGCTAGTAGAACACCTATCTATCAAAATCATTTTTATAACCGTGCCGCTACTTAATGGAATACCATTCCTCTAGAAATCAAAGATGCTCCAAATGTCAAGAATAGAATAAAAGATTATTTTAGTTATTGTCATTTAAAATGTTTGTTCTATTTTAGGCCTATCATATTTTGGTAATATGATAGTATTTTGTTTATTTTTTGACAAACCTATTTTTATTTTTGTATTGAAGGGAATCAGGATATAGGGCTATGCCCTCTCCGATTCTCTTGAAATTTTTTTTTTACCTTGTATCTTAATTTGTTGAAATAGTTTAGTGAGCGCAGCATTCCAAAAGCTAACACTTTACATGGTACTCAAAGAAAATTCTTTAAATCATGTCATGATATTTCTTTACTTTTGCTAAATATTTAGATTGTATATACGGTAATGTAAAACATTAAATTTCAAGACACCAAGACTGTGTCGATAGCACTTCAAATATTGGACGCAAGAAGTTGACACATTGAAATCAATACAGAAACTAAAAAATCCATCTCAGGCGGATATCGAACCCGGGTCTCCCGATTGCCGGTCGTATAGATTGTAATAGTAATTGAGAAACATAATAAGTTGACCTAATTGTGTATATTCCTATCTTAAAATGAGTGAAGTTCAAGAAATTCTAAGAAGGTGTCACATATACAAAATGAAATGTAGCAATATACAAAGGAAAACATAAAAAATTCCTAGGTGCATGTCATGAATATCGAAGGGTATTTGTTGCGGTGATGGTTACATGAGAACGGATCAAGATAATTAGAAGAAATAAGTTGACGTGAAGTGGGAAGGGGATTACAAATGGAAGACCTCCGAGATAAAATGGGAAAGATTCAGATAATAAAATTACTGGGCAGGCCAGTAGGACAGAAAAAGTGGTGGACCTAACTTACAAAGGACAAACGAGACAGATAACATGTTCTAGACGTGGCTGCTTGGATAACAGGACAGATTTACATTTTTTGCATGTTATAATAAAAGATACGTATTTGAGCGTTAGGTTTGATGCTAAATCGTGACAAATATTGGAAAGCTACAAATGAATTGTACTAAAATAATGTTTCATGCTAGAGAACAGTGGGCAAGTGATTCTAATTTTGGGCTAATACTGGAATGCAAATGTTCCTATAAATCATCATATAGCCGAGTAGAGAGCAGAGAAACACCCATCTTAGGTTAGTGGAAACGCTGAAAAATAGATGCTAACAAAATGCAATTTTGACCAAAGTCTACGGTGCTAAATAATCTAATTAAATCTTAAAAACTAGCATATCTCTAGTATAATTATAAATTTATATTATTAATTTCATACATTTTTAACATCCTGTTATTTTCATTTTCTCTTTGGGCGTAACTTGCAAATTACAAACTGAACGTTACGCCCAAAGAGAAAATGAAAATAACAGGATGTTAAAAAAATGTATGAAATTAATTAATTAATAATATAAATTTATAATGTACCTTGCAAATTACAAACTGAACGTTTAATGGCGAGCTCTGGGTCGTCGTCGGGGAACTTTCCCCTTCCCTTAGACTACCTCCCCGACGGCGACGACAATGACAACACGGACGGATGATGACACAGACGGAGACGACCACGACGTGGGGGAACCCCTGCCCTCCCCATACGCTTGTGGCTGGTTCTGACCAGCACAGGCCTGTCCACCCCTTGTCCCCCCGCGTCATCCCTTACGTCCCTCCCTTCGTCTCGATTAGCCAAGTTGCATAAATATGAGACGTTAAGCAATATCCAATAATAATAAAAAACAAACTGAACGTAACATTGAACATTGCCAACTTAGCATAACTCAGTTCTGATTTGTAATAGGTTTGATACACACATAGTATGGCACAGATGAAAAATGAAAAACCTCCTTGTGCCAAACCACACCATGTATACCTCGTACCAGTATTTACTATATTGTGGTTTTAATTATTAAAGAGTATTATTTTGTTTCGAACAAAGAAGACATTAATAATCAATTCATTACAGTTTTAGCAAAGAAAATAATGCATTTGTATTCCCATGTGTTGTGAGAAGAGAATTGTCACTAAAGGAAGGTGAAGGGGCACATAATAACTAATCAGTAATAAAGAAATTATATAATCTGCTGATGAAAAACTAAAGAAAGTGATAAAAGAAAATCAAATCCTGAATATATGTCAAATAACTTTTCATTTCCCGTGAGAACAGCAGGCACCAAATGATGTTTGGAGGTGCAATTTTTTTTTGCAATGATTCTTACTAATTCTACTACTGCAAAAATTATGACTCATGAGGCATTGAGTTTGTAAAAGATGTACAAAATAAATAGTTTCAATAAAAAACAAACCTGCACCGGTCTGCTCACAATAATTAATAATTAATTTCTCACCTACTACTAAGTCAGGCTGCAGATAAAGTTTCATATTTTCTAAAAACAATTAGTTTTATAACTACAACAATAATTAATGATAAGTCTCTTGATGCCCCACCCTACTTCAACAAGAAAATTATTATTCTCTCCATTATATAACCCCCTCCCCCCTTCGCCATAACTATAGGGCCTAATTTTTTAATGTGGTGATCCATCCGATTTATGAGATCGTGAAGTTGGTCCGTGTGCAACAAAAGGTTGAGAAACACTGGGCTAGCAAGCACTACATGCCTGTAGCTCAAGAGTAACCTGCATACGCTAGTGTTTATTTGGGAACCGGGCGTTTCTTTATATATGATTATTAGCAACTGTTCACATCTTTGACGATGAAGACCATTAACACAAAATCCATGTCTAGTGAGATTCAAAATTATTCCAAATGTTATATCTGTACATGATGGTAGGCTTACTTACTACTGAGTTGTAGATTCCTTGTATCTTGTCAGAATACTTTTTAAATATTAATTCAAGGCATTTGAACTTTTATACTTAACCTCTTTCATACATTTCTCGATTTGGATAGTCAGGAAACGCTCCCGTAGGTGGAATTGTTAATATTTAATACAATATTTACATACATTCTGAATACTTGTACTCGTTTACAATTTGAACTGATCGCATTGCTCAAACCAAAGATAAACTACAAATCTGCTCTAGTTTCCATATAAACTAAAAAGGGGTTTACCGAACAATGAAATAAGTTAAAACTAAACTACTGAAGTGAACTTTGGCTTACCAGAGTAATCTGCATTGATGCTGCTTGTAGTGAGTGGATCTCGACGTGGTGAGGTAGGGATACGTTCGGGGGACGGTACTTCATCCATTGGCAGGCGTCGTCAGCAGCTGGAAAGAAGAAAACTTGAAATTAACAACATTTAAACATCTTAAATAAAGACTTAACTCTTAAGCAAACTGATTAGCCCTATAGTGAAGAGAGACTCGTAATGTATATGATAAAACTAGTTGTAAAAAACAAAAACAATACCCAATATATTAATCGTACCTCTTTATCTCTTCGCAACACCCCTGTCAACTCGAAAAAAAAACATTTGTAATAATTGCATAGCAAGACAGGCTGGTCAAGCATAACTGACGATTATCCCAGCTCTACCCTACACAAACACAGCTTACAATATTTGATTTCACTTGGGAATTATCAATATAAAACCAGCAGTGTGATTAATTTTTCGAACTATTTACTATTACTAGTGATACTAAAACATAATATTGACTAGGGATGCACACGATAATTAATATTATCGATCGATAAATATAATCTTTAATGGATATCATTTTGATAATCGATAACTAAAATTCATCATCGATTATCGAAATATCAAATAATTGGTCAATAGTGGCACGAACCAAATTCTAAAGACGGGAATGATCTCACGTTGTGCCGTGCATGACTGGGCTGATGGTGTCATACTCAAGATTTATGTTTGGAAATGAAGTCAGTCAAAAAAGAAACCAAACACATGACATCGAAGACAGCGAGGCAGGAAACGGAACGCGATTGTATTGTTTTGACTTAACACTTGTTACACTCGAGGTTCCACTTATAGGTCGGAACAGGCTTTGTTGGTGATATCGATATTATCGATTCGATAATGACATTACCAATTTATAATCGATAATGAAAAAAGTATAGATGTGCATCCCTAATATTGACTAGGCCTCTACATAATAATTATGTTTAACATTGTCTTACCTAAGCACTTAGATGCTGTTAACTCCTGCAAAGTGGACTTGTCAGCATAAAAGTCTTGAGCCAAACTGGATAACTGCGACGCTGATTGAAGAGTAGTGCGAGGTCTCTTGGTAAAGACGGCCTTCCTTCGTAATAACCAATAAGCAGATGAACCATAACTAGAAAATAAATTAAAAGGTTGGTGTTAATGATTGAATGTCAGGTATTTTGATGCACAGTAAGGAGTAAAAGTGGGTGGACTTTGGAGAGGAATTAGATTACTATCAAAACTTTTAATTATTATAACAGTAAATGTTTGAATAATTTATGTCGGATGAAATCTTTTATTGTTAAGACACACATATTTAATTTAAAATTCACAACTCTTTGTATGAAATTGGAGGTTTGGCGATGCTACACTGGTGGACGTTTCAGCAGTATTTGTACAAAACAAGAACAAAACTTTTACAAGTTGAGAATAATGAACATTTTAAATTAAAATGTTATGTGAGTGGGGAACTGCTGAACATCAATCCATGACCTTCAAAAAGGCCTAACTTGTAGATGTAGGACTAGGTAAAACATATTTTTGTGAGTAGGGCTACCATTCACATAACTCCATTAAAGTTTTAGTTACAATTTAAAAAATTAAGTTGATAAGAGTAACTTTTACTTGTGTGACTCAGAATTCAGTCCTTTTTTATGACCTGTCTAATGAAAACAAAAACTTTTTGAAGTTAAATAAAAAATAAACTTAAAAAATAATACCTATAAAGCCTCAACGATTAAAAGTCCCGGTACCTAGGGCAAAACGTTTGTTTGGACCATAAGTAAATCCAATTCAGATTAGAAGTTCCTACCCCAAGTATGACATCACCTAGTGTAAGTCGACCTATTCAATCACAACTGAATTTCAGTGGGGGACTTTTAATTTTAAAATTGCATTAGTATTTGAGTGTAACATACAACTCCATACCTTTAACCATAAAGGGACCCACATTGTAACCTACTAGGCCGCTTCGCGAACGCTTTTTCTAGTTCCATTGATGGATGAGCTTTTTTTATTAATATTTCACTTTTTCTTTCTAAAGGCATAAAGGCACTACATCACCATAATCTTTATGCCAATGTAAAATATGAACGTTGCAGCCCCACCCGTTTGGTCAGAATCGACCCAATTGTCACGAAAATATAGTATTAAAAACCGGGTAAAAAATCGTAAAAATACAATTTCTATGAGAAATAATTCTACAAATGTCTCCAAAATCATAACATATATTTATAATTTCAGTGATTTTAAATGTTCCCATAAAGTTTCATCAAGATTGGAGTAGCCGTTTGCCAAATATCACAAAAATATCTCATAAAAAATCGTAAAAGTATGATAATCATAAGAAATATTTGATTGATTGTACAAAAAACGTGGCAAGTCTAAGTTCAGATATTTCGAAGGTCCCCTCAAATTTTCATCAAGATCGCATATGCTGTTTACCCGGTAGAGCGCGAACAAACGGACAAAAAAAACTCCCGTGCTAAATTTTTGGGGGGTCAGTGAAATTGAAGTCTTCCCTTCGCTCATCCAAAAATAGGTAGCTTGAAATAAGCGAGCTTGACAAAATTTAGGTAGGGCCTAAGATTGAAATGAAACTAAAGCAAAAGTATACGACATTTTATTGTTAAATATCTAATTAATTATAAAGTTAGCTAGTGAGCACTAGCTGAGCACAATTTTCTTTGCTATTAGGTTTTATAAGTGTGTCCCATGGTAAGTGTATAGGTAATACGCTCTATAGTGTACCCTACACTGGACGCAGAGGAATTAATTCACTCACCGAAACACTTTCGACGCTGGCAACTCTTGCAACGCTGACATGTCAACATGAAAGTCTTGAGCCGAGTCAATTTCTGCAATGTCGATTGAAGAGTTGTTCGAGACCCCACGGTATTGACGAACTTCCTTCCAGAGAGCAGAGGCGAATAGTCCTGGATAAACAATAAAAAAAAACACAATCATGCATTAAAATATTGAGTGAAAAGGGGGGGGGGGAATTGGCAAATGAAAGTGTCATTATTTTTTGTAATTAACAAAGTAGTACATCATGTGTCCTGGTGCAACAGTATAATAATAAAAACTGACATTTGATTGGCTCACTTAGATAATGATTGGCATAGTCTGCTGCAGGTGGAAATCAAACCCAAAACCTTGTGTATTGAAAGTAGAACTAGCTCTAGTCCAAAAATAACACCATCTTCTCTAGTTTTAAGTCTAGCCTATTTTTTAAAAGTTAGCCTACTTTCATCAGTTAATCAGGAATGAAAATAACCTTACAGTAGGATTGAAAGTAAATTAAAAGCCAATTCTAATTTCTGTCAAACAGTTATGTGGTAAACTATTAATTAAAGGTGGTCAAGTTGATAGAACAATGCAAATTATTGCATTATATTGTCGAGTAAAAGGACAAAGTTACTAAAATGTCTTGCTCACCTAGCAGCCTGCGAGACATGTGGTGACGTCACTAGCGAGCAGCTGATCGAGGGTGTCGTCGAGTCTTCCCTCCCCTCCCCAAGGCAGACTGTTAGGGTACCGAGGCATTCCTGGCTGGAATGTAAGATTAGATAGTGATAAGAAGAATATACAATAAAAACATTCTCTTTCCAACCTTGACCAGCAGATTGCCATTGTGTCAACAGGAGAATAGAATCGTCAGAGGAAGCGCTCGTAAATAATCAGACGTGTTTTCCTCTAAACCGTAAACCGTAGCCTACACCCAGCTTTGGACTGCACTGCAGTACATTACATCCACAGAGACCAATCTATTTGGACGTAAGGTAGTCCCAGAAAATATATCAAGTAGCTTGGAAGACATTGGACTTGCGAATGTAGGCCTATACACAGGGACAGAGTAGCACGGTAGCGCCGAAAGAGCATTTTGGTATGGCTGAGGAGGGGGTTGGGGGGGGGACAAGAAATTGATATATAGTTCGTCCGTTTACATTTGACGAATTTCGGCTTTTTCGCCGACACAGCGGGAACATGTAAGCCACTTGTTGTAACCAATTACGAGGGTTGTAATTTAAAATTCAGTCTTCGCTGACCGTCGTCAATGTTGCCCGGCTGAAGTTTCATTGTGCGCCTCTTTGGCAAACCAATGAAGCGCAATAATGGGAACCAAACTAAGTGATTTGGCGACGGGTTTGCTATTCATTATAATGGACTGTCAATCACTGGGACCTCCGAGACTATTTCCCGGTGAACCAGAGAAGATAATCTTGTCAGAGGTGTGAACAAATCTGGTCTTTTGTCCCTTGAGGATTTCCAAATTCGTCAACTTAAACGGACGAACTATAACTGCCCATTGTGGCGGTAAAAGTTACACACAGCACACAGCCCTAGATCGCCATATTGTCGTTTTACAAAATCTTGTCACTTCAAAGTACTATGCTCTTTTTTGTTGTTGAGGGGGGGGGGAGGGGCAAAACTATAGTCTTGACCTTTGACCACCCTTGATTTCTCAGGATGGGGAAGTACTCCCACTAACCTCCCCTCCCCCTGCTTCGGCGCCAGTGCGGTAGCGTTATTATTGTATTATCGTAATATCAAGGTCAATATCGGGACATGAACCTAAGATGGGAAGTTGGCACCTGTGGTGGTTGAATTAAGGTAGGGGAGGGGTACCGGGTGAGACCGTGCGTGCAGGAACAAACAGCGAGTGAACCACGAGGCAGTCAACGGTTTTTTAGAAGGCTACATTTCCCCCCCTAAAAAATAGCTCTTGTAATCGGGACACAACTTTGATCCGGCCAGATCGCTCAGAGCTACAGCTGCCCTAAATTTTGAATAGGGGCCCCGAAATTTCGCGACGCCTAGGGCCAAAATAAAGTTAACGTGCACTGATGCCACGCGTAATTTATTAGAAAATTATTAAAGTGCTGCAAATGATAATTAATTTGACAAACAAATATTACGCACTTGGTAGAGCTACGTACTGTGAAGGAAGCACGCAATGACAGGGTCACGCACTAAATATGTTCAGATGTTACATTAAACTACGCCTTTATGGACATGTTGAGCACGAACACCGTATTGAAAGAAAATAGCAAACAAATGAAAACTCACAGCGTAGGGCTATTGCGAAGGTTGACTACAAGAATGCCATGCCGCATCATTTAAGTATAATGGACGGTATGAAAGCTTACGGTTTTATTTTTATGCAATGCAAACGACGTAGATATCAAGCTTTTATTTTATTTATTGATTTATTTATTTATTATTTATTTAACGTCCATCCTATTCAGTTATAAAAACTGATATACAGAGGAGGACAACTAAATAAATCTAATTACATAGATGCAGACACAACAATGAACAAAAATAAAGCAATAATATTGAACAAAAACAGCAGATAGGCCTAATTAATTAAAACTCGCTGCATGTGGCTATGCACTATGTTGTTGGGTGAATATTGCTGCCTTACCTTTCTGCTAGAGTACTTCTCCGTGGATGTCTGACGAGCAACTGGGACCGGGCAGAAGAGTGATCGGCGTCAGCAAGCTAGACTGACAGTGACGTCAAGACTCACCTGACTGGCTTTTAGGCTTCGCGCATGTTCAAGACCACGTACGCCATACGAGATAAGAACCCGGCCAGACATGCCAGTGACACAGAACTAGAACTAGAAGTGGGAAGGTTCTGGGTTCGATTCCCCATGCGAGACACGAACTCGGTCGGACATGACACATAATTTAAAGTAGTTGGTAGGTTCTGGGTTCGATTCCCGATACGAGATAAGAAATGGAACATGTCACAGATCTAAAAGTAGTGGGATGGCCGATGGTTCTGGGTTCGATTCCCGTCATCGGCAAGACTGACTAAAAGGATGAAAGGTTAATCCTCAGGCGAATTCTTTAATTTTCCCCAGATAAATATGTGCAAGCAATTATTAATCGTGTGAGGCGAAGCGTATTACCATTTACTATTATCTGCTGTATAAAATGCAAAAGCGCGATGTCCATCGTACAATCATTTATTATTGTATAGCAAACGAAAGACTCAATTTGACTCGTATACAATCGAACAAAACCATACCCATAAAAATTTAGCAGCGAAGTTTTTTTTGTATGTTTTGTTTGTTTGTTTTTTGTTGTTGCGCAGCCGGGAAACGGCAATCATCTTGAGAATTTTGAGACCCTTCAAAGAAATTAGCTCAACGTTTTTTTGGTTTTTTGTTTTTTTAGTTGTTTTTTTCGTTTTTGTGCGATGATTTTCCGGGCCATCTGCCAAATACGATTTGGGATGAAACTTTGAGACAGACATTCAAATTCTGATGAATTAGATTGCTACGTTTTTGGAAATTTGAAGAAATTATCAAATCCATGAATATCAAGGTTTTAATGATTTTTTCGATTTTTAGTGCGATATTTTCGTGACATTTGGGCCGATTCTGACCAAACGGATGGGGCTGAAACGTTCATATTTCACATGGACATTAAGATTATGATGAAGTGGTACCTTTTGAAAGAAAAATTTGAAAAAGTTAGCCAGAATCCATAGAAATAAAGGTTTTAATATGAGTTTTTTTGAGGTTTATAATAATAACAATTAACAAGTAACAATAGAAACTTGACAACAATCACCTACAATGCATTCACAAAGCACTTGCAAAGGAAAAGTGGTCCCACGCAAACTAAAAACTTACAAAAACGCTCATCCATCAACGCGGCGGGACCTTAGCGTTTTCCTAGTTTACTTACGTTACCCCAAGAAAAATAGCTCGGGTGTTTTGTTTTTGTTAGTTTTTTTGTCTGTTTGTTCGCTCTCTACCGGGCAAACGGCATATGCGATCTTGATGAAAATTGGAGGGGACCTTCGAAATCTCTGAACTTGGAGCTGTATTGTTTTTGGGTACAATCGAAGAAATATTTCTCGTAAATATCGTACTTTTACGATTTTTTTCGATTTTTAGTGCGATATTTTCGTGATATTTGGCAAACGGCTACCCCGATATTGATGAAACTTTATAGGAACGCTTAAGATCACTGAAATCATATATGTTATGATTTTAGAGACATTTGAAAAAATATTTCTGATAGAAATCGTACTTTTACGATTTTTTCTCCGGTTTTTAATACGATATTTTCGTGATGTTTGGGCCGATTTTGACCAAACGGGTGGAGCTACAACGTTCATATTTTGCATTGACATAAAGATTATGGTGATGTAGTGCCTCTTGAAAGAAAAAGTGAAAAGTTGGTCAAAATTCATAGAAATCAAGGTTTTAATATAAGCCTTTTACAGGTTTATAATGAACAAGAAAAATCAAGTTCCTTTTGAAAAAGTAAGGAGATTCCACATAAAAACGTAATTATTGGACAGAAATATTCCAAAAAAGCTCATCCATCAACGCGACTGGAAAAAGCGTTCGCGAAGCGGCCTAGTTTATCGAAATACAAAGTTTGCCATTCGTAAATCGAGAAGTATTTTTTGCAGAGGGTTATCCAATAACCAATCCAATCCAACATAACTAGAGCTAGCTAACGAAAGTATCCTCTCGCCCCACCGCCCCCTAGAAAAATGACGAAATAACCATTCAAGCATTTTAAGCCCATGGCATAAACAAGGAAGCTTCGCAAACGCTTTTTTTAGTCGCGTTGATGGATGAGCTTTTTAAATAAGTTTTTAGTTTGCGTGGGATAACTTTACCTTTGTAAGTGCTTTTTGAATGCATTGTAGGTGATTGTTGTCAAATTTATATTGTTACTTGTTAATTGTTATTATAAACCTAAAAAAACTCATATTAAAACCTTTATTCTATGGATTCTGGCTAACTTTTTAAACTTTTTCTTTCAAAAAGCAATACAACACCATTGCCTTAATGTCCATGTAAAATATGAACGTTGTAGGTAGCCCCACCCGTTTGGTCAAAATCGGCCCAAATGTCACAAAAATATCGCACTTAAAATCGAAAAAAATCGTAAAAGTACGATATTCATGAAAAATATTTCTTCGATTGTACCCAAAAGCGTGGCAGGTCTAAGTTCAGAGATTTCGAAGGTCCTCTCCAATTTTCATCAAGATCGCATATGCCGTTTGCCCGGCAGAGAGCGAAAAAAACAGACAGAAAAAAAAGAAAAAAAAAACATTGGAGCTAAATTTTTTGAGGGGTCAGTCAAATTGAAGTCTTCGCTTCGCTCATCCAACCAGCAAGCATATATATATTACATCCTTCAAGTCATCTAGGTTTATGCAAAATATTAAATTCATCTTTTATCTTTTCTTTTTTTCGTTCAGCAAACTTCTTCTAAAACACGTAGAAACCACTTCAAAATATACGTTTTTTTAATTGCCTGAGGCGTTATTGTGGGAGCCCCCCTCCCCGAAATTTCACCGTACGTCACTGACTCAAAGACATTAGTTGCATATTATGTAACCAAGTATGGAGCGTGGCCTACATACTGTTGCGTGTGCGATTACAGATGTCACAATCCTTATAACTGTAAACTATTTAGATCACGAATTATAAATACATGCGTCAGGTTCCAGTCACATATTAACGTTGTCTCTCGGAGAATACGTTGTCTGCTTGCAAGATAAGGGACCATGTGACTCAATTTTCACAAGGGTGACGATTATATTTCTACAATGCAAGCTAAAAACATTATACGTTATTCTAATGAAAAACTAATCCACACAAAATAAGAGCAGGCAGCTAGGAAAACTAGACTAGGAAAACGCTAAGTCCCGTCGCGTTGATGGATGAGCTTTTTTGAAAGTTTTTAGTTTGCGTGGGATCTATTTACTTATCAAGTGCCTTTTGAACGCATTGTTGGTGATTGTTGTCAAGTTTCTATTGTTACTTGTAAATTGTTATTATAAACCTAAAAAAACTCATATTAAAACCTTTATTCTGTAGATTCTGGCTAACTTTTTCAACTTTTTCTTTCAAAAAGCAAATATGAACGTTGTTGCCCCACCCGTTTGGTCAGAATCGGCCCAAATGTCACGAAAATATCGCGCTAAAAATTGAAAAAAAATCGTAAAAGTACGATATCCATAAGAAATATTTCTTCGATTGTACCAAAAAACGTGGCAAGTCTAAGTTCAGAGATTTCGAAGGTCCTGTCAAATTCTCATTGAGATCGCATATGCTCTGTTTGCCCGGTAGAGAGCGAACAAACAGACAGAAAAACAAACAAAAAACAAACAAAAAAAACATTGGAGCTAAATTTTTTGATGGGTCAGTGAAATTGAAGTTTTCGCTTCGCTCGCTACGCACATCCAACGAGTGAGCGAGCGAAATCAAACATTGCGTTTTAGTGTCTTGCTCACTAAAAAGCGAATACACTATGAAATTGATGTTCAAACGCCTGTTTTTTTATGAAACATTTATTATTTTATGAAACAATCAATTACACCTACGGGGGTGTTTGCCAAGTAATTAAATCGAAAAATACACATCGCAAATAACTAGTTCGAAGTTGGGGAAAATATGATAATTATTATGCTTAAAATATAACTCTACGATCATCCACTACAAAATTAAGTGATTCGAGTGCTTTTCTAAAATACCATTCGCAAATTCTTATAAAACATTCAAAAAGAGCCACGTATAATAAAAGTGTTGCTACACAGAAAGTTTATAGTTTTACGAGACCCTCTAGAACCCCTATTAGTTCTGCAAGTCTGGTCGAGACCCCGCTGGGGAATAATTTATCAAAGGTGTTAAAATACTTTTAGTACGCTAGTGCGCACGTATGCTAGCACCTCGAGGTTATATAATTCCACACCCCATGTTCTTTAATTAAAGTAATTTGATGTTGTCTAATTGGGCCGTCAGCATACGTGTTTCTGCTGTACTCCCTACTCCCAACCACTCCCTACCAAACATTAGCCAAACCTCTTTCGATATATAACCTCTATTTGCTTAATATAATATACTGCATTGTTGTTTTACAGTATTTGTATGAAAAGGTACATTTTACTTTACTAGGAAAACGCTTAAGTCCCGCCGCGTTGATGGATAAGCGTAATTTTTTTTAAACGAAAAAAGCTTAAAATTGCGATTTTTTTAATAGATAATTTTTCGATTACGCTCAAATTTCACACGAATATATTAATTCATAAAATTAAAGTTTTTGTGAAAAAAATCATTACAATCGGACCAAAGCATGTAGGTTTAATTCGTCGAAGAAATGTTAAAATTGAAAAAAATCGTAAAATTGCGATTAGCATGAGAAATGATTTTTCGATTGCGCTCAAATTTCACACGAATATATTAATTCATAAAATTAAGGTTCTGTGAAAAAAACAAAATTTCAATAAGATAAAGCATGTATGTGTTATAAGTCGAAGAATAGTTTAAAGAATAAAAATAATTGGAAAATTGCGATTTTCAGAAGAAATAACATTTCGATTGCGCTCAAATTTCACTCGAATATATTAATTCATAAAATTAAGGTTCTGTGAAAAAGTCGTTACAATTGGATAAAGCATGTAGATGTTATAAGTCGAAGAATTTTTTTAAAAATCGAAAAAAAATCGTAAAATTGCGATTTTCATGAGAAATAATTTTTTATCGATTTTTCCCTCCGTGCAGTCCCCTTTGTTCAGAGATTTCATAGACCTCCATAAAATTTCATCGCAATTGGAGTATTGGTTTAGCCGGAATCGGTGTTCACAGACACACAAAAATACAAAAAAAAAAAAGAAAAAAAAAAAAAAAAAAAAAAACATTCCGGATTTTTTTCTCCAGTGTAGTGAAATGGAATCTTCGCTTCGCTCGCTACGCTCGCTACGTCTCATCCCAAAAAGATAAGTGCGTTTTGCTTCTATCAGCACAATTTTACAAACTTCATAATTATTTTATCACTATTGACGCGTTGTTATGACTGAAACGCCATAAGCTATATTTTTCCCCCATTAATAGTTGAATCTAATGACTATACCATAATCTTAACTTTGTGGTAGCCTAATTCATTATTTCATCTACTTAAATATTAAATTAACCGATTTTAATATTAGTGGTTTATATTTTTAATCTGAATAAAATTATCGATGGTCGCGTTAGTTTCATGGTTATGTACATCACTTTACAATTTTATATTGTATGCGTGTTCACCATGTTGGTTACATTCCAACTTTTATTTTTATGTCCACGTAACATTGTAGGGCACAAATGATGACAACGTAACCACTATATCTCCGATCCACTCGTCGCCGAGTGAGTAACCGTGGCAACTAATGCACATATCACGGCACTGCACGACAGCATAGTTGTAGAAAAACAAACATTCCTGTACAAACGAACCCGCAATGAATAATATCCTCAACTGGTCGAAAATAAGTTTTAGCACTGCGTGCATTTACGGTAATGAAAAGTGATATATTAAACTTTAGTTTAAGATGTGGTGCTGGTGCTGGTATAGAAACTATTTACTTACTAGTTTGTTTCGTTTCATGAATGATGATCGTGCTTTTCTTACTTTATGAAAGACGAAATTAAATAAAGATCACATCGTGTGAAAATAACCTTTTCTCTTTATGTGGTATTGATATTAATCTATTGTACATGACATTTGTTGCTAAATATTTGGTGAGATAAGTATAGCATGCAACATAGATACAGCATCCTACTTCTAGCCTCAGGTAATACAACAGATCTTTTCAGCTACTTTCGTATTTTACTCTGTCCGTATAGCCCACTAAACAAAGACATAGACGAGTAATAGATACTTCTCTTTCAGTGTTGACTTTTCCCTTTCTAATTACAGTTTCGGAGCGTGGTGTGTTTCGTTTTGCGACGCCGTCTCCTACCCACCGCTGCAAAGAGTTAATAAAAAACAGTGACGGTTTCTCAATATATCTGTTTGTTGTGGGGAGTCTGTTGCTGAAACGTGATTACCCCTGGCTATAATGAAAGTGATCAATCGAAATAAAGTAAACAGAAAAGACAACTTGATTCTACCGACGAAAACAGAGAAAGCGAGAACAATATGAGGCAAAAGTATAAATTAAATTTTTCAAATTATCATAAATAATCACAAAATACTTACGGCAAATTCTGAGCAACAACTTATTTGAAACTTTAATTCCGAAACCTTACTTCAAACGCGAATTTAGAACACACACAATATAATAATTAGAATTATAACGCAACGGGTGAGTTTGTGTTGGATAGTTTTTAACCGTGTATTGTTCAGTTGAGTGATTTTCTTTTAATAATAATAAGTCTTGCTTATCCAACGATTCCTATTATATTATATCATCTTACACACTTAACTTGAAGGTTATATTATTAAACATTGCAGAGATAAAACTGAAAGATTGACTTCAAAGTGGATGCATAATGTATAGAAAACTAGTAGGTTAAGTAGTTTAATAGCGAAGATGATTAGCATCTCAGAGATCTATAAAGCCTAGCCTGTTCTACTTTTCACTCAATTGACAAATTAACTGTGAAAACCAATGCATTTAAGTCAGTCTGTACAAGAATGAACGTCCATAAGGTCATTACCGTGCATATCATTGCCAGGGTCCACATATTATGTAAAGCAATCACGTCAGTGACTGTGTAAACACAGTTTCTGTAGACTTACGTGATTGTCACTTAAGTAAGCTATAAAATGTATAGTCCACGACTAAAAGTACAAGGTTACGGACGATGACAAAATTTTTACAACTATTTCAAAAACAATAAAATGAAAATATAAATCGATGGAAAATAATTCAAACATGCGTTTACGTTAATAGGCTGCAAATGTGTATAGAATTCTTTTAACGACAATGATATTGTTTTTGAAAAAAGTTGTTTTGTTTGTTATTTGTCAGGCTGGGAAAATACAGTGCCCAAGGTGTATCGAATCTTGCACGTTCAAGGTACCCCCAAATTCCGCTCGGGAGATTGAGTAAACCTTGCAATCTTTACACGTATTTCGTACGGGCTATGTTTTCCTTAGTATTGTCACAGACGATGGACTACACTGCGTTATATGCATTTCAAAACATGTTTAATAATTTTAAAGTACAATCGAGAAATTACAAAATCTTTCCCGACCAGGGGATTGAACCCAGGTCTCCCACATTTTGGGTATAAGAGAGCCATAGCCAAATAGACTAGGAAAACGCGAAAGTCATTGTTAGACGAGTGAGCGAGTCATGTGTTGAGTACCCTGGAACATTTGCATTTTAGTTTGATAATTATTATATTGGTATAAATAACAGGGTTTTTAAGTTTAGTTGGTATAAGGGCGCGTCAACTGTAAGGCCATAATGCGCCACACTAGCCTATGATAGGCTAGGGAGGACTTAGGTAGGGGAAAGAAAGGGAATGTTACCGGGTACTCAACACATAGCTCACTCACTCGTCTAACAACGACTTTGGCGTTTTCCTAATAATACAAATAATATGCATACCCTTTTATAAATCAAGTCGCAATGAAACAAACAGGAAATATTGCTCCAATATAACATTTCCTACAGTGCAAATTCACTGGGTAAGCCGTACAATTAAATTAGTTACACAGTTTCAATATTTTAATATATAAATATTGTATATTTAAATTATTTTCACTTAAATATTGTTAATATTCTATTTAAATATTACACCCAGTACTCTTGATAATTAATACTGATTTAATATCCCATGTTATGTGTTAACAAACTTTTGTTTAAGTACTAACAACAAAGTGGTAATTCTACAATAGATTTGTAACCGACAGTCAGACCCGTTTACTACAGACAATCACAACACTTGTGTATCTTGTTAGTACCACTTATTATGTTGTGTTGATATTAAGTTGATTAACGTAGGTACTGGCATTGTACATGAAGTAATATCGCATACACCCGTCCTAAAGTCGTGACCTTAGGTGTCATTGATTCCAAGAAACACTGACACACCATCATCATAATAATTAGAGAACTAGAGGAACAATTTTCATAAAGCAGACTAAAACTGGTGATGATGATTTCAAGTTAATATCTAGTGATTAAGCGAGCGAAGCGAGCGTTTCCATTTGACTCTGCCGGAAAAAATAGTCACTGGTTTTGTTTTTTTTTGTTTTTGTTTTTTTGTTTTTTGTTTTTCTTGCCATAACGTTCGAACGGAAGCTCGGATCGAGTTGAAATTTGAACCATCCGCAAGCTTCGTTCTCAATTGAATGCCATTAGTTTTGTGGCAAAATCGTTCAAAAAGTTAAAAAGTTACATTAAAGTTTATCGAAAGTTTTTTTTTTAAACTAAACGGCGACCAAATCTGAGGTGGCCAAATCATTTAGAATGTCCGTCCGGTCACGAATATGTTAATTTTATTTTGATCCGATAAGTAGTATACATGGAAATTACATTTTAACAAAAGTAACGTTACCATGGCAACGAAAAGTCGCACGAGATTGCTGGCCACTATGCACTGCCACCTAGAAGTAATCAAAATACTATCGAGGAAGCAGTGTATTATTTGTTACCAAAGAGTTAAAAGAGTTTTCCTAAAGAAATGATGTCAAGGTCCTCTAGATGGCGGTGGATTTTATCCACAAAGTAAAGGTTTACCCACGGGTTTACCAAAATACCTTGCCAATAATAAATAATATTGGAAACATGGCCCCGTGGACAGCGAACGTCGCAAATTTTAAAATTTTAAAAAATGTTCAATGTGGGTCTAGCTATAGCACGTGCTCGCTTATCAACGCGTCCAACCGAGCGTTTCCTAGTTATACACACCACTGGGCGCCAATATTTTGGAACAAGTGATGTTTCCCTATTAAACGTGTTGGGAAATTTATGTATGCCTATTTAAATATTACTTAAATTAGCGTGCGGGTTTTTTGTACAAGCAATGAATAGAAGGCTTTGACTGTTATACAACGATTATTTATCATCATAAGTAAACCAAGTAATTCATATTTTCTTATCTTGCTTACAAAATGGACTATTGTTTTTAAAAATGGTTAAGTAATTCCGTCATACTGTAAATTGTTAGCCTTTGTCTCAGTGACAGCCAAGTTTGTGTTGTGAGTACCGCAATAAACAGTGATAACAGCACACCAACTCATCGATCGAAAAACAATTTATCGCACGTAATAATCTGTAGAATCGTGGTTGGAAACAATCAAACCATAACTAACAACTATTCAACCTATAAACAAACAGTTTAAGTTCTTGGTATAAATGAGCAACCGCTGCCTATAAAACTAAATTAATTTCAGCCCAAGACAGCAGTTCATTTAGAGCAAAGCTGGCAACGTAAGAGAAAATGAAGTATTCTTTAATAGTCAGTTTTGTTATTTGTTTGGTGAATCTATTTGATATTCGTTCTATAGGTGCAGAGGTAAGTAGGGTTCTAGATCGTAACTAATATTTTACCACCGAGTACATTATTCCAACATCCTAGTGTTGGATTAATTACGGTTAATTATAGTACCTACAGTATGAGCAAAATGGGAGAGAGTTTAATACTAAAGGCCGATGCACAATTGCCCGCTAACGAGAACGGGAACGAGAACGAGAACGGGAAAGGAAAGACGCTAACGTTAAGAGCTTCGATGCACAACAGCCCGTGAAGCAAGCCGACGGGAACAAATCAAATAATAAGTGTGTTAATTATATTTTGTTATTTTGTTATTCCGCTCATGTTTATTTAATTTATTTCGCTTATTACTCGCGTATAAACCATCAATCAGCTGATAAAATAGTGTCAGGCCGTGGACATCTTGATTCTGATTGGTTCCGGTAAGGTACTGGACGGGTTTACGATTAGCAGAGCCATGCTCTGAGCCAATTCTACCCCGAATAAGCAAAGAAATCAAAGTAAAGAGATCCCACGCAAACTAACAACTTACAAAAAAGCTCATCCACCAACGCGACTAAAAAAAGCGTTCGCGAAGTGGCCTAGTTTTATATGTACCCGTAACATGTCCAATTTTAATCACGTTTCATACCTACGAAAGTTTACTGAATTTTCTTATTTTTCTTAAAGGGGCTATTACCTCAAAAATTTATTTTTAACCACATGATCTATAGCACAATACTACACTAAAATGACAGTTTAAAAATTATATCCTGTAACTGTGATTTAACACGAATTTTTCAATTTTTTTGATCCAGAAATTTGCAAAAATTGGTGTTTTGGGAAATTTCTTAAATCGGCTTTAACCTGCTTTTATTTTGGTCCACATAGATACTAGAGCATCGTACCAATCTTAAATGCCCATTGTTTACATCGTGTCTTGAAACTGTGCCCAAATATACCTTCAAACACGCAAAAATATGCATTCCAAAATCACACCCCATCTTGATAATCAGCATATTTTGACCGAACTACTTGCCCAAATTACAAAACAAAATAAAGAGAATTTACAGAAAAGGCTGTAGAGTACGTCAATAATGGCTAATATTTTTTTGGATCAAAATCCTCCAAGGTCACGGGGCATAAAGATCGACCCCATGTTATTTCTTATGGGAGATTTTTGCCGATGGGACCTAACTCGAAAAATGTCGTGTTTGACAATTATTGTTTGGTAGGTCATGGGGGCCTTAATAATTTTTCTGTCAGTTGCTCAATTCATTACTATAGTTAGCCTGGATGAAATATATTTTCTGAGTTTAGCGGTTAAATATCCCTTTATTTGATACACACAAACAAAATTCTTAAGCTTACTTCCAATTTCAGGCAGGACGATTCCACATAGATACCGACCCCAAAGTAGATTCACACGCCCCACGACAAAATGACGTGATCAAATTATCGAAGAAGTGTGCCCTGAACCTCTATGGAAGCAGTGACAGTGATGGTGACGGAGACAGCAGCAGCGATTTGAATCACAACAATGAGATAGTGATAGAAGGCAACCAACATTTCCACGAGCACAATTATTACCACATTGATGTTGGCTCGAATCAACAACACGGTCACCGCCATGAAGTGGAGGAGCACGACGTGCCCGCAGCGACACGAGCATGGACATGAGCACGAGCAGAGGCTTGAGCACGAGCACAGAAGGGCGTCGTAAGAGAACTAGCCAAAGGTGACGAAGAGAATACGGAGGATGGAAGTACCATGTGAAAGCCAGGCCCGAACACGAGCACAGAGAGGACCGTAAGAGACCTGGCCATAAGGTTGAACAAGAGCACGACTACGTCGATTATGAACTAAACGGCGACGGGACGTACGACGTTATGGATCCTTTGCCTGCCATACGAGACGACCCTCACGAACATGTCCGTATACCTCACGTTAATTTACCTAAACTTTGTGAACCGGAGTTGCATCAGATAGTTAAGAAACTTCGTCTTAACGACATTGGAGAAGCCAGAAACACAAACCAACGTGGTGGGAAAGGGAGAACGCAAGCTAGTTACCAGTTGGATGACCAACGCCACTTGGATGATTACGACTATGACCACATTGATGATAGACTACAAACAGATAAGAAACCTCAACTTGGTAATAACGTCGATGGAAAAACGAGAAAAACAACCCAGCGTGATTACTTTGGTGAGCACATTGATGATAATCTAAATAAAGGTAACTATGGGTACGATGATTATTATGATTTTCAGTAGCTACTAAATGCTATTAAATGAAAGACGAAAAGTTGCCCATCACGATGGGTTGTTTTTCCTTAACAATAATATTATATATAATATATTGAAAGAAAGTAAATGTAAACCTGTCAATTAAGTTGATATTTTAAAAACAGTTCTGTATTTTCATCAAGGTTACCTTACAACCCATTTGCGTGAACATTTACAGTTATACATTAACACTTAAAAACAACTAAAATGAATCATTAATTATTATTTTTATGATATAGTTATATATTTTAGGTCTTAACTAGAGAAAAAAAATGGAAACGGATTCTTTAAGATTTGCTTGTGGTGTATTTTCAGCACTGTTCTCATTTTGGAGTCTTCTTTGTTAAAAAAGCTCTGTTAATATCACACGCGCAAGCATAATTACAAAATATTGTACATGTTAAATTAAATTATGTATTTATTTAAACATACTAAGTCTTAGGTGGCATATGGATCTTATTCCTAAAATATTAGTTAAATCCCTGTAATGCCTCTTATTTATAATAAAATTCAATGCAATATGGCTACGTTTTTTTATTTATTGAGAGTGTTAACCAATTTATTTTTAAAATATATATTTTCTCCAAACAGTGAACGATAATTACCATGAAGAGAGCACTGGAAAAAACCCAATACGTCAATGGTATTGATATAAGTCCAACGATAAAACCAGAGCTGTCAACTACGCAAATCTTTTTTTTTTTTAAGAGATAGAAATAACTAATAGCACAAGAAAAGTGCACACGTTTGGTAACAGATAATTGTAGCTAAACGGTTACTATCAATATCAAGAGTGCACACGCTTGGTTTCAGATGATTTTAGCCAAACGGTTACTATCAATATCAAAAGTGCACACGCTTGGTTTCAGATAATTGTAGCCAAACGGTTACCATCAATATCAAAAGTGCACACGCTTGGTTTCAGATAATTGTAGCCTAACGGTTACTATCAATATCAAGAGTGCACACGCTTGGTTTCAGATAATTGTAGCCTAACGGTTACTATCAATATCAAAAGTGCACACGCTTGGTTTCAGATAATTGTAGCCAAACGGTTACTATCAATATCAGGAGTGCACACGCTTGGTTTCAGATAATTGTAGGCAAACGGTTACTATCAATATCAAAAGTGTACACGCTTGGTTTCAGATAATTTGTAGCCAAACGGTTACTATCAATATCAAAAGTGCACACGCTTGGTTTCAGATGATTGTAGCCTAACGGTTACTATCAATATCAAGAGTGCACACGCTTGGTTTCAGATAATTGTAGCCAAACGGTTACTATCAATATCAAAAGTGCACACGCTTGGTTTCAGATAATTGTAGCCTAACGGTTACTATCAATATCAAGAGTGCACACGCTTGGTTTCAGATGATTGTATAGCTAAACGGTTACTATCAATATCAAGAGTGCACACGCTTGGTTTCAGATAATTGTAGGCAAACGGTTATCAAGATCAGATTTTACAAGAACGTAATAAAAAACCGTTCGATTGACATCCACACTCGGTTGCATTTAAAACCCCATAGGGAACAAATCAATCTATAATATGATCTTCTTTAAGCAATTTTCTATCAGATCTGTGTATAGAATACAATTGTTTACACCCACTACAAATAGCCTATACAGTATGAATGATCTAGGTTCACATTTACAGAAAGTCACTAATGGTAGATATATGTGTTTTGACGCCACACAATTAAAATACATTATCATAATTTTGAATTAGTGGGCAGCATAATATGTGGTAAAATTGAGATTTTTACCTAGGGAATAAAACCTGTTATAGGGTGAGGCCCTTCTTCAGGTGAACTAGGTATGTTGCGGATAGAACAATTGTGAAGGAATGCCCGAGAATTGTTTAAGAGGACTCAATCCCTTGCATTCGCATTAACGACTGAAAAAACCCTTGAAAACACCTGCAGTCAGGATTTCCGGTCACTTTGGGATGTATTAGGCCTAGTAGTAACTGGCAATAACTTCCAGATCAAATCAAGTCAACGAACCCGTTCAACTAACCGATTCAATGTTAGTTAGAACATCGTCACAAGGTCACATCCCAAGTACGCATGTCTTAAAGAACTTAGATCCTAACTTGACTTATTACTTCAACGTCCGCGGAAGGCTTGATTTGATAAGAATACAGTTATTGATAACCCTGAACGAGTGGTCACAATATCGCATCTATAGCCAAGAGTGGAGCCTACATCAGTGGCGGGAAAAAAGTAAAATAGCAGCAGCCCGTCTGGTTTTTTTCGAGTTGAAACCGCTAGAGCAGTAATTATGCATCTGCGTCGATGCTTGTTAATTGTGTTCGTGTTGGTAGTGGAAAACTCCGAAGGACAGTTGTTCGAAGGTAAGACTCAATGAATCAAACTCCACTGAAGTTAGACACCTGCACCAATGCATATTTCAAGTTCACCTTCCCTCTTATACAATAAACATTTCTAAAATTGTATCCCTTTAGGACAAGCGACGGAGCTCTGCTTCTAGTATGGGCTGAGGCAGTATTTCGAAAGGCCGCGATTTAAGATGCGGGTGTTTTAATTTTTTTTAAATATGATTATTATTAACAGTCATAGATTATTGATTTACAAAATAGTTAAAATATTAAGTCCTAGCATAGATAAAGTATACGCCATCTCTACGGTACCAGTATCTCCTACATATTCGAATATATCGAGGAGTTATAACAGTTCGTTTTTAATGTTGATTTGTGCTCTCGAAGATCATTGCCGGTTTATCACAACCGAGGCTGAAAAAATGCGTCCGCTAAACTAGTCGAAATCGTTGTTTGAGGGCCCATGACATTACATTTTCATCATTCATTTCATTTCATAACTTCCTTGGACATAACACATGGTGTACGCAATGGTAGTATATGGTGCTATGTGAAATTAAGACGTTAAAATCGATTTGTCTGTCATAGAAAGACCCAAAAATAGCTGTACCTATGGCATTAAAAAATGTTGGAGCGGCATTGCTCTTTGTTATTCATTTGCCATAATTTGTAAATTTAATAGGGAGTATCTGTTGCGGGCATGGACACGGCTGGGCCGAAGCAGGTTTAAACACATTTTTTCTTTTTTAGATTGAATTTCACCGCTTAAAATCCGCAAATTATCAAATCCTTTTCACACCAATTCACCGCTTTTGTAATAAACAAACCAAAGATGCACAAAAAAGTGCATCACAACTAACCTGCCTCTGAATATTCTCAATAAATATCATTTTTATTGTAATCGCAATTCTTTTACAAGGTCCCACACCCCAAATTTTCAAAAAATATCAGGGGTAGAAAGAGTATAAAGAGCTGTTCAACTAAAAATGTTGAATTGTTTCCACCAATTCACCGGGGGAATAATAAAAACGAAATTTGACTTTTGTTTCCACCCCAGATACTTTCCTTGTGCAAAGGTTGCTTAAGTAAAATTATTTTAACACGTAGAACAGGGACTCAAACAATAATATACTGTTATAAAACACAGCAGTGTTCTATTGATGCAGCAGCTTTGGGACTCAAGGAGGAATAAGTGAATTAATATTTTGAAGCCAATTCCGATCGAAGCGTAACTTATGCGGGTCAATGAAAAGCATATCTCTGAACCACAGTAACATGAAGTGATCGCGTGGCGATTTCTGAAATAAAAGTCTGATGTCTAGAGGAACACTCTTTGGGTGTAGGACGAAGGCCTTCCTTATGCTTATGGCTGTGTGCCTCATCAAAAAAAAAGATCAAAATATGCATTAAAAACAAAAGGTATGATATAAAGAGTTTTTGAAAAGACCAATATAATGTTGAATCTTTTGTTGATGGGATTTTTCCGCTATTGCATACTTTTATGAACGTATGGTGACAAGTTTTGCAAAAAAAAATACTTTTTGGATGGCTGATATTTTTATTATAGCTTAGACCTATTTCACCCTTGACTATGCAATGAGGAATTTTGAAATGCATAGCTTTCTTATCTTAAGACCTACGAATTTTTTATTTTGGCAGTACAAATACCATAAAAATACCGAAATATGTAAAACACTGTAAAATGCATGGTATTGAAGATGATACACATTTCAAAATACCTCATTGAATAGTCAAAGATGAGTGTATAAGCTATAATACAAATATCAGCCATCCACATAATATATTTTTTTACAACAAATCGCAACAAAATTCGTTAAAAAAAAGTAAGCAATAGCGGAAATTATCAAACCAAGAAAATTGGTCTTTGCAAGTCTATTGCATTGTGTACGACTGGGAACGAAGAGTTCCAAAATCTCATACTTTTCGAACTACATCCCTACGTCCACATTTGTCGATAAAGATTTTTTTTATATTTAATACAATCCAGAAATTAAAAAATATTATATATATAATATATTTTGGATTTTTGACGCTAGAGGTGATGTGACGTCACGACCGAGGTGTATATGATGACGTAGTACAAGACAAGGTGATTGACGTGCCTGCTTGACTGTTCTAGGCCCAAGTGCTGGCGACCTTATCAAGCTAGCATCCTTCTTTACCTCCGCCTAGGCTAGGATCCATCCTAGGACAATACGTCCCATCAGTTCCAGTGTTAGGCCTACCGAATCTTTGACATTGATAGACTGATTGTTAAATTATAATCGGGGGATGTTTCAAAATTGAGACATTTAGAGTAGATGGATATTTTGGGGGCATGTATCATATTACAATACGTATAGATCTTTATTTAATACAATCCAAAAATTACAAAATTCATCCCGACCGGGATTTGAACCCCGGGAACCGGGATTTTGATTGAATGTATTAAATATTATCATATTAACGAAATCGGGAAACGTAAAGTTTGTCTGTACATGTTTGTAAGATACATAAGCAATAATCCTAATTCCTATTACGGTTTCTAGGCCAGGCATGTATGCTGGAGAATAACGTCCATGGTTTATGCAAAACTTATGAAAATTGCCCGGGGATAAGCATCCCAACCACGAGTCAAAGGCAACCACAAATTTGTTCTTTTACCAATAGAAATCCAATCATTTGCTGTCCCGATTCACAAAATCCTCAATCTTACAACCCAGAGGATACCACGACGACGAATATATCCGAGGATAATCGAGAGTCGGGGACGACGCCGTTAAACAGTAAGTGACCTCTGTTGCTTTGAGTATTTACGTTTATTACGTCATTAATTCAACTACTTCGTCATTTTAACCGGCTGTGAGTATTTGAAACATGCTGAAATACAATAATTTTGCATATTGTTCCGTAAAGGCAGACCGGTCGACCATTCTGGTCGACCTGGGTATTGTTATTATTCATTGTTTCACTCATACGTACTGATTGTTGGGGTATCTGCCTTTGGCTCCGAAAATGTGCTTGCATGTAACAAGCCGTGTTTTAATGAAAAATTGTGATAAATCTCGTTAAATGTTATGGCATAAATCATATCATTTACTAATTAAATGAATGATTTGAATGAAGAGAATGTGAATTATTTTCTACCCATGTGTAGTACAGGGGAACATTGTCGGAAGTTGACATTATTCCATGAGTTTTCACTGAAGTAGATTTGGAAATAACGCGCTTCTTCAAGACCAGTCCACGACCGAAAATAAAACTGTGGCCTTGGTCTCGACCTACAACAGTCAAAACAGCAACGCATCGCATACGTTTTTGCAAATCTGATCTGTCATTGGTTCGAATGGTGTTACTTAAATTCCATTGGTCGAAGACTGTCGTTCTGGTCCCTTTGCGGAACACAACCTTGGCGTTGGTCTTTCTTTATGGAGTTTCACAAGCCGCTTGAAAGAAATGTACTCATTTGAAACTGTAGGCCTTTGTTACTGATGTGTAGCTATAACACATTCGTATATGAAAAAATAAGAAAATAAAACTTGAGTACCCGAAATAGGGAGATAAACTTACCATTAGTTTTCCCCCCCATTCCCCCCACAAGGTAACACCTTTATGGTTATATACTCAATGGTAACACCGCGCCGCCGATCACCATAAGACTATTACTGACATTCTTATTACAAAACTACTGATTTACACTTTTTTGGATATTTTCAAGCCCACGGTTTTAGACTACCTATCAACAAAGATTTTTCTTTAAATTAAAAAGTAAATTTAAGTAACGTTCATGGGTGATTAAAGTTCAAGTTCGAGGTGTGATTCACTGGGCATTTTTAAAAAAGTTGCCCACCATTTTACGTAATTTGAAAACGACGATTATGATTTCATTACCATACAAGAGGAACTTGTAGGAAATATTCGATTTAACGTTTCGAAAATATATTATTGGCAAATTCACGGGAAATGGCAAGAAAGCATGGTTTTGGTTTCGATTATAACGATAAAATGCAACGATGTGTAAGTAAACGAGTGTTGCGAACGATACCATTACCTACACATGTCTACTATGTCTAACTATGTGAGATATCATTTAGGTGGAAGAATGACCTTGCCATTTGTGTTGTTTATATTCTCAATACTCTATAATAATATGTATTATGTGACAACAAAATAAATCTACTTACAACTACAACTAAAGAAGTACTCTTATTATATATTTTTAAAATTTTAACGAAATAATAAATTTTAAGAAATTGCGATTTTGAAAGTTTTTGTTGCCTTGTTGGTAATCGTGTCCCCCAAATTCCCGCTCTTATAATGCCACCTCGCTTGATGTGATGTCTATGTTTAGGAGCATCAACTGTCATCATTTTATTCGCATCCTTCATATATTCTCAATTCTTAGGATATATTGGTAAGGTTTGGTTTAAAAATTGTTGTGTTCTTATTCGAAACGTTTTTAGAGACCGTTATTGTATTTACTTTTTGCCGATCCGGTGGTCATGGTGCTTGGGCGACAGTGCTGCGATCCCTTGGCGAAATGGTTATATGCATGCGTCATAGATATCTTAACACCTATTGTAGGCTAGATTAGCAGTCATTGGTCCACTTCCGTGACAATTAGAAGCCATCTTGAAATCCCAGTTTGCAGTTTAATTAAATGGGAGCGATTTGTAGCCCAAATATTTTTAAAGATGGCCGTCAGTTTGACAGCTAAGCATACTAGCCTTTAACATCAAATGATTACTAAATTCCCTTATGCAATAACTTCTTATTGTTTCTGTTTATTCAATCCCATGCTGCATAAGCTAAAACCATATTAAACAATCCAGTAAAATACTTTATTGCATTAAAAAAGCATAAATTAAAACGCCAAATCGCCATCTTGAATTAGATTTTCGACGCTTCAATTTGCTACGCTCGCGCCTGTGCGGAGGTATTGGAGACTGCTAATCTAGCCTACTATAGGTGTTAAGATATCTATGGCATGCGTGTACGTGCGCGTGTCACATCTCACGATTAAAACACAAACAGCTTCAAACTGACATGCGGTATTTTGTTGACATTGCATAGTTGTTATTCGCAATCAAAAACATACAATTGTATCCGTATAACTGTTCGGTCTTCATTTTCAATTTGAGTACCGTATTCGACTGGATTTTATAACTCCAGTCTGTATTTGAATTAACTTATGCTTTAAATTACTGGTAAAATACTTTTATAATCCAGGTATGATTTTTGACAGCTGAAGCAATCAATTGTGGTCACGCTACCAGAAAGCTGAAAATATTGGTCATGTTTTCGCATTCCAACTCAAATACGGTTCGTGTTGACCACCGTCCTGTTAGGTGATCTTGGGTCTCGACTGTTTAATTGTTTACTCGCTTCGCTCCCTATTTTCAGTTTTCTAGTACCTGTGCTTCTATTATTCATTGTAAAAGAAAAGTTACAAATCCTATACTTTTGTTTTGAACAAAATTCCATTCTAACGCAATTTTGCTGCCAGTCAATATAGTGTATATTAATTAAAGCACAAAATACCTAGATAAGAGTTTAATCTTAATTGGATTGTTTAGTAGGTGATGCATGTACGCTGAATAACGGAGCTCAGGGTGAATGTAAGAGACTTCAAGGCAGTGTTGGGGAAGGAACTTTTAAAAAGAACGCGTTCTCGTGAACGCGTTCATTTTTTTGCGACCTTTTCAGTGAACTTACTCTTTTTTAAATGAATGAACTTGAACTTTTAAAAGTTCATTCTGAGAACGAACTTTTTAGTTTTAGAAAGTTCATTTGTAAGTTCTTTCCGTGCGCCGAGCAGCCGTCGACTCGCCGCCGTCGACGCTTAAAACAATAACAAATCGTGTTCATCGTAGTTTTTTTTGTTATTTGGATTGAGGACGCGTCAACCGTTAGGTCATAATGAACCACTCTAGCCTAAGGGGGGAGGGGAGGAGAGGGGCCCATGCTGGTCAGAACCACCACGGAAAGGGAGGAGGGGGGTTTCTCACGTCGCGGTCGTCTCGTCTTTGTCATCGTTCGTTGTGTCATGTCATCGTCGTCGGGAGTCGTCAAGGGAATGGGGGAAGGTCCCCACGACGATTGCCAGAGTCGCCTCTATTTATCGTTTATCGTAGGCCTACGTTGACGCACGTTTCACTAATTTTGACACATCACGCACGTTCACGAAGTTAAAACATGACGCCAACAATTCGGAAAAAATCTTGGAGCCTAATTGCTAAGTTCTGCATTATTTTATACAAGCTGGTCGACGAGAATTATTACAAATCATCACCACGATCAAGACAGCTCAACACTTTCGTCACTCAAACTCGCAAGTAAATTTGTACTCAACACCCTAATGTTTTTTTCTCGTGTTGTTCTTCATTTACGCTAGCCTTTAAATAAAAGTGTGATTTTTTACAAAGAACTTTTAAAGAACTTAGTTCATATTTTAGACGAACTTGAACTTTTCAAAATTTTAGGTTTAAAAGAACTTGAACTTTTAAAAGTTCATTATTTGAGCTGTGAACTGAACTTTTAAACAGTTCCTTTAACAAAAGAACTGACCCAACACTGCTTCAAGGTTGCCCAAGAGTGCGCAATATGATGTTGAATGGCAACCAAAGAAAAGTAAAGACATGTAGATACCTTGGAAATGCGCAAATTGTTTGCTGTCCTGTCAACAATTCAACTTTATCGGCCTCGTCTCAAAATCGGCCAGAACCACAGAGAAATAATAATCAGCGACGAACAAGATGGCCGATAATTCAGACTACTGCTGTACCACCTAGCGTATCTGCTGTGGGAGCGAAGAGCGCAGCAAGTAAGCAAGCTAATACACAAACCCGTAGATATTAAACACCTATAGTAGGCCTAGGTGTTTAATATCTATGCACAAGCCACTTTCCGACCACTAGGTGGCGCTGCTAAGTGGCCGTGGCCAAGCAGTGGGTGAGCACGCCGAGATGTCCATTGTTGTCAACCTCCACTTGAATAACATTACAAAACTGAACAAATGAAAAGACAAGTGGCAATCCAGTGCGCACTAGGGCGCACTAGTGCGACCTGAGTGCGGCCAATGGAAAACGCCATAAATCACATTGGCGCTACAAAATGTGGTCGCCTCCGATAGTGGCGTGCTTGTAGACTATACCCGACCGGCGACCACTATATAGGGGTCAAAATTGGGGTAGTGGTCGGGAATCGAGCCGTTTGAATTTGACCTAAAGAATTTACTAATTCTCGATATTATTATAATAGAAGTAAAATAATTTTTCTACATTATTAGTTACAGCCAACAATTAATGCATTTGTAAAAGTATTCAAAATAAATACTGTAGTTCAGTCAGTTTCAGATCAAATCATATTATTGGATGAGCGTAGCGAGCGTAGCGAGCGAAGCGAAGATTCCATTTCACTACACTGGAGAATAAAATCCGGAATAAAACTTTTAAATGTCTCGCTACCCGTTGATGACATTTTTTATTTATCGGGTTGTTTCGTAGCGGCGGTAGTGATATCTTTCTGTCGACGTTTCGAAGACCATGTTGTCTTCTTTCGGGCCTTGAAATTATTAATTTGCGAAATTCCTTTTTTTTCTTGTTATTTTTTTTCCCCCCTTTGTTTTTTAAAAGTTTTTTGTTTGGGAAAACCCTAATAGTTTCCCTAAATTCACTCCCCAATTATCATTTGCTAGCAACTTTCCTATTTCGTGTCTTCCACCCCACATCTTCCTCTTAAACCCGGGCAAAACCCCGGGACTGGATCTATGATAACTAGGGAACGCCAAAGTCTTTGTTAACGAGTAGAAGAGCCAAGGTTTTGAGTCCCCGGGGGAACTCCCCTTTTCCTCCCATATACCTAAGGCTGGATAAAGCCCAGTAGGAAATGAACCGGGGTACTCAACCTGGCTCACTCACACTTTTTAAAACCACTTTGGCGTTTCCCCTAGTTTTTTAAAATTAAAACTTTAACGGGCGAATTGTTAAAAACGTATTAGCGTCAAACATTAAAAAATTTTCCAAAGAAAAAAACAAATCATCAAAGTTTTTTCCCATTTAACACCCCTCAAAAATAATAGGGTTTGTAAAATAAAAAAAATTTGGATAAAGGGGTATCGAACCCCAACCCCCGTCGGTAGGCTAATGCTTACACTGGCCATGTCAGCCAGGAAGATCTCGTCCCCCTAGCTGCTACTAACAAAAGCTATCGAATTTTAAAAAAATCACATTTTTTTTTATTGTAGGTTTAATCGCAAAGGGTCTAGCTGATTTTGTTAGCATTCTCAGTAAAATCGTACGGATTATGTTTAAAATTTTAGCCCAATTTTCAGCGGTTTTTGGCTATTTTTGACGACAGACAACGACAGAATCACGAAGAGGGCCCTTTGAGTTGAATGGGAACTCGGGCGCTCCGCTCCCCCGTTTAACATCTTTATGTCTATGACTAGGGAAACCCCTAAAGTCCCCCGCGTTTATGGATACTTTTTAAAGGTTTTAGTTTGCGTGGGATATCTTTTAAATTTTCAAGTGCTTTGTTTTTCTGCCTCGCATTGAGGTGAATGTTGTAAGTTTCTTTTGTTTTTGTCAATTGGTTTTATTTTACCGTAAAAAAAATTGTATTAAAACTTTATTCTATGGATTCTTGCTAATTTTTTCCCCTTTTTCTTTTAAAAAGGGACACATCACCATAAAACCTTAAGTCCTGTTAATATGAAAAATGTAGCCCCCCGTTTTTGGGCGAATTGGGACCCAAAAGGACGAAAATACCACAAAAAAACAAAAAAATATTTAAAAGTTTTTTTCTCTCTATCTGGTAAAATTTTTTCAAATTTTTCTTTCAGAAGCAATACTCACCCTAACCTTTAAAGTCCCTGTGAAATATGAAATTGTAGCCCCCACCCTTTTATCAAATTGGCCCCAAAAGCACGAAAAATTTGCACTAAAAAAACGAAAAAATCGTAAAGTACATATTCATGGAAAAATTTCTTGATTGTACCCAAAAAAAGTGCAATCAAGTTAAGAAAAACAAAGGGCGTGTCAAATTTTTTATCAAGTCGCATATGCCCTTCCCGGGGAGAGGGACAAACAGACAGAAAAACGAAAAAAAAAAAAAAAAAAAAAAAAACCCCCGAGCTAGATGTTTTTGGGGGTGGGTGAAATTGAAGTCTTCGCTTGCTCATCCAATAAAAACCCCGATAAATAAAAAATGTCAAAATCCGGAATATTTTTTTTCCTTTTTTTTTGGTATTTTGTATTTTTGTCTGTTTGTTTACACGATTCCGGCTAAACCGATACTCCAATTGCGATGAAATTTTCTGGGGGCCTTCGAAATCTCTGAACTTAGAACAGCCACGTTTTTGAGCGCAATCGAAAAATTATTTCTCATTAAAATCGCAATTTTACGATTTTTTTTGCTTAAAAAAACAAACGCTCAACCAACAACGCGCCTGAAAAAGTGTTTGCGAAGCTTCCTAGTTTACTTTTCCACAGCTTCAAAATCCGCCTTATTATGGAGCTTTTAGCAGCTCTTTTAGAGGTAAATGATACTATTTATTTTGGGTTGGGATGCAGATGGTTACAAAGAAAGTGAAAGTTCGATAAAGGCTCATTTTTGAATTGCTTTATGCAACCTTATGTTGGTTGTAAATCATGAAAACATACTTACAACATTATTTCAGAAACAATTCGTTTGCTATGTCACATTGAAAACAGTACAAATATTCTTCTTTCACGGTGGTTTACCATGATATTATAATATTGTTATACCAGAATGTTGTATCGAAGCTATAAGATAACTAATTAATGTTTGCAGTGTGTGAGTACTTTTCGCAGTTTGTGTTCCAAATGCGAGTGTCTGCGTCCTTGAGCTTGTATCCCGATTATTTCAACGAGTCCCTGTGCAATTCGAGGGAGTTTAAAGCAAACCAGAAGCCACTGAGGGATGTCGAGGAGGCGCTTTACAGGGAATTCCCTCACGTGGTAAGACTCTAACGAAATACCTAAAACTTTTTTTTTTTTCCCGGGGAGACTCGATTCTGTAGTCCAGCTTGATATTTCCCCGTCAATCCCGCCCCATCGGAAATAAAAACCCTTTTTTAAAATTAAATTTTAACATCCAAATAACCACATTATTGAAGAGGGCTATACCGGATAAAACTTTTGTATCCTGCAGAGGGCTTTGACGAGTCAAACTTCAGTATAGAAAATGTCATCAATTTTGTAGCAACGTGAAAAATTGCATAATGTTGTCGAGATAACAACAGTACAATATCCAATCATGTGGATATAGCATGTTGTAAACAGTTCAATTATTGGCATTATATTCGACTGATCTAATATTAAACGGATGTATTATAATAACGTAGTGTCCCTTTGAGAGGGACACATAGTGGGGAGATGTGTGCAAAAGTGATGAATTTAAATCAATGAGGTAGAACCGTTGAACTAATCTTCTACAGGATTTGATTTAAATACAAGTATTGTATAAATCTGTCTCAAAGCTCCCTTACGTCACAGCAAGTCGTGTGAGTTGACAGAAAAGGGGTTTGGCTGCCTATAAATACCCTTGGGTAAATAAAACGGAAAACCCAAAGACAAACGGTTTTTTTGGGTTTATTTTGTTTAAAGGGACGCGTAAACCGTTCGTCATAATCACCACTCTAGCCTAGGGTATGGGGAGAAGGACCCCATGCGGGTCAAACCACCACGGTAATGGGGGGAGGGGGTTTTCCCCTCGCGGTCGCATCCCCTTGTCTCTTTTCGTTGTGTCTTGTCATCGTCGTCGGGGAGGTAGTCAAGGGAAGGGGAAGGTGTGCCCGACGACGATTGCCAGAGCGCGCCTCTAGTTTCGAGGAGTAATATACTCCGCTGTTACTAGCTGATGTTTGCGAGGAGGACTTTTTCTCTTGAATCGCCTTCTAACCCCGGGCCCAGACGGGGAGACTAACGAGATTTAAACCCTTGTTTGGTATAGGTGTTTTCATGGTAATTATAAATAAGAGCTCAACAATTCATTTCCCGAACAGTTTTAGATCTCAATTTGTATGTTTTAGTTTGAATGGTAACTTTCAGGCAAAGTCGAAGCGAATGATTATGTTGATTGTGCTACTCTGTTCACAGGCCTCTCTCGGATACGGAAATGAAAACAACATCCGTGGTTTGTGTCCCGGGAAAGTCTGATCAGTAAAACGATTCTTCTTCCCACCTCGCTGCCCCCTTCCCCAACAAAGAAGTGACACAAAACTTTTTTACACGTTGTTTCGTAACAGAAAAAACCTTACCGTTAAGTCAAATGGACGAAGTCGTAATTTTGAATTTATCTCTAGTTTTAATGGTAATAATAACGATTTAGTGATCTATGCCAAGTGCAAACTAGTAGTCAATTTCACTTCATAATCATTTCACCATAATCAACATTCTTGTTAGTATGTACAACACAAGGTCCACTGAATCTCCAAGCTAGCATCCAGCGAGCGAGAACAAAACCTTTCACCAAACTAATTTATCCATTTTATAACGAATCAGCTATCTATTGCATGTATGGAATTTTTAACAGTTTCTAAAGTTGTTTATTTCCAAGAGTTTAAGTAAATTCCAATAACCAATAACGGGAAATGTGCCAGGTATTAACACATAAAAAGGTTTGTTTTCCAAAAATTAAATGTATCTGTCGCACACGTAATTCCGCAGTTCAACTTAAAAGTTCTAACTAGTAGTCAATTTCACTTCATAATCATTTCACCATAATCAACATTCTTGTTAGTATGTACAACACAAGGTCCACTGAATCTCCAAGCTAGCATCCAGCGAGCGAGAACAAAACCTTTCACCATACTAATTTATCCATTTTATAACGAATCAGCTATCTATTGCATGTATGGAATTTTTAACAGTTTCTAAAGTTGTTTATTTCCAAGAGTTTAAGAAAATTCCAAAAACCAAAAAGGGGAAAATGTGCCAGGTATTAAACTAAAAGGTTTTTTTTTTCCAAAAAATTAAATGTTCTGTCCACACGAAATTCCGCATTTTAAACTTAATGTTCATTTTTAAAACAATTTTGGGCCCCTAATGTAAATTATGCAAATTCAAATTAACTTATGGTATTTTTGGCACATTTACAAATAAATAAAATAATTTTTAATTAATATGCAAGTTGTAATAAGTTAAAACTCCATAGAAAGTTAGAAAATGGCCTGAACCCAGTCCGTGTCTATTTTATTGTAAAGTTATACTTCTTAAAACCAAATTATAAAATACAAATCAACTAACTTTAACTAAAAATATAAAAGGGGACAGTATGGGTGATGAAATGATTAAGGCCCCCAGGCCCCCAATGAGCTTAATTGTAGCTAGAACAGGCCCCCAATGAGCTTAAAATAATAAAAAATAAAATTTCAAACAAAAACAATAATAATAAAAATAAAAATAATAAAATAATAATAATAAATAATTATAAAATAATAATAAAAATAATAATAATAATAAAAATAATTACACAATTTTTGGGCGGGAATTTGCCCGCCAAGATATTCAAAAGGAAATTTGGGTTAGAAAAGTGTAAAATTTATTTTCAAAAAGGGCAAAGTTCAAACTTCACATGGGGTTCAACTATCGGTGAAAATTTTTATTGAGGAATGGGAATTTACGCGCGAAATGTCCCGCCAAAAAATTGTGTTAATTATTTACCGGGGCCCCGAAAGCCCCTTTAAATTTTAAAAAATAAATATAAAATAATTTTTTTTTTTTTTTTTTTTTTTTAATTAAAATAAAAAATTACATCAATTTTGATTATAATCTTTGACATCGTTTTTCCCAAGCCACATCGTGGGTTTCTGTGGATTTTTAAATTTGTTATATATTAAAAATGGGTCAGACAACTTTTTGAAATTCTTATTTATCAAAAAGTTTATAGGCTAAATTAAAAATTAAAAAAAAAATTATAAAACAAAGAGAAAACTCTTTACAAAATTTAAATTTGATTAACAGAATGGCGTGAACTTCCCAAAACACAGAAAACGCACTGTACAACAAAAACAGTTTATGAAATTTAAAATTATATTAAAATAAAATGAATTAAATTTAAACATACCATGGAAAAAAGTAAATAATTTTTTAAATTCTTTTTTGGGCCCCACTAAAAAAGATTGGAAATTTTTTAGTCCTCTGGTAATTGTTAAAATATGCGGAAAAGGAAAACTCAAGATTTTTCTGTCCGTACTTATTGACATTTTTGGAAATTGAAGTTTTGTTTTTTTTGCCAAATCTTTTATTTTTTGATGGGCATTCGTAAAATTTTGTAGGGGTCGCTAAAAAAATACTTAAATTTAAAAAGGGGAAAAAGATAAAAAAATATACGCAAAAAAAAGCAATATGTGTACGGGCATGTGTATGGAAAAATTTGAGTTATTGTTATCTGGGATAATGAGTTTTAAAAAAATTTATTTTCCCGAACTTTTAAAGGATTTTTAAATGAATGTTACTCGCATTTCCCCATGATAATAACCATAAAAATTATTGATTCACTAAGGAATATACCAGTTCGCAAGGGATATAAGGTAATAGTATTTTTAAATTTTTTAATTGAAATCGCAACTTCTAAGCTTTTTGCAAACTGAGTCAATGTGAGGCTTCCAACTTAAATTTTATCTATTATCAACCCCCAGATAACTAGTATCAACACACTCGATTCCCAATACTTCACATACCCTTTCACTATTAATAGTATGCAAACACTCATTTGGAGTGACTTATTATGCGAAAACTATCCGCACGTGATTCATTAAAAAGGGAGCAAATGTGTACAATTTTAGTTTTTAAATTTAAATTTAAGTTAATTCACTATCGTGAGCATAACACCCAACTTCTGAAAACTGGTTTAGGGGTTTTTTTCTGCCCCTTTTTAAGATCTTATGAACAGAGATTAGAGCAGCGTCGTCGGCGAACATTAGTATAACGCAGTGCTTAATATATTTACAAATCTCGTTTACGTAGATCAAATAATAATAATAATAATAATAATAATAATAATAATAATAATAATAATAATAAAAAGGACTGTAAAAAGTATTCCCAAGGTTGTAAGGAACAGTTGGTTATAGATTCTTTGGTTATGAGACAAACACATGTGTCCAAAAGGAATATTCATACTGCATAATTGATTACAAAAAGGCGTATGACTCTGTGCCTCATTCATGGCTTTTACATGTATTGGAAATATATAAAATAGATCCAATATTAATACAGTTTTTGAAGAACGCTATGAACACATGGAGAACAACTTTAAATATAAAATTGCTAGAGAAAACTTTGACAACTGGTGAACTAAAAATTGCACGTGGAATATTTCAAGGTGACTCATTAAGCCCACTCTGGTTCTGTATGGCATTAAATCCATTATCAAACTTGCTTAATAAATCAAAATATGGTTTCAAAATCAAAGAAAGTGGTAATACACTATTTGTACTGTCTCATTTAATGTACATGGATGATATCAAACTATATGCGATCACAGATGCACAACTCAATCATCTATTACAAATCACACATTCGTTTAGCCAAGATATTCAAATGGAATTTGGATTAGAAAAGTGTAAAATATTATTTGTCAATAAGGGCAAAGTTCAAGCATTCACATGGTGTTCAACTATCGGGTGAAATTGTTATTGAAGGAATGGAAGAAGGTGAGGTGTATAAATAACTTGGGTTCATTCAAGCTGAACAGATTCATCAAGTGGAAGCGAAAAACAAGCTCAAAGATACTTTTGTGAAGAGAGTGAAAGAAATACTGACATCAAATTTAAACGGGAAATATAAAGTGAAGGCAATTAATACTTACGCGGTACCAGTTTTAATGTATTTTTTCGGTATTTTAACCTAGACACAAACTGAGATGCAAGCAATTAATCGAAAAATAAGAACTCTTCTAACAGAATACCGACTTCATCACCCCAGAGCGGCGGTCGAACGGACGACATTGTCTAGGTTACGTGGTGGAAGAGGGATTATTGATTTAAATAACGCACGTATTAAGCAAATCAATTTGTTAAGGGAATACTTCTATAGTAAAAATACTTCGCGATTACATACAGCTGTAGTGCAAGCGGATGTCAACCTCACACCGTTAGATCTGCATAACGATGACAATTTTGCAGACAATCTCATAAGTGATGATATGAAAGACGAAATGTGGAAACTTAAGATACTGCATGGGAGACATCACACAGAATTGCATCGTGATTATGTAGACACTGATGCATCTAATAAATGGTTACAAGTAGTCGATTTATTTGGAGAAACAGAGGGATTTTTCATGGCCATACAGGATCAAGTAATTGCTACACGAAATTACAAGAAGCACATCATTAAAGACAAAACAATTCTGGATGATAAATGTAGAAAGTGCCATTTGACCAATGAGACCATAGATCATGTAATATCGGGATGTAAACTTCTAGCCCAGTCAGACTATTTGCACAGACATAATCAAGTTGCCAACATAATTCACCAACATCTGGCCCAAAAGTGTTCGTTACTGGAAAACATCGTACCGGTACCATACTATAAGTACCAACCTG
Source organism: Sweltsa coloradensis (assembly GCA_024449915.1). Classification (NCBI taxonomy): domain Eukaryota; kingdom Metazoa; phylum Arthropoda; class Insecta; order Plecoptera; family Chloroperlidae; genus Sweltsa; species Sweltsa coloradensis. The sequence goes on along the minus strand of JAMZAV010000002.1, from coordinate 4,122,642 downwards.
AAAAGGTATTAGAAAATTGTAATTGGAAACTATATTATGATCGGGCTGTTATTACAGATAAGACGATACAACATAATAGGCCTGATTTCATTTTAATGGATAAATCAAAAAGGCAAACATTTATTATTGATGTAGCAATTCTACTAAGCCAAAATATTGAAACAACGTGGGACAGAAAAGTTAGCCGCTACTTTGACTTAGGACAAGAAATAAAGAAAATGTGGAAACAAGATCAAGTCACTACAATACCAATTATTGTGTCAGCCACGGCAGTTATACCACACAACCTACACAATAGTTTACACCAACTGGACATTAACAAGAATTTATTCATCAAAATGCAGAAAGCGGTTATAATTTAAAAAAATTCCTCAATGACAATGTTTTATAAAACGATTGTATGTTGTATATTTTGTAAAGATTAAGTTAAGTTTTTGAATTGAATGTTATGTTGAATACTGTATAGATTTTAGATAAGTTTTTTAATTTGCATGTTTTGTTATTATTATAGGCACATGTATTGCTTGACATAGTCCGCAATACATTGCATTTACTTGTACCGGTTTGTACCGAGATGTGGAAACATGTAAATGAAAATAATAATAATAATATTAAATTAAAAAAATCATTTTATTAAAAAATAAAATGATCTCGTATTACAGTGGCAAGGTCCGATGGGTAATGGTCGGCGACCTGACCCCGACTCTGACTACCGCCGACTCGGTCCCGCCCTTCACCGTGTCGGAGTGGATTCGCCACGAGAGCTATCGAGAGTCTTCACCCACTCAACATGACATAGCGCTTATCAAGCTGGAGAGTGACGTGAACTTTTTGCAGAACGGCGGGAGGTCGCGCCCGGCGTGTCTGTACACTCAGGCGGGGAATCCCCCTCGGTACATGTTCGCCATGGCCATGGGGTGGGGGAGGACGGACTGGGGTAGTTTTACACCGGGGGGGGGGGGGGCGTTGTTTTCATTTCACCTATTAGGTTCTTGTATCTATTTATTGTTCGAGCTGTGTCTGGTAACGAGAGGATTTGTAGTTGGCATCCCAAATGAAGTTAATCATAGTACCCTTGTTTTCAGTTTTCACATGATTTCTGCATTTCTGCTAACAACTCGTCTGCTTGCTGACTACAGATGCTCGGTAGCCTGTTGTCTTTACATTGCTATTTCCTGGGACACACCCTTATTATTATAATTGGGAGTTTCTCAAATTCATTAATCGGGAAACACTCCCGTAGGTAATTGATTTTATGGGAGTTTGTTGGTAGTTTAAATTTCAATTTATGTGCAAGTATTTGAGAGATTGTTTTGTTAGAGGCGCAGAAAAAATGAATTAAAAACTTTAAGAGTGTTTTGTGTGTTGTTAATTGAGCTTTTGTTCGATCAATCTATACATAATATTTGTTTGAATAAAATGTTATACAAATTTTTGTACAAGGCCAGATAAGGTTATTGGGACCCCTTAATGACATGTGCTTTTATTAGTTTTTGATTGATTGATTTTGACATACATTTTGGCTAATCAAATTATAATATGTTTTATACATTTTTACGAATGTAATGTTTATTTTTCTACGTTAAGATGATACTACTACCACCGAGCGCCTGATGAAGAAAGATCTGACATTCGTAGCGGAAGATAGTTGTTCTACGTCTAATCAAGTATCAACAGAGAGCAACACTTCCATGATCTGTCTATCAGACCCCCACCCTGAAGAGTCCTCGTGTGTGGTACGTACAAACATGGACGCGTTTACGTAATTTATTTGTGCATTAGTATTGATAACCATTAGATGTGAATCTTGTGTCTGGCGGAGGAAACACAATTGCAAACGAATATGGGTGAAAAAACGCCAATATAACCCTACAAATTGTGTTTTGGATATTTTAGTGCGCATTACTTTATTTAGGCCTACCAAAATTATCTATTTTATGACCAATCTGCACAGTTTTATTATTGTAAGTGTGTGCAGTGTAATTATGGTACAATACTCAATGTCTTCATTTGTACATCATAGCTATATTTGAGCTGGATACACGTCTAATAAATTAAGCACCCGTAAGTAAGTTAACACGGTACACCCCAATCACCCTACTCACTCTGTTGCCTAGATAACTATCTCAACATCTTCTATCCATGGAGTTTAAATAGTCAAACTCCATGCTCTATCTACCTTCTACCAACATGCTTCATAATGGTATATTTTCTCTCATCATAGACGCTTATGCAGTCACTGTTATCACAAATGTTTTGTAAATAAATAATTGAATAAATAAATAAATTCGCATTTAGAGTCCACCCACTCAGTCACAGAACTGATATTCAGTGGGGGACATTAATTTTAAAGCCGACCAAGCCAACCCTGTAGGCGCCGACACCATCCACGAGCGAACAATAAACAACTAGAGACCCGCATATTTAAGTAGGATCCACCGATCAATCAAGATGGACACGATTCCACCCGCGGACAGTACCCGAATCAACAAGGCTAATTCGGAACAACCTTAGAATGTTTTATGTGCCTCGTTGCTAGAACGGCTCCAAAGTCACCGTTAATAAAATCTTAAGCCTAGAACTGATGGACTTAAATTCCAAATCAGAAGTTAAAAAACTTCTGCCTACAGCGGGAATCAATCCCTGAACTCCTGCATCATGCATTGGAAACAGAGACGCAACCACCAGACCATAGATAAATATACCTCACAAGACTAATGAACCACACAATATTTATATAATTAAATTTTGTTTTTGTTATTGAAATATGTGTTTTCTGTTTGTATTATTACGTGTTTTAAGAAAGGTTATATTGACGGCATGTCGGAAAGGCTGTTTGAATCCCGGATGTGTTTGCAGGGAGACCTCGGAGGACCCATCCAGATCGTACTCGAGGCCCCCTACTGCATGCAGGCGGTCGTCGGGCTCACCTCCTACGGGGAGATGGCCTGCGCTAACGCTACTAGCCACGCTCTTTATACCAGAGTCTCCGACTACATTTCCTGGATAGAGGACCATGTCTGGCCGTGAAGGATAATATAAAACCTGCATTTGAGACATTTTTAAATGTATCAAACTACTGTCATGGATAACAATATTTATAACGGGCTCGATAATCGTATGAACATAAACATGACATGTCAAAAATTCCTATTGCAATTCGGCCCGGTTTCTCTTGAACTTTATTAATTTTGATAATTTTCAACTCTCGGTTTTTTATTATTTTTACAGAGGTATATCAGTTGATACTCGGTGTGTGTTTCTTTTATATTGGATGCTTCTAACAACAAGGAAAACAAATTATAAGATAATTTGTTTTGTATGTAAAATCACAATAAATTATTGTTTATATTACGGACTACTTTTTAAGGGGATACAAAGTAAGTATAGGCAAATTTATACTAATGAACCATGCATGACATCGTCAGGTGACATTCACCTCACCTCACCTTGACAAATAACTATAGTCATGAATATGTCTAACATTAAAAGTTTCCAACAAATATATTTATTTCTCGATTTGTATAGTCGGGAAACACTCCCGTAGGTGGAATTGTGAATATATTTTTTTTTGAACAGAGAATGTAAGTCGTACATTGGTCGTACTACACTTACGTCACAGTCAGATCGAAGAAAGATTTAAGTCCATGGTCAGACCTATAGTAAGACGTTGGATAATCTCATTCCAGTACATCGATTTTGGTGGCTACAACGTCGACGTCACTGCGATATGATCGGCAAAAGTTTGATAACAAGGTATTTGTTGTAAAAAATTACATATTGTACGCTACACATGCCGGTTTGCTGGGCGAGCGTTTCATCGATTCTGTCAATCACAAGCCATATTCTCGAGCAAAAATTGCTTTAAACACTGTATACCTGTCAGCTGTATACCTTACGTTCAGTTACGTACTGTCATATATTTCTTATCCAATGAAATGTAAGCAATTACTTAACGATTTGCCTTTGATAAAAGACAGGATACGACCAAGTTCTCATCGCTCGTCTCGCACGCCGACAAGGAAGAGCATAAAGTTGGGAAGTGGTTGGGAACAGCGTCTTTGTCCACTTCCACTTCATTGTTTGAGGTTCACTGAAACCGGAGTCGATAAAGAAGTTTCCCCTGGAAACTTCTTTATCGACTCTGCTGAAACTCCACTAGGCTGCCACTAGGAGAATCAGAGGACCTTGTTAATATCTTTGAGATTCAATTTCTTTGGTTTTCTTTCATTGTTTTATGCAAGACACAAGACGAGCGTTGGAATGAATGACAGCAAATAAACATATTATTTTCGTTGTGATTGACAAGCTATCAAAATCGTGTAAGTAGAAAATTTGGCTTAAACTTTAGGCCATACAAATTAGATCTTTAGTTCAGAAGTTCTTGCTGTCGAAATGTATATGCCCGCCGCCTGAGGTTTTTGTGTAGGCCTAAGTTCCCAGTGCACTGTATATAACCTCAATGTGTGACCTTTTTGGCAGTCGAGGCTGTGATAACAGATTGACAGTCAAAGATAAGATTTAGAACGTTTTGACAGCACAGTTGACCGCTGGGTAAATTTACATGTGGATAACGTCAACCATGGGCTATTTAAATGACAACCAAGTGATCATGTTTGTGACTACCAATCGTGGCTTCAAGGGTGTATAGGTACGAGTGAGGTCATGTAGGCCTACTCATGTTCTTACTTTTTACAATGCATTATGCTTCACTATAGCAATAGCATGGATGTTGTGGTATAACACACGCGGGTGTACGCAGTTCACTCATTAATTATTATTTACTTTCTAGCCGTATAGGTAGGGTAAATCCCTTCTCAAATTCTAAAGGCACTAAGGGGATCGCAGGTACATGCAGTGTTATAGAAGTAGGCAAATTCACTCTCACGTCTCACTCGACTTATCGCGGTTTCACATCTTTCCTTACACTCCTTCTGTTGGCGTAGCTATGATTCTATAAATACCTAAATTCGCAAATTAATGAAATTAGTTTTAAATTATTTCCACAGGGGGCGATTGATTCAGAATAATGGTGAATCTTCGCAGCTGTCTCTTAGGCTTCCAGTTAGTGCTGATCCAGCTTGTCGTGGCTCAAGACAAGTCCTTTACGATCCGCAAGTGTTGCCCTAAGGGTTCCCGCCTCCTCGACACCTTCAAGCTGAAGTGCACGACCCTCCCGTCGATAATCCCCTCCAAGAGGAGCGATGGGGAGTACGACTGGATCCCCCGCCCGCTGGATGGCATCGACGGCGAGGAGGCGCCGCTCGTCACCACCCACCTCAAGGTTGGGTACGGCCTCGGACCACACTGCGACGTCGAAGATAGAAAGGTCACCAAGAATTTGTACTTTAAAGATGACGAACAACCATTTAGATTATTTGCCAATAACGGATCGTTGGTCGAGATAAGACGGTTTGGTAACGAGTCATGGCGTGTTGGATTCTTTAGCGAGGTGTCGTTTTGCGTCGACAGCGTGAGACACGACGAGTACACACACGTTGCGAAGCTCTGTGTTTGCGCAGAGAAGAAGTGCATCCAGAAGTGCTGTAGCTACGGCAAGTATTTGAACACGGACAAGAATATTTGCCATCCGAACAGACATACTTTGCCAAACTATACACCAGTTATTTACGACAACGACTTGTTGCCTCTGGTGGATCCGCCGGAAGACTTGTACTACTTGGAGGCGTTACCTCGTTGCAAACCACGTGGCTTCGAGTAAGTACACTAATACAATAGGCCCCACAAAATATCCCATGTTAATCGTATCATACCTATGGAAGAAATAGGTAGGCCTATAGATACTTGTTGGTGATGGTGTCAGTGTATTTTCATAATATTAAAGCTTTTCGAAACGATTATCCTCGCCATAGACAGTAAGCGTTACACCATCGCCCGAAACCGAAAAAACTATACAGTAGACAAATTTATTTTTTGACTACCACCACCACCACCACCACCACCACCTATAAACTAAGGGCCAGATGCACAACAGTCACTTACAAACCACTGCTACTAAGAGTTCCATAAGCAAGTAAAAATGTTCAATAAAATAGGTGGTCGCCGCCAACTGATTACAGTTTTTGGTTGGGTTTTGATGGTTCGGCTACAGTACTGAGCATACACACATTTTGTTTTGTTCACTTTAGAACGAATGTGCGCATGCTCAAGGCAGCACCATAAAAAACCCAACCACAAACTGTAGTCAGTTGGAAGTAACCCCAGTGTAATGCCCCTAGTGACACATCCCCATGTAGAAGCACTCAAATTGGCGCAATACGAGCCACATGTTTACTCTGTTCACCAAAGAAAGTAGAGAACTCAATTTAAATTTGTTTTATTATACTTCGGTCTATAATTAACGGGTCGTTAATGCTAAATATAGTAAATTTAAGTACTTGTATATATCCAAAAAATAAAATAAAAAATTCCATAGCAGTAAAATTTCAATAAGTAGTGTGCAGTGTGCTTTTGTTGTTTGCATACTGGCCTTAGGTCCACTATTTCAATGCCCGTTAAAGTGGCAAGTAAATTTAACTGACACAACTTGTTTCACTATGCAACAAATCAGAAGCCTTGTAAAAATTTACTGAGAGGGGACTATGGCAGATTAATGTTAACTAGACTTGAAATTCTGGCCTACGCAAATTTAAGAAACAGCATTCGGAAGGCTACATACCCAAGTAGGTACCACTGGCATCCGACATCTTTTACAAGACACGAACTCGAAACCATAGGCTACTAATAATGCGGCCAGCTTGAAACAAGCTTATCAGTTTTGTCACTGCACTTTGACTCCTCCGGTCAATCCACGACGTAGTTCACACTAAACGCACCCGACCTCATCCCAGCTCGACCTTACTGTGCGTTCATACTCACAACTACAAGGTGAATCAACATTCTCAACCTGTAGCGCTACAAGACTGGATGGGGGCGTATTTGTCGCATGTGTAATCGATAGACGTTGTAGTTTGAGTTAGTAAATAGGTCCCATGTAGCATAACCTTTCTACATTGCACATACCGGTTGTCGGTTGACTTGCATCTAAATCAAATAAACTCACCTTGTTGTTTTATGTAAATCTACCCAAGAGGTCCCTTCAATCTTTGTTTACAGTGTGCTGAACGGTGTCGACCAAATGGCTACGTCAGCCTTCTTCATTCAAAGTAATGGAAATGTGGTTTTGATCGATGACAAGTCAAACAGGACCGTGCAGCCCATGCAGTATTGCTTCGACATGGTTCAGATCGACGACGAGGTAGGTTTAACATCAACCCCCGCACTAAGTGGATTCTGCCTTGTAAACTGGTATTATAATATCTCCTCTTGTAGGCCAAGCATGTTTAACACGAGTTTTTTCCTAACGCACTTGGGGCAGCGCTAAGTGCGGACCGGGATACTTCTTAATAAAATTTGCAAATGTGAAGGAAATTTTAAGTTAAACGTATAGGCTACACAACACAAAAATATGAACTGAAATAAAAATTGTTTTAGAAAGTTAAATTTTAAAATAGCTAGGCCGCTTCGCGAACGCTTTTTCCAGACGCGTTGATGGATGAGCTATTAAAATATAGTTGACTATTTTTGTCCAATGATTACTGTTTCGTGTCGTCGTTATCAAGACACGAGCAAGAGTGAACTATGTCTGCCTTCAACAATGCGAGGCGAACGACTAGAGCGAGAACCGGCACGCGCCTCCTTGTGTCATCCGCGAGAAAGTGCGGGTCGGCGTGGCCATATTGACCAATCGTTGCCCTAAAAGTACGATTCTTATAAAAATATTTCTTCGATTATCTTGGCAGATCTTCAAAGATTTCGAAGGTCCCCTGAAAATTTCATCAAGATCGCATGATATGCCGTTTACCCGGTAGAGTGCGAACTAACAGACATAAAACAAAATCACTTGAGCTATTTTTCTCAGGGTTAGTGAAATTGAAGTCTTCGCTGCGCTCATCCAATTAATTGGAGGATATAGCAAAATAAAATCTTGATGCTTTATCTTGCATGCATTCTGATGAACAATATTAAACATCCTAAACTTTCATTGATGTAATTTGGAGATAGAAAACTGACATTCTAAGGAGACGAATTGATAAAAACCTAATTTCTTCGGTGAGTTAAAACTTTTATCTATAAACAACATGATCTTTCTTTATCTTTTTGAATAGTTCTTATTAAAACGGACTATTTTATGTAATATGGGGAATATGGGTAACATGACATATTAATGATTTATCTTGCATGCCTTGCAACCTACCTGTAAATTGGGAATGATGCAGTAAATAACAATAAATTGATAATAATATAGAGATATTGTGAGACAATGTTGCTAATAACGATGTTGTTTCTCGCTCTAGACGATTGGCCCCAACCTGGCGGTCTGTCAGGATACGAAGAAAAACACGGCGAAGAACGATATCAAAGAACGCTCCGTGGATATAGTACACGAAGAAACCACAACAAAAGGAAGCAATTCAAGCAACCTAGGCCTACTGCTAAAAGCGTCTAATTTATCTCCGGTGACTCCATTGACTTTAGTTATTCTCTTGCAACGGAGTTATGTTATTGAATGATTCACTATTTATGCCTAGTCATAAAACAAAAATGACAATGGGTGGCACGGAAAACAAATAAATCGAATGTACAGTTTGTGTGTCGGCTAACACGCCATTTTGTTGGCAGTATATAAGAATTTTCTTAAATTCTTTTGTGTAATGTACAGATTGTCATTAAATGATAAATTATGCTTCGTTTGTTTTTAAATACAAAATTAAATTGCCTTATAGCACCTCCGACTTACCTAATAATATCAACTTGCACGAGTACACATATTTTAGTGAGACACCTCATGCCGTTTTTAATTGATCACTATTTAACTCTTTGCAGGCGCATGCAGGATGATTTGACGTTATTCCATTTCGATGACAGCGTGCGGCCGGTTGAAGTAATAACCAATAGGGCATAACACAACATAGCAGGAATTTGCAGTAGACTATTCCAATACATTTACATTCGGTATTCATTGTTAATTAATGTATGATATTATTTATTTACAGTCTGTAAAATGTACATAACCACTAGGCCCTAAGTAAGTATTTTGTCAATGGATCAGATAATCGTCAACCCAACAAATTGTGAGCATGCAGCTTGTTTCACTATGGGTCTTCTGGAATGCCTATTGGTTGAACATCTTCCGGTACTGGCGAGGAGGTGACAACTTCGAAATCTTGGTCTCTGTCGCTGTCGTCTTTGTCTTTGTCTTCGTCGTCGTCATTGTTGTTGTCGTTGTGGTTGTTGTCGACGAAGTCACGGGGTCGCACCATCATCCTCGTAGACCGAAGAGAAACGTTGCCTAGCCAATGTTCCCAGATGAGACCACGGAAGAAGTCGCGGTCTTTCTCCTGGGATGGAGAATAGTATTCCCCGTTCAGATTAGCCTCGAAACAACTGCAACAGTTGGACACGGGTAGTCAGCAGTTTTTCGCATTAATATAATATCAAAATTGTCGCATTGACAGGCTGAGATTGTTTGACAGTTAAGAATGTTCACGAGACAGACATGTACACGGCACGCTCGAAAGCACTCAAATTCAGATGTAGAACGCTCTAGAGAAAAATTGAAACGACATACGAGATTTTAAAATGCACAAGACACAGATATTTTTATGCAGAAGAACATACAACAAACAGAATTGATGTACTATGTAATAAACCCTACTATACACCATTGTTACGCATAAAGTCGACGCAACGGCAAAAAGAAGAGGTTGTTCCCGCCGTTTGACTGACTGACTGTTGAATAGTAGGGTTTATTGCATGAAGCAATTCTGTTTGTTGTATGTTCTTCTGCATAAAAATAAATGTGTTTTGTGCATTTTAGAATTCATGTTTGTCGATTCAATTTTTCTTCAGATCGTTGTACATTTGAATTTGAGTGCTTACGGGCGTGCCACAACGCACTGGAGAAAAATTGAAACGACGCACGTGAATTCTAAAATGGACAAGATACGGATATTTTTATGCAGAACAACATACAACAAACAGAATTGCTTTATGTAATAAACCCTACTATTCACCATTATTAAGCGTACAGTCAACGCGACGGGAGCAACCCCTACTTTTTCCCGTTGCGTCGACTTTATGTGGACACTTCAAAACAAACATGGCTTCTTGAGTTCTTGGTCATTGTGTGATTGTATAAATTTTAATAGCAGTGTTTGTTTTGAAGCGTAGACCTTGGCTAAGAAACGAAGTTTTATGTTGTAAGTGTTGCCATTAGAAAGGGGGTTGAAAACATCAGAAATATTGCATAATTCTATTTATTAAAAATGTCAAAGAACAAGTAAAAGTCTTTAAAAAAAATGTATTCAATACGTCGCATTGATGTTTTGTAGTTTCTCGTTTCTTCGATTTTTGCTGTTGTTTCGCGATAGTAAGTATGAACTTACTATGGATGAGGGAATTATAGAAATTAGGAAATTATTTTTAAAGAAAGTTGTGATTAGGGCTTATAAATTAAATCGCAAAATTAAGCACAGCTAAAAGTTGGATCTTGGGAGGGGGGGGGGGGGGGACAGGAGAAATGACACTGCAGTTGATTTTACTGGCAAGTTCAAAATAAACTAATTTTAAAAAAATGGGGCTCGTGCCGAGTTCAAAATAACCTCCTTTTGAGTGAGACCCCCAACCACATTCAATAAACATTTTGTATCATCCTTGTTGAAAGGCGATAAAAACATTGCAAGCCAATTGGAGGAATGATCGAATTTTATCGTGAGACGTGACATGGAGTAAAGTGATGTTTAGGGGAGCTTTAGGGGAGCTTTCCTCCCTAATAAAATGTGTTTGAAAACTAGCCAGACGCTAATGCGAACCCAGATCATTGTATTTTACTGGTAGGTTATGAGCGCGATTTCCAAAAGCTACTATTATGTGTTATAAGAATGGTTACTACATGGGAATCAATTGGGAATCACATGGCGAGCTTACCTGTAGAACCACCAGCCACCCCCGTAGGCCGGGGCACAGGGGCAGCAGTCTGGGGCTTTATCCTTCTTCTCGTCTACTGTGCTGAAAGCGGAGGCGTCGTGTGCAGTGAGTGAGTCCGTGGCATTCCCTGAGTACCCGCCCACTCGCAGCTTGTACCCGGCTGACTCCGGACCCACACTGAGCAAAGTTATAGTGGTATATTATTTTGTAAACATATTTTATAAATGTATTTGTTTATCTAATTAATGATTATCCTATAAATTAATCAAAGAACTATTTGCAAAAATGTTTGCTTGGAGTGATATAATATATCATAGAAACAGTGCAGTAAAGGAGACCCCCGCCGCCCCCGCGTAGCGGGGGGGCCCGGCGTGTACGGAGGTCCGGCTCGCCAGAAGTATAGACCTTGTTTTATTGTAATCAAATTTCAAACTGTCCAAAAGCAAAAACATAACACATCTTTACTGAAATTAGGTTGTGTCCAGTTAATTTCCAGGTCCGCTGCGGGAAGCTTTCTTTGTCACTTCACTCGTCCCTTGAGTGAAAAGAGTCGTCTTCTCGTCTACTGTGCTGAAAGCGGAGGCGTCGTGTGCAGTGAGTGAGTCCGTGGCATTCCCTGAGTACCCGCCCACTCGCAGCTTGTACCCGGCTGACTCCGGACCCACACTGAGCAAAGTTATAGTGGTATATTATTTTGTAAACATATTTTATAAATGTATTTGTTTATCTAATTAATGATTATCCTATAAATTAATCAAAGAACTATTTGCAAAAATGTTTGCTTGGAGTGATATAATATATCATAGAAACAGTGCCGTAAAGGAGTCCCCCGCCGCCCCCGCGAAGCGGGGGGGCCCGTCGTGTAAGGGGGCCCGAGCCGGGCATGTACAGACCTTGTTTTATTGTAATCAAATTTCAAACTGTCCAAAAGCAAAAACATAACACATCTTTACTGAAATTAGGTTGTGTCCAGTTAATTTCCAAGTCCGCTGCGGGAAGCTTTCTTTGTCACTTCACTCGTCCCTTGAGTGAAAAGAGTATATCTGCCGGCTACTCCTCTTGTTCAAACTTTTGAAGACATGCGGCAAATTTTTATTTCAATCCTTTGCAACCAGCTTAACGTAAAATTAGGGTGAAACTCGATGGGCAGTATTCTACTTTTAGTCAAATTTAGATTTTCAAGTGTCAACAGGTAGGTGTAGAGATTTGTTTCAATTTAGTCTTCAAAACGTGCAGACGTGTAGTGTGGCTCTTGAAATACAAGACGTGATTTATAGCCGCGAGTTATATAGTGTTAGTTCTTATTAAATGAGCGAAGCAAATACTTTAATTTCACTGAACCCCCCAAAAAATTCGCTCTATTTTTCTTTTTTCCTGTCTGTTTGTTCGCACTTACCAGGCAAACGGCATATGCGATCTTGATGAAAATTGGAGGGGACCTTCGAAATCTCTAAAGTTAGACCTACCACGTTTTTGGGTACAATTGAAAAAATATTTCTCTGGGATATTGTACATTAACCTATTTTTTAGTTTTAAATGCGATATTTTCGTGATATTTAGCTCGCGACCGGGCAAACGCCAACTCCGATCTTGATGAAACTTTATGTGAACGTTTAAAATCACTGGATGCAGATGTTTTAAGATTTTGGGGACAATCGAAGAAATTTTTCTCTTTTTTCCCGATTTATGCAATATTTTCGTGATTTTTGGGCCTATTCTGACCAAAAGGGTGGGGCTACAACGTTCATATTTTACATGGGCATTACAAGGTAATGGTGATGTAGTGCCTTTTGAAACAAAAAGTTGAAACAGTTTGCCAGAATACATAGAAATAAGGGTATTAAAATACGCGTTTTACAGGTGTAATTAACAAGTAACTATAGAAACTTGACGAATCAGCCAACAATCACCTACAATGTGTACAAAAAGCATGTCATGTTGGCCTCGATATATTTTTACTACCATAGCAATTGATACTACTTTATAAAAATTATCTAAAAACATAGTAAACATTGGACCGAAATATTAAAAAAAAACTCATCCATCAACGCGACTGGAAAAGGCGTTCGCGAAGCGGCCTAGCAGTAACTTATTGCTCGTGGGTCGTGATAACTATAATTTTTTTTATTATTATTAATTAAGGGTTACATTAAAGCATAGCCAAATACATAGTACAATACAATCAGATGAACAAGTACAATGCTTGATGCCCTACTATCACTAATAATAATAATAAAAATAAATTAAGATGTCAAAATTAAAGTTATAAATTAAATGAAAGTCTTACAAAGTAAATTAATAAAAGGGATGAAAACTAGACTAAACTAATAATTTAGAAAAAAATGCAAACAAATCAAGCATGGATTGTGTACACTTCTACTTACAACTATTTTAAATGTATTAGTATAGTTTTTAGTATTTATATAATAATAGGCCTACTATTTGCTGCAGTTATAATTCACTATGGCCCTGTATTACAAGTTGGATAATATTCATATTCGAATTCTATGAGCTCACTTTATAATTTACATTAGAAGGGAGGGAGGACTACATTTCCTAAAACTGGTAAACAATACTTTGCAGATCTTTTTTAAATTTATGTTTCCTACTACATGATTTTAGCCGAGCGGGAAGGCTATTCCACAAGTTTGCAAACCTGTATTTAAGAGAGCGCTTCCCACTCTTCTCTTTGTTTACTCTAGATATGAATAGATTTTTATTTGTACTTGAACGGAGACCAGCTCTGCGAGGGTTGTCAGGCAATAAAGAAGGGTATCTTGGATCAGGATTCGAGTTGATAAAGTCAAATGCCCTAACAAGCGTAAGGAATTTTAAACGAGATTCGATTGTAGGAATTTTAAAGAATGCCCTTGATTCGGACAGTTTTCTATGTTCTTTGAAAATATGCAGTGCTCGGTTTTGACTCAATTCCAGCTTGTTCTTGTTCCCTTTATTCACTGAATCTACTATGGCCGGACAGTACTCAAGAGTGGGTCTCACACATGACAGATAAAATATTTTACATTCCCAAGGATTTAGAAATGGTCGTAGTCTTCGTAAAATATAAGTCCTTTTTTTACACTTGTCTATAACTTTGTTTACATGATCATTAAATAATAATTCCTTGTCAATACGCAGTCCTAGATGATCCAGTGTTCGACTGGGCTTAATAATGACACCTCCAAGATTTACATGGAGTGGAACACCTTCGCCATCCTTACCTAAAAATAATAGCTTTGTCTTGTCGGCATTGATTTTTAGAAGATTCTTTGTATACCACTTTTTTGCAATAGTGAAATCACTTTCAAGTTTATTTACAACCTCGTCATAGTTTTCCCCTTCAACTTCACCTAAGAAGTCATCTGCATATAGTGTGGCTTTGATGAACATTAAACTATCTGGTAAATCATTGTCATACATATTAAACGCAGTTGGCCCATTTACTGTACCTTGAGGTATTCCACAAGTGACTGTGACTGCTGTCGATAAGATCCCATTCACTTTAGTCCTAATACTCCTTTCGGTTAGAAAGCTTTCAAACCACTCAACTGCTTCGTTTGAGAAGTTAAAGAATGATTTAAGTTTGGTTAGTAAAATGTTATGGTTGATACAAGCAAATGCCTTACTTATGTCTATCGCTATGAGTGCTATCTTTGGCGGTACAACTTTATCTAAGCTCAGATCTGTACATCAAAACAATCAATAGTCACTTAATTTACTTTACTTTAGTCTAGCTTAATGTCTGTAGAACAATATGGATTCATTCGTATTAGAGCTCAAAAATGGTTTATTTTGTTGTGTAATCGATTTGGCTCTTAACCCCCTATAGGGGGCCCGAAAACGATTCTTGCGGGGGGGCCCGGGCAATTTGCGTTACGGCCCTGCATAGAAAACAACTCGATTTTTTTTGTAATTTCATTAGATTTCATTCATTAGATTTAACACACAATTTAAATTACCAGGAAAACGCTAAAGTACCGTTGCGTTGATAGATGAGCTTTTTAAAGTTTTTACTTCGTGTGGAATATCTTTACTTTTGCTAGTGCTTTGTTTTGCTACCTACGGATTGTAGGTGATTGTTGTCAAGTTTCTTTTGTTTCTTGTCAATTGGGAAGATTTACCGTAAAAAACTTATATTAAAAGCTTTATTTTTATGAATTCTGGCTACCTTTTTCAACTTTTTCTTCCAAAAGGTACTACATCACCATAACTTTAATGTCCATGTATAATATGAACGTTGTAGCCCCACCCGTTTGGTCAGAATTGGCCCAAATGGCACGAAAATATCGCACAAAAAATCGAAAAACTTATATATTAAAAGCTTTATTTCTATAGATTCTGGCTAACTTTTTCAACTTTTTCTTTCAAAAGGTACTACATCACCATAACCTTAATGTCCATGTATAATATGAACGTTGTAGCCCCACCCGTTTGGTCAGAATCGACCTAAATGTCACGAAAATATCGCACTAAAAATCGAAAAAAATCGTAAAAGTACGATATTCATGAGAAATATTTCTTCGATTGTACCCAAAAACGTAGCAAGTCTAAGTTCAGAGATTTCGAAGGTCCTGTCAAATTTTCATCAAGATCGCATATGCCGTTTGCCCGGTAGAGAGCGAACAAACAGACAAAAATACAAAAAAAACAAACAAAAAAAAACAAAAAAAAAACACCGGAGCTAAATTTTTTGGGGGTCAGTGAAATTGAAGTCTTCGCTTCACTCGCTTCGCTCGCTACGCTCATCCAAATATTTGGAATTGATGGATAACAGAAAAAAGTAATTACGAAGGTTAAAATAATCTTAGTTTTTGGCAGTGTATTGATAACTAGGAAAACGCTAAAGTCCCGCCGCGTTGATGGATGAGCTTTTTAAAGTTTTTAGTTTGCGTGGAATATCTTTACTTTTGCAAGTGCTTTGTTTTGCTGCCTACGCATTGTAGCTGAATGTTGTCAAGTTTCTTTTGTTTCTTGTCAATTGGTATTATTTACCGTAAAAAACTTTTATTCGAAGCTTTATTTCTATGGATTCTGGCTAACTTTTTCAACTTTTTCTTTCAAAAGGTACTACATCACCATAACCTTAATGTCTATGTATAATATGAACGTTGTAGCCCCACCCGTTTGGTCAGAATTGGCCCAAATGGCACGAAAATATCGCACAAAAAATCAAAAAACTTATATTAAAAGCTTTATTTCTATAGATTCTGGCAAAATTTTTCAACTTTTTCTTTCAGAAAGCAATACATCACCATTACCTTAATGTCCATGTGAAATATGAACGTTGTAGCCCCACCCGTTTGGTCAAAATCGGCCCAAATGTCACGAAAATATCACACTAAAAATCGAAAAAAATCGTAAAAGTACGATATTCATGAGAAATATTTCTTCGATTGTACCCAAAAATGTAGCAAGTCTAAGTTCAGAGAAAACGAAGGTCGTGTCAAATTTTCATCAAGATCGCATATGCCGTTTGCCCGGTAGAGAGCAAACAAACAGACGGGAAAAAAAAAAAAAAAAAAAAAAAACACCCGAGCTAAATTTTTTGGGGGGTCAGTGAAATTGAAGTCTTCGCTTCGCTCATCCAATAAAGGATGCTCGAATAATTAGACGAGTGAGCGCAGCGAACGTAGTCTTTCCTAACGCTACTCGATCGGGCCTTGGCCGTGAGCATTGTCTGTATGTTAAATGTTTGTATGTTAAATGTTTGTATGTTTGTCTGTCCGATCCCATACGGCCGAACGGCCAAATAGATTGAGCTGAAATTTTAAACAGACATCCGTGACCAGGTAACTGAGAACTGCTAACAAAATGAGCACAATCCATTTCGATTTAAACCTACAAGAAATAATAAACTGAAAAATAGACTGCCAATGTATAGAAATTTATTAAGCGAGCGAAGCGAGCGTTTCCATTTGACTCTGCCGGAAAAATTAGTCACTGGTTTTGTTTTGTTTTTTTTTTTTGTTTGTTTTTTTGTTTTTTTGTTTGTATGTCTCGCCATAACGTTCGAACGGAGGCTCGGATCGAGTTGAAATTTTGACCATCCGCAAGCTTCGTTCTCGATTGAATGCCATTAGTTTTGTGGCAAAATCGTTCAAAAAGTTAAAAAGTTACATTAAAGTTTATCGAAAGTTTTTTTTTCAAACTAACCGGCGACAAAATCTGAGATAGCCAAATCATTTAGAATGTCCGTCCGGTCACGAATATGTTAATTTTATTTTGATCCGATAAGTAGTGTAGATGGAAATTACATTATAACAAAAGTAACGTTGCCATGGCAACGAAAAGACGCGCGAAGTTTCTAATGCACTGCCACCTAGAAGAAATCAAAATACTTTCGAGAAAGCAGTCTATTATTTGTCACCAAAGAGTTTAAATAGTTTTTTCCCAAGGAGTCAAGGTCCTCTAGATGGCGGTGGATTTTATCCACAAAGTAAAGGTTTACACACGGGTTTACCCAAATACCTTGGCAATAATAAATAATACTGGAAACGCGAACGTCGTAAATTTTTAAATTTAAAAAAAAATGTGCAATGTGGGTCTAGCTATAGCACGTGCTCGCTTATCAACGCGTCCAACTGAGCGTTTTCCTAGTTTAACGACAATGAGAAGAAATATTTTTGTTTGTTATTTACCTGGCTGTGAAATGCCGTGCTCATGCAAGGTCTATCGAATGTTGAACGTCAAGGTACCCCCAAATTCCGCTCGTAGATTGAGTAAACCTTGCAATATTTTCACGTATTTCGTACTGGCTATGACCGAGGCCGTCGAACGAAGTGAGTTAGCGACGGCCTCGCTATGACTTCCATAGTATTGTCACAGATGATGGACTACACTGCGTTATATGCATTTTAAAACATGTTTAATAATTTTTAAAATACAATCCAGAAAAATTCAAAATCTTTTTCGACCAGGCGATTGAACCCACGTCTCCCACATTTCTGCTATAAGGACGCCTTGGCCAACCAGACTAGGGAAACGCCAAAGTCGTTGTTAGACGAGTGAGCGAGTCATGTGTTGAGTACCCGGCAACATTTGCATATTTAGGTAAGTTTGATAATTATATTCGTATAAATAATAGGGTTTTAAAGTTTAGTTGGTGTAAGGGCGCGTCAACTGTAAGGCCATCATGCGCCACTCTAGCCTATGATAGGCTAGGGAGGCCGAAGGTAGGGGGAAAAAAAGTAATGTTACCGGGTACTCAACACATGGCTTACTCACTCGTCTAACAACGACTTTGGCGTTTCCCTAGTTAATTTCGAACCAAGTTTAATTGACGACTCGAAATGGGCGGAGCTTAAAACGATCGATAGGTCACATGACTAGTATTGGGTATAAATCCTCATTTCGCAAGTTGGCGCCTGCTGAACGGCGCATCACTTATCACGCTCTAACTTTTATTCTATTCATTATTTGGACAATACTTAAATGAATAATATTTAGCAAACATATCATTCTTTGTAATAGCGATTACTTCGATTTTTTTGACACAGTCGTACGTAACAATGTACGCATCACACATGTGAAAATTATCAATGACTTAAGTTTTCTCAACAATTTATTTGACAAAAAACTACTGATCGGATTTCGACAAGAATTCTTTGTAAAAATGCATCAGACTGTTGAGACAAGAAAATATATACTAACTTTCTAGATAGAAAGTGCACTGAACGAAAATTTACAGTATAGAGTAATATGCAGCGTGCACTTTTTCACGGCTCATCCGCACGTCAAGAGTGCGTATTTTGGATAAAAACACATACCTTGCATATTACTCTATGCTGCAAAGTTTCGTTCAGTGCACTTTCTATCTAGAGAGTTAGTTTATTTCTTGTTTAAACAGTCTGATACATATTTTTAAAGAGGTCTTGTCGAAATCCTATGAGTAGATTTTTGTCTAATAAATTGTTGAGAAAACTTTAGTCATAGATAATTTTCACATCTATGATGCGTACATTGTTATAACAAGCTAACGACTGTGTCAAAAAAATCGAAATAATCGCTATTACAAGGAATGATATATTTGCTAAATATTATTAATTTAAATATTGTCCAAATAATGAATAGAATAAAAGTTAGAGCGTGATAAGTGTTGCGCCGTGAAGCAGGAGTCAACTTGGGAAATGAGGATTTATATACCCACTCATTCCGCCATGTTGCCTCGTGACGTCAGGAGGCGGGTACATTTCAAGTCGTCAATTCTCTAAAGAGGTCTACACGAGACTGTGATATTTTTTTAAATAATAAATAGGAGTAATGAAGAAATTCTTCAAACGAGTTTAATCTGGAAAAACTTATAAATTACTTAGGGCCTAATGCTATGAATTACTGGTCACTGATATTGGACAGTAGGTTCGAAAACCATAAAATAATACACATAACAATAATAACAAATATGCAATATAATGATGTCTAAATTTGCTATTTCACTATTTCAATAAAATGGTGACGTGTCACAAATTTTCGGGCTACGGCTTATCAGTGCTTGCTAGCCAGGCTCAGAACATAAATAATAAATAAATTCTAAATAATCATAGTAATAATAATAATAATAATAATAATAATAATAATAAACCAACCCCCTCCGGCCAAAGGAGTGCTCGGCCGACGTGCTTTTTCTTTCCGGGTTGTTAACCCATGGAACGACCTGCCGCCCGCCCTCAAAGACTGCCCAGTAAGTCATTTCCTTCCATGTGTAAGGAGTACTTATGGGAGAACCATCTACAAGTGCCGTGTTAGTTTCACGTGCTTAAGCAAGGCTCTTCGCGGCACGAGACTTCCACAAAGATATCAAGTGTTTTAGCAAAATATTTGCTAGCGTCGACGCCTTTTCTTGTTGTTAAAAATGTAATAATAACAAGGATAAACAACAATAAAATAATAATAATATAATAATATAATTTAATATAATAGTAATAGAAGTAAAGTAAAGGTTTGTTCTGTGGTCCCGGTAGCTTAATTGGTAAAGCTATGGCACGTTAAGCCGGAGGTTCTGGGTTCGAACCCCAGTCGGGGCAAACTTTTTCGACAACTGCTATGAATCAATAATAATAATAATAATAATAATAATAATAGTTTAAATAATAAATAAATAAATAAAAACGTTTGCTTGTCAAAATGCCTGTTGCAAAAAGGAAAAAGGGTTGATCGTTATTACTCACTTGAATATAGTGTACTGAGCCCAGGCTGTGTTGCCTTCAAAATCTTCCAGGTCGACTCTCAGAGTAACATTTTGTTCGTTCGTAATCCTAGAAAGGAAAATATTACAATCACGTATCATGGTGCCATTCCATTGCCATTAGTAAGTAACTATCTTTATATTCAATCTTTCTATGCATAGTACTTTTTTTATAAACTAGGTATGAATTATTTTAGTAGTGATAAAACGTGTTCATAACCATGCAATCACTAGTTGTGTCCACTCCAATCTGAAACCAAAGAACCGCATAGGCCACACATAATAATTAAACAAATTAAAATGTGTTAGTTGTATGTTTGAGTCAATGTCTATTTTACGTGTGTGTTATTCTAAGTGAGAAGTGATAAACACAATTAACGCAGGTGAAAGCCGATCACATGCACAAATCCATGATAAATTATTAATTGTATGACGGTATAATTACCACCCTACAACTGAAGAAAATACTCAAAGATGATTACCCGGGGTAGAATGATACCCGGGGGAGAATTGGCCCAGAGGATGGCTCTGCTAATCGTACAAGGCGATTCAAGAGAAAAAGTCTCCTTCGCAAACATCAGCTAATAAGAGGGGAGTATATTACTCCCCGAAACTAGAGACGAGATCCGCCAATCGTCGTCGGGGTCACCTCCCCTTTCCCTTGACGACCTTCCCGACGATGATGACAATGACACAACGAACGATGACAAAGACTATGACGACCACGAAGTGAGAAATCCCCCTTTCCTCTCCCTAACCGTGGCATGGCTCTGACCAGCATGGGCCTCTCCTCCCCACCCCCTAGGCCTAGAGTGGCGCAGTATGAGCTAACGGATGACGCGCCCTTAATCCAAATAAACTTTTAAACAAGATGATTAAATATGGGATGTATTGACTTACCTAGCTTAGCGATGCCCATAAAGCTATTCTACAACATTACTCCCTGATTACGATGTGACAATCAAATTATATTTTTAATTCAGTACCTGAGAAACATAGCAGGTCCCATTTTGTACTAATATTATGATAATTAGCAATGACCGTAATTTTTTAAATTACTTTACATCTCGACTAATTAAAATTTCCATTTCATTCTGAACATGGTATGGTAAATGAAAATAAGTATAAAACGCTATCTAGTTTTCTACCACGATATAAAATGCATTTTAAATCCCTGCATGTCAATAGAATTAGGTTAGGAGGATGTTAAAACTCACATGTGCAACATGTCATTCCCAATCCAGAACTCCCTGTCGCGATCTCCGAATCCCTTCTTGTACTGTTCCCACAACAGGGTAAAGTTCTGCCGCCGTCCTGGGTAATCTCCCCTCCGCTGTATCACCGTCCAGCCTCCGCCTGAGACTCCCATCTCACAGTACCTCACCATCCTCTCATCGCCGGACGTGTCCGAGTCCTGGGAGCCCAGTCTGTAGACCCCACTAGCCGCCCCCGTACCCACAAGCCTCTCGCAGGAGGTCACCGGAGACGTGCGCGTCACCGTCTTCGGAGCTACCTTCGTCGGAGTCACTCGTCTGCGTCACTGAGTCTTCGTCGTCACTCTCGACAATACGAGGGATGACGTTCTCTCCTCCCGACGAGCACGACTCTCTGCCCTTCTTGAAGACAGACTCTAGATACGAGGTTTGTTCGTGTAGCTGCTGAGCGATCCCACTCGCTCCCTTGGTCGTGTCGCGAGAGGTGAGGAGGTACTCGAACCGCTTCAGCGAGGTCTCAGCGTCAGTGCTGAACGAGTGGAGTCGCTGCTCGGCCTTGGTGCAGCACGACAAGATCTGGTCCAGCATGGAGGTCTGGTCTTTCCAGAGGGCTGTCGTCGTGTTCTCCACGAAGTGAAGAGTCTTCTCCATCGACTCCAGAACTCGGGCGGTCTTCTTGTTTGGCCCCGACATCCGTTTCAGTAACCTGGGGAATTAATCATTATCATTGTTCATAACCTTGAAGAAAATGTCATTAATTCACTGATAATTGCACTGCGATACCAGTCATATCAGAGTGGCAGCAATAAAATTGAACATAGAATGTACAGTTCAAGGAATTTAGTGTATAGCTTGATGTGTCTGCACTGATTGGGATATGAAGTTTGCTGCTCATGCAATCTCGTCAAAAGAAATGTAAAAATGTTTAATTTAATCTCTATCCAGCTTCGACCTTTTAAATACCTATGCAACTTGAAGACATATAAATTACAGACACGTGATGATATTGTAAAGTAGCTAATTTGTTCTCACATGAAGATAGATGGAGATAACTATTGAACAGACGGGAGGAGGTGATTGAGGAAGAAGTTGAAGATGTGGTTGTGTCAAGCCTGGCTAGCCCGCAACGAAGCCGTTAGACTAAGCAATGGTGTAGTGCGCTGCTTCCCCCAACCCGATGTAGACCCAATGTTGGAAATTACCTGTCAAACAACTCTGTCTCGGCCGACTCCGTCTTCGGCTGTTCCATGCTCGCTTGTTCGTCGGAGAGCTGCTCTTCAGTCCTCAACTCGACGCTATCTTCCTGTCCGATCTTATCGAAGATGACGTCAACCTTCGATGCGACGTCCCTGAGGAGTTCCTCCACAATCACCGGCGTGTTACACTTGATGACGAGTTTCCCGGGCCCGACAACCGACTCTTCCCCGCCTTCTATGTTGTCGTTGAGCACGCTCTCGTTCCTCTTGTTCTTCGACGACTTGGACTGGACGCTCACCTCGATGTGGTCGACCTTCCTCTCGATGACCTTGAGCGTGCTGAGGATTCCCCGAGTGGCAAACTCGCCGAAGAGTGGATCGTCTCGCTGGTTGTCGAGTGCTTTGCTGATCACGGCGAGTTTGTTGTCGGAATCGTCCATCTTTCTCACCAACCTCTCGACCTTATAATCTAGATTGACTAGGGTGCTCACTTTACTGTCCATCAACACCAGCTTCTCTTGACCCCTGCCGACAAGATCAACCATATTAAATTGTATAATACATAATATAAATATCTACAATTTAAAAATAAAAATATGCTTGGAAGACGAAGCCTCTTACTACTTACGTATTTCAAAAAACGTACGTAAAAACAATGCCTATCAGTAAAAAAACTGTATGGTTGGAACAACCAAAATAATATGGGTTGAAGCGTTTGGTTTAAGTGTTGGATTAACTTTATTTTAGTTGGTGATCACAAAACAGCTGATAAAGAGATGTTGGGATAACTATATTCTTTAGTTAAAAACTGTATGGTTGGAACAACCAAAATAATTGTTTAATTAACTCTCTTTTAGTTGGGTGACCACAAAACAGGGCTCAATACTGGCAAATCGCCTTTGAACCCAGTGCTCCTCGTAGCGTAGTGGATAATGGTCATGACTTACTAACTATATATGTGTTCTCTCTGTCCCACGTTCGAGGCTCTGTCGGCGCAGAATTTTAACAACTCGCTTCCTAATTTACATTGCTATTCCAGGTGCTGGCTAATGAATGGTACAAGTCATAAGTGCAGTAACAATATCCTTCGTAAATGGTTTGATTAAAATCGTTACGATTATTCATTTTTACCCTTCATTGAGTTGTTTTGCCTTATAATGAGAGGGGAGTGGTGGGGGGAGATAAGGAGGCCATTTCCGACAACTATTTGTTTAGTTATATCAACTTTATTTTGGGTTAAATGTTAGAACGTATAGGATTTGTAATCAAGTTTTAAAGTCAAAACAACTACAGTAAATTGATATTTCAACCAAATAATAGTTATGCATGCTAAAATCTAGGTGCCCGTTAGGGTGCCGCAGCCAAGCTGCGGTGCGCTACACACTCTGGCACCTTATACATCAAGCAGAGTTGAGGTGATTTCGAGGTGTTACCCAGCCCTCATCAAACGTGGTATGAACTTAAAAACTATCAAAATCAAGGGGATTTAGGTACCTGGAAACACATGCCAATTTTGGTTTGTGTACGAACATTCCTTTCTTGATGAAAAAATGGCTTGAAACGTGCTCAAAATCACTTTAGGGATGTTAGTTACTACTACTACTGACTACTGTCTAATTCATCAGTTTCAATTGCCCAGCGATTCTGACCAAACGGGTGGGGCTACAACTTTCATATTTTACATGGACATTAAGGTAATAGTGATGTAGTTCCTTTTGAAAGAAAAAGTTGAAAAAGTTTGCTGGAAGGCTTCCAAATAAAGGTTTTAATATAAGCCTTATACAGGCATACAATCAACAAGTAACTATAGTTACTTGACAATGATCGCCCACATTGTTTACAAAAAACATGTCTTTGGGCCACTAGATTTTTACATGCTATTGTTAATTGTTAATTTCATAGCAATTAAATCGACTTTGATAAAATGATTATATTTCAACAAATAATTTTGCAATGGAACGTTAAAAAACTAATGAGATCCCACGCATAACAAAAACATGTAAAAATACAGCAAATCCTTACACACTCAAAAGAAATGAGATCTATAAAAAAAGGGCCAAGCTCATCATTCTACCCTTCCACATTTGCGCATTCTTAATTCATAAACGTATAGTGTCCCGTAACAAAGTTAGGCAAAATAGAATTTGCATGACCATTACGTTTAAATTATTTAGAAAGAAGAATTCGGATGAACTATTATGTTTTTAAATAATATTAGTTGCAAATTCTATTTTGCCAAGCTTTTCTTGGATGTTGTTACGGGACACTGTACGCTTTTTCTTGCCCCTACCTAAGGCCTCCCTAGCCTATCATAGACTAGAGTGGCGCATTATGGTCTTACAGTTGACGTGCCTTATACCAACTAAACTTAAAACCCTATATTTTATACCTACAAACAGGGTGCGAATTAACGACTTTGCAGAGGGGGGGATGGCTTAGAATAGTATTTTCGTTGGCAAACCGGCGAAATTTTTTTGGGGTATTATTGCCCTTGAGATGGCCTTAGAAGCGATCTGAGGAAAATAT
Source organism: Sweltsa coloradensis (assembly GCA_024449915.1). Lineage (NCBI taxonomy): Eukaryota > Metazoa > Arthropoda > Insecta > Plecoptera > Chloroperlidae > Sweltsa > Sweltsa coloradensis. The sequence goes on along the minus strand of JAMZAV010000002.1, from coordinate 4,097,536 downwards.
TTGGGGATATTATTGCCCTCGAGATGGCCTTAGAAGTGATCTGAGGAAAAATTTGGGGGATTATTGCCCTCAAGATGGTATTAGAAGCGATCTGAGGTATTATTTTGAAAGGAATATGTGTAAATTGACGCATTATTTATTAACATTACGAGATAAAGTCACTTGATATGATATGAGATGAGATGGGAATCCAGAGGTGGGGATTTAGCCATCCCCGGCAGGGATACCTTTCAGTAAAACAGAGCCAGGGATGAAATTACCAGAGGGGGGGGGGGAAATCCCCCCATCCCCCCCTCAATTCGCACCCTGCCTACAAACACATGACTCGCTCACTCGTCTAACAACGACTTTGGCGTTTTCCTAGTATGAGACGTTTTTCGCAACGGAAATCAATATTTGATCGTTATAACTCTTGCCTGCTGAGAATATCGACCTTCTTGTCAAGCGTGTTGATCTGCTCGTTCCACGCAGCCACGTGGAGCTGGAACGTGTCCCACACGTGTGCTCGCTCCTGAAGGTTCTTCACGTTGCTGTCAAGGTTGGCTAGTAGCGTTGCCATGGAGATCATGCGAGTCTCCAGCTTTACCAGGTACAACGTGTTGAACCGTTCCAGATCGCCTACAAACAAACACACGAGTTGATATGGCACTACAATTATTATTATGTATTTATTCAACAACAGACAGACCTTGCAGTAAAATCCAGAGAACATTGAATATAATAGTGAACATGTAGAAATTACACAAATTATTATCATAAAAATAAGTTTAAAAGTATAAAATAACCTTAAGGGGAATCCCTAGACCCAAATATGATTTCTTAAGAATGCAGTAAAGACGTTTGAAAAGTAAGTAGAATGTAAGAGGGGCTTAATAAAAGAGCGGATTATTTTTTTGAATTTTTTTTTTGACGGGACATAACCTCAGAATCAACAATTGTATTTAAATTACTGGAATCAGTTGCCCAAGTTCAAAATTGAATTTTTAGCAGCGGTTTTTTGTATATTATTTCTACACTCCTTTATCTACAACCTAAATAAAAGGATTTTTGTATTTATATGGTTTGTTGCGTTGCACAATTTTTTTCGCCTGCCGGTACAATTTCAAATTTTGTACCGATTAACGGAAAAAATCGTGCAACGCCTGAAATCATATAAAACCAATAATACTTATATTTAGGTTGTAGATAAAGGAGTGTAGAAATAATATACAAAAAACTGCTGCTAAAAATTCAATTTTGAACTTGAGCAACTGATTCCAGTAATTTGAATAAAATTGTTGATTCTGAGGTTATGTCCCGTCAAAAAATTTCAAAAAAATTATCCGCTCTTTTATTAAGCCCCTCTTACATTCTACTTACTTTTCAGACGTCTTTACTGCATTCTTTAGAAATCATATTTGGGTCTAGGGATTCCCCTTAAGGGTTAAATTTTGTTTATAAGTTATAAGACATTTATATATAAAGACATATGATTGAACTGCAAATTATGTACAGATAAAATATATACAATAAGACAGAAAGTAAATTAACACGATTTCATACGACTGAGTGGTACACTCTAAATACGAATTTTTAGAAAATGTATTTACTCTTCATCAGTACCGTTAGTCTACATATCAGAAAGTCTACATTTTCTCTTCATAGTATGAGCATCGTCGTTGCAGATATCTACATTTGAAAGTTGCGGACTGTTGCAGAGGCCAGGATAAATGAATATTTCAGAATGTCTAAACCTAGCAGCTGGGGGGTAAAGAAGCGAAGTATGATGAGAACGCCTGGCTGGAACGTTCATAGGAACGCCTCAAGCGACTCTGGGCAATCTACCTCACCACACACAATATTTTTCAAACGTGACGACGTCTAGCATTTTACGTCTTGCGTCAAGGGTTTGTAAGTGATGGGCATCATTGTTAAGATCGGCATTATATCAACTGAAGTTCAAATAAATAGGTTCTGTCATGTCATCAATCATCAAGTACTATAAAGGCACATGTTTTAAATTTTATTGTTATATAATATTATTTTGTTGTGCTAAAGTACTCTACTTACGCATTAATATTAAAATAATTTGTTGTAAAAAAGATTTGCCTTGTGGTAGAGCCAGCACAGGTTCGATTTCCAATCGGGGCAAAATGTTTACGACAATTTGGAATCAAACATGACTAATTTTAGAATCAGGATGGCATGTATTACGTAGGCATACTTAAAAGCAGATAATCTTATTTTCCTATGTTTAATTAAACGAGGGAGCGGAGCGACAGTGTCTCCATTCAACTCAAACGGTTCTCATTCTGTGATTCTGTGTATAGTCTGTCTGTCTGTCTGTCTGTCTGTCTGTCTGTCTGTCTGTCTGTCTGTCTGTCTGTCTGTCTGTCTGTCTGTCTGTCTGTCTGTCTGTCTGTCTGTCTGTCTGTCTGTCTGTCTGTTTTGTCTGTCTGTCTGTCTGCCCTGTCTGTCTGTCTGTCTGTCTGTCTGTACGTCGAAAATTAGCCGAACCGCTGAACAGATTTCGCTGAAATTTTAATCAGACATCCGGTACGAGTTTATTAAGAACTGTTAACAAAATCAGCTAGATCCATAGCGATTTAAGGTGTCACAGGCGTTAAGCATAATCTTGGAGATGAAACGGACATGGGTGAGGGATTGCGGGAGAGACGTGTTGGAGGAGGGCCTCAGAAGTTCCGCTCAAATATTTTTAATTTGTCCCTCAATAGCGAGCCGTATATTTACGACGAGGCAGGGGGATCTGTTTGTACTGCAGAAAGGTTTGAGAGGACGCGAGATGCGCTCGGGTCGCTCACACAATTGCCCAAGGTCGCACTGAGATAAAATATCACCATTCACGACTGGCGTAAATGACGTGTCGTCCGTCAAGTATAAAGAAGTTTTTTACATTCTCCATTTTGTTTTGAGTTGTTACGAACCCATCACATAATGAGAGGAAAACCAAAAAAATTCAATTATTTTTTAGTTTTTGTCTCTATGCAATGATCATTATTCTATGGAATGAGGGATTGCAAATAAAGAACATTACGCAACTTTTGAATAAGTATATGTTATTATTATTCTGAATACAGGCTAGACCATCAACATAAAAATTATTGTCAGTAAAATGTGACGCGACTTGGGGTTTAAAGTCCAAACAATCTGGTCACAGGATACACACCACTCACTTATAACCAAGGCCGTCTAGATATATCGCTTCCCCGCCTAGCCCCGGGGTAAATCCCCGGTCAGGACACAAGTTTTATAGCCTATTATTGCTATCACTGCATTATTATAATATGCTAGCATACGAATACGATACTACAATAATAATCAGTACTACGTAATAATAATCAGGACAGGTTGTGACGGGATTCAGAACCCGAGACCTCCCGAATCATTTCAGCCATTGAGCCAACACTTGTCAGTATATTACATACTTTGGCGTAACTTGCCCTTATTTTTCGCGGAGCGAACATTGTTGTATCCTCCAAAGATAAATGGTCAGCAAAAACTAGTGAAAGGGATATGTAGGTACACTGGTACACGGGGTACAGTGATAGTCAGTGGTATCATCCAAAAATAATTTATGGGTATACGCTCTTTCCTGGGTAACGAGCACGTTTGGGAAACAATGGGGGGTCTGAGGGGGGTTTGGCCCCCCCAGTTGATACGGGTGCGAAGCGCACAGCCCCGGCAAAAATTTCGATTCAAAGTGTGATGGGAGTATTTTGACAATTTTTTTTTACAAAAACCTTAAAAAATATATGAAAAAATTGAAAAATAAGAAAAATGTATTAGCATTTAAGATAATATCTAAGAAAATAATTAATTTCAAATAAAAGTTGCGCTCCCCCTCGCCCCCTCTGACCAAATTCGCCCTCCGTAGTTACGCCAGTGATTATATTATGTAAGTATGTATAAAGACAAATAGTTTAGGCATTTTCACAGTCACGCAGCACAAAGCACATTTTATACTGTTTTCATTACCGGTTGTTATAACCTTATTTATTATGTGCATCGATGCTAGGACGACCCCAAAGCCCAGAGTCACCGTTAACACATTCCTAAAAAACTGAGGGACTCGAATCCACATCAGAACTCTAAAAAAATTTGCCTACAGCGGGAATTGAACCCTGGACCTTCTGCATTGAAGCAACCCTCTAACCACACGACCAAAGAGTTGCTGCTAAACCAATACAGAAAACTTGTGATGAATAAAATTGAAAACAGTGTTTTAACTACTAATTGGTTTTAATATGATAGGCTATATAGTCGCGTTGATGGATGCTCACCGCTCTCTTTTAGTTTATCGAGAACGTTCTCTAATGTTTATCTTGAGTTTTGAGACTCTGAAATGCAGGTTTATGATAGAGATAATGTCTCACTCTTACCCAACCAACCCAATGTGACAGATGGGCGGGTGGACCCTATGTGTGAGTGAGTTTTCACATGCGTTTTCTCGCTTGCATCCAGTGTGTGCTGTTCACTTTCGCCGACAAAGACCAGACATTGCATGCGATTGTGGTGGGGGGGAGGGGGCGATGTGTTAGTGAAAAGTGAATCAAGGTCAAAGCAAAACATTTTAGTTTCAGAAGTGTTAGTATTATTTTGTGTTGAAGTTCAACCCGTTCGGCCAAAATCGCGGGCCCAAATTTTAAAATTGGGGATTGTCGATATGCTTACTATCATCCCTTTTTACCAATATTTTCTCCCAGAAATTATTTTGGTACTCAAACAAATGAACGTGTGGCCATGTAAAAAAGACCACCCCACTCAAGACACCCAAAAATTTTAGTCCAAGCATTCATTTTAAAAAACAAATTAGATATAAAATAATTGTATACTTTTTTTACTGATACACACATGTAACAAATCAATCCTAAATGATCATTTACCTCCCCTTCCCCAAATCAGCTAGAGATTCAGTGGCCCTTGCACTAAAAAGGTATAATACGGTTTATAATATCGAACTATTGTGTTTATATTATCACCTAATAATTAATGGGATTGCTCAGTTTTTAAATTGCAACAGATTGTTTTATTTATTTTGGAGAAAGGGCGCGTCAACCGTTAGGGCATAACTCATAACACATGATTTTGAAACTTTGTTTTGTTTTTGTAGTAGGTAGTATATAGTAGTGTTTTTCAGTGGCGTATCCAAGGGGGCGAGGGGGGGTTATGGGGGTTTAAGCCCCCCCCATGCTCCCCCCAACAAAAACAAAAACGAGTGTAATCGATTGAAGAAAAAAAAAGGAGGGGGCAACCTAACTATGATATTTACATAGGTAATTACAATTACTTACAAAGTCAGACTTTGCACAATAAGAAATTTTATGATTCGCATAGCACTTTAGGTATGTATTGACTCTACAACGTGTTTTTTGAGGCGTTGAAAATGTCAAATACGAGAAAAAATTCGAAAAGGCCTCCGGCGGCTGGGGCTTCGCACCAGACCCCGTCCCTGTTTGGCATACTGACGACCCCCCCCCCCCCCCCCATTGGACATTTATGGATACACCACTAGTGTTCTTTATTCATTAGCACTAGTTCTATTTTCGTAGTCAATACAAAATATGGTAGGCCTACATCAAGATACTATGGATGAAATGCAAGCTTTACAAAATATTAATCTAACAAGCTACAATAATTAATGTTCCAAACCCAACCACGCACACAAGTCCCCGACTTTTAATACTTGTGAAAATTTTCGTATTTAATTTTAAAAGGTGTAATATTTTTTTAGTATTCGAAAGCAAATGTTTATTTTCCAAAAATTTTTCCCTTTGTAGGTATCATGTTTTTATAAAGTTTAAATAAGTTAATTTTATTGTTAATAGATTTTTCCTTTTTTTATGCAGATATGACAATTGTTTGGGCTAATTAAGTTCCCTGAACTCGGGGAAGACAGCATTACGCGATATAATATATTATTATTATATAAACACCTGTAACCGATTTGTTTCCATATTTTTACATTGTCTGTCTGTTTTTTTCCAGATCGGTATATCTCTTTATTGTACTACTTTCTTTACTGCACACTAGATTTTTCGTTTATAGTCAGAAGATTTCATCGTAGTAAATAGTAACCGTTTAAAAACTTTGCTTCGGAAATTATATGAACCTTTTCCGCCATCAGGTAACTCAGGTCAATCAAAACCCAAAAATATAATTATCAAAAACATGTCAAAGCAAAAATACTAGCTAAGATAGAGCAAGTTTGAAAGACAAAATTATCATTTGAAGTTGATAAAGTAATCTTAATAAATTTTCTAATGACGATGACGTGGCAAATCTACAGAAAGTGTCGTCGATCCGCTATTTATGTCATCCGTATGTTGGTTAGGTACTTGCATGGTACAATAAACAATATTCACAAATAACAATGATGCGTGATTGGATAAAAACGTAAAAAAAGTAAATACTTGTCAGGCATACATTGCGGAGCCAGCTTTACACACGATGCATGGCCTTGAGAATAATTCTTACTATTGCAAGAGAAATGCTTGCTGCTGGGGGGGTGGGGACAGCTGTGGACTAATTTATTGCGTTACCACGTCGTTCTTGAAAGGCACAAACAAAACCAAGATTGATATCTTTCATGTGTAATGAGGATATGCCCATGCGAATACAGTTTTTACAATGATCGGCTTTAGATTTCCTCACGTGAATATACCTTTAACGTTCTGATTTTTTTGGGTGTAGTGCCCACAATGTTCACCATTTGTATTTGAATTATATCGACACTAACTATCACACCCCAATAATAAAATATAACTACCAAATAGACTGAATTTATGACGCCGCTCCAATGTTCATTTGGTAAGAGCATCCGCCCCGACCGCCCGGACAGCGGGATACCGCCGGGGTTCTATTCCCAGTGGAGACAATTTTAATGCCAAAATATTTAAGATATTTCGTATTGACAGTCGTGTAAATTAACACAGAACGACTCCAAACTGGAACACTATTTTTTCTTTCCATTTTTAAATGGCCTTGCGTAATTGAGTCCGAGTACTTTGTGACGTGGATACTCCAGCTCGCGCAAAAAGAAAACGCGCGGATAGAACCGAATGATCGGGTTCGACTCCAAAACGAGTAATTTTTAAATTTAATTATTTGTTTTGTTATAATTTGACACGTATCATATACTAGGCTAACAAAGATTTCGTTCCGTTACATGCTATAAAGTAAATATGTTTTCACATCATGTGCGAGGCGTAATCCTAATAGAACTGATGACCATTGCAGGTCATACTATAATTTAGCATTTTCCATCGAATTTATATTCGTATGCACGATTATGATTATGCTGTGTACGTTTTTTTATTGGCTCAGCGTGAAAAATAAAATGGTTGATTCCCAAACTTAACAGCTTAAAACAAATAACATAATGTCTTACTGTTTGCCGTGTTCATAGCAAACAGTAAACATGTATTATGCATTGAGTGGTGTTCTGCATTAGCTAAACAGTTTTTACTCTGGGGCCAATGAAATTGTTATTTCGAAAAAAAAAACCATCCTTCACTAAAAAATCGATCGCCAGAGTGCGCCATTTGCGGGGGCTAAAAAACCCTAAAATGGGGCAAACACTTTTCGTAGTTCAGTAGTTTAGGGGTCTACTCAACCGATTTTGGTAATTTTTTTTTTTTTGAAAAAAATGTTAAAATTAAAGGACTTGTTGATGTACATTTTCCAAAAAAATTTTTAAATTTTTTTTATAAAGCTCTAAAGTGAAGGAAAATTTTTAAAAATTTTTGTCCAAGTTCGAAATTTTTTAAAAAGCCCATTTTATATCAATTTGAAAATCGACATCAACAATTCTTGTAACTTTTTATCGTGAAAAGTTTTAAAAAAAATTATCCCGATTGAAAATTTTGGGGGCCCCGATTCCCAACTGAAATGCAGGGACCTACGCGCCGATATATGCTACCCTGTGCAGTTTTAAGCCTAAAATAAAAAAAAAATGTGATTTTTTAAAATATCGATAAAATTGTTATAGCAGCCAGGGGAACGAGGTCTACCTAGTTGACTGGGTCATGGGAAGCATTTATGCCTACCGCATGGGGGGTTGGGGGGTTTGATACCCATTAGATCGAACTTTTTTATATTTTTACACCCACATATTATTTTTGAGGGATGTTAAATGGGAAATAAAAATTAGGTGATTTTGTTTTCTTGGAAATTTGTTAAGGCTATTGTACCACCTCTGGCCGATAATTTGAAAGTCGAAGAAACATGTCTGAAAAGTTTGCTGAATGAAAGAAGGCCTTTAAAATAACAGAAAGAAACTAATTTTTTTGGCGGACATAACCTCACTTTTGGAATTAATTTAACTTTTGGAAAAAGTGTTCTATAAATCTAGTTCAAATTTAATTTTGGATCGTTTTCTGGCTAGTTTCTAACACCTTTAGCTATAACTTGACTATAGCTAAAATAGTTTCTGAAAAAACAGTTGTGTACGAATTTTTTTGTGAACGGTACAAATTCTAGTTTTGTACCGTTTGACGAATATTCGTACACCAACTATTTTCAGAAAACTTTTTAGCTATGTCAGTTATGGGCTAAAGGTGTTTGAAACTATGTCGGAAACCGATTCTCAAATTTAATTTGAACTAGATTTGTTGGATGAGCGTAAGCGTAGCGTAAAGCGAGCGAAGCGAAGATTCCATTTCACTACACTGGAGAAAAAAATCCGGAATGTTTTTTTTTTTCTGTATTTTTGGCTGTTTGTTAACACGATTCCGGCTAAACCCAATACTCCAATTGCGATGAAATTTTATGGGGGCCTTTCGAAATCTCTGAACTTAGAACTGCCAAACGTTTTTAGCGCAATCGAAAAATTATTTCTAATGAAAACGCAAATTTCGATTTTTTTCGATTTTTAAAATATTTCTTCGACTTATAACATCTACATGCTTAATCCGATTTAATGATTTTGTTTCAGAAACCTTAATTTTATGAATTTAGATATTCGTGTGAAATTTGAGAACAATCGAAAAATATTTCTCATGAAAATCGAATTTTTTACGGTTTTTTCTTTTTTTTTAACATTCTTTCACTATAACACCTACATGTTTATCCTATTGTAATGAATTTTTTTACAACCTTAATTTTATGATTATTATTTTCTGTAAAATTTGAGCGCAATCGAATAATTATTTGTTATGAAAATAGCAATTTTACGATTTTTTTCTTTTTTTAAAATTACGATTAAGAAAAAATAAAAGAATAAAGTTAATTTTTTATTTAATTTAATTTAATTTTAAAAAAATCGACTTATCATAATACTTATACACAATGTTGATGTTGGGACGTGGGAAGTGGGAACATAAGGAATCGAACTCGTTGCGTTTTTATACTGACTTCATAACAATATTGTGTTGAAACTACCAGACAGATTCCTCGAGCTAACATCCAAGAGAGCAAATGACTTAGACTAACGTCTTAAGGGCCTACCCCATGCCGTCAATCAAATTATCGTCCGGCTAATTAGGCCAGTATTATACCACAAACAAAACATGGCCATTGGGGTCAGGGTAGGCTTTAGGACCATCATTACGGTATGACCTACTTCCGAGGATGTCTATGAGTATATATCAATGTCCTTTGAAAAGGCGACCCTGGGCTTCGTTCCAAAGATTAGAACCCCCATAGTGGCTACCCATAGTGGCTACTCGGGAAGAAAATGACGTAGCCACTATTTAACAAAAACGAAGCCACCCCATTGATGTCACGTTCACCTCACAAAGTAGCTAGCGTCTCGAAATCTTAAAACTGAAATCACTGGGGCAAAATTTTAAAGGTGAGAAGTCGACTAATGTTAATACCAAATTTGAGTATCTAGGTCGAACGTTTCGTGTTTCAATTGGTTGTATGGCCATCAGAAGAAAATAAATTTAAAATATGAATATGTGTGGAAACTCTTGTCACATAACAACTGATTTTCAGTGGTCGACTTTTATTTTAAAGCGGACCAAGCGAACTCTGTCGCGCAGGGTAGAGAGGCCGATATTTAATATATTCTTAATAATAATATATTCTTAATACTTTACATCCAAATTCCTATTGTTGGATGAATATTTAAGTATTACTTTAAAACATTAAATGATTTAAATGTGTTACATACTTGATATTGAGGTCATCATGGATTTCACGTTGGCTATCTCCTCCCAAAACCGATCCATGGGGCTGGCGGGAACCTGCGTGCTACGGTCCACACACGCCAGCATGAGGACGACTCGGAGTAAGGTCCTCGCATCCTGAAGCCAAGGACAGTACATAGTCTGAACGGTACAACCATTGAGGCTAGAATTATTATTCACTCAGCGGTATACAACCTTGGGAGCTATGTATGGAAGCGTTGGGCTACTCAACATTTCGTAAATCAATATTAATATTAGGTCAAATAGGAAAACACCTAAAAAATATTTTATTTACTTTACAGCAGGTACACAAATAAGCTTTTTTTAAAGTGTATTACATACAGTATTAGTCTTATTAATTAAATGCTACACACACTTCTGGCTTACGGTAGGATTTAGCTTGCGTCGTCTTTAATTCTCAACAACCCTCTTCTATGTCAAAAGTTAGTTTCATTGCTAAGAAAACGTCAAATATTGTTGCTAGACGAACGATCAAGCAATGGACAGCAACTGGACTTGATTGCTATTGAAAGTATAAACGACATGGAATTTCCCACAACTAATTATTCATGAAACAATTCTTGTTGAACTATACTATTTTCCCCCCCCCCCCCCCTTCCGAGGTATAAGGGATGGTATGATTGCAAGGTCTACTGAGTCTCCTAGCGGACTTTCGGTGAATCTAGCTCGTGGAGATTTACTAGACATTGGCCTCAGCTGTATAAAGTTATTTGATGTCCCATTTTTTTGGCTAAGACACAACATGTCGTCGGCAAATAACTTTAATTTTTTTTTAAATGTAGGTTTTAATCGTGACGTTTTTATGTCGATGTCAACATCACTTATAAAACTGGCACCAGGTGTTGATTTAAAATCGGTAAAAAGCTAATTTCCGCCTGCAATGCTACTCGGGCCCCAGTGGCGTAGGAACCGGGGGGCAGGGGGAGCAATGCCCCCCTCAAGTTTGGCCCAGGGGGGCAGGGGAGGGGGGCAAAATATTTAACTTCGCGTTCATATTTTTAGTTTTTAGATGCTGTAAAACAGCGTTTACAGAGTCCGAGTGCAGAAAATGTAATTTTAGTTCTTTATTATTGTGCATAAATATTTCTATACAAATGATGGTTTAGTTCGGCAATCAAATTGAAATTTTAAAATAAAACTAACAAAGTGTATACCATTCATAAACAAAACCTACGCCCCCTCAAACTTCGTATGCATGTGCGTAGGAAAGTAAGCAGTTGAATATTGGCGAGATGGTAACACAGTAGGCCTAGCCAGGTCCGCGCCCGCCGCTCTGACCTAGCCAAGCGGCGCATGATACGTGAAGAGTGATGGTGATGGCGTGGGGGCTCGTCCGGGACCTATGGTCACCGAGATCGAGCTGGTCTGGGCAGGGCTGACAGCAAGCCCCGGACGTGGGCTAAAGTACAGCCTAACACATTATTAATCGCTCAACTTCTAGATAAGCATTTATAACAAATACATTTCATGAATACCAAATTTGAAAGATATATCTTGGGACGCCTGGTTGACCAACGAGTTGTAAGATCTGGGTTCAATCCCTGGTCGGAGTTGATATGTGTAATTAATGGACATATAAAAAGACCTGACTGCAAATCAGCGGTTGGAGCCAGAAGACAAAAAAAAACTCTGAATGGTAATGGTAGAGAGACGTTAATTGTATACAACAAATTCATTCTTGACTACATTTTCGATATTTAGAAGTATTTATAACAAATTATTCTTTATAATCAGAGACACATTGTTTACTTACGTGTTTACATACATATGGGTAAGATATGGCAAACGTGTAGTGAGAAGATCCTTTTTAATGCCATGCTACAATGTAATGAGTATCATTCAAAATGTTTAGATAGCATCAATTATTGGATGAGCGAAGCGAAGACTTCAATTTCACTGACCCCCAAAAAATTTAGCTCGGGTGTTTTTTTTTTGTTTTTTTTTTGTCTGTTTGTTTGCCCTCTACCGGGAAAACGGCATATCCGATCTTGATGAAAATTGGAGGGGTCCTTCGAAATCTCTGACCTTAGACCCGTATTGTTTTTGGGTACAACCGAAGAAATATTTCTCATGAATATCGTACTTTTACGATTTTTTTCGATTTTTTGTGCGATATTTTCGTGCCATTTGGGCCAATTCTGACCAAACGGGTGGGCTACAACTTTTTATACATGGACATTAAGGTTTTGTTTATGTAGTACCTTTAGAAAGAAAAAATTGAAAAAGTTAGCCAGAATCCATAGAAATAAATCTTTTTATTATAAGTTTTTACGGTAAATAATAACAATTGACAAGTAACAATAGAAACTTGACAACAATCACCTACAATGCGTAGGCAGCAAAGCAAAGCACTTGCAAAAGTAAAGATATCCTACGAAAACTAAAAACTAAAAAAAACTCATCCATCAACGCGACTAAAAAATCGTTTGCAAAGCTTGCTAGTAATATCAATGCTTGAGTTGGAACTATAAAATATACATCAACATTTTGTCGATCAACTCTTTGAATCGAACTGTAAAACATATAAATAAAATTTAACATATTGTATTTGTTAGTTTAATAAATGTTGAATTGTCTTGTGTACGTACATTATGTACATTTAACAGGCTGTAGCAAAATACGGCCATCAGAATCACCATCAATCGAACCATGTAAATACTAGACCTTTAATAATTTAACTATACATGGGTTTATTACTTTTAATCAACAAGTGTCTTCTTTTTGGTTTACATAGTCGTTAAATTGCATATCTGAGAAGGTGAGAACATTTCGCCTTATTTGTCTTGCTAGTGTTATTTTTATCAGTCGTAGGGATTGGTATATCGATGCAGTAAGATTTACATGTCTAAAGTTGTCCTGCATAGTTTGTATTTCGAGTTAAATCGATTAAAACCATAGCCAACAAATGAAAACAACGACAAAAATGCTTTGGCTTTTCACATTCGGTGGGCACGTACGGTTCGTCCATGCTCAATGTCGTTTCTGCTGACACAAACTGTACGTTCTTTCGTGGCTTTGTTATGTTAGTTAACTCGTTTAAATATGAAAGAGTCAGTAAACTCTACTCATCAAAATATTACGTCATGGCTTGTCGAAACTGTCGATTAGCATGAAAGATGTCAGCGTAGATCTAAATGAGGAATTAAGCACTTGGGACTGACGTCTGCTGCTACTCAACTATTTTAATTGTGCTTGGCAATTCGCTGTCTAGATCATGTTTGAAGTAAATGATTGCAAAGACTATGCCTAATTAGAAAACGTCTTGAGTTGTAAGAATGTTTACTCACACCTTGCATCCAACAACACATACTTCGCTTCCGTAGCTCAGTGTAAGAAAGTCAAATTGTCACCAACTAACATGACCTTACAAACAGACGTGTACTCCGTGGAGACTTTCTCTGCGACCTAAGAGGTCACTCTCATATCACTAGATTATACTGTTGAATGAGTTTTGCTTCTTCTAATACATATAGGGATTATATTTCGTATACTTCCCAGGCCACACGACCGAAAAAAGTGACTTCGCAGTTTGCTAGCGCGACCCTATCATGTAGAGGCACCATTCGAATACCAGCCACCGGCACCGGGAATCCTGATATAATGTACTTTACAGGGTCTGGTTCAGCCATAAGCAGGCGCCATTGAGTCCTGCTAACAGCCATTGGACTTTCCATTCTAAATATCCAACTTCCCTACTTGCCTAAAACGAAATATGTTTTTGGGACAAATCTCGTAAATTTAATTTAATAGTATGTAATAAAAAATTGTAAATTCACTTGATCATCATGCTTAAAGGGGTATTCACCCGCTAAACTAAAAAACTATATTTCATTCAGGCTATAACATAACAGATAAATTTTTGGGTCCCCATGACCCGATTTTTTTTATCAAACTTGGTAATTTTCAAGCTAGGTCCCATCGGCAAAAATCTTATAACATGGATAGGTACCTTTTTATGCTCCGTGACCTTGGAGGAATTCGATCCAAAAAAACATTGCCCTTATTGACGTACGACAGCTTCTGAAATCTGATATATTGTAATGTTTTTGGGCATGGTTCGTCAAAATATGCGATACAAGGATGGTGATTTGGTATGCATAATTTTGGCGTGAGTGTGATTGTGCACAGTTTCAAGACACGCGTGTAGGCATTTAGATTAGTACTCTATAGCATAATATGTGGAACAAAAAATAAACAGTTTCTAGACGATTTCAGAAATTCCATAAAACGCAAATTTTCGCAAATTTCAGGATCAAAAACCTTACAAAATTCATGTTTTAAAATCACAGTTACAAGATACAATATTTTAAACGGTCATTTTAGTGTAGCATAATGCTATAGCATATGTGGTAAAAAAACAAAAAATTGTGCTAATAGCCCCTTTAATTAAAGAAGGAAATTGTACGAATCACTTCAACTTCATTAATCTGACATGTTTACGATTTCCGGAAGTTTTGTTGCAATTAGAGTTTTTATTGTTTCTTTGCTGAAATATATTTACAAATGAATGGCCTCCAGTTGATAATGTACTCGCTCCACCAAAACGCTCGTGCACGTCCATATATCGAGAACACATCGTCACCACCGAGAAAGGTAAACAAAACACTCACCTACTCGTCGACTGGCGTCGTGCCAGATGTGAGACGTATAAGCCGAGGTGGCATATCATCTTAGAACAAGCACTGATCTCGAGCACCTCGGTATTATTGTCGTAATAGCGTCTAGGCGTTGCTTAGGTAACCGACAGGTAACGGGTAACTCTGATTCGTGAAGTTGTCAGGTCGCATCCTGCCATCGGCAATTTTGACTGAACGTTTTAAGACATTCCCTTCACCAACAGCGGGCATCCTCACAAGTATTTTTTGCTTGGGTTATAATAAGCGTTCCAGATTCGCGTCTTTCAACAATATCGTCCATTCTATGATCATAGCGCATTTACTAAAATTTTAAATGTAAGGCCAAAACAACAACAAAGTTATTGTAGAGAATGTTAATGAGTTTATCTCCAAGCGTGGGAATTTTAAGAAACGGAAGACTCTAACTTGATAAGCATTTAAATTATATGTAAAAGTATTAAATTTTAAAATATATTATGTATATAGGTATTGAATCTCTACAACACTAGCAATGCCTTCATATTATATCAATAACGCTGTCTTCGAGGATCTACGAGTATTCCTGGATTGTAATGTCAATATATTTAATCTCAAAAAAGGACACACTCAATATTCTTACTTGACATTAGTGAAAGTGGATTGCTTAAATACTCAGACAAGATGAATGTTCAAAATGTTAATGTTAAAACAAGGTGGAGACTTTGAATCGGTGTTTTTAGAAAGCGAATGTTAAAAATTATATTATAGAGTGTGTGGTATTATGGCTCTATATTCACTCAGGTAAGCTATCCAAAA
Organism: Sweltsa coloradensis; assembly: GCA_024449915.1. Lineage (NCBI taxonomy): Eukaryota > Metazoa > Arthropoda > Insecta > Plecoptera > Chloroperlidae > Sweltsa > Sweltsa coloradensis. Next base: position 4,081,974 of record JAMZAV010000002.1, on the reverse strand, counting down.
CGACGAGTGTTAAGTGACAGATAAGGATTTTTGAATAAAGAACAACCATATATTAGTTTTAGGGCGCTTTAACAGCGAAGATTATAAATCCAAGCCGTATGTGCGGGTTTCGGACCGACAGCTCCTGACATTGTTTCCCCTCAAACTTTAAGACAGACGACGTTGTAGAAGTCTACGGTTATAAACGTGTAGCCTACAATGGTAATGAATAATTAAACCTTTGGGTGGTTGGTTTACGTGAGGCGAAGAACAATAGAAACATGCAGCGAGCCCACAGATTATTATATTAACCACATTATAATTATTTTGTATAGTCGGTCCATCTAAAATACAAAGTATAGATTTGGTTTTGAAACCGTGGCTGAACTTGAGCAGATGTAGTATTGAAAAACTTACATTTCAATAATTTTGAATGATTTGTAATTAATGTATCATTGTGCATACACTTCCACAAATATGATACCATATTTTGACGAGATATGAATTGTAATAATTGGGAAGAGAAGATGACTGCAATCTTAGCTATGAATGAGGGTCTTGTGTATGACAGGAAAATACATTTTATTTATTAGGGTCAGGATGTGACGTTCCTGTCAACCATGAAAATATGCAACTTTTTCAACAAAAGTGTTCACACTGAACTATAGGTGCTACACTTAAGAGAGCAAAGATTTTTTTTTATATTGTTTCTATACATTATTGCCTTCCATCTCATTAAAAGGAAAAACGATTTTCTAAAATAACGTTCGATGTAATAATTTTTGGGTCATGGCGGTACAAATAAGAGTTTTGTACCTGCGGACGAAATAAATCGTACTTCGAATGATATTTCAGAAAGTCGGTTTTCTTTACAAGCCCGCCCAAATAATATAAAAAAATATTTTCCAGTTATATTCTAGGCCATCTTTCATATGCTAAGGTTTTAGTCATATTCCTTTAACTTTTAAAATATCGGTTAGAGGTCAATACAATAGCCTTATGCCGTGTTACATACTTTATTTGCCACACAATTTCGTTATTACTATTTATTATTAAGTAAATATTATTTATTTGTGGTATAGGTAGCGATCATAACAAAAATGTGATTAGATGGCACAACTTTAAGATGATAGTCTAAATTCGAGTCCCCGTCAGGGCAAACTGTATAGGACAGATTAGACTGTACTGTTCTGTTTGATCACCAAACATTCATATTTATCTAAGTTGTTCATCCTTTGCATTGCATTAGATATTCGTTAATAATTAAAGCATCTACGATGTTTTCATAGTCCAATTCTCCGGCCGCAAAAAATACTCCCGATTAGGTGCGAGTGAGAGAGCAAGAGAGAACATGCCCTTTTCCTTCCGCAATCTACATCGAATACGAATTTAAACATTTACATGCGAATTTGTTTGTTGGATTAAGTTAACAAAGAAATTGTGTTTTAAATACATCATCTGGTTATCGAATAATATTTACAAATGTACATGCCTATATACAAAGCGTAGCAAATTTGCGAACCAATCGCCGTAGGCCCCTAATCATAACTATTATCGAACATAAACAAGTCAAGCCATGCTAATTAGTGTTTTACTAGGATATTACCCTACAAAAATTGCAAAAAGTTCAAAAAATAATTTAAATTAAGTTCAATGTACCATTTGCTTGGACTAAGTTACATTAAATTGAAACTCGCCGTTTCTTTGTTCGCAAATTACAGCTGAGCCCAAGCGACAACATTCGAGTCGCCTCAGACAAAACATTCTGCTCGTTATGCAAAACAAAACCACGTGTTGCTACGTGATGTCATAGTCAAACAACGCTTATCTTTACACGATAACTCACGTAGGCACGTGACACAACACGTGTAACATGACGTGTTTACCGCAAATTAGGCTCACCTGGTACCGTGGCATGATGTCTTGCAGACGCGCTCTATAAGCGGCTAAACGAGTGGCGCCATCTGTACGGCCGAGTAGCAACTGATTTGGGCAAGCAAGCGACTCGTAGTAGTGAAACTGGTCAAAGTCAAGGCCTCACCAATTGTCATTAATTAGCGCGAGGCGACCCGAGTTTGACCCAAGGAGATGACGACGAGTGCGACTAGGCTACACGCGATAGCATAGCAGTTTGAGTATTGAACGGTGGTTGGAATTATTTGGGAATCGTGACTGAGTTCGCCTACTTTATATAGCTTGTAACTTAACTTCGCCAAGAAGAGGCATGGTATCCGCCCCCACTGAAAATCAGTTATGTGACTGAGTAGGTAGACTCTAAATATGAATTTATTCTATTTTACCTGGTTTCAAATTTCTCCAGACAGACCTATCATAGCCCTTTCCCATAAATTGACTATAGAAAATAAATACAAATGAAATCAGTTTTTTAGTATTATTTGGAAACTGTCGAAATGGTCAAAAACACCCAAATAAGTCTGCATAAATTATGTCTGTTTTATGATCAATATAAAAAATCTGATGTGATAGGGGCGTACGTATGTCGTGTGTCATCGTCTCGATTAGCCAAAAGTGCATAAATATGAGACGTTATAAGCAATATCCAATCAATCAATGTCCGTTATTATAATTATACAAAGTTGTATCAAGCAAGGCTGCAGAAAAAGCAACGCGCTGAGCATCAAATCAGTCCTGGAAGAGGGTCTTCCACCTTGTTCCATCATAGATGCTTCTACCATACAAACTAAAAAATATATCAACTAGTTATGAATTTAGAAATCAACAGAAAAAAGAATTGGGTCCGGCCACCATGACTCGAAAAAAATTGTCGAAATTAATTTTTTCGAGCTAGGTGATCCCGTGACTTTGGAGGATTATGATTCAGAAAAATATTGACCATTATTGACGTACACTACAGCCTTTTATGTACATCCACTACCCACACATAACAAAAACTCGTAAAAAAAACAGACAAACCTTACACAATCAAAAGCAATGAGATCTAAAAGAAATGTCAAGCTTATGTACCATCCTACATTTTCGCAATCCACTTTGCCCTGTGACTGTATCCTTGCAAAACGTGGCAACATTTATTTGCAACTATTGTTTTACTTTTAAGGTATTGTACCATTTTTGACTAGTTCTGGCCGATAATTGAAAGTCGAAGAAATGTCTGAAAAGTTTGCGTAATGAAATTGAAAAGAAAAAAAAATGTGAATTTTTTTGGGCGGGACATAACCTCACTTTTGGAAATTTATATTAGATTTTTTGACAAAAGTGTAGCATACCAAGACTCGTTCAAAATTAAATTTGAGAATCGGTTTTTGGACCATAGTTTCTACACACCTTCAGCTATTCCTTGACTATAGCTAAAATAGTATTCTGAAAATAACAGTTGGTGTAGAAATTTTTGGCAAACGGTTACAAAACTCGTATTTGTACCGTTTGACAAAAAATTCGTCACCAACTGTTATTTTCAGAAAACTATTTTAGCTATAGTCAGAAGGCACTAAAGTGTGTAGAAACTATGGCCAAGCAAAACCGATTCTCAATTTATTTGGAACGATCTTGTATGCTAACTTTTTGTCAAAAAATCTAAATAATAATTTCCAAAAGTGAGGTTATGTCCCGCCCAAAAAAATTCACATTTTTTTTTCGTTTTCAATTTTCATTCAGCAAACTTTTCGACATGTTTCTTCGACTTTCAAATTACGGCTAGAGGTAGTACAATAGCCTTATTTTGCCAAGGTTTGCAAAGATGCAGTCACAGAGCAAAGTGGATTGCGAAAATGTAGGAGGGTACATAAGCTTGGCATTTCTTTTAGATCTCATTGCTTTTGATTGTGTATAAGGTTTGGCTGTTTTTTACAAGTTTTTTGTTATGTGTGGGATCTCATTACTTTTCCAAGTTCCATTGCAAAATTATTTTTTAAAATACAATAATTTTATCAAAGTCTATTTAATTGCTATGGTATTACCAATTAACAATAGAATGTAAAATATCTAGTGGTCCAACCAAAGACTTGTTTTTTGTAAACAATGTAGGTAAACATTGGCAAGTAACTTGTACTTGTTGATTATATTCTTGGAAAAGGCTTATATTAAAACCTTTATTTGGAAGCCTTCCAGCAAACTTTTTCGACTTTTTCTTTCAAAGGGCACTACATCACTGATTATATTTTTGTAAAAGGCTTATATTAAACCTTTATTTGGAAGCCTTCCAACAAACTTTTTCGACTTTTTCTTTCAAAGGGCACTACATCACAATAGCATAAATGTCCATGCAAAATATGAACGTTGTATTCCATTGAATGAAACTAACGAATTAGAAAGTAGTAGGAGGAGAAGGAGTAGTAATTAGTAGCCAGTAGTGATTTTGAGCATGTTTCGAGTCATTTTTTCACCAAGAAGGAATGCTCGTACCCCAACCAAATTTGGCATGTGTTGTCATGAACCTAAATCCCCTCGATTTTGAGAGTTTTCAAGTTCACATCACGTTTCATGACGGCTGGGTGACACCTCGAAATCACCCCAACTCTGCTTGCTGTATAAGGTGCCCGAGTGTGTAGCACACCGCGGCTTGGCTGCGGCGCCCCAACGGGCACCTAGATATTTTGTTTTGTAATTTGGACAAGTGGTTCGGTTTAAATAAGCTGATTAGCAAGAAAGGGTGTGATTTTGGAAAAAATATTTTTGGTGTTTGAGAGAATATTTGCGAACAGTTTCAAGACACGAAGTTATAAAGGGCCATTTCAGATAGGTACGATGCTCTAGGATCTATGTGGAACAAAAAAGAAGCAGGTTAAAGCCGATTTTAGAAATTTCCCAATACGCAAATTTTCGCAAATTTCTAGATAACAAGAATTGGAAAATTCATGTAAAATCACAGTTACAAGATATACTTTTTAAACGTTCATTTTAGTGTAGCATTATGCTCTAGATTATGTGACAAAAAATGTTTGGGGGTAAAAGCCCCTTTAAATATTCATGAATATCAAATGCAGAGACGGATATAATTTTCTTAATAATAGCCTTCTCAAATTTGAAACTAAGTAAAAATATAATGAATGGAATTGAACCTGGCGCTAAAAGAACATCAAAACAATTATTGTCAATTTTTTCTGATTGGGCACAAGGCCAATACTGCCTCAATAAAACTAGGAAAACGCTAAAGTCCCGACGCGTTGATGGATGAGCTTTTTTGTAAGTTTTTAGTTTGCGTGGGATCTACTTACTTATCAAGGGCCTTTTGAACGCATTGTTGGTGATTGTTGTCAAGTTTCTATTGTTACTTGTAAATTGTTATTATAAACCTAAAAAAAACTCATATTAAAACCTTTATTCTATGGATTCTGGCTAACTTTTTCTTTCAAAAAGCAATACATCACCATTACCTTAATGTCCATGTGAAATATGAACGTTGTAGTCCCACCCGTTTGGTCAGAATCGGCCCAAATATCACGAAAATATCGCACTAAAAATCGAAAAAATTCGTAAAAGTACGATATTCATGAGAAATATTTCTTCGATTGTACCCAAAAAACGTGACAAGGCTAAGTTCAGAGATTTCGAAGGTCCCCTCCAATTTTCATCAAGATCGCATATGCCGTTTGCCCGGTAGAAAGCAAATAAACAGACAAAAAAAAAACACCCGAGCTAATTTTTTTGGGGGGGCCTGCGGTCTGATTCTGTAAGATCGTTATGGAAGATAACGATCGTTATCCGGCACTTTAGCGACAATTTTGCGTGTCGACTGATTCTGTAAAAATGATATAACGATATCGTTACGGTAGCGATCGCTATGATAACGAGAATGAAAAAGGAGTCGCTATGCTATACTATCAAGATACGATAAATGGCGGCCGTAGCGACTACCTTACAGAATCAGGTCGATAACGATAATTAATAACGATTGATATTTCATATCAACCGTGATCGCTATCGCTATCATAGCGACTATTTTACAGAATCGCACTGCTGCAGTGAAATTGAAGTCTTTGCTTCGCTCATCCAATAATTTTAATCTGCATCTACATGCATATCAGGAGCCTGTTGATCAAAACAACCAACAGAACTTGCCAAACCGGCCACCTCCTTAAAGGTGAAAACACTGCCAAGGTTGAGGCATCCTTAGTTCTTCCAGAGGGAGGAAGCAAGAATTGTAGCTTCGGAAGATTCAATGGGAACCTGAAGGTAGGTAACCCAAGAGTTTTTTAAGTGTATTTACTTGAATTGTTTTATTCATATTATTCAAGGTTTAACGGTTAAACCTTGTTGCACCAGTTGACAGTAAAATATAAACACCTTATAATGTAACAAATCACCAATTTAGGTGTATCGATAGGAAACTTAGATTCCTGCAATTTTGTCTTGAATGTGTCAACCAACGCAACTTTGTACAAATTATACACCTAACGTTATGTAGCCACTGAAGTACATTTTTGTTTATTCATTTTCCTACATTAATTATCTAAGCCATTTAGACATCAACAATTCCTACGCAAACTTACATGGTAGATAATAGTATACTAGATTACACCTTTTTTCTTTACTATGCAAGCTTTTTATTTGTTTGTTTTAAATAATTTTTTATAAATTCAATTTACATAGATTGATAGTTTCTAAATCATTTGGCATCCTCGGTTGAATATGCTATGCAATACCTTTTTTAAATAACTAAAAAAAGAACAATAGTGAGTGACAGTTCATAAAATCTCTACTAAAGAATTCACGAACAAACTGAACAATTCAGTAATTGCTAATTGCGTAATTGGGTATAGGTTTAGGTGGGATGGTGGATCGATATAAGAACAACACAATTAAATAATAAATATGGCATGTAGGAGTATATAGACAAGTTTATATTTGGTATAGGCCAAGTATGTTGACATAGAAACAAAATCTTGTACAAAAAATATTTTCAAAAATAAATTCATGAATATTGTGCCCAAGTTTTATTTTAGTTCCTATTGTATTGATGTAAACACATGCATTTTGTTGGATTTTTACAATTTCAAAAGAATAATAAACACATTTACAATCACAATGACTTCAAAATAAAGAAATACAATCTTAAACAAAATAAAGAAAATTCAACACGTCACATTTATTCCCAAATCCCACAAGACTTAGTCAAGCAATGATCGATCACCAGTACACTGTACATACATAATACATAACGTTAGTGTATACTGGTACTCAGAGTTGGGGAGTAACTTAACGAAAGTAACGCGTTATTTTTTTTAGTAACTTTAAGCTTTTCAAAATTTACTACTCAAACACTTACTACTTACTTACTCTGACTTACTAGTACTTACTTTTTCAAAATCGACAACTTCTTAAAGTAACTGATTGTTATTTTCGGTAACTTTCAATATGTTAAGTTGAAAGTTACTTGTGTTTTGCAGCCTGTACTTTGTAGAAATAAACATTGCATTCATAAGGATATATCTCGACATCCAAATATTTTTGTAAGAGGAATTCTTGTCCGATGCCTCGTTTCCGAGAAAATCTCGCATCAGCCGTTGGGTAGAGAAGGCAACCCCAGCCCCTACGTATTGTGGTAGGGCTAGGCATTGGCATTTCAATTGCATTACGGTCATTCTGGCATCACGTGCGGCAGCAAAATGATTAATTTTGGTGCCATTTTTGTTTCAATCAAAAATGCGCAACCCGAGTTTCCTCTAGGGCGCATCGGAGTGCGTTATACGCTCGTTATACCTCAATAATATTCATAGTCATAAAACGTTGCGCATTGCATTCAGTGTTTGTAAAAGTTGATTCTAAGAAGTAGAAACACAAGATAATGGGAGTGGACTGTTTAAGTCATTAATACATTACCGGTAAACAATACTGAATTCCATTTCTCATTCATTTCAATTTATAAGTATGAGTTTCCTGGAGTTTTTTTCCCGTTAAATTAGCATCTCTGCCGCAAACGCCGTAAAACCAACTTTTACACGTTACCTTTTATGGTAACTTAACTTTCTAGTTACTTTATTTTTGGACTAACTTCAACTTTAACTAATTATTAATATTTAATACAATCCAGAAATTACGAAATCCATCTCGATCGGGGTTCAAACCCGAGTCTCCCACTTTCCGGGTGGACGCCTTAGCCAACTAGACCACCGAGACGGTAACTATTTAACTTCTGTATTGTCGTTCAGTGGCGTGGCGAACATACCAAATCGGAGCCCAGGCACCGATACCAAAAGGGGTGGGTGGGTGGTCCCCCAGGGACCCACCCATCCAAAACTTTTTAATGAAACATAATATTTTATATACTTTATATGACTATTTTAATTGTTATAATCACACCTACTGAATTGTATGGCTACAGCTCTTTACTTACCTTAGAGTTTTACTGGACTGTTGTAAAAGTTTGTCATGAATCATGATTTTTTAGTAAAAGTGCAGACAACATGCATGATGGATATTCATCCAGTAGTTCTCAACTCAACTAATAACATGTAGCAATTCAACAATGCTAAATGAATAGACACGTTCGTTATACTATAACTTATTTCATTTGATTGAATAGATTGATTTGAGGAATTTATAAATTAAATAACAGCTGGTGGCATGGAGGAAGTCTAGAACATTTTCGAGTTTTCTGTTTTAATTTTTAAATTACCGTCTTATGAAGCAGGATTATCGACGTCGTGAATGCAATAAGAAGAACATTCTTGGACCTATTTGAATTGAAGTATTTCCAGTACAATTTCTAGATAAAAGAGCATTGATGTCAATGAAATCGAGACAGCAAGTTTGTCCATAAAAGAATAAAATCGTATCTTTTCTCTTCAAATATTGCTAACAAAGTGTTTCTTCAAAACTCACAGATTTGTATTCCCGGGGGCAAGCCCACGGAGCCCCTAGTTTTCATTATTATGCGTTTCAGTAGTTTTCCTAAATCCCTAATAATGGCTCTGCCAATAAACGGAGAAAACAAACAAAATAACCAAATTGATATCCAAAATGCACAGATTATCTAACGATCTAGGACATACAATTTTTTTTCAAATGGGAGGACCCCCGGATTCCTCTTGTAGGTACTAAATTCTTCATTGATTACTTTCATAATGTGTATTTTTTCCCAAATGCTGGCTATGCCGCTACGAGGAGGCGAAGAGGAATAACATACAGTTGGCTTTATGAGTTCAACAATTAAAACATAAGCGCAATCTGTTCAGCAATTCGGCTGATTTTTATAGTACACACTAGCACACACATGCAGAGTCACAGAATAAGCGCCGTTTATCTTGAATAGTAATCCTCATTCGCTTTGCTCACTCGTCTAATAAATCATATTAATTGTTGGTAAAAACCACCAAATCCATTCTAGGATCACCAAAATTAAAAAATTGCCTTCGGGGCTAATCTGGGGAAGACAAAAAAGAATTTAAACCGTTGCCTTTATGAGTTCAAAAAAATAACATAATATTTTCAACGATTTCATTAAAATTTCATTACATAAAAATGACGATATTATCATCTATAAAATCATATTAATTGCTGGTAAAACGCACCAAATCCATTCTAGGATCATCAAAATTTAAAAAATTCCCTGCGGGGCTAGACTGGGGGCACGCCCCCAGACCCCCTTGTTGCCCATGAAAGTAGGGGGTGGGTATAGTTAAAATATTGTAGGCACCGATCACTCTTAGTAGTTCGCCACGCCACTGTTGTCGTTACATTATAGAACTTGAATGGATGGAACAATAAAGCATCAAAAAACTGTTGCTGTTGAATTGACCAAACAAACATTTATAATGGAGACTCGGGTTCGAGCCCCGATCGGGATGGATTTTTTAATTTCTGGATTGTATTAAATATTAACAATTCCACCTACGGGAGTGTTTCCCGACGATCCAAATCGAGAAATTTAACTACTAATTACTTTTAAAATCAACTAACTTAAGTGACCATAACTTTTTAGAAGGTACTATTTTTAATTAACTTCCCCAACTCTGTAGGTACTCTCATATCAATTTCAATAGACTTAAACTTGACATTTGTGCATATGCCAATTTTAGTCAAATGGAGATTGAGCGAAGTTTACTCAGTACTCATTTCATTCTTTTCATAGAAATGGCAATTTTCATAATGCAAGCCTTGGCACATAATGATGGTTTGGTTGCATTTTTGTTTGCATGCAATGTACAGCTGCAAAGTGCAAACATTTCAAGGGGTTGACAGACTGTTCTTTCTTTACCTTACCCCACGTATTGTGCAGATGTAAATCATTAGTATTTTCGCTATTTACAACATAAAGAACGGTAGTACCACCAAGCAAATACTGTAACGTATTAGTTTACATAGCCGTTGGAAGCACTGTAGCTGCACAATGACCTATATTTGCTGGGTGATAGTATAAACACCTATGCACTAGTGTATGGTGTTACCTCTACTGTATCTTAATAATCCTGTCAAATAAGATCGTATAATGACGTTTGGAGGAAAAAATTGCGATGTCGCTGAATTTTTGCAGAGACCTTCCTTATATAATACTTATTAACATACTAAAACTCCCCTACAATCGGAGTGGAGCTTCGGCCGCCATATTGGAAAATGGCGGCCAAAAGGTGTTTGTTATCGAATATCTCCAAATTGGTTTGAGATAGACAAAATATCTCAATGGCAAAAATATATCCCATTTCATTCCCTACAAAACAGGTGTCTTCTATAGTTTTGGTAGGGGCAAAGGTTACGTCACAAAATCGTGGTTTATATGTTGCTCATTGGAGTACCAGCTTATTTCTAAATTTTCACGCCCAGCATCAAACAATGCCCGGTAAATCCGTAAGAAATCGATTTAAATACAAAAGGAGTTTTGTACGGGGTTCATGAAAGCTTCCACAGTATTTTAAAAAATTAGGTATGCGAAATCGAATTTTGCATTTACCCGGAATTTTGGTTTTTCCATTGTTGGCCTTTCCTCAAAAATGCCATTTTTGACTGTCCATTATTAAGCACTAAATAGCATTGGAGGAAAAATTCTTCCTACGCACATTGAAATGACTCAAATAATGATCCGATTACAACCAAAGTTTAAATCAAATATGGCTGCTAATTCCTAGTATCCACAGCATCGAAGTGAATTATGTAACAAAAAGAGTGTAAAAACAGCACGAAAACAGTATTCATATTGTGAATATTAGGAATAAGCAGCCATATTGGATTTAAACTTTGGTTGTAATCGGATCATTATTTAAGTCATTTCAATGTGCGTAGAAAGAATTTTTCCTTCAATGCTATTTAGTGCTTAATAATAGACAGTAAAATATGGCATTTTTTTAGAAAATGCCAACAATGGAAAAACCAAAATTCCGGGTAAATGCAAAATTCGATCTCGCAGACCTGATTTTTTAAAATACTGTGGAAGCTTTTATGAACCCCGTACAAAAGTCCTTTTGTATTTAAATCGATTTCTTACGGATATACCGGGCATTGTTTGATGCTGGGCGTGAAAATTTGGAAATAAGCTGGTATTCCAATGAGCAACATATAAACCACGATTTTGTGACGTAACCTTTGCCCCTACCAAAACTATAGAAGACACCTGTTTTGTAGGGAATTAAATGGGGAATATTTTTGCAATTGAGATATTTTGTCTATCTCAAACAAATTTGGAGATATTCGATAACAAACACTTTTTGGCCGCCATTTTCCAATATGGCGGCCGAAGCTCCAGTCCGATTGTAGGGGAGTTTTAGTATGTTGATAAGTATCCTTTAAGGAAGGTCTCTGCAAAAATTCAGCGACATCGCAATTTTTTCCTCCAAAAATTCTTATTTGACAGGATTATAATGAACTATGTAGGAAAAGTACTCGTTTATACGTAACTTTGTTGTGTGCACAGTCTAAAATCTAAATCATTTTTACATTGAATTACAGATTAAGGGTTGCCAACTCTCTCTTATTTCCCAGTCATTTCCCGCTTTCTGTATCAACTCTACATGGGAACCACATTTCCCGTATTTCCACAACTGTGTGAATACAACTTTAATAATAAGTAGATAGTTTGAAAATACAACATTTAATCATGGAGTTAACGCCAGTTACTACTCTAAGTCCATGATTTAATTAACTCCTGCCTCCCTGTCAGCTTTGGCTAGTCAGTCAATTCAAGTTTTTGCAATTAATTTATAGTTTCTTTCCCAGCTTACTTTGTCACAAAGTTGTTTTAAAATTAAGTTGGTTGAAGCTTCTTTATACCCCATCTTGAAATGTGATTTTGAACTAGCTCCTACTCCAAAAGAAATGTTATCGAAATCGCATAGATTTGCTTTAAAGAGATGACCTTGATCAAAATATAAATTTTCCAAACCCCCATTTTCGTCCCATCTCCCCATTTACCTATCACCTTTCTGCGACAACTGGGAAATTCCAGTATTTTCACTTTTATAAGCTGGCAACCCCATGTAGACTAGAAATTAAATTGCTGAAGAAAATAAGAAAAGTGCAAGCAAATTGTTATGGTAAAGATGTTTTCTGTTTGGCCCTATATGTATTTTTATTATATTGGCAGGTGTAGCTATGCTTAAATAATGCCATCAGCAATAGCGTGCCAGTTTATCGGATTTTAATCGCTTCCACTTTGGAGCCAGCATTTTGAGAAAAAATTAGGTTTTAAGTTAAAAACTTTAAGTTTTGATAACAAAGTTCTGAAAAATAAATAATTAATACAAATTGGTAATAAACAAAAAATGTTACATGTTACGGAAATGTTAAGTTTCGTAGCCTAGCTATACTGCAGGTAGAAAGCCAACTTTATCTGCTCTACATGATGACATAACTTCAGGGCTTGTTCCCGGTTCAGGTACATATGTTCAAGCATAGTTGGTAAATTTAATAGCATGAATGCAGAGCCATCAATGAGCTGAAACAAACAAAGGGGATGACAAAATATTAGTACCTAATTTAAATTTAAATAAAAAAATTATAAGATGCACCTAAAATACCTTTTTTTAAATGTGAAACAAGTCAAACAACTAATTGAAGTTATCTAGACCTAGAGAACGTTGCAGTGTGCCAACACACTCAGGCAACTTATACAGCAAGTTGTATTGGGGCGATTTCGAGGTGTCGCCCAGCCGTCATGAAATGTGATTGAATTTGAAAACTGTCTTAATCGAGGGGATTTAGGTACCTGACAAGTGACAACACAATTGCAAAATTTGGTTGAGGTACAAACATTCTTTCTGGGTAAAAGAAGAGTTGAATCATGCTCAAAATCACTTTGTGGATGTTAGTTGCTCCTACTTAATAGTTACTAGTTACTACTATCCCACACATAGGGTTGCACAATGTCAACTGACCAGTCAATTGACTTTAAAAAAACATTTGTATATTGCTTTAAAACTTTAAATTAATTTTATTTTTATATTTTTATTTTAATTGTTAAGTAAACTATAACATTTCTTTCTTTCTTTCTCATTTTAAAATGTTTTAATTAGGTATGATTTTATTTTAATTACTATTTATTTTGTACTTGTAATATGAATTACCTATAATAGACAAATAAAATATAATAGCTTCTGGGGAAGCTGAATCTGAATAGGAGGAAGGGACTGATGACAGCATCGACGATGATGATGACGATGATGATATGCCACTTAATAACACATTTAAATGAAAAAAGGGTTTGTTACCACAACATTTTAAAATAAATTTAGTAATTATCTAATGAAATTTAATTTATGGTTTTTTACATTTGACCGTCAATTGACCAAATTTGAATTTGACCGGTCAAATCCCATCCCTACCCACACATAACAAAAAACTTGTAAAAATACAGCCAAATCTTACACAATCAAAAGCAATGAGATCTAAAAGAATGTCAAGCTTATGTACCCTCCTACATTTTTGCAATCTTAAAATACATAAATTCACTTTGCCCTGTGATTGCATCCTTGCAAAGCGTGGCAAAACTTTATTTGCAACTGTTGTTTTAAATGTAAAAGTTTGTGCAAATTTATTTTGCCAAGCTTTGCAAGGATGCAGTCACAGAGCAAAGTGAATTTATGTAATAAAATTGTAAAAATGTAGGAGGGTACATAAGCTTGGAATTTCTTTTAGATCTCATTGCTTTTGATTGCGTGATCCCAAATCTTTAAAAACAAATTTACGTTATTCATAATCATGATGGATGACATCCACAACAAGGTAAAGATGGAGGCAATGGAAGTTGTGGAGGTAATGTTGTTAGCCGATGACTTGGTGGCATGGTCCGTGTATGAGGAGGTACTCCAAATATACCAAGATATACAGACTTGTGGAATATTTCAATTTTTCAATTTATTTTGGGCAACAACAAATAACAATAGTTACAGGTTTCAACAGTTTTCACCGTGTAGTCCATTTTAGTTGTACACAATTATTAAACTTAATGAAGTTTACACAATAGTATATGTATAAATACTATACATACAGTACATCTACTAATAACAAAATACACTACTAATAATACAAAATACACTACACTAACAAATAATCATCTTTCATTACATTGTCTCTCATATTAGGTAATATAAAGGCTAACTACCAAAAGCCAATGATACAGTGCAAGTTTACAATATTACATTGTTAATTAACTTGGATAAAGAGAAATGAATAAGAACATTAATTTCCAAATTTCAAATATTGTAACATTTAACAACCAACTGATTGAAAATTATGGTAGGTCAGTTGATGTGATAAAGTCATTTACACTGTAGTAAGCTTTTTGTAATAAAAATTTTGTCAGCTCATTTTTAAATTTAATGTATTGAGGTATATCTTTGATTTCTTTTGGAACAAGGTTGTAGAGAATTTTATTTATATAATCAGAGTTTTTCTGGCCAAGGTTTGTAGAACATTGGCTAAGATGGAGATCATGTTTTTGCCTTGTGTTGTGAGTATGTACATTCGCATTAACTGCAAGGATTTGGATGTTTTTCTTAATGCTTAAGACTGATTTAAGAATGTAAAGACATGGAACTGTAAGAATGTTCAGAGCAATAAAGTAAGGTTTACAATGCTCCATTTGCCCAAGGGAATATAATGCTCTAATTGCTCGTTTTTGTACAATGAAAACTTTATCAATGTGAGTTGACATTCCCCAAAATTCTATCCCATATCTTAGATGTGATTCAAATAGAGAAAAGTAGCATACTTTAGCAGTTGATACATTGCTTATATGTTTGATGCTTTTAATTGCAAAACAAGCAGAGCTGAGTTTTTTTATCAGTATCTTAATGTGAGCATGCCATGTTAAGTTTTTATCTATTGTTAGACCTAGAAAGTTTGTTTGTTCAACTGAGTTTACAACTGATTTGTCATTTGAATTTGCTAGGCAATGTATGAAGTTTAGTGATTTCTTTTTTTGAATTGAATGGAACTGGATAAAGTTAGTTTTTAGAGAATTAAGCAATAGTTTGTTCATTGTAAACCATTCAATAGACTCAGTAAGTCTTTTTTCTCCCTTTTCTTTGAGTAAAACTGTATTCGCAGCCGTTACGCTAGTAGTAAAGTCATCAGCAAACAACTCGGCATCATCAATATTGTCAGGTAGGTCGTTAATAGAGATAATGAAGAATAGGGGCCCAAGGATCGATCCTTGTGGAACTCCACAAATAACCTTTTCAAATTCTGATTTAATGTTTGTAAATTTGTTGTTCTTAAGATCAGTCAGTACTACGCATTGTAGTCGGTCGGTCAGGTAAGATGTTAAGAGTTTCAATGCATTCCCACGTATACCATAGTAACATAGAAGAAGCAGGTATGAAAATAAGTGTGGTAAAGAGTGTTGTAACTATGCCAGGAGAAGGGGACCAAGGAATTATCAAGCACAGATAAAAATTGGAGGAGAACCCCTGAAAGTGGTGGATAGTTTTAGCTATCTAGGAAGTGAAGTAATGCAAGTGGAAAGATTTAAAAGGAGATTAACATCAGAATGCAAAAGGCCACTAACTTCTACCAGTGTGTGAATGGCCTGGTGTGGTATAGGGAAATACCTATTCACTATTCAGTATAAGATGACACTATATAAAACGATCCTTACGTATGCAGCAGAAACCTGGACAATGGGAGATCGAGAGGAGAGTCAGATGCAGGCGGCAGAGATGAGATTCCTGAGGAGCACAGTGGGCAAGACGAGAAGGGATAAAATAAGAAAAACGGACATTAGAGAAATGCTAGGTGTAGGGAAGTTAAGTGACAGGATAGGAAGGACATGGTTGAGATGGTATGGACATATAAAATGAATGGGGGAAAATAGGATGCCCAAGAAAATGTATGAAAGAAGGATATAAGAAGGAAGAATAAGACGGGGTAGACCAAGGAAGAGATGGAAGGACATACCGGTAGCAAGAGACTTGGAGGCAAGAGGAGAGAGCTGGGAAGATGTGGAAGAGATACGATTGTGGGAGGATAGAAAGAAGTGGAAAATTGTTGTTGCTAAACCCAAGCTGACCCTGCCAGAAGCAGGAAACTGTGATGGATAATGATTTACGTAGTGAGTGTGAGTGAAGAGCCGAGGTGGCCTCTGCTTTGTCAGTATATTTATTTACAATTGGCGAGGCGGGTGACCTTTAGACTTGACTGAAATCCATCTCTACATTCATAAACGAAAAGGACATCCGTTGCAAATGGCTGATGGGTTGCCACGGAGGAAGCACCAATGAAGAAAAAACAGTATTGGGAGGCGCAACGGATAAGAGATCGCAGCACCGTCGCCGAGTTTGGTTGATCAACTCGGGCCACATGCGTTTTTACGTTTGCTTTACATGCGCGCAGTGGATCTCAAAAACTAATATATTTCCCCGTAAAAGTGGTCTGATGGCGTGAAACCAATACACACGAGAAAGATTAAGGACTAATGTACAATAAATTAAAGTTTATTTTGCCATATTTCGTAGGTGGGACGCGGAACTAATCTGTTTAGTTCTTGGTACGCGGAGTGACCACTCGAGGTGCAGTGATCCATAGTCTCATTCCTTGGCATGTCATGGCAATGATTTTTATTTCGTCCATTATCAGAAATGAATAATTTTTATAATCACTGAAATTACTATACATGTTTGAATATAACTTGCAAACTGCTCGTTTATAGGATATAAATTTTATGACAACAGCAAAGAACAATAAAACATGAAGTGATGAATACATGCCTTTTAATTATAATAAATCGCCACAGGTATTATAACAACCAAACTCTTATGCCTACGAGCTCTTATCGAAGTTCAAATAAATTGTACAATTTGAATGGTTTGAAGACGACATGGGAAACTAGGGCGTGTCAATCAGATAGGTCACAGTGCGCCGCCTGTAATATTGTAATGCGAAGATTTTTATGTTGAGTTTTAAATAATAAAATTAAAAATTAAAAATTAAATAGTCTGAAAGTAGGTCATAGGTAAATTTATGAATCAATTCAAGCCAATATGTTACGTGGGCCGGGCCTATATTGTTTTCCTCTTAGAAAACTCCTTTAGTAGCACATGTTTAATTGATATCACAGAAATGTAGTGATGAGATTTGTGAATTGTTTAAAATGCCAAAATACACATTCCATCTTCTTCTTCTTTTCATATGCCCGCATTTTTGGCTTACTGGGCCATCATGCATTTCCTGGTTAAATATAATTAATATTTTGGCCAACGCGTGTTTCTTCCTTTGGAACAAACGAAACACTTACGAAATACAAAAAAGTGTATGCCACCTATATAATTTGATTTATTGAAAGCATACCAAGTTGAAAATAGCAATACACTTGATTTGTTTATTAAATAAGTCCATCTTTCATGCATCCAACTTCAATGTATATTTCAATGATACTAGGAAAACGCTTAAGTCCCGCCGCGTTGTTGGATGAGCGTAATTGGTGTATTGAGCTGCCATGTGTTATGCGGATTTTATGTTGTTCTGTGAAAAAATCATTACTGTTTAAGATTTTTTAAAATTAATTTAAATTAAATAAAAAATAAACTTTAATTTTTAATTTTTTTAGTTAATCGAAATTTAAAAAAAGAAAAAATCATAAAATTGCGATTTTCATAAGAAATATATAATTTTTCGATTGCGCTCAAATTTCACACGAATATCTTAATTCATAAAATTAAGGTTCTGTGAAAAAATCATTAAAATCGGATTAAGCATGTAGGTGTTATAAGTCGAAGAAAGTTTTTAAAATAAAACAAAAATGCGTAAAATTGTGTTTTTTATGAGAAATAATTTTTCGATTGCGTTCAAAAACGTGGCAGTTCTAAGTTCAGAGATTTCGAAGGCCTCCATGAAATTTCATCGCAATCGGAGTATCGGTTTAGCCGGAATCGTGTTAACAGACAGACAAAAATACAGAAAAAAAAAAAAAAAAAACATTCCGGATTTTTTTCTCCAGTGTAGTGAAATGGAATCTTCGCTTCGCTCGCTACGCTCATCCAATCATGCACTTATTCACCTTGTCTATTTGAATTTGAATTTGGTGGTTAGGTTTAATTGTTTAAACATCATTGATCTGATCTATTAATTATTATCTATTCTAAATCGAAATACACTGTGTATGTCACCGTAAAGACAATGTTTTATATATTGTCAATATAATATTTGACAACATGCAGCAAAACAATAATTGTAATATGCTATGCTGTGTGTAGGCCTACATGACAATTTTCGTTAAAATACAATTGGTTTAATTAAATGTCATGAAATTCTGCATTATTAAAAATAAAACGCCTATTAGAAATTAAATTATAGTATTATCCACATGAAACATAAAATAAATGAATGTAGGTATATGTCGTAGAAATAGCGAAATACTACGCAGAATAAATGACAAAGAGTGGCATTAGCTGGGCGGCGCGGCAATGCTACGAATTCTGATCAACCAAACTCTAGTTCAACAAGTTCACACCAGACCGCGTACTCGAGCGCTGCGCTTCCCAATAGAGTTTAATGTTTTAAATGGTTTATTACTTATTACTAGAGCTATGAAAAAATAGCATTTATATTCTGAATATTTAGCATTAATTTTTCCAAATTTAGCATTTTGTAGCATTAATTTTCTTCTTTCCACCAAAACCCCAAATGTGGGGAGTTTCTTGTATTTTTAATGGGGAATGAATTCAAATTATGCTTTATAGGAACATTTCAATTCAAAAGTCACTTTAAACGTTAGAATACAATGCTAAACCAATTCTCAATTGGTATAGGTAAACCTTATTTTCAGTAAATTTAGCATTTTGTAGCGTTTTTAAGAATTTATACTCACTGATTTAGCATCAATAACCTAAAACGCTAAATTGTCATGCCTCTACTTATTACATACCATGCTAGCTTTAGAACTACTTTTAGTATCTCTACTCACGCTGAGTGATAAAGACCACGAGTTGGTCGAAACGTATCAGCAACTTTGTCTACTCATCTATTTGTGTCTGTGCGACCTACCTAACGTTTTTCAAGGTAAGCTGTCGTCCTTCTGTACCTTTCCCCCACTGAAACATGTTTATTCATGTTCCCAGTTTAAGTTATTACTTATTAAGTTATTCATTATGGCAAACAAGGGAATTCTATTGTATAAAACAATTTACTGCAAGCACAGTATAACAATCTTATACAATAGCGAGACTAGCTAGCAAAACACGTCCCCAAAACGTCACGCGCGTCCCTAGCGGCCACAAGACTCAACTACAACAGTCAATCGGCCGTCGGCTGAGCAAACAGCTGCGCCCCTAGCAACCTCTTGATCAACTACAACCACACAATGATAAATGCTAGTGGTTGAGTCTTGTGACCGCATGGCGCGCTAGTGTCGCCAATGCTGGGACATATCGCTCTGCAGGCGGTGCATTGAAGTTTTGATACTTATGTTATTGTTATACTGTGCTACAGGATAGTCAATTGTTAATCAACATTTAACTTTTTTTTATGATCGATCAATTGATTTACATACCTACTTAATTTGGAGCTTCCGAGCTTATATTTTTATTGTCAGGGAATCTTTAATATAGGCCTAGAGTGATTTTTACGTGAATTGGCTTGGAAAAGTAATAAATACATAGTATGACTTGAAAACAACAGCCGAGCGTTGACAATGTCACTTTGGAAGTCGCCGATAAGACTGAAAAATGCTTGCAAGTTGCGTCATTGCATCGGAACAGATGCAAGTGAGTTGAGTTTTTGGGGCGCACACATAATACGTATTGTTCCGAGTAAAGCACGACCTCGAATATAACACGACCCCCAATTTTTCAGAATCATTTCAAGAAAAAGAAAAAAATCAAAGAAATTAAAATGTACATGAAACACTTACAACAAAACATTTTTAACAATGTTAGGGCCTAGGCCTATGGTTTTTTACAGGGTAGGGCCAAGCACAAGCTCACATGTCAAACCCCAGTTCCCCCAGTCTGATTCCTGGTCTTCAATGTTTACGTCGTGGGGGGGGTGGGGGGTGGGGGTTATACTAGGCCTAGTATCTATGGTCGTTGGCCTAGGCCTAGCTCCTTCGCAATCCCTTGCTGATTTGTAAGGCAGAGGAACCTTTCTTTTCCACGCGATCAGCAGTCTTCATTTGTTCATCTTGAGCCATTTCATCTTCTCCTTCATCACTCATTATTACGTTACGTAGACTCTTAGCAACGTAGATAGACAACCCCGACAAACAAAATCTATGTAGGTCAAGCTAGGTCACGATGTGATCACGGCCTAAGGATTCTGACGACTAGCAGACAGTTTCGCCCAAGGTTCGGCCGAGTTCAGTGGCTTCGAGTGGGTGGGCGGGGCGAAGCGCAGCAGACTATGCGCGGGAGTTGTATAGAGCGTGGCCTATGTTCAGGCGCTATTTCAAATGCAAGCGCGCGGAAAATAACGCGAGTGCTGTTTTTGAGATTGTATTTTCGGAAAAAAAACATCGCGCTATATTCGGAACAATACGTACTTGTTTCCTTTGCTTAAACATCAGTTATTTTCTTCTCAATTACTAAGCATTATACGTCTTAGGGCATTTGTAACAGATAACGTGTGTTAAATATCTGCAAGGGCTCCAGGGAGACAGCTCAAGGGGGGGTAAGGTATTGCCTTCATGGTTATCACAGGCAGGGGGAAAGAGAGGGAGGCCTGTACACGGACCGTAAAAGTTGAAACCGGTTTCAATCAAAACCAGTTTTCGGTTAACCATTGAAGTTATTCCAAGTTTGGACATGACAAAAGGATTGAAAGAGAAAGATTGAAGAAATGTTACATAAGAGAGCAAAGGCAGACCACAAAAACAAAAGCAGGATAGCGGTTAGTATGAGGAAAGATGTGGAACAGTGAGGAAACTGAAATGTGGTGGAAAGTGAAAAGTGGTGGAAGGAAAGAAGAGAATGAAGAGAATCTTCAATGCCGACCCCACGCAGAGTTGGACTTGGCAATTCATTATGATTGATGATGTGAATGCTTTGTTTCAATTCTTTACCAAATACTATTTTGAAAGGTTCTTAATTGTACTTTCTACAGTTACACTAACTGAGCAAAATAAATAAAGGAACATTCACCTCATCTTGACATAACTGTGCGATTTGAGCACAGTCGTCGGTTTTCTTCAGGTACATATAAACATCTTTCTCAGACCAAGTCCGAGGGTCGGATTCAAGCTGAACAACATCGTGCATAATTTGCTTCAATACTGGCACTCGAGGCTTCTTAATTCCCTTTCTACTGATCACGGAAGACTGTTGTTCAGAAGTGCTGTAAACAATAGAAGTTTTATGTGACTTTTTTACTTTGTATTTTTTACCAACTTATAATAATTTAGTTGCAACTACTTACTTAACATACTAAGAAGTTATAAACCCTTAGTAGGTTGCTTCTTAATTGCTCTTTATAGTTGCATTGATGGAATAGCATATTTGGCCTATTTCACTGCAGTACTATCATCAAGAAGAATAATAACTTAACTGTAGTTAATTGTTGTGTCTGCATATAGTATTTGTTATTACTAATTAGATTTATTAAGTTGTCCACCTTTGTAAATCAGTTTTTTAACTGAATAGGATAGAGTTAGACGTTAAATAAAAAAAATAAAAATACAAGTGCAATTATATGAGGAAAACTATTTCTTCGATAGTACCAAAAAACATGGCATGTCCAAATTTAAAGTTTTCATCAAGATTGGAAGTCATTTGTCCGATAATAATAAGCAGAAAAAATATTGCACAAAAAAATAAATAGAAAATCATATGAAAATATACTTAAAAAATTGTAAAAGTACGATTTTCATAAGCAACATTTTTCGATTGTACCCAAAAACGTGGCAGGTTCAAGTTAAGAAATTTCTAAGGTCCCCTGAAAATTTCATGAAGATGGGAGTGGCATTGACTTTCACAGGGTACCAATTTGAAGTTAGAAGCAATTTGAAGTTTTTGTTTCGTTCACTACGCTCATCCAATAGCAGGGCGGATTTACACTTATTAGGGCCCTGCACGCAACCTATTTTGGGGCACTATTGCAGTGGTGGATAAAATACATAGGCAGAGGCCTAATCATGAGGGGCGGAGTCGTCCATAGTTAGCGCCGCAGACGAAAAATTAAAAAAATTAGGTTAATTAGAGTGTAGAGTGTATTTGGTGCGTTTTTGAAAAAAAGTGGTGGGATGAATGCAATACCGAAACAATGTAGTTTGTGTGCAGTAATTTGTTTTATCGTCATCTCGAGCTTACAATAGACGATTTTCAAAATCACCAGCGCTCTGGCCTAAATCGCGCGTGGAAAGCATTACGGGAGAAAGGGCATTTACACGCTAAATGCCATATGCTCCGGAGTGTGGCGCACTGCGTTTACAGCACAGTCAGTGCAGATCGCCACGCGCCCGAGCATAATGTCTTATAGCATGTAAATGCCCTTTCTCCCGAAATGCTTTGCAATGGAGCGCGCATGCGCAGTTAATTCTGAAAATGGTTATTCACAGCATATATGGCAATTGGCAGCATATTAGCATTTGATTTTATTTTCAATTTAGCATATAGCAGACACATTTATTTATTTTATTGTTTATCCTTGTCATTACATTCAACAACAACGAAACGGCGTCGACGCTTGCAAATATTTTGCTAAACACTTAAAATCTATGTAGAAATCTCGTGCCGTGAATACTTATGATTTCTGACAATATAAAGGAAAGGTGTTTTTTAACCGGGAGTTTTAAATAAGGATTTAAAATACACAATACAAAACTTGTATTCTATATAAGGCTTAGCTTCACTTGGGTATATTGATATATTTCCCATTCTAACGGCAGAATTCAGGGGCCTCTCAGCCACCCGGGGCCCTGCTACTGCGCGCACTGCGAGTACCTATAAATCCGCCTCTGTCCAATAGTGATTTCTTTCAAACTTTAACCTCAATGAGAAGTATTACAAGAATATTTCAAAGCCATCCCGTTTAATTCTTCTGATTCATGTTTTGGGCTATTTTCTTTGTTTGCAGCACTCTGGGTAGGTTATTAGTAATAACGTACTATATCATTAACAATCTTAAGAACATATGTTCTTTATATTATTAGGGATGTGTGAAGTCCTGAAATTTGAGTTGAGATGAGTAAATAAATAAATAAATAAATAAATAAATAAATAAATAAATAAATAAATAAATAAATAATAAATAAATTTGTATTTAAAGAGTCTACCCACTCAGGTCACTGAACTGATTTTCAGTGGGGGACCTTAAATTAAAAGCCGACCAAGCCAACCCAGTAGGCGCCGACACTATCGACGAGCGAACAATGACCAACTAGAGACCAGCATATTTAAGTTGGAAACACCATATAGATGGTAGGCCTATATATATGGTATGGTAGGTACTCAACTTGGGACTCAAAATTTGCTACTCAATCTAAATACTACTCTGTCATCACTTTTGGAGTCTACACATAAACTAACATCAATATATAAAATTAATATTGTGGGCCTATTGTAAAATAAAAGAACAAAAACAAAGGCAACAAAGAACAATTTTGAAGAAAAGGTAGGCCTACTTTGGACTCGAATTGGACTCGATACTAAAGAAAATTTTAGAAGTAGGCCTACTCAAGACTAGGGATGGGATAGTGTACACGTTTTAATGCGATTACAAGTGTTTACTGTTTCTACGGGAATATTAAACGTGTGTGCGTGTCCCTATGCTGTGTGCGGCCAGCCGCCGGCCGGGCGGGCCGGTTTTGCCTCACGAGAGAGGAGCGTGCCTGTCTTGATATAGCTCTGTCTACCAGACTGATGCGGCGCAGGCGCACTGCGCAGAAGGAGTATAGTGAGACAATGTGCTATCTCTACAGCTCTTCGTGTAGGTCGGACTGACGCTTCGCGTCTTGCATCATCACAGGGAACTCGGGACCTGCACAGAGACGTACTTACCAGACTCGATCGCTACCAGCTGACGCGTGAATAGGCGCTACACCAATAAAATAGATCGCGTACTGTACATCCATTTTTTTTTTTGGCAAGGTGGCAAATATAACAGTGTACGTGTACATGTGTACACGCACTGACAGCCAAGAGTGTGCACGTTTAGGAAAGTACACGCATTTGCCCATCCCTACTCAAGACTAGATTCAAACTCAAAAATCAGAACTCTTACATCCCTAGATAATACATGTAGGCCCCATTTATAAAATATGTTTTAAAATTAGTTTGTAAAAAACATTGATGATTTGTATGATAGGCCGGTACTCTGGCTAGCATAATGTACAGTAATTCAAGAAATAATTACTAGATAGGTAGGCTAACGGTACTAGAAAGCTGAAAAGTAAAAATAGAAAATACGTAGCCTACACAAAAACAATATAAGCATGACATGAAAGATACCTACAAACAGCTTACCTGAAGTGGAGTAGGCCGTGATTGATTCTAATGCAGCGATCGCGGAGTGCTTACTCCACTTTAGTTTTAAGCTGTTCTGTCCGTATCCTGTGTTGTCATGTCACTTATGAATATGATCCAGCCTTCTGGCAACCTTTTCATCAACAACACAACAACATAATTAAATGTAATAGAGCCTAGTACACAATGCAACCAGCCATACTTGAACACAGTTGTGAGACGCTTGCGAAGATCAAGTCTCTTCCATCCGCCTTTTCTGGACCAATGTTTGGAATAATTGGGCAACTTCGCTCCCCGAGTCTTTATCTGTGTCAATGGAAGCACCTTCTTCTTATATCTTCTCTTGATCTTTGTGGCCGAGTTAATGGAACCACTTGTAGTTTTAGGAGGAGGTAGCAGTGATTGTGATGATGGTGGTAAGACAATACCTGTCACATCATTAACAGCAGGTTCTTGATAGCCTAAGAAAAATAAATATACGTGGTTGAAAAATGCACCACCACCACCACCACCAATTGTGCCAAAATGGTTTAGGCACAACTGTATTATTTTGTAAACAATGTAACTAACTTGTGAGATTCATATTCTCAGAAAATTACAAATCTAGAGCAAGCCGTTTGATTATCAATAATCAAACACATGTGGATATTAGGTTATGTAGAAAGAATGCCAATCGGCTGGAGTATATTGGTGTTAGATAGGATCCAACAGCTTCCCTTCGAAAAATGATGGTGGCTGTTGAGTTTATTGAAGAATAGTAACATAAATACAAAACACAGAAAAATACGAGACATTTAAGTATAAAAAATATAACCAAAAAAAACTTGTTAAAATTTAAATCTGAATGTATAACATATGTATTTGTTTATCAACCGTACAATTGAGGGGGTCGGGTGCATAAAGTGCTTTCCCACATATTGGTAGAAATTGAGTCTTGTGTATTAACCTGCTCTCTACCTGATACTGTATCAATTAAATACGTTAGTTACTCAAAATCACTAGATGTCGTAGGTAACATCAATGCACACTATTGCGCTTGGTGAAAATCTCACAATGTTTAGGAGCAAAACAGTGCTATCCTACGTTATGGTTGAAGGGCCAGGACCACGCCGGCGTCTGTTTCCCGCTGATAAGAAGGTCTCACTAGACTCTGGTGGTGACATTGTAGGGGGATCTTCCGATAGTGACCCAGATTTTCAGTTAGACATAATATATATCTGTTTAACATAAGTAGAATAACATTTATTGCATATAACCTAGAAATGGGGGTTAGCATTGTATTGCTGCCTAATCGAATGCTTCAATCTATGCCAACAATCTTATAATGTTTAATTGATGATAATAAACTATTTAAGCGCCAATATCGTCTCATAATACCAAACATGTACGTATTGCACCATATAAAAATCAGTATGTTGTTAAGTACAGTGAATTAACCAGTTTATAACATTTTTGTTGGTGAGGGTTAGCATTCTTATGCTCCGAAAGGTGTTATTGTGTGGTTTAGCATTGTATTGCTCCAAAGATCTCATATTATTTACCCTACTTTTTTGTTTTTTACTAACATATCTTTTAACAAAAAAGGTTTTTTAATGATTTTTTTAAGGTAGAGAGCCAATCGTCTTCAAATATAATAAACATTTTCAATAAAACAATGGATATTATTATAAGAGCATAAGTGTGGGTTAGCACTCTTTTGGCCCAAAATTGGATGTAATGAAACATGCCTTGACATATTAATTAAAATTTCGTTAAAATAAATAATTTTCTTAAACTTTCATTTATCGTATGTATTCCGATGATGTCTAATAGTAATATCCATACATGTACTTCATCTGTAGGGAAATACTACGAATTACAGCTTTGATCAAAACTTAAAGTTGTTTTATCTCTGAATCACTTCTTGGTGGGATAGCACTTTATGCACCCGAGCCCCTCAATTAGAAAGAGTTACTAGAAATAAATGTAATGTATGAAATGTATTGTATTGTAATGTGTGTAATAGCTGACGAAGCTAAATAAATGAATTGTATTGTATTTGACACGAGGTCTGTTCACTCAACAGAGGAAGGAAAATTGCTACTGATTGCAACAATCAAAAAACAAAACAAAAAACAAAAAGATGGCTAAAAATAAACAAAGTCAGAGAATATGGACAAATTTACAAGGCGCTGTAGGTGGGTGTGGCTGTGACAGGTAGGGGAGGAGCCTAGCGGATGTTCAGGTTAAGTGGCAGTCTGGATTGGGTAATCCACTGATGTGCTAACTCCCATCTTCTGAGTTCCCCTGGCTTGCAGCTGGCAGGAAGTGCTTTAACCACTCTGGTTGTGTAGCACTTGTTAAAGTCCAAGTTGCGGGATGCTGCGTGACGAGCCACTGGTTTGTCCATTGTCCTGTTAGTAAGACACAAAAAACGGGACAATGGACAAATCAGTGGCTCATCACGCAGCATTCCACAACTTGGGACTTTAACATGTGCTACACAACCCGAGTGGTTAAAGCACTTCCTGCCAGCTGCAAGCCAGGGGAACTCAGAAGATGGGAGTTAGCACATCAGTGGATTACCCAATCCATCTTCTTCTTCTTTTCATATGCCCGCATTTTTGGCTTGCCACTACGCACTACTACACTAATCCAGACTGCCACTTAACCTAAACATCCGCTAGGCTCCTCCCCTACCTGTCACAGCCACACCCACCTACAGCACTTTGTAAATTTGTCCATATTCTCCGACTTTGATTATTTTTAGACATCTTTTTGTTTTGTTTTTTGATTGTTGCAATCAGTAGCAATTTTCCTTTCTCTCTTGAGTGAACAAGACCTCGTGTCGAAACGTCTTGTATTTTTCTGTGTTTTGTATTTATGTTACTATTCTTCAATAAACTCAACAGCCACCATCATTTTTCGAAGGGAAGTTGTTGGATCCTATCGAACACCAATATACATGTGGATATTAGTAGAATCTTCCTTAACGTTTATGTCAAATTTGATAATGATACATGTAACATTGATACATTCCGTATTATTTTATGTACCCTATTAACAAATTTAATGGTTAAGCTGCCAGCCTACAATTATCTGAAACCTGAGCATGTGCACTTTTCCCACTCTTGCCTCAGCAACTCTTTAACATATTCCAGAAATACGGGTCTAGACCGAAAATCGACATACAGAACGGTTCCGTGTCTGTTCTGTTCTTCATTTGATTTTGTTTCAGTCAAACACAGATAGCATGGAGACTGACTCTTTTACCGACATGGTAGAGGTTTTTCTCGATTTCACAGACTACAAATTGTAGGCTTCTCGGCTGTTGTTTACTACGTAAAAATGACGAGATGGCGAATCTGATGGCGATTGTACTGACTTTCAGATAAGTGTGTAGTATTGTGAGATTCAGGAAGTGTTGGTGATTAACTTGAAAATGATGCAAGCATTGATATTGATGTGGATGAAGATTGGAGTGCTTTTAACGAAGATGAAATGAGAAAAAAACTGAAAAAATCTAAGTGTATGAAGTTTGAACTTAAAACAATAGACCTAGGCCTACATTTTTGTGGCATTCCACGCATACTCGCGATTTCGGCCTGTAGACAGGGTGTGGCGGGGTGTCAGCCCGTGTAATACGATTTTACATGCTTCCAAATGAGAAAAATAAGCAAAAAATACCAATGGCTCAAAGGGTTAATACATTCAAAACTAAAACCTAGGCCTACTTGGAAAACGTATTAAGGAGGATTCACTATAACAGTTAAATAAAAGTTATCCTCTTTATTTTACACGTAGCCTATGTTTTATTCATATACATATTGCACTCATTCAATCATTGTGATAATCAAAGACAAATTGTATCTAGCCCTTTAAAACCTTTTATTCTTACTTCTTAGCCTATCTATCTACAGAAAGGAAAAATAAGATTGTAATAACCCCAAATGTTAATTTTTTTTTAAATTTTTAAAGATATAAATCAAACAATTTTCTAGTATCATATTGTTATATAGGCTGCCAATATCATATACTGTATAAATCAATAACAAAAGGAAGTAATTCATTGAGATTGATATGATTATTTACTAGGAAGCTTCGCAAACGCTTTTTCAGGCGCATTGTTGGATGAGCGTAATTGTTTTTAAACGAAAAAAAGCGTAAAATAGCTATTTTCATGAAAAATTATTTTTCGATTACGCTCAAATTTCACACCAATATATCAATTAAGAAAATTAAGGTTCTGTAAAAAAATCATTACAATCGGATAAAGCATGTAGTCGAAGTCGAAGAAATGTAAAAAAATAAAAATAAAAATCATTAAATTGCGATTTTCATGAGAATTATTTTTCGATTGCGCTCAAATTTCACACCAATATATTAATTCATTAAATAAAGGTTCTGTGAAAAAATCATTACAATCGGATAAAGCATGTAAAAGTCGAAGAAATGTTTTAAAATATACAAAAAACGTAAAATTGCGATTAAACGAAGTCTATAACGCTACTTGATCGGGCCTTGTCGTGACTCTGTCTGTCCAGGTCCATACCGCCGAACGACAAAACAGTTTGAGCTGAAATTTTAAACAGACATGCGTGACCAGTTGACTGAGAACTGCAAACAAAATGAGCAATATCCATTGCAAATTAAACCTTCAAGAAATAAAAATGTTAAAAATTTAAACCTAGATTGCAAATGTTTACATTTACCATAAGTATAGAAGGCCACAGCCATGGTTATATAAATTAAATAAAAAACAATAATTTCAGTGGCGGATAAAAAATCACCAAGTCGGTGGTTATCAACACGTGTTTTGTTTTTGTTTTCTTAAATGTCAAAGGCTCTAGGCAGTCAAGATATAGGCGTACGCTTCGGTAGGCCTGTTAGGACATTTGGCCAAGAGCATGGCTCGCGCCTAAACGAACTCTATTTCACAAACGTCAGCTGGTAAGTAGAGGAGTATATTACTCCTCGAAACTAGAGGCGAGCTCTGGTAGTCGTCGTCGGGGACCTCTCGTTCTTCCCTGACGACTTCACTGACGACCTCCCCAACGACGACGACCACGACACAAACGATGACAAAGACGATGACGACCACGAAGTGAGAACCCCTCTTTTCCTTACACCTACCCCTAGCTGATTCTGATCTGCATGGGATTTTCTTACCTATATCCCCTCCCTAGGCTAGAGTGGCATATTATGACCTAGCGGTTGACGCGCCCTTAATCCAATCCAAATCAACTTAACCTCAACTAAGTCAAAGCCTCCTTTCAGTAAGAAGACGGCGACAACGACAACACGATTGGTTGACGCGCTCTGAAACCATACTAGGAAAACGCCAAAGTCGTTGTTAGACGAGTGAGCAAGCCATGTGTTGAGTATTCAGTAAATAACATTAGTATGTATTATAAGTATAAAGTGTAGTGAAATGGAATTTTCACTTTGCTCGCTACGCTCATCCAATTAACCCTATTGAATTGGACTCACTTTTTGAAACTCCAGCAAAAGCTAGCAGACAGGAAAAGTCTTCATCGCTGATCACAGGCAAATTTTCAATGCCATTCGATTGTTTGGATGCCAATAGCTTACGTCCACGTTTTTTCTTCCGTGACACGATATTACTCACGTCGCCTTTTGGCCGACCCCTCGGAGCGGAGGCTACATTTTGACCTATACATAAACATAAACCTTATGTGTTATCGAGTTAATATTATATTTATGGGTATTACTTGATGTGCATATATATGAATGTGAATGGGCAATATAATATGATACCAGTTCCAACTATTGAGGTAGAACAAACTGATAATAAATTAAGATAATGAACAAGTTATAGGCTTATTATGAAACTAGTGAGTGTGCAGATTATGTATTTGTATTCAGGGGTCAAAATTAACTTTTTTTGCCACTAGCTCTTCGGGCTAATGGCAACAATAGTCCTCTAGCCCGAGAGCATTTTTACTAGCCCGCAATCAAATAGGTCATATTGCCCAACTCAAATGCGCGCACTCAGGTGTTTTCTGCTGAACAGTTGGTAATATCTTAACCAAATTTTGCATGAATGTTAATAAAGTACTTTTATATTGATATCCGCAATCGGTTGTAAAAATTTAGTTTTACTGATCCATTGCGAGACACAAGTCCAAAACGTGAAAAATGGGAATTTCAAAACATGGATTTCAAATCTGGAAATTCCCACAAAACAGTTTATCTTACGATAAAATCAAATTAACCTGCACGTTCACATTGATTTAAACGTTGATATCCAGTATGCAAATTTGCATTAAAAAAATCTGTACACTTGGAAAAAAGGAGTTAACTACGGTGATTTGTGGGCCATCAAAGTCTAACTCGCAATCTTCTCGTAGTTTGGCCCGTGATAGGGGGAGTTTCAATCCCTGAAATTAATAGCGAACTCTGGGTCATCGTCGGGGAACTTTCCCCTTCCCTTTAACTACCTCCCCGACGGCGACGACAATGAAAACACGGACGGATGATGACACAGACGAAGACGACCACGGCGTGGGGGAACCCCTGCCCTCCCCATACGCTTGTGGCTGGTTCTGACCGGCACAGGCCTGTCCACCCCGCGTCTCCCCTTACGTTCCCCCCTTGGAAAGAAGTATTCATAGTGGTAACTCACACTTATAGAAATTGTTTTATCTTGGAGGCACGAATAATCTTAGCTGTTAAGGTGCCCTTAAAAACTACTAATACATATACTACGGTGATTTCACTAATTTTTTATTCAACATCAATTAATTGATTTAGGAATATGCGTACTGGATATCCTTCATTTATTCTTTTTTAACGTTAGTGTGAAATTTCATAACGGTGAAACTGTTTACCCTGAAAAAAAAAAAAAAAAAACATAAAGCTGTGCACTTAAACTCGTGTCCGCCCCAGCCTCAGCGACTCCTCTTAAATCACAATATTTGCAGGGTTTGACGTGTGGGTGTGGACTGTGGGGAACTAAGGAGTGACCGGAAACAAATATTAATAGTAGTAATAGAATAAATTAAGATTTTTATTTTGTTTACATATTTAGAACGATTTTCCCTAGGGCTACTAGGTAGCACACAACTATTAGGAGCTCGTTAGGATATGGGTGCGAAATAATAAGATTTTTTGATCGGCAATTGGGAAAGTACTCGCCCGTCGGGCTAGTGAAATGAGATTTTTACAAGCCCGACCAAAGTTTCACTAGCCTTGGGTGAGCATTAATTTCGACCCCCGTTTGTATTTATTAGTGTGGGAACCAGCACAAATCTGTCACTGATCATTGGCCATCTACTTAGAACAATATTTTAAATTTTTTCTAACTTTTTATGTACATAACTAAATATGTAGATTAAGACTTTGTAATAGAAATAGTACAAAATAGGTAGGTTATACTTACTAAATCTTGACTTGGAAATTGAGGTACATTTTTCTGGGCACGATTCAAGGAAAAGTGTAAGTCCGAAGAGATTGGGACAGGCTTGAAGTCGCCTACAGACATCTTTGCAGAAATCTGGAACTTTGTCAGCAGATGTGACCATGGAAATATTTGCAGAGTAAGCATTGGTTTTGAACCTAGAAAGTATCAACATTTATATATTATTAACATTTAAAAAACCTAAAGACAAAATATAGGTTGTGGTTGACAGAAACTAAACTATAGGCTATTACCACAAGAATGGACTTTCATATTATACATACTAAACTAATACCTATTAGTAGGTAGAGGTAATGAGAAATGGTGATATAAAAACTTAAATTTAGTTTTAAAAACCCCAAATTTCGTGTTTTTCGCGATTTCAAAAAAATTGTAAAAAAAGTTACTAAAAATAATAATTAAAAAAAAAAACGGAGCCCCTTAAGCTAGGGATGAAATCGATTCCAAAAAGTTAGAATCGATCATTGTGACACAAGAAACTATTCAGAATCTATTCCCAACAAAAAATAAATATTTGTACGCACCGTTATTTTGGTGGACTATTTCCGCGGAGTACGTGATAGAGTAGAGTAGAGTAATTTTTATTCGCTTGACCAATACATAGTATATAAGTATACACACATTATCCTCTTATGAGAGAGATAGTAGAGTGAAGTGAATAATTCTTAATATTAGCATAGATTACTAATAATATTAATGTAGGCCCTACAAAAAATGAAATATAACTGAGCTAGGCCTCAAACTCTGTAATATAATAATTGATTGATGAATAGCTGATAGGTAGGTATTTCTATTTATGTTACATTACATTTCATGCAGAGAGATATTCATTGAGTGAGTAGAAACTTTTGGATTTTAAAAATGATTTCATGCTGGACTTAAAAGTTGAAATGGAGGGACAGGTTCTTGTATTGTTTGGTAGCTTGTTATATAGAGTTAAAGCTAGATATTGTGGACCTTTTGAGAATAGGGTTAGTTTATGGTTGGGAATGTGAATTTGTAGATTTGCTCTTGTAAAATGGGAGTGGACAGAGGTGTTTAGAGGGAAAAGATTAGGGTAGGAACGAACAAATATCGCTGCAGCTTGAATAAGAGAGCAGGCCAGAGTAGGTATTCCTAGTTCCTTGAAAAGCTCTCTACAAGTATGCCTCCTGGAAATGCCAGCCATAATGCAAATTGCTCTCTTTTGGAGGGTGAATATTCTGATTGCATGGGGGGATGCACCCCAGAAAAGTAGGCCATATGATATGAATGAGTGAACATGAGCAAAGTAAACCATTTTAAGTATGTGGGGATGAACTAGCTGTTTGAGCTTCCTTAATACGTGCTGTTATTTTGGCAGTCTATTTCCGTGAAGCCCGTGACGTCACGGTACGCTGTTGTGTTATTGTCTGTTTTCTGTACTGCCTACCGCATGCGTAATATTCGGTCTGGACCGGCACCTCCACCATCCACCTATATTTTGAACACTAAAAGGTTCAATTTTGCGAGTTAATTCGCGTTTTGACCAGTTTGATACAATTTTGTTCGTTATTTCGCGCTATACGCGTAATTCGCTTTTAAAAATGTGTTCGTTCGTCGGCAATATTACATTTTAGGCAATAAAAAGGACTTTTTTTTTAAATTGAGAATTTCGTAATCACCATTTTTCACTACCTCTACCTATTAGTAATAGAGTAGAGTAGATCTTTATTCACTTAGACTTATACATGATACAAGTATACATCTCTTCGTGAAGAGGGAGTGAATAGTTCCTAAGGCTAAAACATGGAATAAATTATAAAATGAATAATAAAATAGAATGTGCATACAATCAACTTACTTAGCTTTGAACTCCTCGCAGTGTAAGCCCATCTCCGGTATGCCGTTAACTTGCAGCACTTTCAAGACGTGGCTGGACTTATAGGCAATCGATATCAACATTGACAGAACCTCACGCATGACAAGGGTAACAGGACCTGGCCCCACAGACTTGGGTAGCTTAGCCAGCTTTCCTTTACAGAGGAACCGTCCAGAAAAACACCGGTGATTGAAATAGATTTTCGGGCACCACGTTGAGGGTCGAGTGGTTAAGCTTTCACTAAAGACGTAAAAATAAATCCAACCAATATTAGTATTACAAAAAAATTTGCTGACATATTATTATTCCCTGTAATTGAAAAACAGAAAATAAAAATACAGCTTCAACAGAGATCGACCTACATTTTTACTGTCGCTTAGAATCGACTCACAAAAGCATAATAATCATAAACTGTTTTTGACATGATCTAGGCCTACAGCATATACATAGATTTATTGGGCTATTAGCATATATTTGTGATGATGACAATCAGGATTTTTTAAAGCAGTTAAATAATTGTAAAAACCAGTGTTTAATTAGTTAATTTCCAAAACGCTTAAAAATATAGTGCCTATTGCCAGTGCAAGAGCTCTTTTAGGTCTACGTAGAGCACAATAGTAGAATCACGTCATGCACCCACCTCTCACCACGTATTAACTGAAGCAAGTACGAGAGAGAGCAGACATCTAGCCAGGTTCTCGATAGCAACAATCAACTCCAGTCCGCAGACAAAGGTACTAGATTACGTTATCTTTATACGAGGCCACGAAACACCGGAGTGAAGGTCATTGTGCCCTTTGCAGCAAAACAAATTTACATTCAATAAAGATATTATTGTATTTGTTAATACTTTGCGGGCCTTCAGATTTTTAGTCGATTGGCAGACAAACCTAGGGATGACGACGATTAAGGTTTTAGTTAACATTATGTTACGACTTAAAAATCTGAAAATTGTCCGTCTTGCTAAAGTAAGCAACACAAAAATTTCAAGATGGTAGTACCAATTAGTTTTACGAGACAGATGAAACATTATCATAAAAAATTATGTAGGTAGGTGATCTAGATTATTGTGATACAGTGGAACCTCAGTCCAACGATTTTTAAGGGACTGGGTAAAAAAAATCTTTTAGACGGGAAATCGTTCCAACGAGAAGCACACAAAAAAATTGAATTTTGTGATTTACAGTAAGCGGTCTATTTTATTGGTGTAGCGCCTATTCACGCGCCAGCTGGTAGCAATCGATACTGGTAAGTACGTCTGCGCAGGTCCCGAGTTCCGTGTGATGATGCAAGACGCGACGTGTCAGTCCGACAGAGCTATCAAGACAGGCTCGCTCCTCTCTCGACTTTACGCCTACCTACTGCGCAGAGTGCCTGCGCCTTGGACTAGCAAGCCAGCTGGCTCGTGAGGTGAGGTCGGCCCGCCCGGCTTGGTCGATGCACTCGGGTGGGAGATGAGTGCATAATATTTTACATAAATGTTCTGTTTTTCTTTTTGTTTTTTTGAGAGTCGTTGTAGTGGAGTAATAACTAATGCAATTTTGATCAGGGGACACAAATTCATTGTTTGAGGTGGGAAATCGTTATCTTAGGCGCTTTTAAAAGGCGTTAAGGCTGGAAAATTTAACATTGGTTTATATGAGAAAAAGAAGGGACTTCGTGAAATCGGCGTTGGGGACGGGAAATCGTTGCAGCCGTGATCGTTGGACCGAAGTTTCACTGTAGCAATTAAACATTATGACGGCGCATGTTCAGCAGGGGGCGAATGTGTCATGTGGTTGTCAGCTGATATGCAGCTGTGGCCTTATTCCCAATATCCAATTAAATGCAAGATGTAACCTACCGGTAATAATCGAAATTCAAGTTTGCTCAAACGTTTCTAACTTAAGCACTGAAAACTAAACTATTTGATTCACTTGGTCAATATTGACATTCATAAATCATACACTTGCACTCACATTGTATTGTGGTTTCAAATTGTGGTCTTAGAAGCTTTGCCTCACCTACAAAATTATGATTTTCCTTCGCATATTTACAAAGTGTTCGCATAATCACAAATAAAATAAGCTAGCCCTACTGGTATACTAGCTTCAACAAAAGATCGCAGAGCCTTTCTTCACAAGTGGTAGAATGAATGCACGGTTAAAGGAATGTTGCCTTTGTGTATAAAAGAGAAATATCATTTACCAGCACTAGCAGACAATGTAACATCTCGGCTCAACATAAATTGAGCCCAAAATCACGCTCTATTCGATACCAAGCTTAAACAAAAGATACAAAACATCTCGGGCATCGACTACTAGCACAACCCTAAACAATAATAATGTAAGTTATACTGTAAAACAGTAGATTTAATTGATTTACATGTTTGTTTAGGACTAAACTAAGTGATTAAAAACCTACCTAAAAAATTATTAAGATTTACTAAATAGTAAATAGTACTGGTGATGCCCAGTGAAATGATTTTTTTTCAATATCAATATCGGTAACATTCTTTTAATATTGAATCGCAATATTGTTATATCAAAATTAATATTGATGTTGCAATATCAAATTTTTCAACCGCAAAAATAAAATAGCAATGTTTAATTTTCAGTTTTCACTAAACTGTAGTTTGTACTAACCTTTATGATCAAAATTGCTAATCTTATTAAGTTATTAGCAAGCATGTAGGGTTAACAATCCATAGAGCTTTTCAAGTGAATTTACTTGGAACATGTTTTTCATTTCTCATAAAAAATAATGAATTAACTTGAATGAGTAAAGATCACAAGTTTGCAAACTTCATTGGTGGTCGTTGCTCAACTGAAGTCTTGTGTGCAGGGCACTTTGTAAATAGTGAGCTATGTTGTAGAGAGAGAGTGTGCGCTCATTGGCTTGGCATGAAGGCGCCGTGTATGTGTACACCACGCAGTCATTGTGGGTAGGGATGTAAATGGGAAATATTTCCACGGGAAATTTTCCGGAAATGGAAATATTTCCGGAAATTTTCCGAGTTTATCTTTCCGGAAAATTTCCGGAAATATATTTTAAATTTCCCGCACAAAATGTAGCAAAGATGTAAAGGAATGAGGTGGGCAGTGCACTTGGAAATAATGCTAATATATAGTTTCCAAGCTCATGACACCCAGCTTTTTCCATTTCCCTTTTGTTCTTACTTTTATTACTTATGATTTATGAATGAATGAGTTATGCTTGTACCATGTGCAAGTTGAATAAAGTTATTCTTAAGTTATTCTTAATGCAGTAAAATACCTAGATATTAACTGGCCACATGGTCCAAGCAACCAAGGCCACAAAAAACAAGAAGAAGAAGGGTTGATCTACATGTGAATGTGACAAGTGACAAGTTCACATTGTATTAATTGTTTTAGTGTAGGCCTAGGCCTAGTTTGTAAGTTTGCAGTATGGGGAAACATCAAAATAAACTAATAAGAAGTAACTTTATAAAACAACCACAAGTTAACACTAAAAATGATTCCTATGGGTGCAAGTTCTGTGCAAAACTGTATATCATGAATGTTACAAGGATGCGAAAGCACTTGGAGGGGTGTTTTAAATGTCCTTCAGATGTTAAGAAAAAGTTTTAAGCTCACACAACACGCTACCAGTGGCAGTGGGTCTCATCATCCTGCATACAGACTCAGGTAACCGTATCCTTACACTCCACCACATTATATTTGCAATTTGCATGTATTTTAGGCACGGAAATATTTCTGGAAATATTTCCGGAAATATTTCCGGAAAATTTCCGAGATTTATCTTTCCGGAAATTTTACATCTCTAATCGTGGGTATAGGTATTTGATTCTTTGACGAAAGCAAGAACGCAAGAATATCGATATTGAAAATAGACTAGTTTTTCCCGTGATATCCATACGTCTTGAATAATCTAAAATTTATTGGGCATCACTATGTACTAAAATTAAAATATTAAAAATTAAAATTAATAGTCCTAAAGTTTAGGTAAGTATAAGTAATATAATTCTTTAGTACCATTTTGTCACAAATTTGAATAATTCGCACCTCTCAACCTCAACGTTTTTCGCCGGCTTCGCAGGAATCTGGTAGAACCGTGGAGGTTGCAATGGATATGAATTGCTTTCGCACCAACCCACTGGAAAAATATCCAGCGAGTCAATGCTCATAATATAGCCTGGATGGGCACTGAAACATACAAAATGAATTAGCCAGCAATCTCATTCTGTTGAGGCATTATTATTTTAATATTAATAGCCTGCAATTGGATTGATGTGAAACGTAAAGAAATGGGTATTACCGTAAGATTGGGTGGCTTTGGGCCAATTTGGTCTTCACCTGTCAATTGCTCGGTCAGGATAACTGATGGGGGGGTTCAAATTTTCAGTGAATTTTTGTCTAAGGGCTTCTTACATCAGTTAAATATCACCGAATTTTAAGTGACTCAAGTAGCCAAAGTAAAAAAAAAGAGGGTGGCCAAAGACAGACCATCACTTGGGGTGACTTTGGCCAGTGTTAAAATGCAGCATAAATATAATGAAAGTCACTTTATTACAAAAGATAGATAGATAAAATTACAATAAATGAATATAACATGCCATGTTCCTTGATCCATTGTTTAAACTTATTTAATATTACTTATTGCAATCCATTAAATTGTATTTAGGCCTAGATCTCATTAGTATTACATATAACTTTTGCATTTTTACAACGTGCAATATAATATTTTTATTTCAGTCACTCTGTAGTTTCCACATGCTGATGAGGTTTGCATTTTTCCTGTCAACGATGCAAAATAATAGGTGACTTTGTCATCAATATCGGGCCATTTTCATTGTAGGGCTAGGCTCGGAGGCATGTAAAATTATAATACCTAAGTAGGGGTGGGCGAACCTAGGTTTTTGACTTTCGAGCCGAACTCGAACTTTTGAACCACAAATTTTCGAACTTCAAACTCGAGCCGAACTTTTGAAAATCCTATTTAAACTCTTTGTTGACAAATAATAGACTGCTTCCTCGAAAGTATTTTGATTACTTCTAGGTGGCAGTGCATTAGAAACTTCGCGCGTCTTTTCGTTGCCATGGCAACGTTACTTTTGTTATAATGTAATTTCCATCTACACTACTTATCGGATCAAAATAAAATTAACATATTCGTGGCCGGACGGACATTCTAAATGATTTGGCTATCTCAGATTTTGTCGCCGTTTAGTTTGAAAAAAAACTTTCGATTAACTTTAATGTAACTTTTTAACTTTTTGAACGATTTTGCCACAAAACTAATGGCATTCAATCGAGAACGAAGCTTGCGGATGGTCAAAATTTCAACTCGATCCGAGCCTCCGTTCGAACGTTATGGCGAGACATACAAACAAAAAAAACAAAACAAAAAAAAAAAAAAAAAAAAAAAAAAAAAACAGTGACTAATTTTTCCGGCAGAGTCAAATGGAAACGCTCGCTTAATTCAACCCTATTTGGCCAAAAATTATGAAAAAGACATAATTTTTTAATAATTTTTTTATTTTTGAAAAAAAAATCACATTTTGACATATCATTATCATATTGAAATTTTTTGTGTGATATCAATTTTGAATGATATGTCATACTCAT
The DNA here is from genome assembly GCA_024449915.1 of Sweltsa coloradensis. Lineage (NCBI taxonomy): Eukaryota > Metazoa > Arthropoda > Insecta > Plecoptera > Chloroperlidae > Sweltsa > Sweltsa coloradensis. The sequence continues at coordinate 4,042,353 of JAMZAV010000002.1, read as the reverse complement.
AGCCCAGCACTATCAAAAACCTCAAACACTAAAAACCCGATCTCTTCCAACAAATACAGCAGTACAAATTCATGCAGGCCTACAGCACCTATATACAACTCTGCACACCTGTCATTGGACTCGATGCTAATCCACATCAGGTGATCCATGGTTTTAGCAATGGTCGCCGCACATATTTGGTTCGGCTTCTGAGGGTTAACCACCTCTAGTTTCATGCCCTGCTTGAAGCCCACCTTGCGGGCCGAGGTGTGTTTGTAGAAGGACAACTTGGGAGCGGCCACACTCGCAGTCGCGGTCAAGTATTTTGTCCACGTGAACTCGGAGGTCCATCCTGGCGGGTGAACCAGATGGAGGTCGTGTTCTTGGGCCCATCCTGAAACAAGAGATACGCAATTGTTATGTGAGCATTTGCAATGCTAAGATGATCCAGATTGCAGAATGCGGTTATAAGTTTAGTTACTTAAGTGTATGAAACAAAATCGGTCAGCTCTATAACTCGAGTTGCCATTCGATATGAATTTTAATATCGATAATCGTGCATGTGCAATCATTATCGATAAATATCAATACTTTTTAGGTCGGTCAACAATCGATAATCGAATTAAGAGGGAATGGGACACATTTGCCTGTTAGCAAATAGCTATTCGCTCAGCCAAGATGCATCCGACGTATATGAAACTTTGCAAAGTTGTCAATAAAACATACATAGACAGCCCTGTGGTCATAGATTTTCAAAATTTGGACATAATCACCCAGAAAAAAATCACGAATATGGTCAATTTTGGAGTTTTTAACAAAATCAAAATTTGTGAAAACTTATTTATTTTTTATAAACTATTTTAAAACAAAATTTGGAAATGCGCCACATTTGTGATATTCAAAATTTCAAACACTTGTGGTGTCAGTTGGCCGAGCGAACAGCAATTTGCCTAAAACGCATGTCCTATACTCTCTTAAAATTAAGTCTAGGCCTACTATGTTTCTTTATTTTATTGTTTTATTTAAATTTTATTCTAGAATTAGATAGGGCGTACCCTATTATTTGTATTGTTTAGTTTTGACCTGTACCTAAATAATCAATTTATCCTTACTTACCCTAACTACTAATTGAAGCCAAAAAGAGGTGTATCACTGTTAATGATATCATTGAATGCTACTTTCCAATTAAGGAAATGTGATGTTCCAAGAAAAAGCAGCTAACTTTTCCCTTTAGCGGTTAAATTCCGTTTACATTTCTATTTATAACTCAAACATTGCATTTTCATTGTAAAAATAAATGCCTCACTTTTATAGAAAAGTACCGACTGATGTGATCGGTGATCAACGATCAAGTGGTAATTTGAAGAAATCTGATTGGAAGTTGCTAACTAGTAACTACCGTATCGGACCGAATATAGCGCGATGTTTTTTTCCGAAAATACTATCTCTAAAACAGCACTCGTGTTATTTTTGCGCTCTTGCATTTGAAATAGCGCCTGAACATAGGCCACCCGCAATACAACTCCCGTGCATCGGCAGCTGTGCGTCGCCCCGCCCACCCACTCGACGCCAGCTGATCCCGTGAGGCGGGCGGGTCACGTCATCACGGGCTCCGCGGCAAAAGGCCGCGGGAATATCGCCGGGTTCCGCGGAAAATGACCACCAAAATAACTGTGCGTACAATTTAAAAAAAAATCTTGGGAATCAATCCCGAATCGATTCTAGGTCACAATGATCGATTTGTAGTCCCTTAATCAGACTGGTGAACTGTGGTTGGCCTATGTGAGCTTGTGCTTGGCCCTACCCTGTTAAAAACATAAGACTAGGCCCTAACATTGTTCAAAATGTTTTGTTGTAAGATGAAACTTTAGTCTATTCATTCATTGCATAGTAAATAAAAAATGTTTCTTGTACATTTTAATTTTCTTTGATTTTTCTTTTTTCTTGAAATGATTCTAAAAAATTGGAGGTCGTGTTATATTCGAGATCGTGCTATATTCGGTCCAATACGTATTATTGCTATATTATTGCAAAGTTGAGAAACTATGTTGATTATCAATCCCCTTAAAGTAAGCAAATAATGAATGTATACCGGCTGGAAAGATGTATGGGTTACGTATGGTACAGAGCCAAGAAGGTGTCTTTCTTTCGTTGTAAGAGTCGATCTGCACACGGAAATAGACGGAGTCAAACACTTCGGCGATAGTTGCAGGGCACAGTTTGTTCATGTTGCGAGGATGGAGGGCCTCAAGCTTCATGCCCACGGTGAACTCGTGAAGTTCACAGGGCACCTCATGCTAAGGAACCAAAAAGGCACAAAAAATAACTAAACATGTCATTCTCAAATTTTATAATATCAATATTATGCTTTATAGACATGCGAGATTAAATTGTAAAACTGCCTAAACTGTGAACGACCAAACACATTTTCTATGGGGTCTATAATTTTTTGTTTGTTTAAGAAATGTATTCAGAAAATGCACTTTTCAAATTAATAGGTTGATAGGCCTTTTACTTATGGTTTGAGTATGTACAGGAAAAAAATGATTGGTGTTCAATTTATCCTAACTCTAAAATTATTTACGTATTACTATTAGGGTTGCCGTCGATAATCGAAATATCGATCGATTATCGATATCAGTAATATGATATGATAATCGATTCAAGTATTTTGATATGATATGATATGATTATCGATTTAAATAGTGACATCGATGTTTTCGCGGTTTACCATGCTTAAAAATGCCGCGCTGTCGTATCAACGCGCCGCTTGGTTGTCGGAGTAGCCAGTCGCTGCTCAAGTATAATGCCACGCCCACCGCCGACAGTGCGCATGCGCTCGCAGCGCGATACAAGGCGATACGAAAACATCGCCCGGCCCGATTGCGATTTGCGATGTATTCAGTACGGCTCGACGTGTTGTTGCGTTAACTTCTCTAGTGTCAGTCTGCCCAATTATATTGAATTCGTGATGTTTCTTCCGTCCCAAACCCAAAGAAGATATTTGCCATTACTTCTGACGCTGCCTAACAAGATGAGTCAAGTGTGGCAGTTTTTTATTATTCAAAGAACGACGACGAGGAGGTTGGGAGGAGATAAGGCTGTGAGCTCGAATGTCGATGAGATCTCGCCACTATCTCTCGCTCGCTAGATGCGCGTACTGTTGGAACACGTAAACAGTGACACCCGATGCAAGTCAAGACGTATTAAAATATAGGCTGTGTAATTGAAATTCAGCCCTCAATTTTATTTTAAACATTCTAATCCTTAATGATCTCTTGTATTAGTGTTACAATTTTGCGTTTTTTCTGCTTCCTAGGCTCAATTTGGAATTTGATATGATAATCGATTTGGGTCTATGATATCGATATATTTCGATATGATAATCGATTCGATGCCTCCGATTATCGATCACGATTTTCACATCGAACGGCAACCCTAATTACTATACTATAGATAGGGGCACTGCTTGTATGAGTGAGAAACAATCACCAACTTACATAGGTACAGAAAATGGAATTTAGCACTTATTCTGATACATTACATATTATCTCACTCTCAAGATACCTACCTAAATACCTTGTCAGCTAGGTGTGGATTGTGTTTCCATGTAAACACCAGATTTAGGGTACAAGTTACCTTATTTTGATAAATGCATACATAGTAGGCCCACTTGTTTTTTATATTTGGCAATAACAGAGAAACAATGAGGGACAATCAACGTTTTCCTTTCATGACCTTCAAGGGTAAAATAACTGTGCCATTCACAGACAATTCAAACGTGATGATTCATGTTAAAATTCAATAAACGACCAAGGTTTTGTTATTATCAGCTAACAAAAACATGTACTAAAATTAGGGCTGGGCTATGACATTATTCAATTATCGATACCAAACGAAAAATATCAATGTATATCAAAATGTAGGTAATTGTTTTGAATTACAAATTTAAAAATTAAAACATATGTGGAAAAAAATGATTAAAATAGTGGATCTATTTTTATTATTAGTGGCTAAATAGGGTTGATAACTGATAAGGTATCCCATAACAAAAATGCATTTCAAATTTTACGATCACACAATCACGTTTTATGACCCGGCACCTCCACTATATTACATAGGGCCAGTAAGGATTAATTTAATTTGACTACCCGGTAACTCCACCAAAATTTAGCATTTTTTGTGTGGGCCTAAATTAGTAAATTTTGATATGAAGCCAAATATTGATATCGAGAATATTCCCACTTATCGATATTGTATCGAAAAATCAATTTTTTTACTTAGCCCTAACTAAAATGCACTTGTAAAATGTAAACATACCAACAGCAATGCTGCACATAGGCCATGTTAAGTAAAGAACCAGTACACAAATTTGCCCATTTGCTACTTCTGTATAATTATTTATTATTATTATTATTATTATTATTATTATTATTATTATTATTATTATTATTATTATTATTATTATTATTATTATTATTATTATTATTATTATTATTATTTTATTATTATATTTAATTATACATTGTATTTTTAATTTTATTTATTTAGTTAATTGGTTAATTATTTGTTAAGGTTTTAAGAATGTATAGTTTATTAATATTTACCGTGGCGGCTGGCACAATTAAAATGTTATTATGTGAAGCAGTCCTTCACACGAGCAGTCTGCTCATGAAGGTAACTTGCTTGTTTGATATTGTTAAATGTATTGTGTGTGTTTAATCAAATAAATTGAATTGAAATTGAATTATTATTATTATTATTATTATTATTATTATTATTATTATTATTATTATTATTATTATTATCTGTTCATAAGCAAACAGTTACATATTATGTAGGTATCAAATTAGCGATTTGAAGTGGCTGTAAGAAGCCAATCTGAAGACATTACGCATGTGTCCTACATCCATCGTCGATATAACTAAACTGAAACTAAAATGCAACTAATAAACTTACATTGAAGATATTAAAAGTTAAAACCCTTTTGACCAGTTTTAACTTGCATTAAAACTCAAAGCTAATGCATGTCAAATGCTGACACACAACTTACAGGAAATAATCCTGGAGGTAGTGGAAGACGTTTCGCATCTTCTTTAGCCATTTCTAAAACTGAAACCCATTCTTCGTCACTGTAGTTATTAAAGTTTAATGCAGGTTTCTTCAACGCCAGTGGTAAACCTTGATAACAAGGAGAACACAAAGTAAGATATAAAAGTAAAATTAATATCAATGCAATGATTTATAGGCCTAGATGGGTATTGCTGCATAAATGGATTTACCGTTTGTTAATATTTACCAAGAGATGTGAACCTGATTTCTAAGTTAACTTGGAATTAATTTCAAAACTTAAAGAAGCTGGAAATGATTTCAGATCAGACTACAAAAAGAGTCATTTAGGAATAGAGTAACCGAGTACCCGATGTCACTCATGCTTGCAATCAGGGCCGGTCCTAGGCATAAGCGACGTAAGCGGCCGCTTACGGCGGCACTTGTCTAGGGGCGGCACTTTTTTGTATTTACAATTTCAATTACTACATGTGTAGCATTAATAAGCGGCTTTAACCCATTCATCAGCATCAAGCAGTAAGTATAATGTTATTGTAAATTGTAATAATATGTAACAGTATGATAATGGATAAGAATTATGGACTGCCACACTGCACAGCAGTCCACTGTCGATGCCGACACTCAGTCAGTTGTTCATACGGGAAGTTTGGGAGATGTTGTAGTAATGAGCATGCACAAATCCGACGGTGAAATTGACTCTCCGCAAAAAAATAAAGTCCATCAAGACTCTCCTTCAAGCAGCAAGATCAACTGCTAAATACTCATACAAGATTAAAAAGTAAACTTGTTAGGCCTAATTGATCATAATTCCTTTAAATCTGTTAATGCTGTTTACGTAGTATTAATTTACTACTTTAAGAATCGTGAAATGACAAATTGAAATAATAATAATAATCAAACACCCGGTTCCAACATAAGTCAGGTCGAGGGGTGACGTATCACCAATTTCTCGGGCTGTGGACTTTCAGTGTTTGCTAGCCAGGCTCAACACCTCCTCATCTACTTCGATGTCTTCTATGACAGGCATTTCTACCAGTTCTCTCCATTTCTTTCTATCCTCCCAGAGTATTTCTTCATTAATTCTTTCCCATGATTTCCCTCTTTCTTCAACGTTCCATTTTATTTGGTCCCTCCATCTATCTCTTGGGCGTCCAACCTTTCTTACTCCACCCCATGTGCGTTCAAATTCTCTTCTTGGTATTCTATCTTGTTTCATTCTTCGTACGTGCCCATACCATCGAAGTCTTTCTTTTCCTATTTTATTTCGTAAACTTTCCACTCCTTATTTGTTTCTTATTGTTTTGCTCCGTACCTTGTCTATTTTTGTTATTCATGGTTTTTGGAATTTATTATCCTTAAATTACTTATGAATAAAAATATGCTTATTGCCTATTTGAATTATGAATACTCGCCATATCAGCGGATGTAAAATTATAATCTATTACCTCAGTGACTCATTTATTTTTGGTAGTTTTCCAGTTTTGACTGCACAAAAACTACATTGTTTTGGTATTGCATTCAGCCCACCACTTTATTCTAAAATGCACCAAATGTAATCTAAAAATCTAAAAAGCTGAATTTCAAAAATTTCGCCTGCGGCACTATAGTTCCCCCGTGCTTGGTCCCTTGGGGGGGGGGGGGGGGCAAAGTTGATCTCGCTAACGCATGGAAAATCCTAGGACCGGCCCTGCTTACAATCAGTGAAAAGCAGCATAGGCCAAAGTTTCAGAGCTGATTTTTTACAAGTATAGAACTGATGTAAAAAATTGTTTGCAATGACAACAGATTTCAAATAGTGGCCTCACTACTATATAGGGTCTCAAGAAGGTATGATCAATGTAAGGAGGCAGCATGGCGTCATCAAAACCGTCTAGACACTTTGAACGATAATGGTGGTCGGTGAGAGCCTTGAACCCAAAGCACAGTCGTCGGTATTACTTTTAAGCTATGAACATTCCAAAACAAACAAAAACTGTGTACATGAACAAAGTTACATTTAACCAATTTATTATTCATTCTCATATTAATACAAGAGTTATTATCAATCTATTAAATATAAAACCAGCTGTTTCAGTGCCGTCGATGGTAGTCGCCATATTGGTCGGCATCAACGAGAAGCAGTAAATACAGCAAAAAACTCTATGATATAGTAGCCGCCATATCGGTCAGCACCAACGAGAAGTCAAAATACTGCGATCAGACTGGATCAGACGTTCAAAACGGCCACGTTCATTTGTACAGCCACAGATAGGGCATGCTGTCTCCTTACATTATTCATGAGTCATTCCATATGAAATCAACCAAAATATGATAATTTTTTTTCTGACCATTTCCGATTTTACTGAAATTTGGTACACATGAAGATACTATTTCAAATAGAAAACTGTGATTTTTTAAAGATTTTTGTGATAAGTCGTTTCTGATATATGGGGTCCCCAAATATTTGACCCCGGGTGACCTCGTTTGGTATCGCGCCACGATTTTCTCAATAAACTCTTCCCTAATTATGCTACAGACCTCAATGAGAGCTCATTTTAAAGCTCTTGAAAAGTTGTATCCAGAAAATATCATACACATACACTTTAATGGTAACATCTGGATTTGTATGTTCTTACATCTGTTGAAGGTCAAAGGTCAATAGCTAAAATACTCCATCTTGGATTGTGTTGAAATTTTATATTATTTAAGTAAATACATGTGTGAACAATTCCTGAAAATTTCAGCCTGTTATATTAAGGAGTTCTTTAGTTATAATTATTCTTTCTATGATATGTAAGTAATAGCCACGTTGTAGTGTCACTATTCACATTTCACAGCACATTTTGTCCTGTGTTTTAAACCCCCTGGTTTGTTCTGAAAAGGCAAATTGTTATCAATATTGTTTGGTTGTGCCTTTAATGTAAGTCTTGATTAATGAGTTGCTTATGAGTCAGGTGTTTATTTCAATTTCACAATTTATATACTCCTTCAAAATTCCTCAAAAGATTACATGTCAATTAAGGAAGGCAAATGCCGTGTTCAACATCAGAAGAGACTTGTCTTAACTAATTTAAAAGAAACATAGGCCTACAGAGCATTTAAAGGAAAGCATCCAAACTTTAAGGTAGGGTTTTCTAAATGTGCAGAGGTGCGACCAAAACACTGTGTTCTGCCAGGTGCTTCAGGAACGCACTCGGTTTGCGTGTGCACTATCCATCAAAATGTTAAATTGATGATAATTGGTTCAAAATTAGCAACACTTTCTCAAGATTCCCAGTTTCAAACATACCATCATATTCTGTCAGGCATGATGTGTCAATCCCCTCAGCAGACTGATTGCCACTTAGGACTATGCCAATATTGCCCAGGGACAACAAAGTTGAGGGATGATTTGGAGAAGTTGTTTGATGAAAACATAATTGATGAAGTGTCTTACAAACGATGGCAGACAACCGATCGCTGCAATCTCGATACGGTTCAAAAAACAACGAGAGACTTCATCGATTTATTCCTTGATAAACTTGAACTTTTACGAAATCACGATTTTTATTGCCAAACAGCAGGCTACTTTTCTTCAGCAAATAAAATCTACACTCCAGCCCGGTGAAATAATTGTATCAGGTGACTTTGCAGAAAATTATAGCTTTGTTGTTCAAGATACGGCACAGGGCTTCCACTTGACTAATAGCCAGGCCACGCTTCACCCATTTGTATGTTATTATGTGCATTCAGGGGTCGAAATTAACTTTTTTTTGCCACTAGCCGCAATAAAAGCCCTCTTGCCCGAGAGCATATTTACTAGGTAGCCCGCAATCAAACAGGTTAAATTGATGTAAAACGAGCATACGTAAATGTTTGAAAAACTCAATATTCGCCGGGTTTGACGTGTGGGTGTGGGAGACTAGTGAGTGACCGAAAACGAATTTTCACCATAAATTATTAATTTTAGCCTAAATTAAGCAATTTTTATTTTGTTTACATATTTAGAACGAATTTTCATACTAGGTAGCAAACTACTATTGGAAACTCGTAAGGTTATCGTTGGCAATTGGGAACACTGGAAAAAGTACTCGCCTGTCGGGCTAGTGAAATGAGATTTTTACTAGCCCGAGCAAAGTTTCACTAGCCTCGGGCGAGCGGGCGAGCGTTAATTTCGACCCCTGTGTGCATCAGTCAAAACTGGAGTATACCAGTTATGTATTTATATCAGATTCACTAGTTCACGACACTGTTGCAGTTTACACCTTTCAAAAACTACTTATTCCTTTTCTACAGCAAAAAAATTGAACATTTAACCAAATTATTTTATTTCTCTGATGGAGCAGCATCTCAGTATAAAAACAAGAAAAATTTTGCTAATCTGTGTCATCACGAACTTGATTTTGGTATTCAAGCTGAATGGCATTTCATTGCCACATCAACGGCAAGGGACCGTGTGATGGAGGTGGTGGGTCGGTAAAGAGGCTAGCAGCTAGAGCAAGTCTCCAACGACCGAGTGAGGACCAAATACCTAATGACTGCTCACGACTTATTCCTATGGGCAAGAGACAATCTTAAAAGCAGTGTTTTCAAGTTTGTACCAACTGAAGATATTGAGGTCAATAGGCAAATATTAAATAATCGTTTCAACCTACTCCCAACGTATTACCGGGACTCGCAGTATCCATGCATTTATCCCAACTTCAACACATACTTTGATGGTGAAACAGTCTTCCACTTCAGATTCAAGCAAAGAGGTGGTAGTAACACCTTATAAGAAGGTATCTTTCAAAGAGATGAATGATTTTGTAACGGTACAGTAAGAATACATACACCTCAGGAAATGCAACAAAATAGCAATACGGTACATAATGCAATGTACAGAGGTGACATTTAGGCTTACAGTAGATATTTTAAACAGAATTTGTTAAGTTTTTCTCCGGTTTTTAACTAAAATGTATTTTATTCAACTTTTGTTTTCCTTGTAATTGGGTCAAATAAAAGAACTAGTGTACCTACCTACCGGAGTAATAGTAATTTATTATTTTTATAAAACAAAAAATGATAAATTACTACTAGTATTAACTATATGATGTAGTTTCAGGGTTTCTAGTCAAACGTAGACATTTTTTAGGTAGGTCACTAGCCAATCACATCTAGAATACCCGATGTTCTGAATGTAATTGGCCAAAACGACCACATAAAAATGTCAACATTGGACCATATGAGAACCAGACATTTGTGAAGTGTATTAAATTGACTGTTAGGTCTACATGATAAGAAGTGTTTTAGGCTACCGTACCTTTCACTGCAACCCACCCAAATGGATACAATCTAGGAGATGTGTAAAACAGCCAAAAGTCTGGCAATGATGAGCCAGGCATGTCATATCGGAGAAAGAGACGCCCGCCAACATTTTCAAGAATCTGTCAACAATGAAAAGAGTAAGTAGTACTATGTTTAATTGTAATTAGATATATGCAGGTAGTAAATTTAATTTTACTAGGAAGCTTCGCAAACGCTTTTTCAGGCGCGTTGTTAGATGAGCGTAATTGTTTCAGGGGTTATTTCACTGAAAATGTATGAAAAACCAGCAATTTTGTATTATTATTGTTTTAATTGTTTTTTAAGTTTACTTTTTATTTATTGACTACATAAATTTATTTTATGCTGATATAATGCTAAAAGCATAAATGATTTTTTTTCTTGAGCGCTGCACGCTATTTTGCATGGGAAAATGGCTTACCAGTCCTGATATTAGTCCTAATCTAGGGCTGTATAGAGTGTTATTCATAACAACTTTAGTCAATTTTAAAGAATTCTAGATTAACAGGTTATAAAGGCCCAGTGAATTCATGTAAAATAAATAAACTGAACCTTAAGGCTATGTTACACTCAAATTTACCAAAAAACAACAAATAGACTTGAAATGCTATTATCTCAAAACTTTTATTCTAGCACATTTGCTAACATTTTTTCCTACTTCTTCTACAGTTTTTAAGATAAAAGAATAATTTCTTTTTTAATATGCTCACAAGTCTTATTCTGACAAATTCATTAAACACTTTTTTAATGAGATTTATTGTCTTTAAATTAAAATATGGGAAATATAGATTTGTTACAAAAAACATACATTTTCCAACAAAGCAAAGGCAAAAAATCATATTTATCAAACAAAGCAAAAATTATAAAATCCGTCTGGTAAATATTTAGATGTATTTTTTTTAATCTAAAATACCTTTCGGTTTTAAAAAATGAAAATTGTAAAAGCCTTAGCATTATCGCAGCATCATAGCAAAATTGTAAAATTGCAATTACCATGAGAAATAATTGTTTGATTGCGCTCAAATTTCACACGAATAAATTAATTCATAAAATTAAGGTTCTGTGAAAAAATCATTACAATCTGATAAAGCATGTAGGTGTTATAAGTCAAAGAATGTTTTAAAAAAAATTTAAAATCGTAAAATTGCGATTTTCATAAGAAATATTATTTCTAGGGTTGCCGTCGATAATCGAAATATCGATCGATTATCGATATCAGTAATATGATATGATAATCGATTCAAGTATTTTGATATGATATGATATGATTATCGATTTAAATAGTGACATCGATGTTTTCGCGGTTTACCATGCTTAAAAATGCCGCGCTGTCGTATCAACGCGCCGATTGGTTGTCGGAGTAGCCAATCGCTGCTCAAGTATAATGCCACGCCCACCGCCGACAGTGCGCATGCGCTCGCAGCGCGATACAAGGCGATACGAAAACATCGCCCGGCCCGATTGCGATTTGCGATGTATTCAGTACGGCTCGACGTGTTGTGGCGTGAAGTTCTGTAGTGTCAGTCTGCCCAATTATATTGAATTCGTGATGTTTCTTCCGTCCCAAACCCAAAGAAGATATTTGCCATTACTTCTGACGCTGCCTAACAAGATGAGTCAAGTGTGGCAGTTTTTTATTATTCAAAGAACGACGACGAGGAGGTTGGGAGGAGATAAGGCTGTGAGCTCGAATGTCGATGAGATCTCGCCACTATCTCTCGCTCGCTAGATGCGCGTACTGTTGGAACACGTAAACAGTGACACCCGATGCAAGTCAAGACGTATTAAAATATAGGCTGTGTAATTGAAATTCAGCCCTCAATTTTATTTTAAACATTCTAATCCTTAATGATCTCTTGTATTAGTGTTACAATTTTGCGTTTTTTCTGCTTCCTAGGCTCAATTTGGAATTTGATATGATAATCGATTTGGGTCTATGATATCGATATATTTCGATATGATAATCGATTCGATGCCTCCGATTATCGATCACGATTTTCACATCGAACGGCAACCCTAATTATTTCGATTGCTCTCAAATTTCACAAGAATATATTAATTCATAAAATTAAGGTTCTGTGAAAAAATCATTACAATCGGATAAAGCATGTATTGTAGGTGTTATAAGTCGAAGAATTTTTTTAAAAATCAAAAAAATTCGTAAAATTGCGATTTTCATGAGAAATAATTTTTCGATTGATTTTTCGAACCGTGCAGTTCTAAGTTCAGAGATTACGAAGGCTTCCACAAAATTTCATCGCAATTGGAGTGTCGGTTTAGCCGGAATCGTGTTAACAAACAGACAAAAATACCAAAAAAAGAATAAAAAACATTCCGGATATTTTTCTCCAGTGTAGTGAAATGGAATCTTCGCTTCGCTCATCCAATAATTTTAGCCAACAAATAAGAACATGCCCAATACTGTCAATATGTTAGGCCTACATGATATTGTTATTTATGGAAATGATACCTAGCAAAAAATGATTTTTACAATTTTCTTATAAGCGTCTAAGGTAGATCTAAGCATATTAATAAAAAATCATATTTTTTATCTTTTCAATGAACATTGCAAGTAGATCAAAGCTGAAATTTTCACTATTACGATCATAAAAATTTAAAAGAGCTGATTTTGCCACATGAAATAACCAACAATTCAAGAAAAAGATTAAATTTAGTAGGGTCTAGATGTCACTTGGCTTTGAAATATCAATCCACCTCATAACTTGACTTACTGTTGTAATCCAAAAGTTGTATGGATTAAATTCATCTTGTATTTCAAGTTTCATTCCTGGTAAAATTTGTTCCAATGGAATTAGGCCTCCCTAAACAATTAACAAAAGATCACCACTCGTTATCACTCAGTAGACATCAACAATATATTACTTCCTGTAAATAGCCTTGTAGTACACACCCCGTTTAGTGCTTCAGCAGGTGCATGAGTAGCTGTGTCACTATCAATCACACTTTTAATAAACTTCTGGGGGTCAGGAAATTTGTCTTGAAGTTCATCGGGCACAGTGTATTGTATCTGGTTTTCTTCACACCAACCAACCGGATGTGTGCTAACCTTTGTCAGGTCACACCAAAACTCTCGTTTTCGATCGTCGTCTTGGCCCACATAGCGCACGCGAAGTAATGGCCCACAAGCCATTACAATCGAAGCGACCCAAAACTGGCCAGGCTTTTGAAGAGGAACTTCAAGTATCATGCCTACTTGAAGAATACTCACAAGACTTTCTTCAACCTATAAAAAATCAGTCATGAATTGAATCGACTCCTTGTTGGAAGTAGGCCAGCAAAAAAAATATATAAAAAAAATGTAATATATTAAGTATGCCCACCCGACCAAACTACCTCCTTGAGGAATTTAAATTAGGTACCATAGTCTACAAGATATTTAAATTTTAAACCTGGGCTTAACAGGACCTAATAAATGTATATTTTTCTCAATATGGCACAAGGACTTAGACCTACACAAGATATTATGCAAGAACTTCATCACTAAATTAATTAGATCTGGCCAAATTGTCTCCCTACCTAAAATAAACATAACCAAGAATAAATAATTAGAGAGACTTTCCTTCAACTAGACCTAAAGGGCAATGGTAGGTCCAGATCTTAAAGGTTTAGTTTATTTTAGTTTTATCCCGGATCTGCTAACGTCGAAATACAATGAAAAGTGACAATAACAATTGAAAATAAGAAAAATAATATAGGGCCTACAAGTGCTTTAGACCTACAGTTTATAGCCTTTAGACTTAGACAATGGTATCTTGCCTTGCTTATAAGCTTCAGTCAATTAGGAGGGCTTACCGGGGCAAGCCTTGTGCAAGTTACTTTTAAATTAAGATACTTCTCTTTAAAAGTACCTACTACCTAACTTAAAAGTTCTTTGTCAAAAAAGTAACTGAAAGTAAAACACTTGTACTTTAAGTAGGCCTACTTTAAAAGTTGCCGTACTTTCAGGAAATTTCAAATCCCTATTATTGGGAAGCGCGGTTCACAAGGTTTCATTCAACCAGCTAATCCTTGCTGGTGGGTGGCATACCACCGGTACCGGTATGAATTCTAGGAATTACACCACTGTAAGAAAGGGTGGGGTAGGTAGTTCATTTGTGTAGGTTAGGTTACAACTCAATAGTCAACTGCCCTGGGCTACAGTTACCTACTTTACTAGGGTAGGCCTATTAGTATGCAAGAGTTTAAAATTTTAAAGTACAACTCAATCATATCAACTTAGTCTTAAAGTGATTTAATACATACATGAGAGAACAAAGTTTGTGGAACTTCAGTGGTGTGAGTTACATCTAAATAATCCTGCCATATGAAAGTGTCATCTGAAAAATGAAAGATTACAATTAGAATATTATTACTTATTAGGCTTTTTTATAGGGCCTAACCCTCCGAAGGTGGCTTTTTATTTAATTTAAGTATAGATAGAGCCTCCCTAGGTAGTTGACCTCATTATAGTTTATTGAAAATTAATTTTAATTAGGGGCCTAAATAGGAAATACCAGGTACAATCAAAGTGTCACATGTCCTAGTCACAGGAAGGCAAGTAGGCCTACTATAAGCTATGGTTAGTGATGGGAATTAATTTTCATGAAAATGTAGGCCTATTTGATTGAAAATTTTCAAACAAAATTTAATCATAGATTTGTCTAGCCTATTCTTCATAGGTGTTGGCCAATTGGGCCGACTTTAGCCCGCGACATCGGCAGCAACCCATTTACAAGTTTTCTTAGTTTTTCTCATCTTTATCACTCGATACTGGGTAAGGTAAGGTAAGAGAAGAGAACCTTGCAATTAAATATTATGTAATCTTAGAACGTCCACACTATTTTTGGTTAGCCTACCAAAATAAATATTTTATTAGTTAATAGCTTAATATGCACACAGTCACAAAGCATTAGCTTTTAATGAAATCAATTTTATTACGGCCGACTGACATTAAATTATTAGTGTAGGAATAAGTGCGGTAAGTAGGAACACTGAACACTTTTGCAAAGTTTTCACTTTAAAAAATCACTGTGTCTCTCCTAAAAAGTTTGAACTTTACAGAACTGCATCATATTTTTCTTTGAAATTTTGACTTTTAAAGTGTAACAGAAGAACAGAAGGAAGTCAATTTGGGAGGAATACAAGAAAGTTAGAAATAAGGTAAATAATCAGATTCGTTTTTCTAAGCGTGAGCATTTTAAGTCTTCTTTTGATAATGATATTTCTTCAAAATCTTTAAGGTCAGTTTATAATAAGTTGACAGATAACAAAGAGAAAAAAGAGTGTAGCATAGCCTCATTGACAGAGAATGGGGTATCCTACACGTCTAATCCAGACATTTGCTGTTTGTTACAAAAAAGTTTTGTTGTGAACAATGTTAATTTTTCCAGTGAAATTGGTAGGGCCTAAGTTTAAAGATTTAAATAGAAGAGAAGCAGAGGATCTCCCGCATACAAATGTAACTAATGAAGAAGTCATTTCAGCAATTAAACGCCTTAAAATTAGAAGCTCCGCAACAATTCAAGAGATTCCATGCATAGTATTTAAGAAATGCGCATCAATAGTCGGATTATTAGCGTATCTAATTTCCCATTTATTTCTTGTAGGTGATTTCCCAACACAGCTGAAATTGGCAAGGGTAACGCCTATTTATAAGGGTAAAGGTAAAAAGAGTGATAGGAATTCTTATCGACCTATATCAACTCTTCCAATTGTAGGGAAAATTATTGAAAATATTTTACACAAGAGGTTATTTACATGAAGTGGATGCATCTGAAGGTTTAAGTGCAAACCAGCATGGTTTCAGGAAAGGTAGGTCAACACAAAGTGCCCTTCTAGCATTTACAGATTTTATCCATAGGGATTGATAAACGTTATCAATTTATCAATTTCGTTATCAATTTTGGCGGATTATTTTTTAAAAAGAAAAATGTTAATAAATCTTGCAAAATATAGTTCAAAAGCATTCAATATATTTTGTCGAGTACCCCAAGGATCAATATTAGGACCCCTGTTATTTATTCTTTTTATAGATGATATATCTACTATGATGGGAGGAATCAATTATATCTTATCTGCTTGTAACTTGAGTTAGGTGTCCTGTATCATTGCTGTGATCAGTTTGACATGAACAATTTTAAATAATTAAATAGGCCTATCTGATATAATTATATATTAGAGTCAAGATTTTTTAGACTAAACTGCTATCAAGATTTGAACACAAAAATGAAGATTGAACACAAGAATAAAAATTTCGCATTCGGTGGTTTATTCCGCGAAAGTTTTTGATTATAGGCCTACTTGCTGATTTGCTGTTCCTGATTTTCGGCAAACCTCATATTCGTTTGAGTGGGATCGTCTAATAAATCAGTTTTTTTTTTCTTTTCGTTTTTCTTTTTTAATGTTTCTTTTTTCTTCTTTCTTTTTTCCTTTTTTTCTTTTCTTTTCATTCCCCACCCTTTTTTATATTTGATTCATTCATTAAATGCATTTAATATCATTTTTATTTGTTACCAAAATTGTTGTGTTTATGCATTGTTGTTGTAACGCTACTATTTCAAATATTTACTTAAATTTAAATGTAGTTTATTGTTGTTTATTTATTTATTTATTTATTTATTTAAGTAAGCCTTCTACAGTGTTCACTCATATGCATGTCATATAGACATGCAAGTATTTGAAGTTGTCAAAAAGGAAGATCTGTACAATTGTTAAGCATTATTTACATGATATTTACAATATTTCAAAACTTCATTCGATAAAACAGCACAACTGGTACAAGTAAAACAGTTTACAATGTTAACAAAGTTCAATTCGATAAAAGAGTGCAATTGGTCAATTAATAAAGATACTTAAAACATTAACCATGGATCACGAAAGCTTAAGACAAAACATATATATATATATGAATATTAGGTTTTTAAGCATAAGCCCGCTATATATATATGACGAATATATGACGAATATATGACGAATACTTTCGTGGCTGGACATTATATTAACTTATTATAGAAATAATTGTTTTCACGGTTTATGCCACTCCTTGAGTTTATTTACTTCTCAACGTTTTGGAACTCAAATTGGAGTTCCTTTTCAAGAGATTAAATTACAAAACTGAAATTAAAAACAATAACAAAACCAAACACACCAACAAAAAGAAAATAACAAAAGCAGGCCAACAAAACAAAATAAATAGAAAGAATTTAGAAAGATAGTACATTTAAGTGCTTAGAGTTTATGAACTATCCGGCCCTGTTTGCTCGTTGTTCCGGCTCCTAGTCCTTGTCTCCATTCGACGACCTGTGGTTGCGTGACCCGAGGCCGGACCGCTGACATTAGTGGTCTGACTACGCGTCTGCATGAGGCGACCTGCCCCCGCCGACATCCTTGCTCCCTCACGGTTCTCGTTCAAAGAGGAAGATGTCAGCGGAAACGGGTCACCTCGTGCAGACGCGTAGTCGGACCACTAGCAACGGTCCAGAAACAAAGGTCATCGAGTGGAGACAAGTCCACCCAGGCAGATACGAAGCCAGACTACTAGGGACGCCTCTTCCTCTTTGAACGAGAACCGTGAGGGAGCAAGGATGTCAAGGTCGCCTCATGCAGACGCGTAGTCAGACCACTAATGTCAGCGGTCCGGCCTCGGGTCACGCAACCACAGGTCGTCGAATGGAGACAAGGACTAGAAGCCGGAATAACGAGCCAACAGGGCCGGATAGTTCATAAACTCTAAGCACTTAAATGTACTATCTTTCTAAATTCTTTCTATTTATTTTGTTTTGTTGGCCTGCTTTTGTTATTTTCTTTTTGTTGGTGTGTTTGGTTTTGTTATTGTTTTTAATTTCAGTTTTGTAATTTAATCTCTTGAAAAAGGAACTCCAATTTGAGTTCCGAAACGTTGAGAAGTAAATAAAAGGAGTGGCATAAACCGTGAAAACAATTATTTCTATAATAAGTTACTATAGCCTATATGATAAAAACAAGGATCTTGGGTAAAACCGCGTTGAAAATAAGATGAACCAGGGCAGCAGGTACAGCTATATTACCTACCTGTATAGCTCATTCCATGCCACCAACTTGAATTGCTTTATTCGGAAATCGGAGTAGGCCTATGAGAGATTTGCGGAAGAAAGACTGTTTTTCTTCAATAATATCGACAAATTGCCATCTTGCGGTTTTGATTTTACACCGCTTGTTTATACAAGGCTGTTAAATTTAAAGTGTAAGATACATTTAGACGGCGGTTGGTTTTTCCCTAATCATGATGGCTTCCAACTTACACGCTCCCCACGGCCATACTGAGTGTCTAGCGCTTAGCTTATATTATGTCATTGTTATCAACAGTGATGTAGGCCTGCCGTACAGCCGTAGTGAAGAAAAAGTCAGTTAATTTTTAATTCCAATCTGGTATTATGGCTAGCCAAATGTCACATGGTATTTTATTATTAATATGCAAGGCTAGGCCTAGGGGTATATACAAACATTTAATCAATTTTCATTTTGTTAGCTAAGAATTTTTTTTTTAAAGTGTAGGCTAGATGCAATTAGGATAAGAATACACAGTATATCCTAGAATGTTTGTTTTTCATTTTTTATGTCATTTTTTGACCAAAATTAGGATCATCACCATCACCATCACACTCCCCCATAGAATTCAGTCCCAGGGGAAGTGTGATAGGCTACCTATAAAGTGTTGTGAAAGTAGATGATTATGGTGCTATCTTCATTTAACAAGTCCGAAGTAAGGTAGCCCATTACGAGATCATTCAAAAGGAAACTTCTACAAACCTGCAAACCGTGGCGCCAACGTCGAATAATGCTCTTAAGAAGTGTAAGAGGCGGATTGACATCATAGAAGTGATCACACAAGAGGATTATTTAAAAACTAAAAGAGTAAAAAGGAGCAGGAGGTAACATCTAGTACAAAACGTAAGCAACAAATAAATAGAAATGGCCAAAAGAAGAAAAAGACGCAAGTCAAAAAAGTTATGTTGGCATCTGAATCAAGATGATGTGCAACCAATACCATTAGACGATTCTGAAGAAGAAAGGGATGCCTACTCCAGAGATTAAGGAGCACGCCACCACGGAGGTCTCTAATAAGGGTTTTAGGTGTCTTAATTTTGTTAAGCGGACACTAAAAGGGGCAAGTAGCGAATTAAAAGGACACGCATACAAAACTCTTGTGAGGCCAGTGACCTCGAGTATGCTGGAGCTATATGGGACCCGTATAGGAAGGGGGAAGTAGAAGAGATAGAGGCAATACAGAAAAGAGCTGCAAGAAGGGTACTTAGAAAGGGAAATACTTGGAAGGAGGAAGTAGTAAATGGACATGTAGTAAGGAAGTATGAAAGTGTCTCCGGTATGGTAAGGGATCTATGATGGGAAGAGCTGGAGGATAAACGAAGGATGGACAGACTAGGGAAAATGTACAGGGTGACTAGAGCTCAGGAAGGATGGGGAGAGATGAATAGCCTTAATAAGGCCCAATTCCACCAAGTCTTAAACTCGAGTTTAATTTTGTTAAACCTCGGTTAGCTTGAAAATGCGTTCCACCAGAACTAAACTCGAGTTTAAACCGAGCTTAAACTAAACCCTACCTGGGGTGCGGTTTAACAACTTAAACTGGACTCACCGCCAGTAGGATATTCGATTCCACATATAACAAGCTGTGATTTTGACGATGTGACGATGTGAAATCGGTTTTATTTACGTCTTTATACCTGTTTTACGTGTTTTATACTGTTCAACAACTTGTAACAGTAAGATTTTCTCACTCTCCTAGTACATAGTTAGTACCACGCGAACGTATTTTCATTTTTCATAGGTTATGTTGTCAGTGTGTCGTCACTGTCTTGTTCAACAGCTGACCGTGGAGACAAAATCACGTGATCTTTGAAGAACCAATCACAGACATCCTTACAAAATAAACTCCGCTTAGCTAAACGGAGGTGAATAAAATGTGGTGGAATGGGTCATGGTTTAAACTGAAGTTTAAAGATAAGCGGAGCTTAGTTAAACTCGAGTTTAGCATCCATTTGGTGGAAACGGGCCTAAGGAAAGCTAACTATCTAGCAAGAGGGGATCATAAGTGGAAATATGAGAGAGGGACATGGGCTACTGATGTAGGAAGGAACTCATTCATGGCCAGAACGGTGGTGGAGTGGAATGGCCTGACAGAGGAGGTAGGCCTAGCAGGCGAAAAGGATATTAAAGGATTTAAAAGTCACTAAAGCTACTGCCTAAGGCTCACCCTGATTAGATTAGTAAGAGAGAGGGAAATAAAGTGAGAGGGAAGAGGGAAGCACTGGTCAAGCTCTCTGAGATTCATTCATGAGTGTGATGAAGTACACATGGGCTGAAGATGCAAAACAAAAGGGGGTATGGAAATAAGGCAAGAAATAAGATGGGAAGTAAACAAGAAAAGGGATTCCAAGAGGATTAAGAATATGAAGGATGCTAAGAAGGAAGGAAGGATGAATAAACCTACCAACGACTACCGTCATTAGTAGGAGAGAGAAACCAATACCAATAACATGACAGCGTAGGCTATAAAGAAAAGTTTTCCGTGGAAAAGGGCCTACAACTTTCTCAACTTGTAAATTATAGGCCAAGGCCAGGTGTAATTCTCTAATGTTTCTTGATTAATTTTTAGGTAGCGCATTCTATACTTTCAATTAGGTAGGTAGGCCTACCAGTGAACATTATTGGTGAAATTACCAACGGAGGTGTAGTGTAGCCGCGATGTCAACGTTGTCCGCCATATTGGCAATGATGGTAGTGACATAATATGCCAGTGGGACGTCTTATTAGGCTAATTTATAAAAAAAAAACTACAAAACCGGTGGCCATAGTGCAAAGGCAACAATCCCTGCAATCCCTCGGTCGTGGCATTCTTATCTGGAACAAACTATAGCCTACGGTAGGCCTATGGACAGTGTGAAAACCCGCGAATCAACGCCAGAATCAACAAGGCATAGCCTATCAAAATAAAGTTTAAAACACACTTAGCCTAATACTTTAGGCCTATTTGTTCCCGTTTGCTTGCTCACGAGCTATTGTGTATCGAAGCCCTTAATGTAGGCCTAACCGTCTTTCCGTTATCGTAATCGTTCCCATTAGCGTAGCCGGGCAATTATGGTCAGTTCACATAAAGTCGTAGTCGTAGTCCTAGTCCTAGTCGTAAGAAGCAGATGAAACATATGAAACACATGTTATTGTTCACACACGGTCACAAGGTTTAGTTTTATGGTTTAGTCGTAGTCGTTGTCATAACAAAGCTGAAAATGTTCATCTTTCTTATGACTAAACAACAAATTCTTACGACTAGCGAATCAGAGATCGAAACATCACTTGCAACAAAGCAAACAACAAAACAACAAACCATGACGACTACTAAACCTTACGACTAGGACTAAACCATACGACTACGACTAAACCTTACGACTAAAATATGAACTGGGCATAATTATTGTGCATCGATCTTTAGTCATAAAGAAAGTTTGTCGTTACGGTTACCGACATAGTTCAGGGTTGCCAGATATATGAGCGCTGATGTCGCCGCGGCAACTTTTGAAGTCGCCCAAATGTCGCCCAATCTGGCGCGGCGGCCCAAATGGGGGGTCTGGGGGGGAACGCCCCAGAATTGCCCCGCAGGGCGTTTTTTTTTCATGTTTTATAAAAGGTGTATTTTTGACTCTACGGAAATATTGGAGAATTTAAGGGAGTATATTTATGGGTATATTTACTAGGCACAATAGGTAAAAAAAAAAACTCTAAAATCAAAAGTAAAATATATTCTGTACTCACGTGCTGAAACGAATCGGAGCCACTAAAATGATAAACAACACCATCAACAGTTCGACACAACTTCACGTACGCGCACGTGCGGTCAAAAAACAACTGAGCTTCTGTATACAAAACGATACAGTTTAGGCCTAAAGATCAGCTTTCTTCGACATTCCACGTCTTGTATCCTAATGTGACATTAATTAACCAAACAAAACGCCGCGGGCCGGGCAAAATGTAGTCGGTTAATGAGTATTCTGTATGATTTACCTAATATTTAAATTACAAAATACTATTTAACAATGGAATAGTTTCTGATAAACATTATTTGTGTTTGAAGCACGCTGCAGATTGAGAAATTTTTTGAAAGTTTGGATTTTCGTGAAGTAGCCCATTTCGGCGACAGGCGACTTCCGAAATATTTTGGTCGCTAAAAACATTGCTTGGTCGCCCAAACGGCGACAAATCGCCCAATGTGGCAACCCTGACATAGTTACAACTTTACAGATCGTTGCTGGGCCATTGTAGTCATCAGGTCCATGCAAAGAATTGGAATAGCCTAGGCCTAAAATAGCATACACACCTTCATTTCCACCATTTATATCCATCGGAATATCTGGACAGCAACGAACTGCACCACCTGGGGGAATTGGTGGATTCAGCAACTCTTGGCTTTTCAATGCATCATCTGCCATTATGATGGTGGACTGATAGTCTTGGGCCTAAAGTAAAATGTTAATCCTGTACAGGGCCATAAGCCTAGCCTAGTTAAGCTTAAATCTGTAAATATCAAATTGAGTAGGCTAGGCCTGCCGGTACTGTTTCGGTTATGAATGGCCAACTTTTAAACACTTGTAAACTTTGTTGTGTGTGTTAAAGGTTTTGAAGGTTTTTGTTTAAAATAGCGACGTTAAAGGTTTTGAAGGTTTTTTTTGTTTAAAATAGCGACGTTAAAGGTTTTGTAAGGTTACTTACAGTGAGTGTACGGCTCGGTGGAAGTGCTGGTGAAAAGTTGGCCATTCTTAACCGAAACAGTGCCGGCCTGCCTAGGGGGCTAGGCCCTAGGTAATTAATTAGATAGGCCTGAGGCCTACAAAATTAGGTAGGTAATGTAGGCCTAGCCTACATTGAACTTAAATCTAGCCTAGCCCCTAGCTCTACAATTCAAATTTGTCCCTTGAACACAGGTTTTGTAGGTGCACATAAAAAAACCTGTCCATACCAACCGAAAGAGTACCGAAGAACAAAGGCCGTGCACATATTTTTGAGGTTATGGTTAAGAACGCGTAAGCCGAGTAACGTCTGCATTTAGGCCTAGGCCTGCATAGGGCCTATTCAACTTACCTAACTTTGCGTCTTTATGTTGCTACTTTATATACTTCACCCTGAAAACACTCAAATTCGACTGCTGTAGAAAAATAACAGGGCTGCTCAGCTGCTGCTGCAGGCCTTCTATTACTGTATTTCTATTGGCTCTCCGAGTCACGTGGGGTCTCTCAGAGGCAAGGTGGCCATGACCTTCAATTTGGCGCCGCGCAAGAACTTATTTTGTAATTTTTTGTCAATACTTTTTTAATTTATTTTTTACGTTTTTGACTTTTTGGTGCCTTATGTTATTAGCGTATTTAAAAAACGGAAAAATAAAGTTGTTGGATGAGCGTAGCGAGCGAAGCGAAGATTCCATTTCACTACACTGGAGAAAAAAATCCGGAATGTTTTTTTTTCTTTTTTTTCTGTTTGTATTATTGGTGTTTGTTAACACGATTCCGGCAAAACCCGGGCCTTCGAAATCTCTGAACTTAGAACTACCACGTTTTGGAGCGCAATGGGAAAATTATTTCTTATGAAAATCGCAATTTTAAGATTTTTTTCGATTTAAAAAAAATTTCTCCGACTTAAAACACCTACATGCTTAATCCGATTTTAATGATTTTTTCACAGAACCCTTAATTTCATGAATTAAGATATTCGTGGGGAAATTTTGAGCGCAATCAAACATTCAAGGCGGTGAGTTTGATTGTGGAAGTTTAAAATGTAAATTTGAGTTTTAAAATATTGATATATTTTGAGTTATATATGGTTTTGGGGGTCAATGTTGTGATCAATGGATGAAGATTTGTAAAAGAAGTAAGATAATTTTTTATCTAAAGTTTCTAGCAATGAAGAGTTAAATAATGAGTGTTTTAAAAAGTTTTTTTTTAGTGATTTTGGATAGTGAAAAAGAAAACAATTGAGAGTGGCAAGGTGTGAAGAAGTTTGAAGTGTGGAGGTCTTATCAATTTCTAGAGGAAATTGTAAAGTGAAAAAGAAAAAGGTGTGAAGAAGTTTGAAGAGTGGAGGATGTATTCTTATAAATTCCTAGAGGAAATAGGAACTAAGGCAAATTAAACCATTTTATTTTAAACCTCACTTATGCATGATGGCGATGGGAAGAAGTAAAACTGTCACTGTCACTAAAGGTTTAAGTAAGGTATTAGTTAATAATAATGTAAAATATGTGTGAGAGTGGTTGCTAACGGAATACTATGTGACTGCTGCAATAGATGGGTGCATTTTCACTGCGCAAAAGTTGAAAGTAAAGTAGCTTCCAAGGGGAATGATGAACCGCATGGGTTTGCAGGTCATGTGTGCCTGAAATGAATTGCGATTGCAATCTAGAGCCCAAGGTATCTAATGCAGACATAAATACGACGATAGTGGCTTTGCAAGACGAGGTAAGAAGCATTAGAAATATGATACAATCAACATATCTATGTATCAGAGGGGATGTAGAGGAAGCAAAAGTGGTCGTTAACAAAATGAGATATGAGGCATTATCAAAGAAGCAATCATTATTGCAAGAGTTAGAAGAGATAAAAATCAGCTATGAAAATGAAGAAAATGATAGAGTCCAAGAAATGGAAAGCCGTTGGACCCTAATGAGAACAGCTTGATGAGATGACAATAAGTTTAGCAGAGACATGCAGATTGGTGCCCGACCAGTCTCTAGTGTAAGCCTAGGCCTAGGCCTAACAAAGAATCCGGACTTGAGATGTCCTGGAAAGATCCAACATTAATATAATAAAGAGGACTTATTTTCTGCCGACAAATCAATATCACTGGTGCACTGTGTTGCAGAAGACATGGTATGTCAGGGGGAATTGCCTCCCAGTTTAAACATAACTTTGGGAATGAAAAGGAGCTACTACAGCAGCAAAAGAAGGTCGGTGAGGTAGCATACATTGAAGACGGCGAAAGAAAATCTTCTACTAATAAGTAAAGCTAGAACTAAGAAAGACAAGCCAACCCTGAAAAACATGTATGAATGTACTACTGAATTGAGACGACACTGTATAGAGAGGGGGCATATCTCGCATAGCTATGCCCAGAATCGGGTGTGGGCTAGATAGATTAAAATGGCACCAGAAAAAGAAGATGTTGGAAAATGTTTTCAGCAATACGGGAATAATAATCGATGTACACATTTTTAGCCCTAGGTATAATATGACCAAAGAAAACATGACTCCTCACAATGAAAGTAATATCACGATCCTTCCAAATGAAGTAAGCTTTCTTTAAACAATCTAAAGGGTAACTGTCTTAGGAGATTCTATGTGCTTCAATGTAAAGAAAATTGGGGGCCCAAATATGGAGAAGACTGGGACCAGAATGCTATCCAGGGATCAGGATGGACCAGATGGCAAAGAAAATTCAAGACCGACAGTAAGTGAAGAAGAGAAGACCAATATTGCAGTGGTGTATGTCGGTACAAACAGTGTACGAGGATGGAGAAAAACTAATAACGTGATCGGAGATACATGGGACCTAATGTGTGCAACTAAAAAACATTTCCAGGCCAAAAATCTGTGGTAACTGGGATAGCACATAGGTTTTGGACGTAAATGTAAAAAAATAAACCGCATCAATGAGGACATTAAATGGGTAGTGGGTGAGTTTCGGGTGTACTTTTATCGATCCAAACCCAACTGGTTGTTCAAAAAACTGCTTAGGAAGAGATGGCCTCCATTTCAATGCCGGGGGGGTCATGACTCTTGGCAAAAATGTTCATGGGAGCAGTTCCGAAAAGTAAAGTCAGGTAGGGTAATAGACTGTACAACCGATAGGTTAATGTAATGATGAGATGTACTGATAATGTGGAAAATTGTGTAAATAGGGGAAAGGCCTATAACATTAGTCAGAAAGTGATGTCAAAAAGGGAGATTATGAGGTAATCTATAAATAGTCTGTAAGGAGGTCCGGTAGGGCTACCTTCAGGGGGAAACTTTTGGTCATCATTGGGAAACTTACATCTCTGAGGGGGAAAACAGATACGGGCTATCAAATTACCTAATGAGTTAGAGATGAAAGAAGGGAGAAATAATAAAACTAGAAATAAAAATGGAGGTGGCATCTATAACACATTTTATTCATCCAATCATAAAATAGTTCAGAAAATAATATGTCAATCATGTATCAAAACATTCAGAGTTTACATAAAAATATTGAACACCTCAGAATATTGTAAATAATAACCGTCCAATGTAATCGGTATTGCAGAGACCCACCTAACAGAGGATATTGAGGACGGGGAGGTTGACATACAAGGATATCAACTGATAAGGATAGACTCAAATAGTAAAACACACTGGAAGGGGTGGCCATGTATCTAAGAGAAGGAAAAATATAAAATCATTCATACGGAGATAGTAAAAAAGAAGTGGTGGACTTTGAGTATCAAGATAATAAATTGTACTCTCAGAATTATAATGTTACTTATTATCACCTAAAAAGAAAAAGATTTAGGTTGTAAATAAACTAAGGGAACTGATTGAAATCACAGATGGATTAAACACAGGAAATAAGATTCTGATAAGCGGTGACTTTAATATTGACGTAAGTAAAAACATTTTATATTCAAAACAAATAAAAAAGATGCTAGAAGAACTAAATATGATACAATTAGTTAAGGGTTTCACTAGAGTAGCACGGTTATACCGCTAAGGACTCTAATCTGTTAAAATAAAAGAACCATTATTGACTATGCTTAAGTATTATTTTGATAAAAAATATTTTTAATGTGGGATTATTAGAGGATACCATCTCAGACCATAAAATAATTAATATAAATTTTAATGTGGGTAAAAAAATAATTACAGGCTTAAAGAAAAAAACAAAAACTGAGGTAATCACATATACAAATTGTAAAAACTACTACAAAATAAAGAACTAAAGAGCGTTTTTTGAAAGATTTGACAAACAAAAGCTGGAATGCTAATATAAAAGGTAGTTTGGAACATGATAACAAAAACAATACTATACAGGGTATGATTGAAGAAATAATTAATAACATTAACAGTTCTGTAGAAAAACACACGATAACAAAGACAATAAAAATAAAAAACATACATTTGGAAAAAAATGGTTTTTATGCAGAAATAAGAATCTTCAACTAGAAAGAAACTACTGTTATAGAGTAGCCAGGCGGAGTAATGACATAACGGATTGGAACAATTATAAAGAAAAGAGAAATAAGGTTTTACGTTCAATTCGCCAAAAAAAAAATTATTATTATGCTAAGAAATTGGATGAAAAGAAAGGTCAACCAGAAAGAGGTGTGGAAAATATTAAAAACCTTTATAAAATAAACCTAATGAATCTCAAATGAAATATATTTTAAAAAAAAGATAATTTCAGGGGATAAAATATAGCAGAAGAGTTTAATAATTACTTTACAAAAAAGTATAGAAGGATTAATAAAAACAAATACATTGTGACATTGATAAAAATGTGGTGCTACAACATGTAAAAAGTAGTACAAACAACAAGATAGAAAAGTTTACAGAAGTAAATGAGAAACAGGGTCAAAAATTGATAATAGAAATTTAAAGACATATCACCAGGTGAAGTATGATATCAGATAAAATACTAAAGTTAGTTATATGTAATAGGGATATGCTAGCTATTTTAACAAATTTTATAATTATCATTAAAAACAGGGGAAGTAGCAGATCGGCTAAAAACTTCAATCATTATTCCAATTCCAAAAGTGCCAAAAACATCACTTGTGAAAACTTCGCCGATTAATCTCTAAAATGTGATAGATAAGTTGATGAAAGGTTGTAAGAGGAAAAATTTTAGACTTATGAAGAAAATGATATCTTAATCGAAAAGCAAGCATTTCCGTAGCAAATATGGGGGTGAACATCGGGTTTCGTATGTTAATAGAGGGTTTAAGAGTAAAAAAATAGATAAAGAATAAGCATAGCAGTTTTCTTGGATCTCCCGTGCATTTTAAACGATTGATAGAAAGATTCTGTTGAGAAATTGAAGAATACGGATTTTCTGGGGGTGCAAATTTAAAAGGATAACCTCGTATTTAGAATAGATATCAAAAAGTAAAATACAACAAGACCATTCTAAATCAAATAAATACAATGGGGTTTGCCACAAGGCCCCAATTCTGGGACCACTTTTTTTCATTTGTATATATGAAAAAGCATTCTTTAAGTATTGTAAAATATATCTATATGCGGATGATATTTTAATTATCCCGCAGTGGACTATCTAGAAATAGTCTTATTGCAAATAGAGGAAGATTACGCAGATTGAATTATGCTTGGGTAACAAGATGATACCCAATGTAAAAAATCTAAGGTTATGATAATTGCAGCCAACAATGAGAAAAATTCCTAACTTAGTTAAATTTGTCATAAAAATTGGAGGAGGAAGTTGGAGATTGTTAATGATTTAAAATATTTGGCATAATTTTTGACGAAAATATAACCTTTGAAAGCATGGGCACAATAATAAGAAATTAGCCAGGAAATTTGGACTATTTCGAAGAATTGTGGGGGTGTTTCCAATAAGTAGCAAGAAAAAACATTGCCAAGCCATAATAAACGTCCAATTTTGATTTTGCAGTTCAATTCTATTTTTACAAATAAAATGAAATTGCAAAAATGCAAAAATTCCAAAACAAAGTAAATGCAAATATAAATGTGGTACAAGACGAACTCTATTAAAAAGATGTGTGAAGCATTAGGCTGGCTTAAATGTTTTGCAGAGAATTATTTTAAACAACCCTAACTTCTGTTTAAAATTTCAAAGGGATTGGGCAGACTACTTAGTAAAAAGTTAAGAACGAAAAGACAACTATTTAATACAAGAAACGGAAAAACCTAATAGTTCAAAGAAACAACACAAAATTTGGAAACCCAATTTTATTTTTTTCAAAAGGAATGAAATATTTATCGTTACCATTAGAAGTTAGAAATGTACAGGATGTGTATAAATTTAGAGCCAAGTGCTGTAAGATAGTAAGGAATGCGGATGGAATAGTAGTTACTGGAACGGAGGATTTCTGGACTCAACAGACTAATGTTATAAAGATGTAAGCTTTTTGCTCACCTTTTAAACATATTTTGTATTGATTGTTCTCATTATTATTTATTTTGTTCTACTACTAAATCTCAAATAATCTACAATTATTTCCTGAATGTATCTGTAAGTGACTGAAAGTAGTTATATCTCATGTAAATAATGGGTGGAGATTATTGTAAGAGTTATTAGAACTCAATAAAGTATAAATTGTCTAGCCTATAATTTGTAGGCCCCAATTTCTTGATGTTTACTGCTTACTTTATGGTACTGACGGAAGATTTCTGGCTCAACCAGACTAATGTTCTGAAGATGTAAACTTTATGCTCATCCTTGTAACCAATGTATTGTATTGTTTTTCATTATTATTGTATTTTGTTACAAGTCTCAAAAAATCTATAATTTTGTCCTTGATGTATCTTATAAGTGACGACAAGTATGTTTACATAACATGTAAATTAATGGTGGGAGATTATTGCAAGAGTTAAGGCTTAATAATGTGATCATTGTACTAGCCCATATTTTGTGGGCATATGTTTCTTTATGGTGGTAAATTTGATTGTTTTATAATTATATACAGAATGTATGATGTATGTGATGATAATGTGTTGTATGACATGTAAAATAGCAAAAATGCTAATAAAGATAATATACTACTACTACTACTACTACTACATAAAAATCGAAATTTTACATGTTTTTTCTTTTTTTAAACAATTCTTTGACTTATAACACCAACATGCTTTATCCAATTGCAATGATTTTTTCACAAAACCTTAATTTTATAAATTAATATATTCGTGTAAAATTTGAGCGCAATCGAATAATTATTTCTTATAATAATCGCAATTTTACGATTTTGTTCTTTTTTTAAATTACGATTTATAAAAAAATAACAAACTAAAGTTAATTTTTAATATAATTAAATTTAAATTAAAAAAAAAATTTTCGACAAAGTAATAATTTTTTCACATAATAACAGGAAATCCGCATAACACATGGCAGCTCAACGCACCAACCACCAATTACGCTCATCCAACAACCCAAGCTCAACAGATGGAGGCTGTTCAAGACAAGGGGTGAAGTCCATGGTGCATGGACAAAAAATCATGGTAATTGTCAAACCTTTAAATTAGTCATCGCACATTAGGGTGAAGTAGAGTGAAGTTATATTTTGAAAAAGTCGATAAGTGGCGCAAATGATAAAAATCGAAAGATTCAATGACTTGGCTTTTCTTTCAGTATTTGACAAAACTTATTCTTGCAAGCTTTTTGTATGCGGGAGTAATTTATCTAGGTGCCCGTTAGGGCGCCGCAGCTAAGCCGCGGTGCGCTACACACTCAGGCACCTTATACAGCAAGCAGAGTTGGGGTGATTTCGAGGTGTCACCCAACCGTCATGAAACGTAATGTGAACTTGAAAACTATCAAAATCAAGGGGATTTAGGTACCTGACAGCACATGCCAAATTTGGTTGGGGTACGAGCATTCCTTCTTGGTGAAAAAATGGCTTGAAACATGCTCAAAATCACTATCTAAGTGCCCGTTAGGGCGCCGCAGCCAAGCCGCGGTGAGCTACACACTCAGGCACCGAAAAAGCAAGCAGAGTTGGGGTGATTTCGAGGTGTCACCCAGCTGTCATGAAACGTGATGTGAACTTGAAAACTATCAAAATCGAGGGGATTTAGGTACCTGACAACACATGCCAAATTTGGTGGGGATACGAGCAATGAGCATTCCATCTTGGTGAAAAAATGGCTTGAAACATGCTCAAAATCACTTCAAGGATGTTAGCTAACTGCTACTGCTACGGTCTAATTCGTCAGTTTCAATCAGCCCGCGATTCTGACCAAACGGGTGGGGCTACAACGTTCATTGGATGAGCGTAGCGAGCGAAGCGAAGATTCCATTTCACTACACTGGAGAAAAAAATCCGGAATGTTTTTCTTTTTTTTCTGTTTGTATTATTGTGTGTTTGTTAACACGATTCCGGCTAAACCGATACTCCGATTGCTATGAAATTTTATGGAGGCCTTCGAAATCTCTGAACTTAGAACTGCCACGTTTTTGAGCGCAATCGAAAAATTATTTCTCATGAAAATCGCAATTTTACGATTTTTTTTCGATTTTTTAAAAAAAATTTCGACTTATAACACCTACATGCTTAATCCGATTATAATGATTTTTTCACAGAACCTTAATTTCATGAATTAAGATATTCTTGTGAAATTTGAGCGCAATAGAAAAATTATTTCTCATGAAAATCGAAATTTTACAGTTTTTTTCTTTTTTAAAACAATTCTTTGACTTATAACACCTACATACTTTATCCTATTGTAATGATTTTTTCACAGACCTTAATTTTATGAATTAATATATTCGTGTAAAATTTGAGCACAATCGAATAATTATTTCTTATGAAAAATTGAAATTTTAACGATTTTTTTCTTTTTTTTAAATAACGATTAATAAAAATAAATAAAAAATAAAGTAAATTTGTAATTTCATTAATTTACTTTAAAAAAAATCTTCGACCAACGACCAAGTAATAATTTTTTCACAGAACAACAGAAAATTCGCATAACACATGGCAGCTCAATGCACCAATTACGCTCATCCAACAACGCGGCGGGACTTAAGCGTTTTCCTAGTATCCAAATAAAATTTTTAAATATAAGCCTTATACAAGAATATAATCAACAAGTAACTGTAGTTTCTTGACAATGATCGACTACATTGTTTACACTAGGAAAACGCTTAAGTCCCGCCGCGTTGTTGGATGAGCGTAATTGGTGCATTGAGCTGCCATGTGTTAAATGCGGATTTTCTGTTGTTCTGTGAAAAAATCATTACTGAGTTCAAGGTTTTTTTAAATTTAATAAAATAAAATAAAAAATTAACTTAAATTTTTTTTTTTTTTAATTAATCGTAATTTTAAAAAAGGAAAAAATCGTTATATTGAAGTTTTAATTATAAATAATTATACGATTGCGCACAAATTTTACACGAATATGTTAATTCATAAAATTAAGGTTCTGTGAAAAAATCATTACAATAGGATAAAGCATGTAGGTGTTATAAGTCAAAAAATTGTTTTAAAAAGGAAAAAAAAACGTAAAATTTCGATTTTCATGAGAAACAGTTTTTCAATTGCGCTCAAATTTCACACGAATACCTTAATTCATAAAATTAAGGTTCTGTGAAAAAATCATTAAAATCGGATAAAGCATGTAGGTGTTATAAGCTGAAGAAATTTTTTTTAAATCGAAAAAAATCGTAAAATTGCGATTTTAATGAGAAATAATTTTCCGATTGCGCTCAAAAACGTGGCAGTTCTAAGTTCAGAGATTTCGAAGGCCTCCATAAAATTTCATCATAATTGGAGTATCGGTTTAGCCGGAATCGTGTTAACAAACACACAAAAATACAAACAGAAAAAAAAGAAAAAAGAAAAACATTCCGGATTTTTTTCTCCAGTGTAGTGAAAATGGAATCTTCGCATCGCTCGCTACGCTCGCTACGCTCATCCAAAAACGCAAGTCTTTGGACCGATACTCCGATTGCGATGAAACTTTATGGAGGCCTTCGAAATCTCTAAATTTAGAACTGCCACGTTTTTGAGCGCAATCGGGAAATTTTTTCTTATAAAAAACGCAGTTTTACGATTTTTTCGATTTTTTAAAAATTTCTTCGACTTATAACACCTACATGCTTTATCCTATTGTAATGATTTTTTCACAGAACCTTTATTTCATGAATTAATATATTCGTTTTAAATTTTAGCGCAATAGAATAATTATTTCTTATGAAAATTACAATTTTACGATTTTTTATTTTTTTTAGATTACGATTTATTAAAAAAATTAAGTTAATTTTTTATTTTATTTAATTTAATTAAAATAAATCTTCGACTAAGAAATAATTTTTTCACAGAACAACAGAAAATCCGCGTAACACATGGCAGCTCAATGCACCAATTACGCTCATCCAACAACGCGGCGGGACTTAAGCGTTTTTCCTAGTTAATTGGTAATTCCATAGAAATTAAATCAACTTTGATAAAATTATTATATTTTTGGATGAGCGTAGCGAGTGAAGCGAAGATTCCATTTTACTACACTGGAGAAAAAAATCCGGAATGTTTTTTTTTCTTTTTTTTTGTTTGTATTTTTGTGTGTCTGTGAACACGATTCCGGCTAAACCGATACTCCAATTGTGATGAAATTTTCTGGAGACCTTTCAAATCTCTGAACTTAGAACTGCATGATTCGAAAAATCAATCGAAAAATTATTTCTCATGAAATTTGCAATTTTCCGATTTTTTTCGTTTTTCTTTTTTGATTTTGTTTGTATTTTTGTGTGATTGTTAACACGATTCCGGCTAAACCGATACTCCAATTGCGATGAAATTTTCTGGAGGCCTTTGAAATCTTGTAACTTAGAACTGCCACGTTTTTGAGCGCAATCGAAAAATTATTTCTCATTAAAATTGCAATTTTATGATTTTTTTCGATTTTTAAAAAAATTCTTCGACTTATAACACCTACATTCTCTATCCGATTGTAATGATTTTTTCACAGAACCATAATTTTATGAATTTATATATTCGTGTGAAATTTGAGCGCAATCAAAAAATTATTTCTTATGAAAATCGCAATTGTACGTTTTTTTATATTTTTAAAACATTCTTTGACTTATCACACCTACATGCTTTATCCGATTGTAATTATTTTTACATAACCTAATTTTATGAATTTATATATTTTTGTAAAATTTGAGCGCAATCGAAAAATAATTTTTAATGAAAATCGCAATTTTACGCTTTTTTCGTTTAAAAAAACATACGCTCATCCAACAACACGCCTGAAAAAGCGTTTGCGAAGCTTCCTAGTAACAAATAATTTTGCAATGGAACTTGAAAAAGTAATGAGATCACACACATCACAAAAACTTGTAAAAATACTGCCAAACCTTACACACTCAAAAGAAATGAGATCTAAACAAGGGTCAAGCTCATTCTATCCTTCCACATTTGCGCATTCTTAATTCATAAACGTACAGTGTCTCGTAACAGCACCCTTGAAAAGCTTGGTAAAATAGAATTTGCATGATATTACGTTTAAATTAATTAGAAAAACATAACTTTTGGATGAACTATTACGTTTAAATTAATATTGCAAATTCTATTTTGCCAAGCTTTTCAAGGATGCTGTTACGGGACACTGCTCGTTTATGAATTAAGAATACGCAAATGTGGAAGGGTAGAATGAGCTTGGCCCTTTTTTAGATCTCATTTCTTTTGAGTGTGTAAGGTTTGGCTGTATTTTTACAAGTTTTTGTTATGTGTGTGTTAGCTACTGCTCCTGCTTCTATTACGGTCTAATTCGTCAGTTTCAATCGGCCAGCGATTCTGCCCAAACGGGTGGGGCTAGAACGTTCATATTTTACATTGTACATTAAGGTTATAGTGATATAGTGTCTTTTGAAAGAAAAAGTTGAAAAAGTTTGCTGGAAGGCTTCCAAATAAAGGTTTTATTATAAGCCTTTTACAAGAATATAATCAACAAGTAACTATAGTTACTTGACAATGATCACCTATACATTGTTTACAAAAAACAAGTATTTGGACCATGAGATATTTAAATTATATTGTTAATTGGTAATACCATATCAATTAAATCGACTTTGATAAAATTCTTGTATTTTAACAAATAATTTTGTAATGGAACTCGAAAAAGTAATGAGATCCCACATAACAAACAACTTGTAAAAAAACAGCCAAACCTTACACAATCATAAGCAATGAGATCTAAAAGAAATGCCAAGCTTATTTACTCTCCTATATTTTCGCAATCTTCATACATAAATTCACTTTGCCCTGTGACTGTATCCTTGCAAAGCTTGGCAAAACTTTATTTGCACGCAAAAATATGCATTCCAAAAACACACTCCTTGTTGGTAATCAGCATATTTTGACCGAACCACTTGCCCAAATTACAAAACAAAATATAGAGGATTTACAGATAAGGCTGTAGAGTACCTCAATAATGTCCAATATTTTTTTGGATCAAAACCCTCCAAGGTCACGGGGCATAAAGATCGTCCCCATGTCATTCCTTATGGGATATTTTTGCCGATGGGGCCTAGCTCGAAAAATACCAAGTTTGACAATTTTTTTCGGGTCTTGGTGCACCCAATAATTTTTCTGTTAGTTTCTAAATTCATAACTAGTTAGTCTTAATAATATATATTTTTTGAGTTTAGCGTGTGAATACCCCTAGCTCCATCGCATAAAACATTACACATGAAACCAAACATCGATCAACCAAACAACTGAATCAATGCAAATGAGTACACGCGTCATCCGTCAACATAGACCCTTTGAAATGGGATGGCTAAAGCTTCGTCTACACTGATTATAATGATTAAATAAATTAGTATAAACTTTCAATGGAGTTTATTTTTAAAACTGAAAAGATAGACGTTAAATACAACAAAAATAAATACCTCCAAAACCAACTTCAGAGAAAATATGACACTGATTATAGCTGTGAAACCGACGGTGAAACCTTTTCCGATTTACATGTTATTTCCGCTCACTATTATGTTGACCAAGGGCACAGACATTTTTTATTTAAAAACATAAAATACAAATAACAGGAGGAAATAAACAGGAAACCTCCTTCAACTAGGTTTTATAGTTTTGTAACGTCCCCGTCAACAATAAACTAAAAACGTTCGTTATTCCCTGCATCTTCATAACGTTAACGTATAAAGACTATAATAACACTATCATAAATCTGAAGAGAGAAGGAATCAAGTCCCCCAACAAGTCTTTCGTTTTCACAACTGTAAATTATTGTGGATGTGGTTTTTTTATGCTTTTAACAAGTTCAACCTCCGTCTGGGCCCGGGGTAGAATTGGCCCACAGCATGGCTCTGCTAATCGTAAAAGGCGATTGAAGAGAAAAAGTCCTCCTCGCAAACATTAGCTAGTAAGAGGTGAGTATATTACTCCCCGAAACTAGAGGCGAGCTCTGGCAGTCGTCGTCGGTGAACGCTTCCCCTTCCCTTGACGACCTCCCCGGCGACGATGACAATGACACAACGAACGATGACAAAGACGATGACGACCGCGACGTGAGAAACCCCCCTTCCTCCCCTTACATGTGGCTGGTTCTGACCAGCATGGGCCCTCCACCCCATATCCCCTAGGCTAGAGTGATGCATTATGACCTAACGGTTGACGCGTCCTTAATCCAAATAAACTAGGGAAACGCCAAAGTCGTTGTTAAACGAGTGAGTGAGCCATGTGTTGAGTACCCGGTAACATTCTTTAAACGTTGGGTCCCATTTTGTAACTGTTACCCATAATAAAGCAGGCTAATAGTTTACCAAACTTTTTGGTTTACATAACCAAAAAATGCGTTGCACCAACCAAACAGTTTTTTGAGTGTAGGGAGAGGAAAGGGGGGGGTTATCATGTCATGGTCGTCATCGTTTGTTATCATCATCGTGTTATCTTGGCTGTCGTCGTTAGGGTGGTGGTCAAGGTGAGGAGGAAAGGTCCCCGAAACGACTGCCAGGGCTCGCCTCCAGTTACGGAGAGTTAAAATCTTCTATGCTTACGAGCTGATGTTTGCATTTGAGTTGATTGATATTACGCATAAATGATAGGATTTTGAGTTAAGTTGGTGTTACGGCACGTCAAACGAAATGCCACAATGCGCCATATTGCATAATGCGTAAATTCTCTCCACAGCCTGACTTCAATCATTGTTGTTCGTCGTGTTTCAATATTGCTGATTTCAACGTATGTTCCACTCGTTTACGTAATGCGCTTTCATGGCTCAAGGCAAACAACAGATTTTACGGTGACATTGTGATTGACGAGGATGCTCTCTCCCAATTACCTGATAACGGTAACGTGCATGGTATTCTCAAATTCATGCAGGTGGACGCGGTGAAGATGTAAACAAAGTTGATTCGGCAAATGACGTCACCACCAACGGGACTGTAGATTAGGCCTACAACTGTGTATCCCCAACTGTCGCCAGTCAACCATCAAGAACGTATTGATAATGCACAATTGTGCCCAAACCAGTACCCTGTACCGTGGCCCAAGATGGGTGACAGCCCGATAAACGAGTTCACAACAGAGGGTTACATAGTCCAAGCATTCCCAACTCTATTCCCAACTGGAAACTGTGATTTACGAGACACATCTAGGATGCGCCAAACTACAGCTCTGAAATACTTTCAATTTTTTATGAGATTTGGTGACGGTCGATTTGCAAAGGACAGTAGATTTCGATTCTTTGCTCTAAACTCGGTTCTGCGCTGGAATGCCATCAGCCAGGGAAATGTTCCTAGTTGGCTAAAGCGCCCTTATAGCCGAAATGTGGGAGACGTGGGTTCAATCCCCTGGTCGGGAAAGATTTTGTAATTTCTAGAATGAATTTAAAAATTTATTAAACATGTTTTGAAATATAACGCAGTGTAGTCTATCATCTGTGACAATAATATGGAAAACATAGCCAGTATACGAGGAACGTGTAAATATTGCAAGGTTTACTCAATCTCCGAGCGGAATTTGGGGGTACCTTGACGGCAACATTCGATATACCTTAGGCACGGCATTTCACAGCCAGGCAAATAACAAACAAAAATATTTTTTCAAATACAAAACCATTGTCGTTAAAATAATTCCTACACATTGGCAGCCTATTTTTCAATTTATTATTTCTTGTAGGTTTAAAACTTTAAATCGCAATGGATCTAGCTGATTTTGTTAGCAGTACTCAGTAAACTCCTACCGGATGTCTGTTTAAAATTTCAACGCAATCTGTTCTGCGATTCGGCTGATTTTCGACGTACAGATCCACACACACACACACACACACACACACACACACACACACACACACACACACCCTCACATACACACGCACGCAGACTAACGATTGACCGCCATTTAAGGCTGTTGTAATCAG
Organism: Sweltsa coloradensis; assembly: GCA_024449915.1. Classification (NCBI taxonomy): domain Eukaryota; kingdom Metazoa; phylum Arthropoda; class Insecta; order Plecoptera; family Chloroperlidae; genus Sweltsa; species Sweltsa coloradensis. The sequence continues at coordinate 4,003,885 of JAMZAV010000002.1, read as the reverse complement.
GGTAGGGTCAAAACCTTAGAAGTCCATGAAAGTTGGCTGAATGAAAGAGTACCTTTAATACAACACCGAAATTTTTTTTTTTTTTTTGGTCGGGTCATAACCTCACTATCGGCTATTATATGTCGTTTTTTTGACAATAGTGTAGCCAGCACAGATAGTGCAAAATTAAATTTTGTGAATCGGTTTTCTGGATATAGTTTCTTAAAACCTTTAGCTACAACTTCAACTATAAGGACAAATAGATTTCTGAAATATCAGTAGGTTTACGATTTTTTTTGCCAGACGATACAAAAATCCAAAAAATATATATTTGTACCGTTTGACAAAAAAAATCGTACACCAACTGTATTTTCAGAAATCGTTTTGTCCATATAGTTGAAGTTGTAGCTAAAGGTGTAAAGAAACTGTTTCCAGAAAACCGATTCTCAAAAATTAATTTTGCAATAACTGTGCTGGCTACACTATTGTCAAAAAAACAACACATAATGGCCAAAAGTAAGGTTACGTCCCGCCCAAAAATGTTTTTCCCTTTTTTTTCCTGTTTTTAGTAAGGCCCTCTTTCATTCAGAAAACATTTCAGCCGTGTTTCTTCAACTTTCAAATTATCGGCCAGAGGTGGTACAATAGCCAAGACTTAATTCCTTGAATTCGCATAAGACTGTAGACATAAAACTGTAGACACACCTTTGTTTCAGGCTTGCCGGTGGCAGGCATAGGCATGCGCAGAGATTTTCTAATGTGGGGCTACAGGGCAGTTTCAGACCTAGGACATAATCATGGGTGGCTTCGCCCCCCATAAATAAGCACCGCAGGCGAAATTTTTTGAGGTATTTAGAGTGCATTTGGTGTGTTTTAGTGTTCTGTTTTGCTAGTTCTCATATTCAGTGGTAAATAAAATCTACAACTTAGATTGATTAATTATGTGATATTAATTCTCCTTCGTGAGTAAGGTTATCTAAATAACACGCGCTCCAATCCCTTTGAACGCCTGGCGAATACTCTTAAGCTGCGCAACTAGATGCATATTTTATTACCTCCACTGTAACGAGAGATTATCAACGTTAGCTCGACATAACTGATTCAATAAGGCATAAAACAAGAATACTGGGACTTGCAGGTAGATACTTTTACAATTTTAACTACGTAAAACCACTTATTGCCGGTCGCTGGTACAGAAAATACACTATTACACTATTCTGACTTCATGACCTAATTAATTAAATTAATCATTAAGAGTTTAAATTAACGGTCAAGCTCTATTTAAATACAAATTTTAACAGTTACAAGTCGACCGACCAATATTGAAATTTTAAATATTTGGTGGAGGTGCCGGTCCAGCAGATAAAAATTCATAATCGTTGAATTATATCATTATAATCGTAACAGTCGTCATGAAATTTATCATTTCATATTTCAAAACATATATTCAACAGTTTTAAGTGTAACGGGTCAATATTACTACGAGTCCAACGGCAAATAATAAAACGGACACATTTGGTGGAGGCGCCGGGTCTAGTATAGCGGCTATATTGACACGCGGTAACGTGCACACGGTGTTCATCATGTTCCGCTGTAGAGTGTGACTCATTCGGCAAATAAATTGTATTTGGACAAATTACCCTTTTACAAATATACAAATAAAATCACAACTGTATAGGACATCATACAATTTTTTTAAACTAGGAAAACGCTAAAGTCCCGCCGCGTTGATGGATGAGCTTTTTTTAAGTTTTTAGTCTGCGTGGGATATCTTTACTTTTGCAAGTGCTTTGTTGCTTTGTTTTGCTGCCCACGCATTGTAGGTGATTGTTGTCAAGTTTCTATTGTTACTTGTCAATTTGTTATTATTTAGCATTAAACACTTATATTAAAAGCTTTATTTCTATGGATTCTGGGTAACTTTGTCAACTTTTTCTTTCAAAAGGTACTACATCACCATAACCTTAATGTCCATGTGAAATATGAACGTTGTAGCCCCACCCGTTTGGTCAGAATCGGCCCAAATGTCACGAAAATATAATAAACAATTAATGTATTAATTAATTAACCGAGAGAGAGAGAGAGAGAGAGAGAGAGAGAGAGAGAGAGAGGCGGGAGGAATGAAGAGAGAGTGTGATATTTGATATTTGATATTTATTGGCTTAAAGGCGTGCTACATAGGGCTATGGAGCCCCTTTAATTGTAGCCAACCTCTATAATATACATGTATTGGTACATAGTATGGTCACATATGAAATATACAATATGATGTTATAAGTTATGCGTAATAAGAGTATACTAAATCTAATACAGATATTAACTCCATCAGCTTCGTGCATCAGCTAGTAATTAGAGTGTCGTCTGTTGACAAGCCGAAGAGCATTATACCTTATTGTCTATTCTATCGTGCACCTACATAATGCCGTCATAGTGCGAGGCGTAATCAAATCAGGGAAGAGAAGAGAAGTAGGTCGGAGACGGAAGACAACGCGACAAGGATAGAGGCTCGGATCAGATGGATATATAGCTACTCAATACAACGTGATTCGTTCGCTACAGGCACATTGCTAAGTAGATAACGTTTATTTGGTTATTTATCAGTTTGAATCAGGGCTCGAATTTAACGCTCGCCCGGTCGCCCGAGGCGAGTGATTTTTTTGGTGAGCCGTAACATAAATTGCGTACATTAATTTTCAAACTACGCGGTCAACAAATATGTGTCGGTATTTACAAGGAGTTGATCACCCCAACAAGAAACAGAAACCTAATCCTACTGCAGACAATGCAAAATATGAGAAGAATCGTGTGCGCCTTTTTCAAGAACGCTGGCTAACAGAACACACGTGGCTACGTTTTGACCAACAACTAAATTCGATGTTTTGTTCTGTTTGTGAGATACCTAACGTAGGAGATAAACACGGTCCATTTGTAAAGGGTAGCCAAATATTATGTAATTAATTAATACAGTATTACAAAATTACGTATTTAAGTTAAAGTAGTACTAGTAGTGGTTTGGAGTAGGAATACGGACTAGTGTTTTTAATTTCGGACTAGTAAATTTACAAGAGCACTCGCCCAAAATTCGAGCCCTGGTTGGAAATGAAACATTCGTGGATACTAATATAATATTATCCGACCGTTTACGAAACAATGAAGTCTGGTGGATCCCACCAAACTCTTGGGTTCACGGCTAGCCAAGCCTGACAAATAATATAAAGCTAAAATATACTCTTATCAGAGATGTCCATTGACATTCAATGTGAGGTTACGAGTTGCACAATCACGAGGTATGTATCTCGCCTGTGGCTGGGTTGTCAGCATAGGCTTGCTTGGTACCCCATGCGGTTTCGTCTCCGAGTTTCACGATTAGCTCGAACTACACGGACGACGACTTCGAGCTCAGAATCAATAACATCAAAGGAGGTGTAAAATTCACAAGAAAAAACAAGACGCCTCTTAACGTGATAATTGGAAAATGTTTATACCTTTGTGAAAGATCTTAATATTTAAAACAAAAAGCATCTTCGTTGACATTCTACGTTTTAACAAGGCTACGATTTTAATTAAAGCATAAGACTTATTATTCTTAATCATCCGGTACCGACCTAATTAACAGCTAATTAAACCTAACCCAATTAAAGTATCACTCACACACAGAGTATAATTAGTCTACCCGTGTAACCTGGGCCCTAACTGTGGACCGGTAACTTTTAACAAATTATATTATTTTGAAGGTGAAAAGTGGAATCGACCTTCTTATATGGATGAATATTTCATATAAATAAATGAATCAATGTTAATGTTATCAAAGTTTACTGAACGTAATTGGTAATAATATCTGGTTATGTAATGCTACGTATCATGTGCACGTGACCTGACCTGACCAATAGGAACACACGTAACGACGCCGAACACTGTGTACCCGGCTGACATGCACAGACTATCTATATAGTGCGCGGCCGGTGCCAACTGCCATTAGATCACCTACACGTGACCTGTCCGGACGAGCCCCCAGTATCTCCATACCAGGCTGGGCCACAGTGACTTCGAACCATCATTCGCGTACAAGGTAAGAGTAGTGAATTTAATATTCTACAAACAATTGAGTACTTGTACATGTGCATGGAGGTATAGTGTGAAGGTACCAATTAACGCAATTATTTAGTGTTACAAAATTCACTTTGATTTTTCTTTCGGACATTTATTATTATTATTTAAGTCCAATTATAAATTTGGTGATAGTTAGGTAATATCTCCGTGTATAAAAAATAACTTTCGATAATCACTGATTAATTTATGTTGTTTTGAGACGAGTTTAATAATAGGCCTATTATACTTGTCGAGACAACTAGTTTGGGCTATGAACTTGAATGTCTCATTGTCTTAAAGGCCCAATCAAGTTTTGGTTCTGATGGGCATGTAATTCAAAGGCATACTCTTAGTTGGTGATTAAAACAAAAAGAGAGAGAATCGGCCGAGTAGATGCGAATATATAATCATAAACGCAAAGACGTGCGTTGCGGGTTGGTTTTCCTTCCGTGACGTCACTGGGGGGGGGACTGACTGTACGAGCCACGGCAGGCGTCTCGCGCGCGCGTGGCCGGACAGTAGGCCTACCACTACGTGGTCGACAGCCACGGACGAGAGTGGCCGTGTAATGGCTGGTAAGCACCTTATAGCTTCGAACCGACGTATTCCGAGAAAGAAATAAACGAACTAGAAAAACGTAAAACACAGCAAGCAGAAGCCCTTATCCCTCGGTGTCTGTCCGATAAAAAGAGAGCAATCGTAATTTTGTGGTGAGATTGTTGTCAAAAGTTTTTCACATGCAGCCTTTTCCAGGTCACCAACAGCTTGTCCGCGTTGAAGAATGATGAAGTCATTTATTTCCCCGATCGAATGTCCATTATACTATACTGTATGTTACGAATTTGGCACATAAGCCTGGTGAGTCATACTGGCCATCTCCACACCACCAGTGTCCATCCTCTGAACTGTTTAGACGGGCATATTCTTTGTCTCTCTGTACTGACCAAGTATGCAATATAGCAGGCCGCATGTGCTTTTTCACGTGTTTATAAAACGTGGTAGCCGTAGTACGAGAAAGCTTCAGGGCATTGGCAAAACACTTGAATGAAGTGAAACTAATCCCACAAGTATAAATAGCGGCATTTATATTCACAGCACCTACATGGTTATGCCCAATCTTGGGCAGAGATTTCCATTCTCTGTTATGGCCACCGTGGCATAAAGTTGAAACTACTAACATGTATCCAGAAAAATACTTTTTTAGCTGTATAATGGGTACTAGTCCACATTCCTGACAGAAATGAAAAAGTGTTGACAAACACTGCCAAAACACAAAAAATATATTGACAGATGATTTGTCATTATTTCCGTAAACATCGGTGTCTGTGTCCGTATAAATAAATAAATAAATAAATAAATAAATAAATAAATAAATAAATAAATAAATAAATAAATAAATAAATAAATAAATAAATAAATTTTATTTAGAGTGTACCCACTCAGTTATATAACTGATTTTCAGTGGGGGACTTTAAACCAAAGCGACCAAGCCAACCCTGCAGGCCCCGACGCAATCGACGAGTGAGCGATAGCCGATAACCAACCAAAGATCGATATTTTTAATAGGAAATATAGCAATCAGTGGTATGGACAGTGCGAACACCCGCGAATCAACGCCAGAATCAACAAGGCCGATTCAGAACAACTATGAAATGTATTATGTGCTTCGTTGCAAGGACGGCTCCAAAGTCACTGTTTACAAACTCCTAAGACAAGAACTAATGGACCTAAGTCCAAATCAGAAGTTAAAAAACTTCTGACTTTAGCGGGAATCGAACCCTGGACCTTCTGCATTGGAAGCAGATATCAGTTTCTGTGTCATAATCTTCATCTTCTTCTTCTGAGCTGTCTAGTCTGTATTCTTCATCGATGTCGTTTTTACAAAATGAATCATCTATTGTCGACCGAAAACTTTCCGTACTTAACTCACACAGAATTTCCACTTCGCGCGTTATTTTCGTTAGGGTTATTAGGAATAACATTTTCCTCCATCTTAGGTTCGTTTTATATCACAATCCTCTTTTAACTTTGGTAAGGTGTATTTTCTTTTCTTATGAGAGCTGGTACGCAATGAGGAAGAAGATGGTTCAGGATTATGTCCTTCTTTCTTTTTACTTTCTACATACTGCGACTTGCGAAGTTTTGAGGTTGATGCTTGTGAGGAACCGCGCAATTTTAATGAAGGGATCGCTTTTTTATTTTAATACAATCCAGAAATTAAAAAAAAGTCCGCCCCGACCGGGACTCGAACCACGGATCTCCCACATTCCAGGCGAGCGTCTTAACCCCTAGACCACCAGGACGGGTACATTTTAATCTCTGAATTGTAGTTGCATTATACATCTGAATGAATTTTTAATTTCTGGATTGTATTAAATAAAAACAATTACAACTACGCGAGTGTTTCCCAACTAACCAAATCGAGAAAGAATGGATCGCTGTTTCTAGCAAAGTGCGTTTTCTTTTCACGTTTGACAATAATGCTTTTGAGTTTATGTGTTATTTCAAAATCTTCGTCCTGAAGTGATCGGAACACACACGTGTGTTGTCGTTCGGTTTAAAGTTATCTCTGTTTGATTCGGATAAGCCACTGTCGGTAAAGTTTCGGGGATTTTTCACTCCGCGGAAATCTATGAAATGATAGACTCGAACCCGGCAAACGCTCGTTTTTACACCCGTATACACAACAATTATCCACCATTGTTAAAGTAAAATAACAAATTGTATGACGATACTGAAGACTTTGCTAAAGAACATACACACACCTTCAAACGCCTCTCTCGATTGACAGGCACGCGCGAAGTGGTGCTAGGAGGGTGCGTGCCCGCCCGCCGAAGAGCATTCCCCCCCAGTGACGAGGCGGCTAGGCGCGCCGAGTGCAACAAAAGCGAGGATACCACCAAACATGTGAACCTACGCATTGGGGACACATCCAAACTTGTTTCAAAGATGTCATTTTATAACATATCAAAAGTAATTCGAAACCTTTTCTGGGCCTTTAACTCCATTGAGTTTGACAGTTGGTGCCACGCGCGTGTTCTCACGTCGCAGTCTTTTAGTTTTTAGTAACTGACCAATGAGAACGCTTCAAAACAAGAACAGAGTGTCGGATAAGTAATACGTTTATGTTGAAATTGTTGTTCTGATGTACGTGGACACTTACCTATTTTATTTTGTTGAAACCAGATCGATATGACTTGTCATCGACGAGATTTCGTTTAGAAATTAGAATTCAATTATTTTGTAAATGAGATGAGATGAGTTTTAGATGAATTTCTCCCCAGAGAAAAAGTGAAATTAAATATGGCATCTTAACTATTGTCAAAGCTCGAACCAACATGGGTCGCCACTTTGAATGGGTGTCACTCATTTGTCGTAGGGTTAGTCTGGGTCACGTACTGTTTAGTTCGAGCCGAAATGTTGTTTCAAGTGACGGTATGAAAGACAGATAGATTTACTTGTGCAATTCTAGACTACAATGACAAATCATCTCACGAGTGTATTACATGTCAAGTTTAGAAAAAAGACCTAATCAACGCGAAAAGTGAATTACGCGAACTGTACTTCGTTCTTTTTATGTAGTAGAAATACGTTATTAACGAGCCTTCTTGTGCGTAGATGTATTTGTAACGGCTACAATTGTTCATAATATTTAAAGTTAAAAATTTCATCATTATTCAAACAATAAACATTAATTAATCGTTGGTTTCATCTTCACGATTCATATTTACGTTTAGTGGCGTCAAGCTAAAATAATTGTATGAAGGTAGGGACGAGAGACACGTATTTTATTTACATATTATTTTGAGTATTTAGTATCCAAGAATTTTGGAGTTTTAGGCCTAATGTTCCGCTACCGTGATTTGTTTGGTATTACAGCATATCTCTGACATAATTGCTTGACATATTATACGAAAGATTTTGGTAATTATGAAAGATTACACAATGCTAACACAGCATTGTTGGAGTGCCTATTTATTAAATTATCTTGATTGTTTTTATGTTATATGTTTGTTAGTGTTAGCTTTTGTTCCTTAATAAATTGTTTTCAGTGGAATTGATATTTGGCGATTCGTTGGTAAAACGGGGACGTATCATACATAGGCCTATCAATAGCCAAATTATAAATACCATAGTATGCTATAATCATACACAGATAATATAATATCAATTATAGAAGAGTGACGATCAATAACTAAGATAACAAATCAAATCAGAATGAATATCGGTTATATTACTTAGTAGGTAGACTCTCATTACATCTGTTGTTTTTTTCCAAATCAAGTAACCATCATCTTATAATATTATTAAGGTGAAGGAAGAATAAAGTAAAATAGTAACAAGAGTGAAGTCAAGAAATTCTATTGAAAAGTAATATGCTTCGTTTATCGTTTAAAATATTTTCACGATTGTAAACGAGTTTAGTTTTGTGATGTGATGCGGGACGTCGTCGCTATCAGTCAGGGTGACTGGGTCAACTCTGTGTGTCATGTTACCTGATGTTGTACACATCATCTAAACTCAATGGCATAATAATAAGGCGATGTCATTGACATCACGCAGCTGGGCTAAACTATTTATAACGACTGTCATGTAGATTTACCCGAGTGGTGCTCAAACCAACACCGCCCTGCTCTAGCCACTGCATTGTGCCGCAAGTATTTTCTTTACTGAAACTGTGATTTCATATTCTTGCATTCCATAGGCAATTAATTAATAAACAAATTGCAATAGTGTTGTTTAGTGGAGAACATTACAGATTGGGTGGATTTGACTAAAAAGCGGAAACCCTAATCTTTCCTTATAAGTGTGTACCGTTTGTTACAGCAAACACCACATCATGTTGGATGAAGAGGAACTTGATTGTATTCCAGCGAGCAAGAGTCGGACCACTTCTCTTCAAGTTCGAGTATCTCTGACGTCACATCTGCTGTGAACGTCACCCAGAGCAACACACCAGGTAAGAGTTATTGACAAACTGATACATTACCGACCAGGATCAATATCAACTTCTTATCACATCGTAAATGTTTCGCTGTCTGAAAGTTGCAATATATAAATCAAAATAAATTTGACAAACTCATGAAATATTCTGTGTGTTTTTAGAATGCTAACTAACTAATAATTTGATTGCATAATATTGTTATTTATTATAGCTAAACTGTTCCTCACATTTCAAATGTCATCATTGTTTCCACACAATCAGGTCATCAACATAACAAATAAGAATAAATTAAGCGAAGTTTAGTCTCTGGAAATGTCGGTAGGTAGAGCCGGAGGTCCTGGGTTCAAGCCACAGTTCCAGCTGCATATGTTGTTCACTGTTTTATTGCCAGACTCGGCGTTTCTTCCTCATCTTTTCGTTCCACTAATTTACAGCTCCCTGTTCTATCTTCCCTCACACTTTCTACCCACAATCTCCTACACAATCTACTCGATCATTTCAACGCTAAGAAACATGTTCCAGATGTTTAACATGTGAGTTGTGTGCAGTGTACATTGTACAGTTGACATGATTTCTGTCTGCACTAAAATACTTAACTCATCAATTAAACTTGAGCACTAATTATAATATAATTTAATGAATTGTTTGGGCCTATATGATTATAAAGGTGAGATTGTGACACTAAAATAAAAAACGAATGATGAACGTGAACTGTATAAATTAAATATAACAAATCTCCTGCGATTGTGTTAACAGCATGTTGTTCTGTTACAGCTGATACCTCGCCCCGCATCGCAAGGAGATTGTGTCTTCACCAGAGTCCTTAAAGCAACAGCAACGAAGAAGATGAAGATAAGAATGTGAAGAGGAGTGATTCGGTCCCGGAAATAAGTTCAGCATCAAGATTACTTGAGCCATCCAGGTGTGTTCATAGAGGGTAGTAGACAGTGATTCGCCCTATAGGGCCTAGCTTCAACCCTAGCTACAATACACGGCCTAGGCTTAGTCTTAACCCTCCAGTCTGTTATCTGTAATATCATAGTCAGTGCTCTAATTAGATATTAAGAAGAATACTTAAACAAACTTACATAGGAATAATAAAACGTTTACACGAGGACCTCAGACAACTGAACTTCGAGATCATGAACAGTGTTTGTTGCTAAGATCAGAATAAATTAAATAAATTATATCAAGCCATATTGAACAGGTCTGCTTCCCTGACGTCGTATATTGAAATAACCCCTCGTTGATTCCCAACCTTGAGGCTAGTAGTCTATATTTTACCGATCTGAGTTCACCATGGCCTAAGTGACGACGACACTGTCACCTGTTGACCGTGAACCGGCGACCTTTGTGTTGTGCGGGTGAAATCTTCCTGGTAGCCGAGTGGTCCCACCCTAGCGACCAGCTAGCCTCCGTTGGTCGGTCTCCCTGGCCCTCGTGCGTCGGCCCACTGTTGTGCTCATGTGTAACCGTGTCCACTCGCTTAGTCACCATGGTGCGCGTAGAGGGGTACACTGTCGACTACGTAAACCTAAGGTGGCTCAATCGGAGTCAATCCGGATGAGTTTTTTTACTTAGAGCAGTACTTAGGGAAGATAGTAATCTCAACGACGAATGTCATCTCGGAACGTCAGGTGATGAGCCCATTACGAAGTGCTTAATTTCACTGGTTTGATCTGCTGCCGGACTTAGTGCATTCCTTCCTTTATGGTGGCGTGTATTTTCTTTGGCCAGAGGTCTTACCATTGTATTAAGTATTTCAACAATGGTGTGCTTTTAGCTAAGTTTCAATTTATGCTGTATAGCTTGTTGGATGCCTGGTTCTGCTTTGTGTCTCGCTTTGGCTTTCAGGGTACTGTTGTTGCAGCCCATTATCAAGAGAATATATGCGAGACACCGTCGACTACATACATCAAGACGGCTCAATCCGGGTGAGTTGACAATGGTCTTAAGTGTCATACTTGAGGCAGGGTTTTGTATGTAAGGTTCTGTAGGATACTTAAACTAACTAACCTAGGAATAATAAAACGTTTACATGAGAACCTCGACAACGAACTTCGAGACAGAACAGTTTTTTGCTAAGATCAGAATAAATTAAATAAATTATATCAAGCCATATTGAACAGGTCTGCTTCCCTGACGTCGTATATTGAAATAACCCTCGTTGTTTCCAACCTTGAGGCTAGTAGTCTATATTTTCACCGATCTGAGTTCACCATGGCTAAGTGACGACGACACTGTCACCTGTGACCGTGAACCGGCGACCTTTGTGTTGTGCGGGTGAAATCTTCCTGGTAGCCGAGTGGTCCCACACCCCTAAGCGAACCAGCTAGCCTCCGTTGGTCGGTCTCCCTGGCCCTCTGGTGCATGGCCCACTGTGTTGCTAGTACCGTGTCCACTCGCTTAGTCACCATGGTGCGCGTAGAGGGGTACACTGTCGACTACGTAAACCTAAGGTGGCTCAATCGGAGTCAATCCGGATGAGTTTTTTTTACTTAGAGCAGTACTTAGGGAAGATAGTAATCTCAACGACGAATGTCATCTCGGAACGTCAGGTGATGAGCCCATTACGAAGTGCTTAATTTCACTGGTTTGATCTGCTGCCGGACTTAGTGCATTCCTTCCTTTATGGTGGCGTGTATTTTCTTTGGCCAGAGGTCTTACATTGTATTAAGTATTTCAACAATGGTGTGCTTTTAGCTAAGTTTCAATTTATGCTGTATAGCTTGTTGGATGCCTGGTTCTGCTTTGTGTCTCGCTTTGGCTTTCAGGGTACTGTTGTTGCAGCCCATTATCAAGAGAATATATGCGAGACACCGTCGACTACATACATCAAGACGGCTCAATCCGGGTGAGTTGACAATGGTCTTAAGTGTCATACTTGAGGCAGGGTTTTGTATGTAAGGTTCTGTAAGGATACTTAAACTAACTAACTAGGAATAATAAAACGTTTACATGAGAACCTCGGGACAACTGAACTTCGAGATCAAGAACAGTGTTGTTGCTAAGATCAGAATAAATTAGATAAATTATCCAGCCATATTGAACAGGTCTGCTTCACAAAGTCAGTGCACTAATTAGATATTAAGAATAGTAATTTAACAAACTTACTTAGGAATATTAAATGAGGACCTCAGACAACTGAACTTCGAGATCATGAACATTTGTTGCTAAGATCAGATATAATTAAATAAATTATATCAAGCCATATTGAACAGGTCTGCTTCCCTGACGTCGTATATTGAAATAACCCCTCGTTGATTCCCAACCTTGAGGCTAGTAGTCTATATTTTACCGATCTGAGTTCACCATGGCCTAAGTGACGACGACACTGTCACCTGTGACCGTGAACCGGCGACCTTTGTGTTGTGCGGGTGAAATCTTCCTGGTAGCCGAGTGGTCCCACACCCCTAAGCGAACCAGCTAGCCTCCGTTGGTCGGTCTCCCTGGCCCTCTGGTGCATGGCCCACTGTGTTGCTAGTACCGTGTCCACTCGCTTAGTCACCATGGTGCGCGTAGAGGGGTACACTGTCGACTACGTAAACCTAAGGTGGCTCAATCGGAGTCAATCCGGATGAGTTTTTTTACTTAGAGCAGTACTAAGAAAGTTATTGTATTGTATATGATAGAAATCTCAACGACGAATGTCATCTCGGAACGTCAGGTGCTGTAGGATGAGCAGTACTTAGGAAGTTATTGTATATGTTTGTGTTAGTAATCTCAACGAGGAATGTCATCTCGGAATGCCAGGTGCTGTAGAATAGCATAACATAACGAAGTGCCTAATTTCTCTGGTTTGATCTGCTGCCAGACTTAGTGCATTCCTTCCTTTATGGTGGCGTGTATTTTCTTTGGCCAGAGGTCTTACCATTGTATTAAGTATTTCAACAATGTTGTGCTTTTTGCTAAGTTTCAATTTATGCTGTAGCTTGTTGGATGCCTGGTTCTGCTTTGTGTCTCGCTTTGGTTTTCAGAGTAGACCTGCAAAGTTAAACGGGCCGGCCCGTCAAGACACTTGATTAAGAACACTGAGACGAGTAGCACCGCCCCGTCCGACGCGGCTCTAGCGGAGACACCATGAGGGAGCTCCACACGCGGCGGCCAGACTTTGCGGGGCGACCTGGCGACCCAGACCGTGAACTAGATCCAGCAGAGTTGACGGAGGCAAACAGGACCAGACAGTAAGTATCAGAGTACTAGTATTAATTCTTTCTTTGTTGCGTTTAAATGCTTAACAATATTTTATCACTAGTGAAGCAGCTGTGTCTCTCTCCATGTCCTCTCAATGCGCTGTGCCATCTTACTAATTAATGTTAATGTATCATTGATATTTTAATTGTTCTTGTGTATATTTGGGCAACTACTTATTCCAAACTTAGCAGTTTATCTTGGCGTTCAATGTCGACAACTTTAATAAATTCATTATAACAATATATTCAGACTTGTTCTTGCTTTAAATGAGATAACAACCAAAATCAAACGATTGCCCAGTATCATACTCGATTGATGAATTATACACTTCAACTGTCTAAATGTCTAAAATTATTTTGGGTACCCGCACACCACTATAGTAATTTGTTTTGTGTTTTACTTGCTATGTTGAGAACTAATTGTTCTAGAGATTCTAGACCAGGATAAAGTTGTACTTATGACTTATACTTGTTCACAGGAAGAGGAGAGCAGGAGAGGTCAACCCATCCGTCAATGAAAACCTCAAGACATCAGAGAAGACATCTGTGACATCGTGACGAACAATATTAGTTTTAAGTATTTTGATTATTTTAATAAATTCAATTCAATTTAATTTAAATGTTTATCAATTTAATTCAATTAATGTTTATTAATTTCATTCAATTAATGTTTATTAATTTCATTCACCAATTAATGTTTATCAATTTAATTCAATTCACGTTTATCAATTTACTTTCAATTGTAATTTTTTTTTTGTGTTTTGTTTTGTTTTTTATTTTTTTATAATCGTAATCCAACCGTGCAGCATTGTTTAGAATTTGCCTACCTATGTTGGGTAGATATTTACCTATTCGGCAAATCAAGTTAAGATGTTAATTAATCTCAAATTAATCACACTAATCAAAGGATATTATCTAGTTTGCACTTTTCCTTGCATCTGCTTAAGATTCTTGAATCAACGGCGAACTCTGTTATTATAACAATTATGTTTACACAGCACAGTACTACTGTAGAAATGGCTAGAATGTTGTAGTAGGCCTATTTGTTTTGTAGAAGTGTGATAGTAGTAGTATTAGTATAGTAGCTAGTTATAGTTAAGTAGTTTAGTGGTAGAAGTAGCTAATATTAGTATTGTTAGTATAGTAGCTATAGTATGGTAGAAGTTTAGCTTGAAGCTGGGGCCCCAGCTTCAAGATTGACTTGCTCGAAGTGGAAGAGTATCGTGCTGTTGATACTAGTTCACTCATAAATTATAAGCTTTACGAATTAATAGACACGACACAATGATGCACGGTTTGATTACGATTCAGGCGAGGAATTGGGCGGCTATATGGGGATGGAGGAGGCCGTTAGTTAGTTAGTTAGTTTTGATTAGTTTGATTAGTTTGATTAGTTTGATTAGTTTGATTAGTTTGATTAGTTTGATTAGTTTGATTAGTTTGATTAGTTTGATTAGTTTGATTTGTTTGATTAGTTTGATTAGTTTGATTAGTTTGATTAGTTTGATTAGTTTGATTAGTTTAGTTTGGGGGGTAACTCCGATCGCGTCCGATGAGCTAACAAGATCTGCAAGAACTGTATATCTTTGAAGCCATCACGTGCCCCCTGGGTAACGCTAAATGATCGGACAGTACCACCTACTACACCTACTGATCCGAGCTGGATCTCTACACCTACTGATCCGAGTTGGATCTCTACACCTACTGATCCGAGCTGGATCTCTACACCTACTGATCCGAGCTGGATCTCTACACCTACTGATCCGAGCTGGATCTCTACACCTATTGATCCGAGCTGGTGTTAGTATGTTTACACAGCACAATACTACCGTAGAAATGGTTAGAATGTTGTAGTAGGCCTATTTGTTTTGTAGAAGTGTGATAGTAGTAGTATTAGTATAGTAGCTAGTTATAGTTAAGTAGTTTAGTGGTAGAAGTAGCTAATATTAGTATTGTTAGTATAGTAGCTATAGTATGGTAGAAGTTATCTTGAGGCTGGAAGCTGGGGCCCCAGCTTCAAGATTGACTTGCTCCAGGTGGAAGAGTATTGTGCTGTTGATACTAGTTCACTCATAAATTATAAGCTTTACGAATTAATAGACACGACACAATGATGCACGGTTTGATTACGTTTGAGGCGAGGAATTGGGCGGCTATATGGGGATGGAGGAGGCCGTTTAAAAAAAAAAAAAATGTAATGTAATGTAATGTGTACTGCTGCAAAGACACTTGTCAGTTATCTGATATTATGGCTTTGTTAGCAGATAAGAATTTTCAAATCACATTCTTTTTTTGTAAATATAATTGTATTGAAGGGAATCAAGCACGTTTTTCAATTTTTTCAAATACGCAATTAAGTATAAAAATAGTGAATGGAATAATTTGAAACCTGGCTCAGTAGAAAATCAAAACAATTTTACATTTAAATCTTACTGATCCGTCACACAGCAAATATTTCCGCTTCAAAATAATATATTAAAAAATCTTCAGTTTCACCAAACACACTAGTATGTAAACACAGCCATCAACGTTGAATGGTGTGCAAGGTGGAACTGAAATTTCAAATTAGTTTGAGAAAGGCAATATTTATCATGAGCCTGCTCAGAAAAATTTGGTAAAAATTGTTTTGATGATTTACTAGAGCCAGGGTTCAACTCTATTCACGAAATTTTTACTAGGTTGCGAATAAAAAAAAAAATCACAGTTGATCACCTTAATCTATATTAAATACGTACAATTATTAATTAATTTGTGCAGTCTTTCAAGGCCGAATGATGTTCGAATGTACCTCGTGCCTAATTTATAGTTTAATTAAAAATATTTGACGTTTCGTGAAGATTGCATCCCACTTAACAAAAACTTTTTCAAAAACGTAACAAAGTTTTTTAAGCCAATGCATTAAGTTGTAAATAAACTATGTTTAAAGCACTCTGGCCCTAATTGTTGTCCTTTGTAAATAAGTGTTATCCTCCTTTGTACTGAATGTGATGACTTAAAATAAATTAATACATACAAATAATCTCTGCTTTTATGTTATTGGCTTGATCATAGTGAATAATAAAAATGTACGTTTTATTACAAACCGCAGATTTTAAAACTTTAAACCAAAGGTATTTATTCAGATAATGAACAATATAATTTGTCTTTTTCAGGATTCCTGTTATCTTCTTCTGTTTGCAGCCTTAAATATACTATTAAATAAATAAATAAAATAAATAACCTTGGTTTTAAGATTACCAATTGTGTGATAAATTAAAATGTAAAGCCAGGTTTAGAATATCTTGAACACGTGTTCTATTTAAGTAAAGTATTTGACATTCTCCTGTACTTAAGTACAAGGAACAAGGCACAAAGAATAAATATTTGTATCTATAGTTGTAAATGGGAAGATAAGTTATTATGGTTGTCTCCTTAAGACTGTGAACATTCATAATCATATTGTTTCAAATTAAGTTCCTATAATGTTGAATATTCATATTATAATATGTGTTTAGTTAATAATATTTACACCTACTGTTTTGTATTATTATTAATACATAACTTTCTGAATAAATAAATTAAATGTTATGTTTGTAACATAAATGTTATGTTGGGTATTTTAAATGACTTATTGAAATATTTTTTTGTTGTGTATGTTGTTGGACACTAATGTGATCGGGCCACAAGAAATACAAAATCCAAATCATTCAAGTCTGACCTCTAGTAGGCCTACTTATTGGACAAATCCTTGTAATCCCTTGATGAGTTCCCACCCTTCCACTTGAGTTGGTGACGTACGTTTTTAATAAAAACAATATTAATGTATTTGTATATTGTAGTTGATACTTTGTTAGTTCGTATTAAAACTTGTGTATTTTGATTTTGTAGTACCATTGACTGGTAGCAAACAATTCAAGAGTACGTACATGACCTATAAATAGGGTCAGTGTTTCCCATAAAATACCGGTAGTAGCCGCTTGCCCAGGCTATTGGGCTAACAAATTAATCAAAATAAATATCCACAGCCTACAAACACTGCAGCTGTAATAAAATTGAAATCTTGTCTACGCTCATCCAAAAGCTGTGTCGTATATAGCTAATGACTTGCCCCTCTACCCCCTTGACCAGACTTTGTTGGGGGGGGGGGGGGTGCATTGCCTACCTAGTTTCTACACAACTAAATGTTCCCAGTATAAAACGGTGCCACATAAAATAAAACATTGCTTCATCAATTGAGCCTATACCCAATAAGCACAAAGGACGATATTTTACTTCGATCCAATACAACAATGTTGTACTATTGAACTATTGATTTCATACTTTGGTTGTAATATGTTTTGTTATTTTATTTCTTTCTGTAAACATGTTCTATGTATTGATTAGTACGCTGGACCCCAGTGATCATACAGTGTTAATTGTCCAGCTGCCAATACACATTGAATTTATCATTGTTGTACATTGGCCCAAATAAAGTCAAGTAATTTTGTGTAAAATGGTGTTACTCATTTTTTGATGAATTATCCTAGGTGGACCCGACTTTACTGTTTGATAAAGGGACGGATATTGTCATTATTATTCTAGGTTGCTCTTTTATATAAAATCCAGACAAATCGTCATATCGGGATAAACTTTAAATGGGTCATCTCTTTTTAAGTAATAGGCCTACAGATTTCTCTCTTATGGTTTCGAGTCGGCAATGCGGTGTTAAGTGATTGATTTCCATAAAAATATGTTACCCATACGGGAGTGTTTCCTCATAAATTGAATTGAAAAATATACCTTCGCTCATACCTGCTTTAGGTTATGCCACTATAAATAATGTTAAGGTGGTCAGTTCAAAGGTATCATAATCGTTGCAGTACTGTTCCAATCTATTCAGAACTATAATGCACCAACAATTTAAAAACTATTAAGTTTTACCGTCTTGGTAGCTAAGGGGTAAAGCACCGACCGGCAATCGGGAGTCCGGGGTTCGATATCCCGCTGACATGGATTTTGTAATTTCTGGATTGAAAAGCTTTAGATGCGTGCGGTTATAGTTGCGTAGTGAAAGAAAATGTTCTAAAGATAAGATGGAACATTTTATCATGGAGTTTAAATAGTACTGTGTCAAACTATGGTTCCTACCCATTGCAGCAATTATAATAAGACTATTGTGCATGACATTTTAAAATATTTGTATAAGTTACTCTTATGATTCTACATATTTTATAAACAGTTTCAAAACAAAATTTGAAGCCCGTTTGAATTTGATTTTTAAAATGTGAAAAATCTTGTTTCAAAAACGACGTTTTAAGTCCTCACCAAAACTGTGACGTAACTTCCTTAAAAATATCTTTGGAATAGCAAGGGCTTTGGATTACCCCTCGACAACTTCTCGACAACGATAAAAAAAGGCTGTGGAGCAGTTTTAACAAGCTCTAACTAACTCTCTCTAACTCTAAGCTAACTTAGACTTGCCACGTTTTTGGGTGCAATCGAAGAAATATTTCTCATGAATATCGTACTTTTACGATTTTATTCGATTTTTCGTGCGATTTTTTCGTGACATTAAGGCCGATTCTGACCAAACAGGTGGGGCTACAACGTTCATATTTCACTTGGACATTAAGGTTATGGTGATGTAGTACCTTTTGAAAGAAAAAGTTGAAAAAGTTAGCCAGAATCCATAGAAATAAAGGTTTTAATATGAGTTTTTTTGAAGTGTATAATAACAATTAACAAGAAACAATAGAAACTTGACAACAATCACCTACAATGCATTCAAAAAGCACTTGCAAAGAAAAAGTGGTCCTACGCAAACTAAAAACTTACCTAAAAGCTCATCCATCAACGCGGCGGGACTTAAGCGTTTTCCTAGTTTATTTGAATATGTATTGTATTCCTTCTTAAATCACACGAGCTAGTTTACCATTGAAATCATACGCATGAACGCATCCTCTGTGATAGAACTGTAGTCTTTCGAAAACCTTCCCTGAGCTTCGATGCTGATTCTTGGAATCTTTTGTAGAACGCCTCTAAAAGGTAACGTCTAGGGTATAGTATAACGTTATGAGACACGGTTGAGAAAGAGGGAGGAGGACATGTTTTTTAGTGGAAGTATTGTGATCGCCACGTCACGGCGTCAGTGTGACGTAGTGACAAGAGAAACAAGGGTTTATTAAGCGAGCGAAGCGAGCGTTTCCATTTGACTCTGCCGAAAAAATTAGTCACTGGTTTTGTTTTTTTGTTTGTTTGTTTGTTTGTTTGTTTGTATGTCTCGCCATAACGTTCGAACGGAGGCTCGGATCGAGTTGAAATTTTGACCATCCGCAAGCTTCGTTCTCGATTGAATGCCATTAGTTTTGTGGCAAAATCGTTCAAAAAGTTGAAAAGTTACATTAAAGTTAATCGAAAGTTTTTTTTTCAAACAAAACGGCGACAAAATCTGAGGTGGCCAAATCATTTAGAATGTCCGTCCGGTCACGAATATGTTAATTTTATTTTGATCCGATAAGTAGTGTAAATGGAAATTACATTATAAAACAAAAGTAACGTTGCCATGGCAACGAAAAGACGCGCGAAGTTTCTAATGCACTGCCACCTAGAAGATATCAAAATACTTTCGAGGAAGCAGTGTATTATTTGTCACCAAAGACTTTAAATAGTTTTCCCAAGGAGTGAAGGTCCTCTAGATGGCGGTGGATTTTATCCACAAAGTAAAACCCAAATACCTTGGCAATCATAAATAATTTTGGAAACATGGCCCTGTGGACAGCGAACGTCGCAAATTTAAAAATTTAAAAATTGTGCAATGTGGGTCTAGCTATAGCACGTGCTCGCTTATCAACGCGTCCAACTAAACGTTTCCTAGTATCCTTCAGAGGGCGAACCGGAGAGGAGTGCATCGATGTCAGTATAACACGGCTACAATCTCTGTCGAGGATTTTAATACGCGGTCGCGAACATAGTAGTCAAGCGGATTAAAGGAAAATACAAGAACAATTAGGGGTTTTGTGGTAGAGGGCTGAATTTTGGATTGTATACTCAGAACAACATAATAAGAAAATTGCCTCGAGGAGCCATGAAAAAATCCATCCGGTTAAGGGGGTGGAAGGGGGTGAAAAAATATCATTTTTCAAATATTCAAAAATTCGAAAATCAAACTAAATTTGATCCTAAGATTACAAAATTATTACATATTGAAGATAAAAGTCCAAATTTTAATAAAAAATATATATATCACCATATATGTATATCTAACCAGATTTTGCACCCTTTGTCTTTTTTTCACTAATTTACCCACTGTGCTGGGAGGATTAGCCTACCAGTTACGGGTTAAGTGATAGGGCCGTGAATTTTGTCTAAAACACTCAGAAGAATGATCTCAAAAAATTGGCCCGAGGAGCCCTCAAAAAAGTTGCTTGCTTATAGGAGAAAGGGGGGGTGTACTAAAAGGGGTTGATAAAACTAAAATAAAGAAATCCGTATTCAAATATTATATTTAGAACGCCATATTAATGTGTATTGTAGATTAAGGTCTAAAATTTAATTCCAAAAATTAAAATTTCACCATATATGTAAATCTGATCAGATTATGCACCCTTTTCCCATTTTCATAAATTTCCTCAATATTACGAAAGTGTATCGTGTGACCACTCGTTTTGTCTCAAATTATCCTAATAATACGAATTAGGACGAAAATAAGATTTTGTCTCACCTTTGGTACATTTTCACTGAATGGACTTTGATGCTATTTTCACAAATTTACTCAATATCAACGAAAGTGTATCTTGTGACCACTCGTTTAGTTCAAAATTATCCTAATGTTACGAATTTGTACAAAAATAAGATTTTAACACCTTGGGTACATTTTCACACAAGGCCTTTGACCTATTTTCTAAGAATAAGCGTAAAAAAGCCTATTTAGAAACATAGCCTAATAAATAGGTGGTTTTGTAGTCGAGAGTCAACACACCTATTCGATCAAATAATACATTTAATGATGTTTGAATTATGCACTGTGAATACTGGCCGCGTTGCGTATGCTATTTAATACAGTCACGTTGATGGATGAGCGTTTTTCATCAATCGATCCTCCCGTTTGTATGGTATTCATAGCTACTGTTTTCTTATGAAGTATCTTATGAAAGAATTAGCAACAAAAATTAATATATGGCAATATCAATCAGCAACTCTAACAAATTTACCCCACCTGCGCCCGCCGCCCGGGGTAGAAGGTGTTAAAATCTTATTTTCGTCCTAGTTCGTAATATTAGGATAATTTTGAACTAAACGAGTGGTCACAAGATACACTTTCGTTAATATTGAGTAAATTTGTGAAAATAGCATCAAAGTCCATTCAGTGAAAATGTACCAAAGGTATGACAAAATCTTATTTTAGTCCTAATTTGTATTATTAGGGTAATTTGAGACAAAACGAGTGGTCACACGATACACTTTCGTTAAAATTGAGTGAATTTGTTAAAATGGGATCAAAGTCCATTGAGTAAAAATGTACCCAGAGCATTACAAAATCTTGTTTTTAACTTTTTCTTTCAAAAGGTACTACATCACCATAACCTTAATGTCCATGTATAATATGAACGTTGTAGCCCCACCCGTTTGGTCAGAATTGGCCCAAATGGCACGAAAATATCGCACAAAAAATCATAAACTTATATTAAAAGCTTTAAATCAATAGATTCTGGCTAACTTTTTCAACTTTTTCTTTCAGAAAGCAATACATCACCATTACCTTAATGTCCATGTGAAATATGAACGTTGTAGCCCCACCCGATTGGTCAGAATCGGCCCAAATGTCACGAAAATGTCGCACTAAGAATCGAAAAAAAACCCGTAAAAGTACGATATTCATGAGAAATATTTCTTCGATTGTACCCAAAAACGTAGCAAGTCTAAGTTCAGAGATTTCGAAGGTCCTGTCAAATTTTCATCAAGATCGGATATGCCGTTTGCCCGGTAGGGAGCGAACAAACAGACAGAAAAACAAAAAAAACACAAAACAAACAAAAAAACATTGGAGCTAAATTTTTTGAGGGGTCAGTGGAATTGAAGTTTTCGCTTCGCTCGCTACGCTCATCCAATTACTAGGAAAACGCTAAAGTCCCGCCCGTTGATGGATGAGCTTTTTTGTAAGTTTTTAGTTTGCGTGGGACCACTTTTCCGTTGCAAGTGCTTTGTGAAAGCATTGTAGGTGATTGTTGTCATGTTTCAATTGTTACTTCTTAATTGTTATTATAAACCTAAAAAAACTCATATTAAAACCTTTTTTCTATGGATTCTGGCTCGGATTTTGGCTAACTTTTTTAACTTTGTCTTTCAAAAAGCAATATATAACCGTTACCTTAATGTCCATGTGAAATATAAACGTTGCTGCCCCACCCGTTTGGTCAGAATCGGCCCAAATGTCACGAAAATATCGCACTAAAAATTGAAAAAAATCGTAAAAGTGCGATATTCATGAGAAATATTTCTTCGATTGTACCCAAAAACGTGGCACGACTAAGTTTAGAGATTTCGAAGGTCCCATTCATTTTTCATTAAGATCGCTTATGCCGTTTGCCCGGAATCGTGCGAACAAACAGACAAAAAAACAAAAAAACAAACAAACATTGGAGCTAAATATTTTGAGGGGTAAGTGAAATTGAAGTTTTCGCTTCGCTCATCCAAATACTTACACAATCAAAGGATTATTCTAAGGAAAGTGTAAGTATATTTATATTATAAATTTGATTTTGATTAAAACACTTTGTTGTGAAGTATTTACTGCGTATTTCTATCACTTTTCAACCACTTTTTGTGCTGCGTGTGAAGGATTATGATAATTCAATGACAATACCATGACAGTGATGTTCGTTTAGGATCTAGTGAACTTCTGGCGATCTTGGACTAAATAGCCTACTCGAGCATAATATTTACAAGCTTTCCCCTCGTCATAATAATATTATCTAGACTCCAGATCCTCATGCAGTATACATTCCGTGCACTTTTCATATTACAGCTGGGTAACCTGTTTTACAATGTAAAATGTACATCGATGAACAGTACAATCTCTGTACGCGGTTGCGAACATAGCCTCGTGTGAATGTGGCGCTGATCATTTATTTAAACTAGGAAAACGCTTAAGTCCCGCCGCGTTGTTGTATGAGCGTAATTGGTGCATTGAGTAGCCAAGTGTTATGCGGATTTTCTGTTGTTCTGTGAAAAAATCATTTCTGAATTGAAGATTTTTTTAAAATTCATTTAAATTAAATTAAAAATAAATTTTCAATTTTTTTAATTAATCATAATTTTAAAAAAGAAAAAAATCGTAAAATATCGATTGTCATAAGAAATAATTATTCAATTGTACTCAAATGTCACACGAAAATATTTATTCATAAAATTAAGGTTCTGTGAAAAAAATCATTAAAATCGGATAAAGCATGTAGGTGTTATAAGTCGAAGAAATGTTTAAAAAATCGAAAAAAATCGTAAAATTGCGATTTTCATGAGAAATAATTTTTCGATTGCGCTCAAAAACGTGGCAGTTCTAAGTTCAGAGATTTCGAAGGCCTCCATTAGATTTCATCGCAATACGGACTATCGGTTTAGCCGGAATCGTGTGAACAAACAGACAAAAATACAAAAAAAAGAAAAAGAAAAAGAAAAAAAAGAAAAAAAGACAAAAAAACATTCCGGAATTTTTTCTCCAGTGTAGTAGAATGGAATCTTCGCTTCGCTCGCTACGCTCATCGAATTAATACTTGAACAATCAAAGGATTATTCTTAGGAAAGTATAAGTGTATTATAAAATTGATTTTTGTGTCCAGTGTTAACTGCATATTTGTATCACTTTTCAACTACTTGTTGTGCTGTGTGTGAAAGATTATGACGATACAATGACTGTCATTCGTTTAGGATCTAGTGATATTCTGGGCGCGAATAACCGCGAACGTGGCATGAACTGGAAGTGACTGACTATCTAAAATAGGCCCTACGTAGGCCTACCAAACGAATTTCATAATTTCAGTGCTAAAACCGCTTTCGTTTTTCTTTTTTAATGTTTTTCTTTTTTTTTTTTTTCTCTTTTTTTTCTTTTTTCCTTTTTCTTTCCCCCCCCCCTTTTTTCCTTTTTTTTCCCCTCCCTTTTTCTTTTCATTCCCCACCCTTTTTTATATTTGATTCATTAATTAAATATGTTTTATATCATTTTTATTTGTTAACAAAATTGTTGTGTTTAAATGCATTGTTGTTGTAATGCTAATATTTCAAATATGTACTTAAATGTAGTTTATTGTAGTTTCTGCATCTATGTAGGCCTAATTAGATTTATTTAGTTCTCCTCCTTTGTAAATCAGTTTTTATAACTGAATAGGATAGACGTTAAATAAATAATAATAAATAAATAAATAAATAATAAACAATAATTAATCAATTAAAACTTTAATTGAACTGTAACAGATCTGTACGTTTCACGTCATTAATTTAAATCGCTTGTCAGTAACTATCTGATAATAATATTATACGATTAATTCTGTCACTGTAGGCCTACTATTGTTAAACAATTAATTGGATTAATTAAATTAACTGATAGGTTAAACGTTAAATAAAAAACGATAAAACATTCTGTTATACTTGTGTTGTGTGTGTAACAACCGTTCTACGAACCAAACCGATCATGTTGAACCATCGATTCTTGAGAAATTAATTTGTAGAATTGCAGTGACATAAATATTACACCAGAACTTTAGCCAAACTTACTATAGTACGTGTTGCGACATCTCTATTGCATTCTTCAACCACACACTTCGGATTACTCAAGAAACCACCTTTGAAGTCTGATGGAAAACATCTCGTATCACCACCAATCTTACATCAATCAATAATCAGGGTAGGGTCAAAACCTTAGAAGTCCATGAAAGTTGGCTGAATGAAAGAGTACCTTTAATACAACACCGAAAATTTTTTATTTTTTGTTGGTCGGGTCATAACCTCACTATCGGCTATTATATGTCGTTTTTTTGACAATAGTGTAGCCAGCACAGATAGTGCAAAATTAAATTTTGTGAATCGGTTTTCTGGATATAGTTTCTTAAAACCTTTAGCTACAACTTCAACTATAAGGACAAATAGATTTCTGAAATATCAGTAGGGTTACGATTTTTACTACATGCATGTAGGTGTTATAAGTCAAAGAATTGTTTTAAAAAATAAAAAACACGTAAAATTTTGATTTTCATCAGAAATAATTTTTCGATTACACTCAAATTTCATACGAATATCTTAATTCATAAAATTATGGTTCTGTGAAAAAATCATTAAAATCGAATAAAGTATGTAGATGTCATAAGTCGAAGAAATTTTTAAAAAATCGTAAAATTGTGATTTTCATGAGAAATAATTTTTGATGGCGCTCAAAAACGTGGCAGTTCTAAGTTCAGAGATTTCGAAAGTCTCCAGCAAAATTATTGTACCCTTCTACATTTTCTTACTCATAATACATAAATTTACTGTGCTTAGTGAATACATCCATTTTATTCTAGACAAAATAAATTGCACGTACTTTTACATTTTAACAGTACCTAGTTGCAAATAAAATTTTGAAAAGATTTCTTTTCTGCGAAAATGTAGAAGTGTACATAAAGCTTGACCCCGTCTTTTAGATCTAATTGCTTTTGATTGAGGTTTAGTTGTCCCTTTACAAAATTTTTGTACGTGTGGGATATCTTGCTTTTAAGATGAGTGAAATAATATAATTCACTCTACCTTCAAGTAATGGATCGACCACAGATAAAATACACAATTAATTAGTATATATTATAAAACTGTAGTAAACTTAAAGTAAAGTACCGGTTATGTTTTATTAGCCTGTAGATTGGTATTTACCTACTTCATGCTTAGAAATAGATTGAGTTATTATTTCAATCAATCAATATAGGGTTATGAATAATATCATCGATGATAATATGGTGGAGCAATGCCAATGACCAATGACAATGATCATAATACTATCATGTTTTTCTTTTTTTGTGCTTGAAGAGGGACTTCAAAATCAAGCACATAGTTTGTTTTAATTGTTCAAATGTAAATAATGATTGAAACGTGAGATTAGAATAAAGTACTGTAATGTGTACAGTGTAATGTGCAGTAATGTTAGTTTTGGAATTAATTTTATCAATATATTATTAAAATCATCATCTTATTGGTGGTGCATAAACTTTGCATCCCCTTGAAAGAACCCGTGCCTAGTACAATGCTAGTACCATTGACTAGTACAGCGTCTCGTATTAATAATCAGATTATTATTAGAATATGGCTACTTTTCACCCCTGCAAAGTCTCATCAGCAACCGGAATTGCTTAGCTGTAGGATGTGTTGCAGCAAATCAGGGGGTCGGTAAAAGCGGTTCATCATGCGGCATGCGCTGGAACTACCACACGAGTTTTTGGGACCCACTCTACACACTCTGCTTTCTCTACTCTCTGTTCGGAAAACATTGACTAACTGAGTACCAGAAAACTAAGTACCAGTTTACGAAAGTGGTTGCTGCCGTGGCTCATTATATTTTAGAGTACCACAATCCTCGGATGGTTATTTCGGATTAAACTTTTAATTTTAATTGAGTCCCACTTTACAGAAACCCACAAAATGAAAAGTTGAAGCCCAGTTTATCACCAGCGTCACTGGGACCCAGTTTATTGAGGACCACAGTAGATCTACCCCATGATCTACCCTTGCCACGGACATGACACGATCCACTCCACAGCCTTGTACACCGAAAGACCGTTATTATACACCGCCTTTATAATTCGAACTCCACTTGCAGTAGCAGTGGCGCGCTGATCATAAAATATTGGTTGGGTGTCCCCGGAAGAGACCCTTCCGTAGAGGATTATTGTAATAGGGTATTTGGAAGATACTTAAATATAAAATTAAATAAATTATTGTATAAAAATAAGCTAAGAATATAATAAAATAAAAATACTAAAGAAGATTAATATTACACTTATTTTTTAAAATTTAAGACTGAAATATATTTTTAAATAGATGTGAAATGTGGAGTCAGTAATAATCCAAACATAATATGCGTTTCTATGTCTAGCGTCTTAACTAAGAAAACGCCAAAGTAGTTGTTAGACGAGTGACCAAGTCGTGTGTTGAGTACCCGGGAACATTCCCTTTCCTCCCCCTACCAAAGACTGGATCTAGCTAGACAACAAGGTCTTTCCTCCCTAGCCTATTAGTCTAGGTAATGTTCCCGGGTACTCTACTCGTGGCTCGCTCACTCGTCTAATAACGACTTTGGCGTTTTCCTAGAAATATTTTTACTATAGGCCTATCGTTATATGAAACAATATTTATTTATTTATTTAATAGTGCCTAAAACTGTTATTTAAATGAAGCGCAGGCCCGAATATAACGTTGTAGGCCTAAGCTACATTTACTAATGATTTACTCAGGAAGCATGAACAAAGAGTGGGTTGTTAAAGAGAGACTGGCTTAAAATAAAAAAAATACTGTGTTGTAGTGAATAAAATTACCTAAGGTGACACAGCGTTGGCCTAAAAAATATGTAATTTAAAAACGCAACATACATTATTCCGTGGAAGAGCTGTTGAAAAAAACTTAATTAAACGAGGGAGCGGAGCGACTGAGTGTCTCCATTCAACTCAAACGGCTCTTATTCTGTGATTCTGTCTGTCTGTCTGTACGTCGAAAATCAGCCGAACCGCTGAACAGATTGCGCTGAAATTTTAAACAGACATCCGGTACAAGTTTACTGAGAACTGTTAACAAAATCAGCTTGATCCATTGCGATTTAAGCCTACAATAAATAAAAATGTGATTTTTAATAATATCAATGACATTTGTTTCGTAGCAGTTAGCGGGACGAGGTTGACGTGGCCTGCATGGCCTAGTGGTAACCATTTAGCCTACCGCACGGATGGATGCGGTTCGATACCCACCAGTTCCAACTTTTTTATATTTTAACACCCACATATTATTTTTGAGGGGTGTTAAATGGGAAATAAAAATTAGGTCATTTTGTTTTACCTTGGAAATTTGTTAATGTTTCACGCTAATTCGTTTTGAATATGATTCGCATTTTGGATGTTCAAATTTAAATAGTTATTGCGGCAAGCAGAGTGAGTTCCTGTAAGGTGTCCAGACGGTGCGGTTTTGGTTGTCAAAACACTTGGCTAACTCACTCGTTTAACAACGACTTTGGTGTTTCCCTAGTTTTAATTAATTTGTCCATAACTTGTGAGGTCTAGAGCCGTGCTTGTGCATGCCTCCCGTGGGATAGGTTCGGGATTGTCCATGCCTACTGTGGGAAAGGTACGGAATTGTCCATTCCTTCAGTGGGATAGGTTCGGGATTATCTCAAATAAAGAGACCCTGACAATGTTGATGAATGATAAGTGATTGGATAAGTGATCTTTGCTTGCCATTATAATGTGAAAAGCAATCGGGACCTCCATAGACCAAAATCGGTCGTACTTCGACGCGATTAGTTTTTTCGTGAAACTAAAAGTATTTTATACAGTTATTTAAAAATGCTGATCTGTCCCCGGCGACAGATGACATTAATTTTGATGCTATTTAGTGATTCCGACTGACGACTGAACTGAACTGACTGACTGAATTTATTTACTTACTTATTACAAATTATTAATAATGTACTTATTTATTATTATTTTAAAATATTATTAGGCCTAATAGTGGCGTAGTATTTTAATAGTACGGTTCAGGTCAGAGAGTAAGTGTGATATCTGCGGTTTTCACTACACCTGCGAATTACAATCGCACAGATCATCAGATCACATCAAATACATTTACATCAAAATAACCTTGAAGCTAGCATTTTTCTTGGGTCAAGCCCTCCTCCGTTTGTTTGTAAGTTATAAATGTGGGGTGGGTGGGTCCTGTTTTTAAGGGCTTGCTCCTGTCCAATTGAAGGGCTCAGCGCGCCACTGCCGATGCACTTGGCACAAAGTTAAATATGACCAAAATAGAATTTTAGAGATAGATTTAGAGATACTCTATTTTCCATATAGTCACCAAAATAACAAACATTTTCCAAAATGGCGGCTTTTTCCAAAATAAATTCAAAATAATGCTAGTTGATGATAAATAGGAGTCAAGTTTGGATGATTTATGGTCGCTAAGAACTATAGTGTTCATAAAAAAAACTAAATTAAAAGGGAGAATGAACAATTTTTATATTATAACAATATCATTGCTATAAATGGTTACCGAGTTACCGATTAATGCCTTTGAGGTGTGGATTTAAATTATTTGTCGATCGTATTGATTAAAAAATAGACACATACATAAACAAAACAAAATCTTATGTGAAAATATTACTCTTAATCTGACATGGGCTGCATCCCCGCACAATAATAATTGTGCATTGAGGTGGAGGTTGAGGTCATGTGCAAGAGGCGTCAATATTAATTTGTTTTGCAAATGTGAAAATTAACAATACAGAAGTTATTTAAAAATGCTGCCCCTATGGGGGAAAAGGTATTTGTTCTCAATCCATCTTCGGTAACGGGTATAATGTAAATTTTTATGCTGGTTACTGATTCTAACTAACGACACTATTATGGTAATAACAACTTATTTTCTTACCTATTAGTCCTACAAATTATTATTATTATTATTATTATTATTATTATTATTATTATTATTATTATTATTATTATTATTATTATTATTATTATTATTATTAGTAGTAGTAGTAGTAGTAGTATTAGTGATTGTTATTATTATAATGCCTAATAGTGGCCCAGTGGGGTATTACAATCGCATTGTGAGGCGAGAGCTGTTTGGTTCTCAATCCATTGACTTTAATTTTGCGACCATATTTAAAGATGGCATCTAAATAAGATTGCCAAACTTTGACAGAATCGTGGCATGTGGCACCATTTTTACCACTAAATCGACCATAGGGAACTCAAATAAGTTACAATCAAATTAAGTGTACAACTGAATCGGAGGTCGTGAATTGCAAATTGTCACCTTTAGAGGGATTTTTAAACGAAATGCGCTGGTTCGTACAATGTAGTTGAGTGGGCTTTAATAACATCGCAGTTGTACTGGTTTTATGACAGGAGTTAGAATTCTGGCACAAATAATCAGACATCACACAATCACAATTTGCCAGGTCTTCGTCAAAGTCGACTTGTACCGCGATGACTATTAAAACCCCACAGTGGCCTACATTGTTGGTCTCATTAGCTAGTTTGGTTTTTCCCATTTTTCTAGTGAACCGTGCGACCTCGATTTTAGCACTAACATTCATCAGTGAATGATCAATGGTTGGTTGAACTAGAAGTCATGTGTGTGCACGATGTACTGAAGATTGATGGCCCACCAAGAGGTTAAGTGTTTATGTCTTTCTGTAATTAATACGGTAATTGTTTCTCTGGTAAAGACATTTTTTATTACCTACAAGTAGACGTAACCTTGAGTCACGCCAGAGGTAATTGTTTCGGTCAATTATTTTAATACACGACAAATCCTAATAATTGTTCTCGTCCGCAGACAAGGGTGACGTGCACAAGGCTGAGCTAGCTTACGCGGCTCGACTGTGGTGTCAGAGAGGTGTCGGGGAGGTCGCCAGGTCGAATTCTGACTGAGTCTAGCTGAGGTTTTACCACATGTTTGATGTACAAACAGTACCATCTGATTGGCGCGAAAGAGGTCATCAAGAATGTGTGCACGTCGGAAGACAACGAGCACTTTCTTCGGCCCTCGGAGTCAGATGCAAGCTGAACACACCCCGTGTATACACATGTGTGCACTCCTTCCAGTTCCATAGCCAATGTGGACTTCATAGTATTATATCACTCGTTTTTAGTGACAACTAATTAAATACATCGTTATAGCTCCCCCCCCCCCTCCTTTGAATGTACATTCCCCGCAATTACCTCCCTCTCCCCCTCACATCAACATCAACGTTCAACTTGGCATTGTGTCACTGCAATTTCATATTGTTCAGATACCCAGCGTAATGTGTTCTTCCGGTAGCACCACATTATGTGATAGTTATGAAACGTAATTACTTTATATAGCTAATCATACTTCCAGTTAGATTTTACGTGCTGTGCTCTTTAGATAGGGACGCCTGCTGCAGAGTACCCGTGCACCTATATATCTTTCCAGGTGACTAGCTAGGTTGTTAGGGCAACGTGTAATTGTAATGTCCATCCCTTTCAGTCAGGATTGTCGGTGGCGGGAATCAGACTCACGCGCCATGTAGGAATAGATGAAGACGTAAGGAGTACAGTTATAATTCACGAGAGACTCGAGTTGAAAACATCGAAGTTCGATCCCGGATGCCGGCAACCCTGACTGAAGGTTTCTTTATTGTTTTCTCTGGCGAACGATGAATCCTGGGAGTGTGTGCATGCTCCATGTTCATTTGAAGTATTCTTTTGAAGTGAGTTCTGTGAAGTAATTATACGAATTACACATATTTAACTTCCTCACTTAGATTCTAAGGCCAAATATTATTCAAATATCATCTAGTCGTACAAGTTTCAAAAGAATTGTTACTTCTAATCATACAGTTTATGAATTAAATTACTTAGATTATACACATAAGAGCAAAAAGCCTTTTCAAATGTTTTCTGTGCAATGCAAGGCATTGTTATTCATTCTCCCTGCTATAAAGACTATGTGTTGGTGAATGGCGTTTGTTAAAGATTTTCTTTGTTGCCAGAAGAGACTGTATAGTATGTAGGCTACATACTGTAGAGGGTAAGTATTTTTTGTTTTATAAAATGTACTTTACAATGTGGTTTAATGTACCTTAAGTATATTTAGATTAGAGTTTTTCACAAAATATTATTGGTAGAAGTAGAGTTTACCCAAAATTCGATGACACAGCTCATTTGGGATTCAAAATTTTCCAAATAAGCTAGTTTAGCTATTTGTTTTTGGTTTAGCGAATTTTGACTGATTTTAGTGAAAAAATTGCTTAGTTTAACTTTTTGGCTAAATTTGAACTATGTTGGTTCCAATTTAGGTGTTGGTCTATGGTTATGCCTAATAGGAATCCGGTATTTTCAGCTTGATTGATAACTGCGGTATCTTCGGTATTTTGAATAGTGTTGTGGTAGTGTGTGAGTTTTGGCTGTGACATGATTGAAATTTTATCAACTTTGTTTTTAATGAGTTAAGGATGAGTTCACTGTCTTTTTCTTTGACCTTTTGAAGACAGCATCATTTGAAAAGGGAACTGGCCTTGGTTTCAAATATATCTTACACGTATTTAGTAATTTGTAATATTCAATTTAATTTACATCGCAATTAAAATAAACTATAAAAAATAAAATCTGTGGATTCTATGCATGTTCAAAGTTCCTGTGTTTTGACTTCCCGCACAAAGACTTAAGTCCGCGCTCTTTTGGTTGTGACGTTATCGTGAGGTGAGGAGGGGAAGCTGATTGGCAGAACTGTCAGCTAGCCGCCTCGGCGATCCTCACGATGACGTCACGCCCACCTGCAATGGCGCATGGCCGTTTTCCGGCGCGAAGCCCGGTTCAAATTTTTCCTCGCTCACAGTTAGCGCTAATAAAAGCCGGACGCATAAAAAACTTTACTGGTCGGTATTTGAGGTTATTAGTAGGGACATATTCAAATTTGGTAATGAAGGACAGTTCCCTAATGTCTATCTACAAAGGTAGTAAAGTCTGCGAAAATTTCAGGCTCATGTTCACATGGTAGGTCATTCATGAATACAACGAAAAAGAGTGGCCCCAGAATTGAACTTTGAGGTACTCCTTTACCTCCTTGTTTTTGTTTAGTTTCTCGTATACTAGCGCCGAACAAAATCTATGCAAGGAGAAATAAATTAATACGTATTAAGTTTATTCTATTAATTTGCCATTAGTACTTTCGACAGAGTTATATTGTTTTTTCGACTTCATCACCAATTTTCAAATAAATTTGACATAAAGAAATACTGTTTATTCAGTTGTACAACAGAATGTCAGTTGAAACGAGAAACTTAGCGAGTTGCGAGTTGTTATGCAGAACTAAACTTGCCTTCGCAATCGAAAAAGTTTGAATAATTATTAAAATCCATTTGCAGAAGCAGATACATGAAAACTCTATCACGTCCGATATATGAACAAGATGTTGAAAACTGAAGCGAAATCTTTATAAATGTGTAGAAGGAAATAAGTCGTGATTCTTTGACGATCTGTTGACTAAGCAACTTTGCTCGCACTTTTGGTCCGCACCCGTGCTTGTTTAAAAAAAAATGTATTTTGAGAAACCTGTCCAGGTTGCAATGCATGCCTTTCTTCGAGTGTCTTAACTAGGTTTTTGGAGTTAGGAGAAATGTCAAGGGAACGTTCAAGTGGGCTCTATCCCTTGCAGGAAAATATACTTTCAGTGAGGATTGCCGGATGTACACGTTCCACATTAGCCACCACACGCTGTCGGTAAAACTTTGCAACGCTAAGATACAAAACATTCACGATACCAGCCCAGATTCCCTTGTTCCTAATCACTGCTGCACCTGCAAGCGCTGAGTACAATGTCTTTATTACTCTCTTATGAGAATTATTCTAATCTTGTGAAACAGAAATAAATCAATTCTTAGCAGGAGAAAGCAGCGATTAGTTACGGAATGTCATTAGTTCATAGGTCACACCGCCCATGCAAAGTATCTTGTTTAGAACCACAAGTCAAAGAATGTGGTCTATTAAGCTTGCTAGACTTAGTAAACGCTATTTGGATGAGTGTTCTTGATCTAGTTAGTCCTGTGTTTCATGTTGTTATATTGTTCACACAGAATTTGAAAGAAGTTTCAAGGAAGATGTCTATCATAGTAACAACCACCAATATAAGAAGCGTTTGATAATACCGAATAAAAAAGTTAGTTTTGTTAACTTTGAATATAAGTTAATTATTGTTTTTTAACGACTATGTAAGTAACAATATTCTGCACAATCTTGAGTTTCTGAATCAAAACAAAATGCTTGGATGTACTATTATTTCACTAGATATATTATATGATTGCACTCATAAACGCGAGAAGTCTCAGTTACGAGATTTCGAAGATTCTCTGAAAATTTAATCAAGATTGGAATAGCCGAACTGTAGAGAGCGAACAAACAAAGAATAACATGTTCTTATGTTAGTCAAACTGATGTGTTTTCGCCCACGTGCACGTACCTCTGACTTGTTCTGATTCCTATCTTGTGTGACTTCCTCTACACCTCATTAGGGTCTCAGGTAATAGAACTCGATCTTTTGCATTCGCATCCAGCCTTTCTATTTAAATCCACCAACAATGACCATAACCATGACAGTTATCAATTTTATAACAATACAAATACATTTATCATATTTTACTCTTCACAACACATTTCGATTTCCTTTAATCGTATATCTTTATAAAAATGCTCACTCTGATTAATTTCATTGCTTTGTTGTTATTAATTAATTTGAATTTAAAAATTATGAAATATACTTTGTATATGCCTACTCATTGACTAGCCAACCTTATTTGAAAGATTGATTGATTTATTTCCAGCTAGATTTATGATCAACATTCTTCGGTCTCTACTAGCTACAATAAATCTACTGTTAACTCGATTATCTATAAACAAAAATAATTATCATCACACTAGAAGAATAATACGATCATAATAAAATATGGAAATCAATCCAGAAATTAAAATATCCTTCTCAGCCGGGTATCGAACCCGGGTCTTCCGATTGTCGATCGGTTTAATTTATGGATTGACTTCCACAATCAATTACACCTACGGGAGTGTTTCCCAATTTATGAAACTGAGAAACAAAATAATGAGTTATTATTTGTGCTGTATCATTGAGCAACAGAAAGCTAAACCCTCCTAGGAATAAACATTGAATATATGTTTTACCACATTACATGGGGGTTGTTCAAAGTATTGTTCATTTACTTCTTTATAATACTAGTCTTACCGTCAAACACCCCTGTACCTTATTTACTATATTCAGCAGTTTTTATATAATAGCATGAAATACTAGTTAATTTTTATTCTATGGGACAAAGCAATTAATGTTCTTGTTCTTTATCTTTGTGCAGGTGTATTTTCAATGTTCTGTAATATTCACACTAACAAACCTTGCATAAGCTGTAAATTTTGGTAAAACTTGAAGGGTCAATTATAACAACAAAAGTAAAGAGTATTCATTATATTGGGTAAGTGGTCGGAAATGCTTCAACCCCAACCAACCCAAGCATTGTCACCCATGACAGTTGTTTTCTTTCTTTGACAGGGTCATCTTCACGCCACACTGCTCCTGAGCATTACATCACATCCTATGCGCTCACATACACAGTTTAATTGTTAGCTTTACACAAACATATTCTTGTAGGAATCCCTCCCTATTCGAGGTTCAACTGGTCACAATATGGCAACTTCATATATACATTTGTGTGTATATCAAAACATGGTTAGACTGTCCCAAACTCTGGAAGGGTGATAGGGAGTACGGGAATGATCTGAGATGGCGCAGTCTTATGCGGCTCAAATACTCCCACAGACGACTCGACTGAGTGGAATTAAGTAAGTTTTATTTCCAGACACATAGCATATTACATTATAATAAACACTTTGTGATGACCCCTAAGTTTATTTGTCTGGGATAAGTATCTATTTACTTACTCCTAAAGAAATAAACTTTTTTATTGAGGTGTTTGGAAAAGGTGCAATTGCTGTATCAAGCAGGATGCAATTGGAAGATACTCCTCCACAATTATTCTACCCTAATAATAAGTAACTTAATAATTAATGGAATAATTAACTAATATAGCCTTAGTTTGTACATATCATAATAATTTTACTGTAGGCCTAATGTTGGTTATTAATAAAATTTGAGTGCCTCGTGTACAAGAGAATACGAATGAAACGAGAGAACAAGTATTTGTCTATTTTTTCTTATGGGCCGAGATTGGTTTCAATGTATGGCAGTATATTATGAAGAGGTATATGACAAAGATAAGACATAAAAGACAAACAAATAATAATATAAAAATAACACTAAAATGAACCTAAACAAATAATAATAATATAAAAACTAGGAAAACGCTTAAGTCCCGCCGCGTTGATGGATGAGCTTTTTGTAAGTTTTTAGTGTGCGTAGGACCACTTTTCCATTGCAAGTGCTTTTTGAATGCATTGTAGGTGATTGTTGTCAAGTTTCTATTGTTATTATAAACCTTAAAAAACTCATATTAAACCTTTATTTCTATGGATTCTGGCTAACTTTTTCAACTTTTTCTTTCAAAAGGTACTACATCACCATAACCTTATTTAATGTCCATGTGAAATATGAACGTTGTAGCCCCACCCGTTAGGTCAGAATCGGCCCAGATGACACAAAAATATCGCACTAAAAATCGAAAAAAATCGTAAAAGTACGATATTCATGAGAAATATTTCTTCGATTGTACCCAAAAACGTGGCAAGTCTAAGTTCAGAGAAAACGAAGGCCCCCTCCAATTTTCATCAAGATCGCATATGCCGTTTGCCCGGAATCGTGCGAACAATCAGACAGAAAAAAACAAAAAAAACAAACAAATACACCCGAGCTAAATTTTTTGGGGGATCAGTGAAATTGAAGTCTTCGCTTCGCTCATCCAAATAGGATATAATATGACACAGCAAGACAGAGAAATGGGCCTACCATAAATACTTAGCCTACTTGTGGAATATAAACATAATATTTTCATAGTACTCTATATCTATTATACCTATTATTAAGAATTGTAGTACAAAGATTGCAGTGTTATAGTAGTTTGTCCTTTAAAAAATCCTCACAGAGTAATATGCTTTGTTGCATAGGAGTTTTTTTAGTTTGTTTAAAAAAATATTCATACTAAAAAAGGCTTTTAGAATTGTCGGTAGTTTGTTAAATAATTTAGAACTAATATTGTAGTTACGTTGTGAATGTGTTTGCTTGAGATATTTAGTGTATATGTTGTTAGCTTGTCTTGTGTTATGGCTGTGAATACTATTGTTCTTGTCAATTTCTTCATTAATCATTTTTTTTAAATTTAGTATGGATTGAAATATGTATAGACTGCATAAAGTGAGTATTTTGTGTTTGATGAAGTGTGGTTTACAGTGAGGTTTAATGTAAGAACTTTTCTTTTGTTTGAGCTTAAGAATATTTCTTATCTTATTGCCCTTTTTTGTAATTTAAATATTTTGTCCGCTTTTACAGAGCTGCCCCATATATTGATGCCGTACCACATATGTGATTCAAAGTTAGCATAGTGAGCTATTTTTGCAGTTTTTGTGTTTGTGATTAAATAAATTGTTTTTAGTGAAAAGCATGCAGAGCTTACTTTTTTTGCTAGCATATTACAATGTGTGTGCCAGTTTAGATTTTGGTCGATATAGATTCCAAGAAATTCGGTTGTGTGAACTCTTTTTATCAGTGTTATCTGCCGTGATATTGATTGTTGTTAGATTGTTGTTTAAACTATATGATTTTGTTTTCTTGGGTGGAATTCTATGAAAGTTTTATTGGCATTAAGTAAAAGTTTGTTATTTTGGAACCATTTAGTTACAGCACTTCTTCGCTAATGACTATCAGATTATCATGTATTTTGCTTCTTATTAGGATACTGATATCATCCGCAAATAATTTAATGCCTATTGATTGGAGCATTTCGCGAACACAACAAACATATTACGTGAGAAAGTTGATTGGCGAATTACTTCTTCACTAATTGCGCTTGACAATGCCATTTACAAGCATACCATAGAGACCGACAATTTCGTACAAATCTTAATTTTTCTTCCACCTCTTTTAAAAGCTCAAGTTTTCAACAAAGCAGATCTGGACAAAGGCACAGCATCATTTCATCACGTTGCATAACAGCGAGCACCGTGTGTCAAGGGCGATTCACCATTGAACGTTGCTCCACCATTGTCAATAAACTGGGGCATTTCTCTTTCTCTGGGCTGGCTGTTACAGTAGTTGTCTGGCTCAGATTGTAGTGTAGGCCTACATGATGGATGGATGGAGCACACTGGGCATCTCTGCTCCCGGAAATTGAATGAAGGCTGAACACCTGAAATTAGTTTGATTTCATTTGATTGCTTGCGCATTTCTTCCCACATTTAGTGATACAGATGGCAGAACTCCCGTTTGCCGTCTTCATAATTGTACAGCGTTATTTAAGGAAATTAATAAAATATTGAAAACATACTATATAAAATTATAATTACTTACAAACTACGCCTGTATTGTTTATTTTATAAACAACATTTGAGTAATTTAAATAAGAAACGCCCTTTAAACGGGGTTTGGGTTTCTAATGGCTATCAATCTCTTGTATTCGTATAAACATGTGCAGAAAACCTCGAAACAACTGTCAGTCAGGATTGCTGGTGGCGGATTAGAGGACGTGGCCGAGTCCCACGCGTTATGTCGTTACGCATGAGATGCCTTGGGGTATATGTTGTATCGTATTCCGACTCTGGAAGAAATTAAATCAAAGGTGAAAAGGGAAACACATAATTGATGCATCCAAGTGACTTCTGAGCCTTTGGCCCTTTAGGAACAGTGATTCAGTTTGGTGTTGCATCATGTTTACACGCATGTTGATTAAAACGTGCTACCTCGTTGTGTGACTGAGTTATAACAAGCGACAATAAAAGAGTAAATAGCGTATGCGCTGTTGCACTTGCTATCAGAAGTTGAATACTTGACCATCAAACAACTTGTGTGTGAAGTTGGGACGGGTGTAACACATAGCCTCTGTACAATAGCGTTCAACGTATATAGCCCTATTTTTCCTGGTAAGTGCGTTTACAATTTGTAAAAACAGATCATGAGAAAACATAATTCATTTGCCCCCAATGTTCATGTATGTTGTATGTATGTGTGTGTATGTGTGTTGTATGTCATGTGTGTATGTGACAATGGTATGTATTCCCATATGTCCTGAATTTTGGTTTTTTTAATAGATGATATACTTTCTTTACGCCGTGCGACTGTTTTGTTACTTTCCTTGAGATAGATCGGGCCAATATTTCTTGAATACGTCGTGCGACGTTTTAAAATAATATGAACACATTAAAACGATAACACAGGAGACAGACGAAATATGCAGTCAGTCAGTTGTCAGTCAGTCAGTCAGTCAGTCAGTCAGTCAGTCAGTCAGTCAGTCAGTCAGTCAGTCAGTCAGTCAGTCAGTCAGTCAGTCAGTCAGTCAATCAGTCAGTCACGCAAGGCAGTGTGCGCTGCTAGTGAAGTGTGGACTTCTATACAACTGATGATTCAGTCAGGCGCGTAGGAACGTTTTGAAAGTTGGGGGAGGGTGGGGGGGCAAATTCATCAGCAGATCTTGTGTGCGGAAGCAGGGGTCTGGGGGAAAGCCCCAGCCGCCGGTTTCTCCTAAGGCGAAAAAGATTTTCACCATACAACAGTTATTTCGTCATGTTTTAACTGCACTCCTCTGTGCGATATAAAAACTCACAAAATGAACGTGAAGTGGCTCATTTTAGTAAATTTCAACCAAAATTTTGAAATTATGACGAAGCATACAGGCAAACATATTCGTTCTACCAAGGTGACTGTCAAATTGTATAAGTGTATGTGCATATTTACTACGGTGATTCTGGGATTAATATTTAACTCACCTTAGCTTTGCCCCCTGGACCAAACTTGGGGGGGCATTGCCCCTCCTGCCCCCCCCCTCCGATTACTACGTCACTGGATTCAGTATTAATTCTGTATTTGAAAGACAATTATATGTACGTGTTAATAACATCCGTAACAAATCTCTATCCTAGGCGACCTTTGTAAATGACTAATTTGTATTGAATGCCTGATTGAATGTGTTTAATTAAATTACTGTGCCACATTTGAGTCAGCCGGAAATTATTATTCTGTTGACATTTAGTAAAATCAATGTCGCCAATTAAGTGAAAAGTACCCGCAAGACATGTGTGCACTGTGCACGAGTCAACCCAGACTGTGTGCGGATGAGATGTGTGCAAGAGTAGCTGATTGTATGATAGCTCTCGGCTTTGTCCACGCTGCCGGAGAACACTCAACGAATGATAGCTTGGTTCCTCTCACATCCGTACACTCGACAAGATGATGCCAATTACTAGAGGTAGATTTAGGCCAAATGGAAACTTGTTTTATACTAGCTGGGTCTCGACTTGTATTACAAGTGAGAGTGTTTGTTGTGTTAACAATTAACTAAAGGAATTCATATTAATAATATTAATTAATTAATAATAATCGCCGTGCTTTTTATTTCACGGATAAAGCTCTAGCTATGGAGACATAATCAAACATTATAAACGTCTTCATCTTTAATTAATGAAATCGTATTTGCATCGACTA
Organism: Sweltsa coloradensis; assembly: GCA_024449915.1. NCBI lineage: Eukaryota > Metazoa > Arthropoda > Insecta > Plecoptera > Chloroperlidae > Sweltsa > Sweltsa coloradensis. Next base: position 3,963,331 of record JAMZAV010000002.1, on the reverse strand, counting down.
CAATAGAAATGTTGTCAGAATCACTTTCATGCCTATACACATAAATAATGTATTATTTTTGTTGCTTTGTGTACTAAAAATTAATTAATAACAGACGAAAGTTGAACTTAAATATATTCCGTTTTAAAGGGGCTTATACTTTTCTTAGAATAACGAACGTATGTATTTCTTGCTATGTGAATGTAAAGTAAACAAAAATTTACTATTGAAAAGAGGGGAGACGCTGGGCACGTGTCACAGCTGGTACTCGTGTACCCGTGATGCTAATATTTATTAATAACCCGGCACCTCCACCAACAACAATAGAACGTTGTGTAATAACGGTAAGCTTCGCTCCCTACCTCGGGCTGGGCACGTGTCACAGCTGGTACTCGTGTACCCGTGATGCTAATATTTATTAATAACCCGGCACCTCCACCATCAACAATTACTGAAAAAAAACATACCGAAAAATTGAACAAAAGTTAATAATACAATGTAAATAGCATTTAAAGAACTACGCATCACTTTTAATTCATTTTTGGTTCTTTTTTATCCATATTTTGTAAATCTTTGGGAATTTTACTGAAACTAAAAAGCAAACACTGTATATCAATGCTCGTTTTACATACTTAGTAGGTATCTTCAAATGATCTGCCTCCCTGGCGCGAGAATTTGCATTGTGATGTACAATTTCTTCAAACAAATTATCATAATAAAATTTAACTAAATAAAATATTTGTCTAGAGTACATTTACAGGTAAAACATTACAATATCTATATAAATCATTAGTTGTGACACATGCACCATTTTTCTTATAAGGGGATATTAAACAAACCATCCTTTTTTGCAATGAACTGGGACTAAATGGTGTATTGCTGTTTGCCCGATCGCTTTATGGTAAAGAATCCGGTAACATGACATATTATTGCTTAATTTTATAAGGTCGAAGATTCCGGCCTCGATCCCCATTGGGGCATTTTTTCGACAATTGATACGCAATGTAAGACTAAATGCAGGTATGCGAAGACTATGTAACTAATTCTTATTCAACTTACAGAGCAGATCAGGTTAATATAGTTAATTTGTTGTTCATTAAATAAATGATAAAAGTTTTACCACGATTTATGTATTTTATTTTGTTTAACGTCTATCCATATATTTTTTTTATAAAAAATTATTTACAATGAAGGACAACTTTGATGGCTTATCAGCCTCAACCTGTCAACACACCAGTGGACGATGGCTGAAAGTGATAAGCCATCGATAAATCTTTTCCATGTACTTATTCAAAGAGCTGTGGACAGTCCAACAAATTAATTTTATCATAATTATATTTATCGTACGTACGAATACATAATGTATCAAATCTAGGCCTATCTGGAACAGTCTAATAGTCAACCAGGGGTGACCGGGTTTGCTCCCCCCCCCTCCCCCCTCTCCTCGCCTCCAGGGCCATGCGGCCAAGAGGCACCACTGACAGTCAGTGGAGTCGACTGACAGTCTCTCTTGCACATGACAGCATGTAAGGCGGCTCGCGACTTCATTAGTGTGGTAGCTCTGCTAGGTGACTGTTGACATCACTGCCGCTCCAGAGTACGAACATGGATTAACGAACACAGACGGTAAGTCGAACCTGTGTTTTTTATTTACCTCTTTATAGCGGCGTGTCGTTGTACGCCTGTTTGTTCGACGTAAAAACGTATCATAATTTTTTACAAGACAATATTTTTATTTGTTATTGTTTTGTGCACCAACACAACGTACTATACATGGTTCAACGATAAAAGTTATTACTTTTGTTCTATAAGAGAACTTCTGATGTTCATTTTGAAATCCCTTATTATTTTGTATTCTGCAAGAAATAAGTTTTTGTATGAGCGAAGCGAAGACTTCAATTTCACTGACCCCTCAAAAAATTTAGCTCCAATGTTTTTTGTTTTTTTTTTCCTGTCTGTTTGTTCGCGCTTTTCCGGGCAAACGGCATATGCGATCTTGATGAAAATTGGACCTTCAAAATCTCTGAACTTAGACCTGCCTCTTTTTTGTGTACAATCGAACAAATATTTCTTATGAATAACGTACTTTTACGATTTTTTTTACGAATTTTAAGTGCGATATTTTCGTGACATTTGGGCCGATTCTGACCAAACGGGGGGGGGGCTACAACGTTCATATTTTACATGGACATTAAGGTAATGGTAATGTATTGCTTTCTGAAAGAAAAAGTTAGCCAAAATCCATAGAATAAAGGTTTAATATGAGTTTTCTTTAAGGTTTATAATAACAATTAACAAGTATCAATAGAAACTTGACAACAATCACCTACAATGCATTCAAAAAGCACTTGCAAAGGAAAAGTGGTCCTACGCAAACTAAAAACATACAAAAAATCTCATCCATCAACGCGGCGGGACTTAAGGAGTTATTTTTTAATCGAGGGGTAACTTATTTTCTTGTATGTTGTACGAAATAACTTATGTCATTTGGTTCTAATAGTCCTTTGCATAACGAGAATGACAGTATAAAATTTGGGACAAAGGATGACATATATCAAATGAAAGCTTACGACGAGCACTTTTCAAAAAACCATGATATACCTCTGGCAAATCCAGCTTTCTATGTCAAAACCGAGGTCAAAGGTCAAATTTGTAATATTTTAATTAATTTTTAATAAAGTAACAGAAAATGTTTGAAACCTTCAATAAGGATTTTTAGGAAGAAAAATGTTACAAATTTATTAAAAAAATATAAACATTACCCACTTGACCTTTTTTGACCTTGATTGGGGTCGATTTCCCCAACTTGGTCAAATTGCGCAATTTCTGTCGATTTCTTGCTCTATATTCATTATATACACGTAATTTCTTGTAAATTCTTTAAATTTAAGAGTTATAATCGTTATCACACTGTTTATATGGTATTCATTCAAAATGGCGGTCAAAGGTCAATAGGTAAGGATCGTCAAAATCCGTCTAATTACTAAAATATTACTTGTGGGTAATCTAAAGACGTAGAATTTAAATTGTAATCATAATTTGACAAAAGTGAATAGTTGTAGTACTTCATAGTCTTAATAAAACGTATTTATAGTATTACTTCTTAGCTAATTAAGAAATAACTGAATATATTTGTAAGTCTTCAACGTTCAGAGTATTTTGGAATTGGTGTGCTGCTGTAACAAAATAAATGCATTTCTAAAACAAACGTGATCATGTTCAGATCAGTGATATGATAAAGAATGATATGATCACAGATAATAGAGTACAATCTGTGATATGGTGTTTTACCTAAGAAGTCACTGTCCAAATCGTCGGATGCATCATCTTCTGAATCACTGGAATAACCATGCTGGGTGCCGACATTCGAACAATCTTTCAGCTTACAAGCATGGGTACACTTCACTTGATTGGCCAAACACTCGCAGGTCGGCATCTTGCAAATACGGGAACTGTTGCAGGCTAGGAGATCCATGAAGGCCATAGGTGCTGGAGTTCCAACCTTCCACTCGATGCTCAGATCTCCTTCTGCCATGGTTTTCCATCCATAGCCACTTGGATAAGGAACATCAGGATTGGCTACCAAGCAACGTATCCAGACCGCTGTTTGTTAGTTCGCTCGCAGGATGTGAAGCAGTAGGCAGTCGTACAAGGTGGTAACCGATCAGACTTGATATCTCCACACTTACTCCTAAAAAGCTCGTAGCGCAGCTGGTTGACGCTTGATAGAGACGTAGTCAAACAGTACAGTTTACAGACAAAATCCTCGAGTTTAATATTAATATCGTTAGAAACTCTCCAGTCCTCACCCAGCTTGCTTATCTTGACACAGAAATGTGGATGTTTTTCATGGTATTCAAAGCTCTCTTTTTTCCTTAACCACTGAAGGTGCTCACCATGTCACATCTAGATAGTGCATGGAGGCCAGGGAGGGCGTTGCATATTTCGAATCCCGACGAACTTGCTAGTTTTGACACATCAGCAAAGTGTGTTCGATTTTCGGTGCATCTTTTTAAGTACATTGCTATAATTATTCTGAAAGAAGCCCAAATGCTTGGAACTAAGACATCGGTGTCAGCTGAAACAATCACTGCTGATTTAAACCCATTGACCGATGCATGCTTGGCGTGAAGAAGAATGCGAGTATCTGCTTCTTCATGTGAAGAAATCAGTTCTGTATTGATCGTTGAGATTCGAAATATGCAACGCCCTCCCTGGCCTCCATGCACTATCTGGATGTGACATGGTGAGCACCTTCAGTGGTAAAGGAAAAAAGAGAGCTTTGAATACCATGAAAAACATCCACATTTCTGTGTCAAGATAAGCAAGCTGGGTGAGGACTGGAGAGTTTCTAACGATATTAATATTAAACTCGAGGATTTTGTCTGTAAACTGTACTGTTTGACTACGTCTCTATCAAGCGTCAACCAGCTGCGCTACGAGCTTTTTAGGAGTAAGTGTGGAGATATCAAGTCTGATCGGTTACCACCTTGTACGACTGCCTACTGCTTCACATCCTGCGAGCGAACTAACAAACAGCGGTCTGGATACGTTGCTTGGTAGCCAATCCTGATGTTCCTTATCCAAGTGGCTATGGATGGAAAACCATGGCAGAAGGAGATCTGAGCATCGAGTGGAAGGTTGGAACTCCAGCACCTATGGCCTTCATGGATCTCCTAGCCTGCAACAGTTCCCGTATTTGCAAGATGCCGACCTGCGAGTGTTTGGCCAATCAACTGAAGTGTACCCATGCTTGTAAGCTGAAAGATTGTTCGAATGTCGGCACCCAGCATGGTAATTCCAGTGATTCAGAAGATGATGCACCCGACGATTTGGACAGTGACTACTAAGGTAAAACATCATATCATACTTTATCATATCACTGATCTGAACATGATCATGTTTGTTTTAGAAATGCATTTATTTTGTTACAGCAGCACACCAATTCCAAAGTACCCTGAACGTTGAAGACTTACAAATATATTCAGTTATTTCTTAATTAGCTAAGAAGAAATACTATAAATACGTTTTATTAAGACTATGACGTACTACTATTATTCACTTTTGTTAAATTATTATTACAATTTAAATTCTACGTCTTTAGAGTACCCACAAGTAATCTTTTAGTAATTGGACGGATTTTGATAATCCTCACCTATTGACCTTTGACCGCCATTTTGAATGAATACCATATTAACAGTGTGATAACGATTATTACTCTTAAATTTAAAGAATTTACAAGTAAGTACGTGTATACAATTAATATAGACCAAGAAATCGACAGAAATTGCGCAATTTGACCAAGTTGGGGAAATTGACCCCAATCAAGGTCTTAAAAGGTCAAGTGGGTAATGTTTATATTTTTTTAATAAATTTGTAACATTTTTCTTCCTAAAACTCCTTATTGAAGGTTTCAAACATTTTCTGTTACTTCATTAAAAATTAATTAAAATATTACAAATTTGACCTTTGACCTCGGTTTTGACATAGAAAGCTGGATTTGCCAGAGATATATCATGTTTTTTTGAAAAGTGCTCGTTGTAAGCTTTCATTTGATATATGTCATCCTTTGTCCCAAATTTTATACCGGTCATGCCTTTTTGGAGTGTTATGCAAAGGACTATAAGTGACAACTTATTGTTTTAGCTCCCATGATAACTTATTAATTTTGGTCCTACAGGAGAACTTATTATGTTTGGATCTATGATTATCCTTACGTTCTACGTGATATTATTTTTGTTTCTATTAGAGAATTGATTTCTTTTTTAGTTTTACGAGTAATCGTTCTATAAAGTACCAATGCAGTTGGTTATCGCAATCAGTTTCACGACGCCACACACCAACAACAACATTTTCTTTATGTTGTGGGTAGACATAATAATGAGATTAAACAACTGCATTTTGCAATTTTGCATTTTGCATTTTGTTTTTTCAAAGCAAAGTGTGGAAGTGTTTGCGCGCATTTTACTGTTGTGCTAGCAGACACAACAAACAGAAAATGATAATAGATAGTGATTAAAATTGTGTTGACATCGATGCTGACTTTTTGGATTTTGATAATATGAAGTAAACACTTGTTTCAATTGGTCCTGAACTGTTGAAGCAAATCTATCCTTTGTCCGCATGCAGTTGCGATATCTAATCAGTGTTGTGACTAGATAATTTATCTTTATTTAGATGAAGATAATTCTCCAAAAATTTATCTAGATAAAAGATAAGAAATAAGTAATTTTCTAGATAATTTTGTTTGGATAAAAGATAATAATTATTGAGATTGACTTGTTTTTTATTAATAATATTTTTTCCCCAACAACAGTTTTCTTGTCAACCGTAATATTTGTCAGACTTGACAAGTTGACATACCCATCTAGAAGAATTTTCAATATGCGGAACTACGATTAACATAGTAAACTAAAAAAACTAGTAGACGAATTTTTTATTTATAAACTAAGAAATTGATTAATTATTATATTTTTGTCTACTTTATTATTTATTATTTCATCTGAGCTTAAAAAGCTTAGAAAAGACACACTTTATTTTATCTAGATATTGAAAAAGATAACATCAAAAACGTATTATATTAGATAATATAATAGATAACGGATTTTATCTAGATAGATCATCTAGATATTTTTACCTTCGCATTACAGCCACGACAGTCGGTAAAAGTAGGATTGCTAGAGGAATTAGACCGATAGGTATATAGACCGGTACTCACCATTAGTGAGACCCCCCACCCCCCGCTGCGGAGAAATGGAGACCCATATATTAGGATAGGTTGATTATTTTAGAGTAGAAATCCACAAGTTGGCCAGTTGGACAGTGGCGGGTGCGGGGTACAGGGATGCACAATTTTAAGGGTCAATTGTGTTGAATTTTTTAACCGTTTTTATTTTTAAAGGCCAAACCGTTGAAAGAAATCAAATTTGGTTTTTAATTCGTGTAAGGAATAACAATAGAATTTTATCCAAATTTTTATTTTTGTATGTCCCGGAAATAACTTTTTGACTTTTAAAAAAAATCAAAATGGCCCCAAATTGTTCGTTTTGGTTAAAACTGATTATTCTGAAAGGGTTATTATTTTGGAGTCGAAATCCACTTGTTGGCCGGTTGGCCAGTGGTGGATGCGGTATACAGTGGTACCCAAAGGGTCAATTTTAAGGGGGTGTTTCAACCGTTTTTATTTTTTCAGGGCCAAATCGTTGAATAAAATCTATTTTAAACTTTTGATCCGTGCAAGTAATGAAAAATAGAATGTTATCCACATTTTCATTTTCTTGTATGTCCCAGAAATACCACTTTTGACTTTTAAAAAAAGTCAAAATGGCCCCCCAGTGGTGGTGTGTCTTGATTAAAACATATTTTTTGAAATAGTTATTATTTGGAGTAAAAATCCACTTGTTGGCCAGTTGGCCAGTGGTGGATGCGGGGTAAAGAGGTGCCTAAATGGTAAATTTTAACGGGGTGTTTCCAAAGTTTTTTTTTCGGGGCCAAAGCGTCGAACGAAATCTATTTTAGACTTTTGATTCGTGTAAGAAATGAAAAATAGATTGTTATCTAGGCTTTCATTTTTATTTTCTTGTATGTCCCGGAAATAACATTTTTGACTTTTCCAAAAATTGAATCATAATTGCCCCAAATTGCCCGTTTTGGTTAAAACTGATGATTGAACTGATATTGTGGTTATTTTGGAGTATAAATCCACTTGTTTGCCAGTGGTCCAGTGGTAGATGCGGCGTATAGGGGTGGTATGCTGAGGCTAGAACGGAGGCGAGTTTAAGCGCTCAGCTTTCTGGATTTTTCGGGTAAATGGTTTATAACACCATTATCAAATTTCACTAACGTTAATAAAGAATAAATCTATGTTATCCATTATGCGTATTCCTAAATTATTAATTAATTCATTGATTTTGAATTAAAATTTAGTGAACTCACCAAAATTCACTCAATTTTGGTAAATTTCAAAAATTTATTCCAAGTGTACAGATTAACTCTAATTTGCATAATGGATAACAACGTATAAATCCATGTGAATGCGCAGGTCAATTTGGTTTCATCGTAAGATAAACGGTTTGGTGGGAATTTCCAGAATTGTAATCTATGTTTTGGATTTCCCATTTTTTTCACGTTTTGGACTTATGTCTCGCAATGGATCTTTAAGGCTTATTTTGTGCAACCAATTGCGGATATCAATATAAAAGTACTTTATTAACATCCATTCAAAATTTGGTAATGATATTACCAACCGTTCAGCAGAAATCATCAACACCTGTTTGCGCGCATTTGAGTTGGGCCAAGCTCAGCGTACCGGTGTTTTCAACAGTTTGTATTTTTTGCGACCGAATCGTTGAAGTAAAATTATTTTAGACTTTTGATTCGTGTCAAGAATGTAAAATGGAGTGCCATGAACACTTTTATTTTTTTGCATGTCCCGGAAATAACATTTTTGACTTTTCCAAAAATTAAATCAAAATCAAAATGCTGGTCTAATAGCACATTTCAGGACGTGGTGTCGGTTCAATAACAGCCACCGGAAACCCCGACTAAAAAACGACAAAGTTTTTTTTTTAGTACTTGGTGAATTCTGGGATCTGTCGTGTACTTATAATATCCTTTCTAAATTCCTCTACATATCCAAAGCTGAGGAAAGTAATACACACCCTGCAGCCGACAATCTTAAAAGAAGTTGTTTCACAACTTCTCGCATATCGTGCGATTAAGCGATTAGGGTTAATTTTTTTAATTCTAAATTCGTAAGAGTATGCTAATTTATGTACATGACAAAGTACCTTGCCACTTACATTGCATTGCCTCTTTTTGTTCCAATGTGCTCTGGATACGACTGTTCGAGGACTTGACATCCTTGCCCTCCCCCTACCCCCACCCCTTTCTGTGTTCCCTCATGTAGCACTATTAACTACAAACTGAACTGTTAATTAGAATCTACTAGAGTTAGTCAGGGTTCCCAACGACATGGAAAACCTGGAAAACTCATGGAATTGAAAACATAGGTCAAAATGTCAGGGAATTGAGGAAAAATTTCAAAAACCTGGAAAAGTCAGGGAAAATGGGAATTTATTTAAATCTAGGTTTATTCGGTTTACTGAAAAAATATATATTTTCACGAATTTATGAAAATGTTGTCCCGACTCCAGCCAGGAAAAAAATCAATCATGAAGTACGGTAAAATAACTCCCGGTTAACTTAGAATTTTAGAGCGTATTAAGGGGGTGCTTCGTTCGGCAAGTTTTTTTTGGCGTGTATCACACCTGGAATTAAGCAAAACTAGACCTGGAAAACCTGGAAAAGCCAGGGAAATTGATTCTAATAATAAGTGGGAACCCTAATAGTAGGTTGTCCGCGTCCACGGCTCTAGTCATCTCTCAATCACAGCGCCCTAATCAACCGATTCTCCTATATATAATTTCCTTGCATCAAAAGTTGTGAAGGTCTTATTGTCGTCCCCTTCCCTGCTAATGTTTACGCCATTTGACTTTTACGTTCATACTCCATAATGAATCATTGTTTGTCAACATAATACCCCAATCAAAAGAGTAATTACCTTTAGTTAACGATCAAATTTTACTGTTATATTACGTTATTTGAATTGTTCTCCTTTGTAATTGTACCCATTTCGGAAGAGAAGTTTATCATTTCGACGGTGACATTATTGTGGTGTCAAGCCCTCCGAGAGCGTATCTTTTGATACAACTTAAAGTATGTATAATATATTCTATCTATAACTTCTCAAGGTTGACATTTACACTTTAACAACCTAATCATAATAGTTATGCAATAAGTGTTTTAAAGTGAAAATCTGTGTGTTTCTTGCGGCGCGTCGAGGCAAAACTTTCACGTTCGGTTATGTTTTGCTCGAAGTCAGCTGAGTTGGTGAGTCGACCAGCTGTCACATTGCATGGTAGACTGAACTGAATTCCAGGGTTTACATCAGCCACCTTGCTTATTCGTTCAACTCGAGGCGACTAACACTTAGTTTACATAAATTCTAGCTTCACACTGTATTGTCTTATCCAAATTTCAATCATAGTTTCAAAATTTCTTATTACTGCCCACAATATTGTGGAAAGTGCACAAACAAATTCGAGTTTAAGACAATGTGGTTTACTGAGGAATTTTTGTAAGTCATATAACACATTTTATTACTCACTAAACCAATTTGTCTAGATTATGCCTACGTACTAAAAGCGTGCAATGTTATTCGTAAATTTCGTTCAACGATCTATAATGTTAAACAGCGTAGGAGAGAAGGCATACCCACTCAACCCTTTACTTAATTACGCACGCTAGTAGCAAGATGACTCAAGAAATCTGCTAGTATTATCTCTCATAGATGCCGCCACTAAAATTATAATTTACCAAACAGCTTCTTCGTTGTAAAAATCTTGAGATGTCATCATGTCAGTTGTGGAATCAACGGATATTTGTATAATTTGGGACAGAATAATTCTAGAATGCGAATTGATGTAAAAAGCTATGCTGCAGTTATTATTTCAATACCGTCTGCGAACTTTAATTTTTTAAAGTTATTAAATCATGTACGTCTACAAAGAAAACCCAAATTTGAGTGGTTATCTGCCGATTCAATTTATCATTTAAAAAAATCCAATATGTCTATACTTTGAGGGAAATTATCCGATTTAATACTCTAATGGGTATATTAAAGTAAGCACATCGTGGAAGGCCAAGAAGAAGCTCCTAAGAAACATCATACATAAATTATTTTGAAATATTTCAATAGCAGGGAATGTGTTTTACGCATTTAATACGCACTGTAAACCTCGTATTCTCGCACGCAAAATCCAAACACCTTCCTTATTCAAAACAATTACAACCTTCAAAACTAGACTGAAGTGCGTTAACCGCTGCGATTTCCTTCCTGTAATGCCCCAATCAATCATGCATAGAAAGCCGGCGCAAATAATATATGTTAGGAAAATAAAAGCTGTAAAAAATTAGGTCGTAATTTTTTAAATAAATCTCTAACACGCGCTTGAGCGATCTCTAAACCGCATTGCTGAGGTCCATGGGGAGTGTGCGTCGCTCGAGCTAATTGCTGCATGTCCCGAATATTTCTGGGTTACTATGTCTGCTGATGAGAACTGTTACAAAATAGCCATCGCAAAACTTTCTCACGTGAAACTAGTGTAGTAATTGTAGTGCACGTGGTGTAATGACTGATGAGAGGGAAGGCGATCCACAACAAGAGTTTCGCGCATCATATTAATAAGCTTCTTCTTCTTAATATAATTACGGTTACTCAATTTGCTTTAAATAATATCTTATATTTGTTAGGTTTACTACCTCATAAAGTTTATTTATAGCTTAGAAATAAAAGTCGTCCGCACTGGCCCATACAATGAGGGCGCAGGTTCGACTCCCGCATGGGCTATATGGCATGGGTGTTAGAAATTATCCTTCTCCGGCTCCCTCATCATCTTGAGTAACAATATTGCAATCATTTTCAACACCATACAGCTCAAGAAAATATGCACAAACTAAAACTCATTCAGAACCGCGCAACTAATTCTACAGAAGAAGAATGATTCAAGTAGCGCAACCGAGCGCCGAACTTAATACTGTAAACAATACCAACACAATAGAGTTTCAAACAATAACATCCTGCCATGACGATGTTTTCATCCTGTGTGTCACTCTGAATGCCAGGTATTAACGGCGAAGCTAATCAGGCATGCACGTGATAATGCTCTATTCAACCTTTGTGTTACATGCATCGTTAAAACACCACGATTCAGTGTTATATTGTTTACATGGTCATATTATGCGGATTGTACAAAAATCCACAGTAATTATAATACTCAATTACATATTTTTACTATCTCATCTTAGTATTAGAAAACTTTAGTTTTTATTTTAAAATGACTGAATGGACACAAACACTAAAAGTTGTTATTTTTATGTATACAAACTATGTCCTTCATAAAATTGTAATCAAAATGTGCAAACTCGTTGAAAGTCGGTGCCAAATATGCTATAAGGACATACATGCCAGGTATTTATTTATATTATTCTTTAATATATTTGCATTCTTAAAGTGAATTTTTCCATTTTCATTTTATCCGTGTACAGTTATTTAGTCCGGGACAATGCTACGTGCTTATTACAGAGCACTTTTTCAAGCTCAGACATTATGAAAACAAACGGATAACAAAACTATCTACATTCCAAGGTGTACTATTACAAGAGTTATGCAGTTAAACAATGTTTGTTTTCATAATGTCTGGGCTTTAAAAAAGTGCTATGTTATTAGCCCGCAGGGTTGTCCATAATAAATATCTATACACGGATATCCGAAAGCTATAAAATTAACATTAATACCAACCGTAAAACTATATCCATGTAGAACTATATACCTTTTACAGTAATTTACGCCAAATAAGACCTCGCAATTGTCAAACTATCGACTCGGGAGACATACCTATTTTGCAACCTTCTTCCTGTTGACGGCTTTTTCACGTACCAACTTTTAATAAAGTATTACTTTAAAAATGATTATATAATTCTTGTGCAGAGAAATAAATGCACACGTAGTCAGAAAAAACAAAAATTTGCAATTCCTAGAAGTAATGATAAATACGGTCAAAGGCGCCTAGAATGTTTAGTCCCCGAAGCTTTTAATGACTTACCTGATCAGTTATTCAAGTTTACAAAAATTTCCGAGGTCAAGCAAGAAATAAAAATATATTTGTTGTCTCAATTGAGTTCTCTTGCCTAAATCTGTTTTGCTCTTACCTTGTTTCGTATTTTAAAAAGCCTTTATATTGTGTTATGTTTCATTTTATATTTTTAAGTTACGGTTTATCTACCTCAATTTGTTTATTTAATGTTTGCGATTTGTTAATGTTTTTTCATAATGATTCCTTCCTCTATGGTTGTTTTTGCTTAGTTTATTTGATGTTTTTGGATGAGCGTAGCGAGCGTAGCGAGCGAAGCGAAGATTCCATTTCACTACACTGGAGAAAAAAATCCGGAATGTTTTTTTTTTTTTTTCTGTATTTTTGTGTGTTTGTTAACACGATTCCGGCTAAACCGATACTCTGATTGCGATGAAATTTTATGGAGGCCTTCGAAATCTCTGAACTTAGAACTGCCACGTTTTTGAGCGCAATCGGGAATTTTTTTCTTATAAAAAACGCAATTTTACGATTTTTTTCGATTTTTTAAAAATTTCTTCGACTTATAACACCTACACGCTTTATCCGATTGTAATGATTTTTTCACAGAACCTTAATTTTATGAATTAAGATATTCGTGTGAAATTTGAGCGTAATCGAAAAATTATTTCTCATGAAAATCGAAATTTTACGGGTTTTTTTCTTTTTTAAAACAATTCTTTGACTTATAACACCTACATGCTTTATCCTATTGTAATGATTTTTTCACAGAACCTTAATTTCATGAATTAATATACTCGTGTTAAATTTGAGCGCAATCAAATAATTATTTCTTATGAAAATTGCAATTTTACGATTTTTTATTTTTTTTTAATTACGATTTATTAAAAAAATTAAGTTAATTCTTTATTTTATTTAATTTAATTAAAAAAAATCTTCGACTAAGTAATAATTTTTTCACAGAACAACAGAAAATCTGCGTAACACATGGCAGCTCAATGCACCAATTACGCTCATCCAACAACGCGGCGGGACTTAAGCGTTTTCCTAGTTTATTCCACAGATGAGCCCGCTTAATGGGCTTTGTGGGTTTCCTTAAGATGTTTCAATGTTAATATGTGTTTCGTGAAAATAAATTGAATTGATTGAAAAAATATTAAATATATATTATTATTATTATTATTATTATTATTATTATTATTATTATTATTATTATTATTATTATTATTATTATTGTTGTTATTATTATGTGCATTTTCTTCATGCTGTTAAATTAGTAAAATGATTAACCTTTATTTGTTTCTATCTTTCTCGTATAGTCATCTCAGCATTCGTTCTTTCGACTGGAGGGATAGCAGTCTCCTAGTCTCGGAATCATCAGTATTGCCATTACTTCTCTATTTACGTGTTGTGTTGTTGCGGACTGTTCTTGAAATGACAAACATATTCCCTGGATGTTTGTAGGCCTATTTGGAAGAACAACGTATTGGTTTTCACATTTTAATTTAAATGTTTGTAAATAGTGTGTAAGTATAAAGTACAAGTCTATTTCCATATCAAATTGTAATCAGTGAATTCCAACACCGTTCACAGTTCCAAGTCCACAACCGTATAATTATTGTTATCCACGCTATGCTAGCTTCTTCAACTAGAACGTCGAACCTTTTTGTTCGGATAGACATTTGAAATGAGTTAGAACAGAAGTCCTTGTGACACGCAACGGACGTCGCGCGTGGCCATTATTGTTTCTTATGTTTGCACTTTCAAGTATGTTAGAATTGTTTGTATGCTCAGCAGCAGGTGGGCGATAGTTGTTGCAGGTCTACCTCTCATACCTTACTACGTTTTGCTCTTATTTAGTCTACTTACCCAAACTTGTTTTCAATTCGTTTTGCGATTTTTGCGCAACGAGATATTTTATCGGAAAGTGGTCTTAAGAAAATAATACAAGTATGTGTAATGTTGGACCTTTCTTCTGTTATTATTTTCATTGAAGCTGTATTGTTGTTAGGTGATTACGTGCCTTGACACCATTAAACCATCCAAAGAGAAATGTTGAGCGACTAAAGAAAATAACATAGACGTACCGGTATCTTTGGTATTCACTGTCACTTTTATTTGCTCGTTTCAGGCTTGCGGTCCGTGTGCCAGTGAAGCAGACCCCGTATCAAGTGCTACTATAGGATGAAGGTGCAGCGTTGCTCACACTAACCAAAGAACAATATTTGATCGACTCATTTCATCTTGGAGCTAAATTATCTTAAAACAACAGAACAAGATGGCCACTGCATTAATGTTCGTGAAGAAGTTCTTCCACCGGATTGCGAAAGACTTGCGGCAGAAAGAACTGTTGCCGCTCAAGGTGCTGTTCTTCGTGCACGCCTCGAGTGAGTATAACTTACACAAGTACCTCACCTGCACGCCTCGAGTGAGTATAACTTACACAAGTACCTCACCTGCACGCCTCGAGTGAGTATAACTTACACAAGTACCTCACCTGCACGCCTCGAGTGAGTATAACTTACACAAGTACCTCACTTGCACGCCTCGAGTGAGTATAACTTACACAAGTACCTCATCTACACGACGCCTACATGTGAGGACCATTATGCGGCCTGTGATCTCGGACTTCAAAATGTGCAAAATCACGGTGAATTTGCAATCAAACATAGTACAGTGGGTGTTGGCCTGCCTACTGGGAATTACCTATAAACTGGGCTCATTGTCAACATACGCAACCATTGCATTTCATGACTACGTTCAACAATATATTAAATATTGGGCCCATCCGTCCATACCGGGAAATTGTTGGATACTGCTGCGGTTTACTTTTAACTTTACAAAGTACCGCACGGCTGTTATTAGTTTATTTACACAAGGAAAACGCTAAAGTCCCCGCGTTGATGGATACGTTTCTTTTACTAAGTTTTTTGCGTGAGTTACTTCAGTTTGCACTTTTCCTGCCAGTGTTTTGAATGCATTCGTGGGGTACTCGTGTCAGCTTCTATTGTAGTTATTTAATTGGATAATACATCTCTACAACCCAAGTAACCTTATTTACAGTATCCGACTAATTTTCATGTTTCTTCAAAGTACCTACACTGCACCCTAATGCATAGTAACTAACAGTCAGCCTCACCCGTTGGTAAACTCCCAATGTACCGAAACCTATCGCACTAAGAATTGAAACTACTAATATTAACCACCTTTATTTCGGATGTTATAATTTTCAACTTTTCTTTCACAAAGGCTACATCACATAACTTAACATTAGTGAACTTGAACGTTCAGCCCCCCGTTGGTTCTAAATGCCCAATTCACAAATATCGCACTATAGACATTGCGCCGAAAAAATCGTAAAAGACGATATGTGAAAATAGTTCTTGAATTGTCAAAAAACAATACACCTAAGTACAGAAAACGGAGTGGTCCGTGAAATTTTACAATAATGGGCCTTTGCAAATACGAACAAACAGCGGAAAACAAAAAAAACAAAAAAACAAAATTAAAAAGAACCCCGGCTATTTTTTGGGGATTGTTGATGTAATTGAAGTTTCTTTTGGCACCTTGAAGCGTGCATTGTTTTCATTTTTAATCAATAGATCAAATGTCGTTTAAAATTCTTAATATGACAGGCATGCGGACTCCATCGTGATAATCATTCTAATTTATCTCCGTCGGATTTTGTATATTTCACAAACTAACTCAGCAAAAAGTTCTGATACCTTGGGAGTTGGTTGGGATTTCTTCCATGTTTTTAGTAGCTATAGTAACTTAACGTGCTCCAATAGTCCAAAATATACATTTCATTAATAAAGGTGTGTCAAACTATCTCACATATCAAAATCAATTTTTAAGTGTTCGTGTTGGAAGTCTACCAATATTTTAATCACTTGGAGATATTCAGGGACTAATATACACCCGTTAATTTTTCTGTATATAATTCAATTCCTCTCGAAACCTAACAAGATATACTCATATTAGAATAATGAATCAATTTCATTTGAATGTTAGTTATAAACTAAATCACCACTTAAGCATAAAAGTCGGTATAAAGATTTGATGCACACAGGTAAATTACTAGTTGCCACGCATTCTCGATGACGGTTTCACTTCACCTATGTGATGTCGTAATCAATATATTGCATGTTGTGAAGCCTGCTTGTGTAAGTTGTGCTTTGTTACTTGTTTCAGAACTTACTAATCCTTCATATTATTGCTTTATTTCATTATGATATTAATTTTAAATTCACTAATCACTGGTGACTTCGTATTACTATTCGCAAACCGCCTGTGGCTAATGTACTGGAGGGCCCTAGCCTAAAGTACATATACTTGGTCAGACCTTAGTCGTTCCCGACAGGTTCTACCGGCAAAAGTCTTATTAAAGATGTATACCTTCGTTTAATTCAAGGTTAATTCAAGATTAACCTTGTAAGTAAAGGTCTACCTCGACGAACGCGATGCAAAGGTTACATGTCTATGCTCGGCTTACCGGCTTAGCAAGTTGCGGCATGGTATGTACCCCTGACCAAGTACGAGCGCCTGTCTGTCTGTTGGTTGTTTCTTTATTGATTGGATTGATTGGATATTGCTTAACGTCTCATATTTATGCAACTAGGCTAATATGGGCATGTTATTAGTAAGTATTGTTAGAAGCAACATAAATCAAAATGTATTTTTTTTTTATTGAGGTTACAACTAAAAAAACATAACTATAGTCTTGAATTAGAAATAAGTTAATACAATTCAATGCACAAATCAAATTTTACAACATATCAGTAAAAATCACTAGTTCTTTTATACCCTACCAATTATTGCAAATTCAACGTTGTCTTGAAATCCACTATCCAATTATTTTAATGTTTGCTTTAGAACTTTCTAATGGCTCAACATATTTCAAAGCTAATAAAAATCACCTACTGCGAAAATATATGGCTTGTCTCAGAGGGTTGCACTGGGCTGCGTAATATCTCTTACGCTACTTGTTATACGTACATCACTTCTGTACCTGCATGGGACTGAAATCACTGGGACAACGTCTATGCAGCTCGAACAAACTGACTGAAAATTGTAGCTGGGTTCTAATGGTGATGTGAATGTTTGCCAACAGCCGTCTTCGTTCTGTACCCGTACCTGACCATCCATGCTAGAGAGCTGGGCAAAAGCGTTGAGGAGACTGCCATTATGTCTGCTGTGACGCCCTTGGTAGCCATCATCATGCCACCCTTGGCAGGCATGGTAGCCGACAAGATAGGGAACTTCAAGGTAACTAACTAGCTTATATGTGTTTCTAAGAAGACGTCACACACCTTGAAGGGATCTCCCCACAATCCAACGCTGAAGGCAATTTGTTTTTAAATTGTGTTTTGGAAGTGGTTTAAAGTTTATTACGTTTCGTACAGGTTGTCTGGTGGAGAAAATCCCCTGATATGTTACCTTATGTATGCATTAAAATGATACATGTTAATGACATAAAACCGCCAGTCAGTGTTGCAAATACCTTCTGGCTGAGCCTGGTTTGCTCTCCAGTGTTGCAACTTCTGATTGAAATCAATCATTACAATATTGTACGTGAAGTTACAATGTTCCATTATTCGCAATTCACATCGGTCTTGTAAAGGCTAATAATATGCTTTACTTGTTTTTCTGTAGCGCACGCAAGTATGTGTCTGAAAGTGTCGGGTAGTCGTATGTGATCTGAGAGCAAAGTTGCAATGCTGTTGCAAGGCGTTACCCAACCTATCACTAGTTGACCGCTATTGTCCCTAAAATTGATCCAATTTCATCTGGCCACACCTGATTGGCTAATCGACCTCATTCTGTTTCATGCATGGTATTCACTATTCATTGACTAGGTTATTTCCATTGAGCGCCATTCAAATAACGGTAATGGTGTCTGGTCTGGCCTTGCCAGAATGTGCATTCTCTGTACTTTCATTAAGCTTCATGACATCACCTACATGTAACTTTAGCGTGACTGCAATGTAAACAATACAGCTATATGACAATGACAGGCTGCTATGCTAGGAATCCGTCACATTGACGGAAAACGAACTTTAAACCAATTAAAACAATACGCCGCCCCCACACGTAAGTAATTGTACATTGAAAACAAAGGGACTCAAATCAGTTCAAATAGACGAGGAATCTTGAATCAATACTTTGTGCCCACAAACATAACATAAATGAACTATGTTTATACTTCTGATAAGGTTCCAGTTCATGGTAGTTATTTGTGTTTGGTTTTCGATTCGGTTCGACTAGGTCTATACATGTCTTTCATATGAGGCTATTGCCCTCAAGAGTTTCAATCCAACACATATACTCAAGCTAGTACACATTTTCAAAAGTGAAGATAGGCGTTCGAGAAAGAGAGATATAGGCCTATATATTTTTTAAGTGATATACTTTATTGGAAGTTTTCAAACAAAATTTACAACCAACTTTACAATAGAATGAAATGCAAGTTACTTTTTAAACTTTTGGGGCTCATGTTCGATTAAAATCAATAAGCTGATAATCATTGATCATGCTAATCAATCACCGTTGTTGTCTGTAATGAATGACTTCTTGCACGGACTGCAACTACTAATCAGCTGGCCCTAACATGTATTAGGTCAATGACAAGCTGCTTCACTCGCTCTATGCTACCATATTGAGCAAGTAACGGTTTATAGTGAATCGCTTGTAAATATACACGAATAATAATAATAATATGCCGTTGTTGAACGTAATTGGATGAGCGAAGCGAAGACTTCAATTTCACTGACACCCCCCCCCCCAAAAAAAAAAAATAGCTCGGGTGTTTTTGTTTGTTTGTTTGTTTGTTTTTGTTTGCTAGTTCGTGCTCTACCGGGCAAACGGCATATGCGATCTTAATGAAAATTGGAGGGGACCTTCGAAATCTCTGAACTTAGACCTGCCACGTTTTTGGGTACAATCGAAGAAATATTTCTCGTGAATATAGTACTTTTACGATTTTTCCCGATTTTTAATGCGATATTTTCGTGATTTTTGGGCCGATTCTGACCAAACGGGTAGGGCTACAACGCTAATATTTCACATGGGCATTAAGGTTATAGTGATGTATTGCCTTATGAAAGAAAAAGTTTGAAAAATAAGAGGGAATTCATAGAAATAAAGATTTAAATACAAGCATTTTACAGGTGTGTATGTTACAGGAGCCGATTCTGACCAAACGGGTGGGGCCACAACGTTCATAATTCACATGGACATTAAGATTATGAAAAAGTTAGACAGAATTTATAGAAATAAATATTTTAATAGCATTTACAGGTGTATATAACAAGTAACTATAGAAACTTGTCAACAATCACCTACATTGCGTACAAAAAGCAAGTCTGTTCCTCGAGATAATATCTTTTACAAAAAATATTATTTTATATTCTATTGTTAATTGGTAATAACATAATAATTAATACTACTTTATAAAAATTTTCCTAATTTAACAAAAATAATTTTGTAATATCCCACTAATTCTAAAAACGTAGTAATCATTGAACAGAAACATTAAAAAAATCTCATCCATCAACGCGACTTGAAAAAGCGTTGGCGAAGCGGCCTAGCGTATTTGCAAAATAAATATTTTACCCTTACATGAAAAATGTAGATTAGTGTTTTTCACGAAAATAAGCAAACATATTATCTCCCACGACCCCTATAAGGAATCCTGACGAAATGAGTAAGATTCTCAGAGCTTCATGTTTCACACAGAAATCAAATAGTTTGCCATCACAATAGTGCAGAAGCTTTGCAACTTCCTCTTCGTCACGGAAGGAGATTAGAAATAATACATTATAAAATAATGCATTTGCTACTGCATGATATTGACCATGAGATGTCACCGTTACGTTCATACTGCAGCCATTGTGTGTGTACCCTACCCACTAGGCCTACATACATACACAAAGCGTTAGCGAGAACGACTTGCGTAATCTGCCCACATTTATTGCAACAACTTCTATTGAATTCAATCAACATCATTATTAGAAGAGCCTAAAACGATAGGTGTAACCGTATAAGACTAGTTCATTGTCTTATTTACCAATACCATGATTGAGGTAGCTCCATACATGCATGCACTTGCCCATTACAGCCTACCTACAGTACACCAACATACGAAGTCCACATAACCTTTCGTCCAAATATATTCTAATATATATGTTGTAACTTGTAAGTGATCTGAAGAGAGGCATTCTCACCTGCCCATGGGCACGTTTACTACGATACGATTGTCAATTTAAGTATAAGGAAGAGATCTGTATTTTTTTTCATTTCCAGTAAATTGTAAACAAATTTAATGTGGAGTATTATCTGGCTAGGTACTCCTGGCGTTGTTCTCGGCGATGGGTGGCGGCGCGTCCCTGCTCTTGCTCGTCGTACCGGTCGGCAGGGTGACGGTCGTCTACCCGACCACCCTCGTGATGGACCTCGGCTGCTCTGGACTACCAGGCAACATCCTCCCCGGACCCAACTTCCGCGTCCCCCTCCAGTTCGGCGTCGTGGGGACGGAGCCGTGCGTCCAGGTGAACAGCTCCTCGACGACGAGGATCGAGTCTCGGCTGGAGGCGTGCGGCTTCGTCTGCCAGCCCATTGACCGGGAGAGCGACGGGGACCTGGCGCGCATCCTCAAGGCGACGGGGTACGCAGTGTCGCTCTACAAGCCGGAGCACAACAACACGGATATCTACTCGTACACGCCGTCCAATGGCGCGCCACCCCAACATCAAGGAGGTAAGATCTGCTCAAAACCAGTAATACCAAAATGCCATTTAGAGATTAAAATGAAATTGATAACTCGATATTTTTTGAGCATATAAAAATATGGATAATTCTGAAATGTCCTCAAAATTTCAACTACATATATAAATTGGGAACTCGTATGCTGAATGTTACTTTTGTTGCGTCGACAAGTAAAGGCCAAGACACTAAAGATTAGTGAGTCGAGTTTGTGACCCAACCGTTTGGCGTTTCTTATGCCATATTAACAAGTCATTTTCATAGGAAGGTCAAATCAAAAGCATTAAACTTGAATAGGCAATTACTCTCGCAATTTAGCACAAATTACCACTTATATTTCTATTCAATTTATCTAACCCCAATGAGCGGTTATGAACTTTCGTAATTTTCCAATTACGGTGAAAGTTTTATATGGCAATCTGCTAAAGTTCAGGATAGGTCTTCACAGCAATATTGTACAATTGCTTCAAAATCAACTTAGAAAGAAGTCTCAAAAAGTGCGGTTGTCTTTCAATGTGAAGAACAGGTGGATGGTTCTACCAAATGTCGTTTCGTGTCTATTGGCCACAGATGACTTTATAAACACAAAACTTTCTAGAAGATTGCTACTTTTATCTAGCCAACATAAGTGCGTTCAATTACAAAGTTGATTATGATTATGATTGTATTTTGCAACTTGGTTAAGCGAGATGAAGGGAGGGACGTAAGGAATGATGCAAGGGGACAAGGGGTGGACAGGCCTGTGCTGGTCAGAACCAGTCACAAGCATATGGGGAGGGCAGGGGTTCCCCCACGTCGTGGTCGTCTCCGTCTGTGTCATCATCCGTCCGTGTTGTCATTGTCGTCGCCGTCGGGGAGGTAGTCAAAGGGAAGGGAAAAGTTCCCCGACGACGACCCAGAGCTCGCCATTAGTTTCAGGGAGAAAAACTCCCCTAATCACGGGCCAAAACACGAGAAGGTTGCGACTTGGAATTTGATGGCCCAATTACAAAGTTCCACAGGGGTTGGGGGGTGGGGTGGGGTGGGGGATTTAATAACAAGACTCTGTTAGCCTATTTTTAACCCATTCAATAAAACTGATGAACTATTAGTATCGGACTTCCGAACACACGCGTGGATTTCTCCTAGTCCTAATTATTATAGTTTTCGATTAAAGAGCCACGGCCGTTTAGTGGAATAAATCACTACCTATTCACCGCAAACTCATTGATTACATACCTACTTTATATTGAATGTTCCCGGTGCCAGTATTATCACAGTAAATTTTAAATTTTTATCGTGGGAAACCTGTTATAGGGTGCAATTAGCCCCTCTTCAGGTGAACTAGGTATGTGCGGAGTGGAAATTGTGAAGGGATGTCCGAGGGCTGTTTAAGAGGACTCAATCCCTTGCATTCGCCTTAACAACTGAGGAAAACCTCGGAAAAAACCTTCAGTCAGGATTGCCGGTCTCGACGGGATTCGAACCCGGGACCTCCCGAATCAGAGTCGAGCGCTTAGCGCCCGAGCCAACACTGTCGGTTATCACAGTAGACATAACAATCACTTACACTATCGAAACTTCAATGCATTGCCTGCAGGGTGAATTTGCTGTCGTCAGCTGCGCGTACCGCCGCGACACTAGCGCGCCCTAGCAAAAGTGAGAGTCAACTAAAAGCCTCCGCCGTCTAAAAGTCAGTGATTTACATACAATTATACAACGAGCTCCGTAGGAATAATAATATAACAATAAAATTAATTACAACTCCACACAAAACGTTTTTCAAACTATAATATTATCACAGCCAAACAGTCATCGTTTGTTGACTCTCACTTTCGCTAGGGCCCCGTGACGGTTTGACAGCGTGTTTTGGTAGCGAGTTTCGATACTGTATATTATTGGTATACTGTGGCATTATAGTAAAACTACGCGCAACTCACGTCCGTGTTGGTATTTGTTTATTAGGCCCTATCTGAGGAACACGAACAGAGAAAGTGTGCACGGCAGCTTCGTAACAGATAAACTGTGTGTGTGTACTATCACGGTGGGATGTTCATTTCTTTGCGCACACGGTACTTAAAATAGTCAATAACTAAATGAAATTCCTTTTCGAACACAATTTAATGTGTGCCGGTACTTAAAAGAATTGAATTGTTTACTTGTTACCGAAAAACGTGAGACCGTTATTGTTGCTATATTTCTAGTGTTCAGTATTCTTGAGATAGATATTATATACACAGTTGAGTCTCACGTAGCAACTTGCAACACAAGCAAGAGAGTATACAGAATAGGGAGCGAAGCTACTAGATCACTAGAATGAAATGTTGTCGAGCATCTTTGGTGGAGGTGCCGGGTATGGAGGAAACCTTCTATTCACGCCCCCTTGACCGCAAGGGTATCGTCCTTGTTCGACAAAGAATCGCATGTTAATCCGAGTCGTGTTCGGTTTAACCGTCAGACGTGACACACGCACAGACAAGACTGAAAAGCGATGCTTCAGGGGCTTTACACTTTCTGTCAAACGGCTCATTGTATATTTAGGTTTACAAATGCGTGTGACCCACCAGATCATTTTAATTTTTCATCCGAGGGCTGTTTAAGAGAACTCAATCCCTTTCATTCGCATTAACGTCTGAAGAAAACCTTGGATAAAACTTTCAGTCAGGATTGCCGGTGGCGGGTGACGTCTGGAAACCTCCCCGATCAGAGCCTCGCGCGTTACGTTTGAATTATCTGTGAGGTGTTTCCAGCCCAACTATAGCGGCCGAGCCAGCGTCACCCACTGTGATGGTTTGCGTTGTACTTTACAGAGTGCGGCACCTGTCTCGCACCGCACGTGCACTCATCATACATTACCTTGCAAGACATATTTACCTTTTAGCAACTTATAGGTTTTCAAATGAGTATTTTCGGATGCCGCAGTTTCGTTGTAAATTCGTGATTAAATGTTGCAGGTATGCGCTCTAGTGGCGAAGCGCGCGACTAGAGAATCGAGGTACCTACGACCGCGCGCATGCTATTACATAGAGATTTGCGTTCGAATTGTGAGCGTTTGTACCTATATATATTTCAAAATATAATCACGATTGATGGTTTACTGCAAGAAATAAGTCTTACGAAGTCAAATGATGCCTCAATTGTATCAGTATACATTTTCCAAAGATGGAGAAAACGATTTAAGTGAATGACAGTTTTTACGACAAATGTTGAGAATTGTGCGTTCTTATGGTAGGTTTTTGGATTTTGGCTGATTTTATCATTTGTTTTAACACTCGACAACTATGAAAAAATTTTAATCTGGCGATATTAGTCTATGCTGATGTGGTATTTACTCTTGTAGTCAACTTTTACAACAGACAGAGGGTCGGACGGAATAATAGGCATATAGGCCCTTGATCTCATTTTAAGGCCTAGAATTTGCAGGTATTTGTATTGTACTTTGACAGCTTTTATGGTATTTGTTTATTACAAAGCAGGTTTAAATACGTATTTTAAAAACATTAACATAATACTCTTACATTCCCTATAGTATGCGATCTTTTTCACATACTATCTTATAGTTATTTTTATTGTATGTTGCCTGTCCCATGAGCTGCTAGCCTCTATAATCTGGGATTTTAATACATAATTATTGTGAATATGCTAATATACGTCCACGTCGACATAATCACGTAGACGAAATCACTGTCAAGTTGAATATAATTTTGGTTATATATTAATTTTGTTCACGTAGTTCAAAATAAAAATAGGAAATAGAGGTCACACAAATAAAGCCATGTCTCAATCTCGGTCTCAATGCTTCGAAATCGAATCGAGTTGCCCAATTTTATCTGTCATGGTCATTGTTATCTTATTGATGTAATAATTGCGTGTATTTTGTACAATACTAGAGCTTTGAGATAAATTTATAGCCTTCTTATTAAAATGTCCATTGAAAAGGAAACTACAATATGAAACGAGATTGTGATGTTAGGCGTAGGCCTAAAGCTCTGAACTGGTGGATTGTCATATGTGAGTGCGTGTGTGTGCAGGGGGAGGGGGGGGGTATTTTATCATTTTATATTATTTGTATTGCCGCATTTTGTTTAAAAACCGTTTAAATGTGTGCGAAATAGGATAAATAAATAGTAAATAGTAATCGACCGTAAATCATAGCATGCATCATTTATGCATACAAGTGAAGTGCAAAAAGCGGGCACAGAAATTAGGAAAACATCATTTTACAATATGAAAAACATCTTAATTACACTGTGAAAATATTCAGGTTACATTTATAACGGTAGTATATTTTAGAACGATGCAAAGATGTTGTATCGTCTCAAAATACTGTTGATTGTTATACGCCGGCGTGTGGTAAACAGCGGCTGTACCTCGTTTCTCCGGCCATATTGCAAGAATCCGCGCGACGGTGGCGCGATCTCTTGTTACTTTTAATGTCGAATGCTCACCAGATTGTTGAATTCGTTAAAAAATACTGCAATCAATAGAATTACATTTTTCACGAAACGTTAATTAATTAGATCTCTAAGTAACAAGTACAGACCTGCACGGTTATGGGAGTACCCAAATTAAGGAGCAAAGCAACTTACAAAATATCCCTTTTGAATGAGGATTAAGGATAACTCCATCCTTCTGACCCCCCGAGTTGCCAAAACAATATGACACAATCCTTTTTGGGGGACAATGTCAACAATAATATGCTGTCAATCGGAGGTCATGTTCGATTTTTATCGTGAGCAATTCGCTTGACGTATGCGGCATCTGACATAATATGTTGTTCTGTCGCAGACTATATTCCATGCGGCATCTGACATATGTTGTTCTGTCGCAGGTGATATTCCATGTGGCATCTGACATATGTTGTTCTGTCGCAGGCAATATTCCATGCGGCATCTGACATATGTTGTTCTGTCGCAGGCGATATTCCATGCGGCATCTGACATATGTTGTTCTGTCGCAGGTGATATTCCATGCGGCATCTGACATATGTTGTTCTGTCGCAGACGATATTCGAGACAACCGCTTGCAACATAACCAAGAACACTACCGCAACTCTATACGGAACCTAACTGCAACCTCGTTCTTCTTCCCGACGACTGGTCTCTACAACCTCACATGCAAACTCTCAGACGGTGACCCTTCCATGTACCAGTGTCGCTTCGCTGGTAGCGATGCCGGGATCGAGGGGTTGGCAAATACGACGTTTAAGCGTGCGACCCTGGTGGCCACGGTCGTCCCTCTCAATGGCAGTTCGTTGACCAGAACCCAGTTCATAGCACAGTCCATGAAGCAGTGGCAAGATACAGTTGAGGACCAGCAACTCTTCAATGCTACTTGCAGTAACGAAGTATGTATAAACAAATTAGACAAGTAGACTGAGTGACTGACTGACTTGGAATTTTTCTGAAGGAATTAGGGATTCTGGATGATCTTTGATCTTAAATTAATTTTTTTGCACAAAGGTATTTATGTGAGATACCACCAATACATGGTACATGGTAAGTAATCATTATGAGTAAAACATTGGAAGACACACAGCAAACACTATGCAGAGTAGGCCTACAAAGTAATGCCATTCAAATAACTTGAAATTTGTTTATTGAACGCACATACATACACACACATACATACATACATATATATGTAGATAGATAGATTTATTTGCGTAATGTATACTCTTCCCATGTAGACCATGTTTTGAGTGTATTACATGTCATGATTTATATCTGTGTGTTAAGTTAAGTTAAAAATGTTGAGTAGCCTATACTTGCCACCATGTATACTACATATTTGCAAGGTATGAAATAAATAAATGTCTTTTCATAGTCAATGCATGCATGTTACTTCGTAAACTCCATTTGATTCTAGTGGAATGACATCTTTCGGAGGTAGAGATGAAGACACACATTTACGACTGTGTTTATGAAACAGAGTGAGTTTCGAGACAAGAAAGTATGACTGTGCTCCTTCAACATTTCATAGTTCTGCGTGACACTGACACCATAATGCGAAAATGTCCATCAGAACATAACTTTTTGGATGCGCGTAGCGAGCGAAGCGAAGATTCCATTCTACTACACTGGAGAAAAAAATCCGGAATGTTTTTTTTCTTTCTTTTTTTGTATTTTTGTGTGTCTGTGAACACGATTCCGGCTAAACCGATACTCCGATTGCGATGAAATTTTATGGAGACCTTCGAAATCTCTGAACTTAGAACTGCACCGTAGGAAAAATCGATCAAAAAAATATTTCTCTTGAAAATCGCAATTTTACGATTTTTTTCGTTTTTCTTTTTTGTTTTCGTTTGTATTTTTGTGTGTTTGTTAACACGATTCCGGCTAAACCAATACTCCAATTGCGATGAAATTTTCTGGAGACCTTTGAAATCTTTGAACTTAGAACTGCCATCATTTTGAGCGATATCGAAAAATTATTTCTCATGAAAATCGCAATTTTACGATTTTTTCCGTTTTTCTTGTTTTTTTCGTTTGTATTTTTGTGTGTTTGTTAACACGATTCCGGCTAAACCGATACTCCAATTGCAATGATATTTTCTGGAGACCTTCGAAATCTTTGAACTTAGACCTGCCACGTTTTTGGGTACAATCGAAGAAATATTTCTCATGAATATCGTACTTTTACGATTTTTTTCGATTTTGAGTGCGATATTTTCGTGACATTTGGGCCGATTCTGACCAAACGGGTGGGGCTACAACGTTCATATTTCACATGGACATTAAAGTAATGGTGATGTATTGCTTTTTGAAAGAAAAAGTTGAAAAAAATAGCCAGAATCCATAGAAATAAAGGTTTTAATATGAGTTTTTTCAAGGTTTATAATAACAATTAACAAGTTACAATAGAAACTTGACAACAATCACCTACAATGCATTCACAAAGCACTTGCAAAGGAAAAGTGGTCCCACGCAAACTAAAAACTTACAAAAACGCTCATCCATCAACGCGGCGGGACTTTAGCGTTTTCCTATTTTTAAACCACGTACCAGATAATGTTTATGATTTCTCAATATCTGTGATCCCCGTATTGGCCCGGGAGCTCTGTTAATCGTATAAGGCGATGACAGAGACAAAGTCCATCTCGCAAAGATCCTGCAGCTAGAGTGCAAGGGAGTATTTACACCCCGAAACACTAGAGGCGAGTTCTGGTGGTTGTCGTCGGGAACCACTTCCCGTTCCCTTGACGATCTCCCCGACGACGACGACCATGACCATGACAACACGAACATAACAATGACAAAGACGATGAAGATCACGACCTCCTTCTATCCGTGGCTGGTTCTGACCAGCATGAGTTTTTTCTCCCCACGTCCCCTGCCCGATTGCAACTGGTTCTCACCCCGACCCTGCACTGTTCCAGCTGAGCGAGAAGGTCTCCGTGTCCGTGCCCATACACAACCCTAACAACAGCATGGAGATCGAGCGCCACATCCAGCTTGGTAGGTGCCAGCCGCGGTGCCTGGTTACCGCTCCTCGGAAACAGGTCTGCTCCAACGCCAACATTGTCCTCGAGTACGACGTGAAGCTCACCTTCTGGTCCTACCTCGTGATCCGGGTGTTCATCGGCGTGATCGGAGGCACGGCCTTTGCGATGTTCGAGGGGGCTGTGATCGCCATACTAAGGGAGCACAAGGCGGACTACGGCCTTCAGAGGATTTACGCTACCATAGGAGGGATGATCAGCTCGCCTCTCTCTGGCATGCTCATAGACTATTTCAGCGCCGGGAAAGACTACACAGACTTCAGGTAGACATAACACAACCTCGATTATTCATCGTAAACACCACTTTATGCTTATTAATATATTAACTGTAACTGTAAGTAAAGATAATGAACAATGTTCTACCCCTATCGAAAGGGAATAAGTTGACCATGGTGTTATTGTGATTGCCAAGTGAAACTAATGCCACTTGTATGTAAAATATACTTACGCGTTTGCATGATGCCAACATGTTTATTTTCCAGGCCAGCGTTCTATCTATACGCCACATTGAAGATTGCGAGTGCCTTCCTGATGTTAAACATCAACCTGGAGTTTAAAACGCCCGCTACTAATGTTATAAGAGACGTCCTCTATGTTCTCAAGAATGTAGAGATCATAGCGCTATTCGTAGCTTTGTTCGTCATGGGTAAGCCCAGCTTATATGCATATATTTGGTATATATATTAGGAAAACGCCAAAGTCGTTGTTAGACGAGTGAGTGAGCCATGTGTTGAGTACCCGGTATCGTTCCCTTTTCTCCCCTTAGATCTTAGACTGGATCTAGACAGCGTTGGTCTTTGTACCCTAGCCTATAATAGGCTAGAATGGCGCATTATGGCGTTTTAAGTTGACGCGCCCGAAAATAAATAATCTCAAAACCCTATCATTTGTACCTATCAATCAACTTGTATGCAGATGTTCCCGCATATTCAACAATGACTCGCTCACTCGTCTAACAACGACTTTGGTGTTTTCCTAGTCTAGTTGGATAAGGCGCCCTTATACTAGGAATATGGGAGACTTGGGTTCAATCCCCTGGTCGGGAAAGATTTTATAATTTCTGGATTGTATTTGAAAGATTATAAAACATGTTTTGAAATGCATATGACGCAGTGTAGTCTATCATCTGTGACAATACTATGGAAAACATAGCCAGGACAAAAACGTGTAAAGATTGCAATGTTTACTCAATCTCCGAGCGTAATTTGGGGGAACCTTGAGCGTGCAAGATTCGATACACCTCGGTCACTGCATGCAATTTTCACAGCCTGACAAATAACAACGATTTTTTTTTTTAAAACAAAACCATTGTCATTAAATTAAATCCACACATTTGCAGCCTATTTTTAAATTTATTTTTTCTTGTTGTTGTGTTGTTGTGGTGTGTGTTGTTAGCTTTTTCTTGGATCTAGCTGATTTGGTTAGCAGTTCTCAGTTAACTCGTCCTGGATGTCTGTTTAAAATGTCAGCGCAATCTATTCAGCGATTCGGCTGAATTTTATAGTACACACACACAGAGTTACAGAAGTGTCGTTTGAGTTGAATTGTTCAATTGTAGACTACGTTCGCTGCGCTCCCCCGTCTAATGATGGTTATTATAAATCCCATGAAACATTTTATGTAATTATAGTTTAGGCCTATCAAAAAGAAACAAACTTTGTTGTAAGATGCATTCTTCCCCATGCAGGAACGGTGTGGGGATACCTGGAGAGTTTCCTGTTCTGGCTCCTCCAGGACCTCGGAGGCTCCAGGTCGCTGATGGGTATAACCATCACAGTCGGAGGTATAGCAGGCATACCTCTCCTGGTACTCTCGGGCCCTATCATCAACCGCATCGGACACGCCAATGTGCTCTTCATAGGGTTCATATTCTATGGCATAAGATTGTTGGGTAAGTTTAGCGTCGTGTTTATTGGAATCTATCACGTAATTAAATACGGCAATGATACAGTTTATGTAAAGTTATCTTCAAAAGGAATATTGCGTTTGTTTTATAGTGATCGTCATCTAGGTATTATCTAGCAGCTTGTGCCACTAGTATTTTGATCCTGTAAACAGTAAAACAATAACACAGACCAGTACCACTCTGGACATTTGCCTCTAAACCAAAGCATCTCGCGCACTTAACAGGATCGCTTCGAAACGGACCCTCTATGAACAGGTTCACTTTTGTTTGACACTGAAATCTTACATAAGAAACATGTTTTTTAAAGAGATTCCGATCGGCTCTACTTTTGCCAATACTTTTTATCTGCTAAAATATCCACCAGATTCTTCTTGATAAACTTCAATATTTATTATGGGGTAAGAGGAAACCCGCTAAAAATTTTAAATCTTATGTATCAAATAGGATACAATATACAGAAATAACAACATATAACTCTTACGCACAATCAAAAATACACCCGTCTAAAATACAAACAAAATATGGAGTGCCTCAGGGCTCCATTCTAGGCCCTCTTATCTTCATAATTTTATTAAAATTACTTACCAGTCCTAATAGAGCTTCTTGAAATATTTGCTGATAAAACGAATATACTTACAACAGCAACTCGAAATATAATACTAAAAAAAGCGGCAGAGAAGAAGCTACAAGAGGCAGCAAAATGGTTCAATGCCAACAAACTCATACTCAACACACAAATACAACTATACAAATATCAACATCTACGCAATTCTTAGAACTCATAATAGAAGACACCCTCACATCGAGAAATTAATGAAAAAGTTACATTCTGCATGCTTTGCAATCAGGCAAACAGCAACAATTGTTTATAATGCATATTTAAATCTCTATAAGATACGGGATTGCGTTTTGGGAAAAAACATCAACACGATCCGACATCATCTTTAAATTACAAAAGCGTGCAATAAGGCAAATGCAAGGACCACATGCAGGCCTATTTTTATCCAACTAGAAACACTCACTCTACAGCCTATGGCCCTATACATACATGAATCAGCCCTACAAATAAAAAAGAAAATTGACACAATACCTACACGTGACAAAATATACACCATTACAAAACCAAAAGAAAAAATGAATTTGACTTAACACACTGCAACACAAAGGCAGGACAACTAAACTATATATATTTGTATATAACAAACTATCAAATCACGTACGAAGCTCAAACAACATAATTATTTTTACTTCCTGAAAATAAACCCTTTTTACAGCATTAGCAAATATTTGTCTCAAAAGACAAACCTAAACAATGCACTAAACTAGCACAGGAAAATAAAATATCTTGTTTATTACTATACCCCTACTAAACTTTGTCCTGTACAAATGAGTAGGTATTAGCACATGTATGTAAAGCACGTAGATACCTACCATAGTATTTAATATTCATATTCATTTATCTTTGCCTGTAAATTCAACAAAATATTTATGATATAGTAGAAGTAGTACTTTCAGGCAAAAACAGATCTCCGTATCTGTCACCCGATACTCAATCCTACATGTATTTTGTATGTTACTGTATTTTAAATGTCCAATAAACTAAAACTAATACGGTGATAGCATTTTGGGTGAATTACTGGAATTAAAAAGTATTACAATGTTCATATCAAGATTCAAGCTATTATCTAAACTCATGCAAGAACAGAATTACTAACACTTTTTTAACTCTAAGTTATGTTTGGAATTGTTCTCAGGTTATTCTTTGATCTACGACCCTTGGCTTTGTTTAATCTTTGAGGCTATGGAATCAGTGACATCGTCGTTGAGTTTCACAGCAGCTGTAACATATGCTGCCCGCCTCTCCACATTGTCCACTGACTCCAGCATACAAGGTCTGCTTGGTGGTCTCTACTATGGAGTCGGTAAGATCACAGCAGCCTCAGCAATAAATAAGCATGAGACATACAGAATGTCATAGTATATAGTTTTCCCAACAAGATAATACATACAACGTGTACCCACAGATGCATAGCGTTAGACATTTTCAAGTACCCAACGCAAATTAATGTTAATCTTTAGTAATCTAATATTATTTTTTCCTAACACACAACTAAGGTTCCTATCTAATTTTCAGCTTACAGCCTCTCATCTATTTAATTGTTTTAGAGTTGAAGTACATTGTACATTGAGAATATGTACTCTCGTCTGTCTCTGTGATTGCGTATCATTCTTTACAACAAATTGCATAAGAGTGTATTTTAAATGGATAAAATACCCACGACAGGTGGCATGATCTAATGCACTATCCATTCGCATTATCAAAATTCATATTCCAACCCTCAGTTTCTGCCTTTTCTGGTAGTCTATTCAAATTGTCAGTGTGAGAGGTGCCACCAACATCCAATTCAATTCTTTATTTAGCATTATTATAGTTTGCTATTACAGATCAGGTGATACAGGTGATAACATTGGGTATATCACATTCACAAGAAAAAAAAAACAGCAAGTAAACAAAGGCAAGGTCTACCAGACCTCTCTGATTACAAAATCTCTAGATAGAGCTTGTGCCATGCTCAATGTCTGGTGGTGCCATGCTCAATATCTGGTGGTGCCATGCTCAATATCTGGTGGTGCCATGCTCAATATCTGGTGGTGCCATGCTCAATGTCTGGTGGTGCCATGCTCAATATCTGGTGGTGCCATGCTCAATGTCTGGTGGTGCCATGCTCAATATCTGGTGGTGCCAGATGGACGGAGGCTCTCTAACAGAATTATCTGTTTCCAGGCAAAGGGTCGGGAAGTTTAATCGGTGGGTACATGATGACTTACTTCGGTACACGAGAAACCTACAGAATCTTCGCGGTTGTTTGCGTCATCGTCGGCACAATCTACTTCCTGTTCAACCGATTCTATCTGCGCAAACGGCCGCGCAGGGAAGGAAACGACATCGTCAAGAAGAAGCCCAAGAATCTGGAGAAAGGAATTGTGGATATCGACCTCGGCATCAAAGAGAAACAAGAGAATGTCAAAGATCTAAAGAATCCTAACGAAACTTTGCCCATTGGTAAAACCAACAATAAAACATATGGCAATGTTGTGAATGATGTTAAAGCTATAAACGAGGTAAATAAAGGTGAAACGAAATCTTTGAATGACATCCAGGGTAGCCCGAAAGTCAGCTTAGGGAATGGAGACAAAGTAGCGAGTGTTAACCTTGGGTACACGGACGACCCAGAGGATGTTACGGTAGGCAATAAACAACAAGAAGAAAGCGGTAATGATGTTCCTAGATTAGAAGAAGATATTGAAAAACAAAATGTCTCTTCTAATAACGATACAGCTGATGTCAGCACAGAAATGAAGACCAAATGTGATGCAGAGAAAAATGCAGAACATTAATATATAAGCACTACCATGAAGTATTACCATTGTATTAAACTAGTATGCCAATCTTAGTTATGTATATTTTAAATAGTTTCATGATGATGGCATGCACCGTTTAGAAACTAGAAAAGCTAGATTTTGAAAAATAAAACTGGCCTCCTAATGATTGGTTTTAAAACTATAATAATACGTTTTAACTTAAATTATGATATATATTATAATATGTCGCTAAAAGTTTGAGTATTATTATAAATAACAATGTGATACTGTAAATAAACAAATAAACTGCGTGTATTGTCGTATTATGAGTGTAGTCATTCCACAATTCCCTGACATGTACCTGTATACAAGAATGAACTCCTACTATTTTAATTAATGGAAAACTGAACTGATGGGGGGATCACATACCTGTAGGCCTTTGTATCCTAAAACGCATTCAAAACATAAGTTTCTGCTGCACTGAATTGTATTTTTATTATTATTATTATTATTATTATTATTATTATTATTATTATTATTATTATTATTATTATTATTATTATTATTATTATTATTATTATTATTATTATTATTATTATTATTATTATTATTATTATTATTAATTTATTATTTATTTTAGAAATTGTACAAAAAATCGAACATTAAGATGCACAACTCCATAGAAAGTTAGAAAATGGCCATGAGGCCCCAGTCACAAAGTGTCTAACTTACTATGCCTAAGTTATACCTCTTAAAACCACATTATAAAATACAATAGAAATAAATTAACTAATAATATAAAAGGAGGTAGTAAAGGGTGAACAAAAGATAGTTAAGGGTGAACAAATTATGGTGAACAATTAATAGTAAATGGTGTACAAATGATTGTGAACAATAATTCGATGACTTCCAGCATGTTATAACTTGATTTAAAAATGTAAATGGGATCTTATTAGGAATTTTTAAATGGTTCCTAATACCAATATAGAAATGTGTAGAAGTCTTCACGACAGCCGGTAGAGTGTTCCAACTATGCAGAACGATAGTAGAATCCGTTTTGATATGATAAAGTTCGTGCAAGAGGAGGGATGATCCCCCGCCCCAAACACATCCCCAATGCATGTTGCGTGGAGTCAGCTTCTCTATATTGATCTCCGGACGATTTCTACATCTACCCCTCATCCTCATCCTACCGAAATATATATTCCCGGGTACACCACTGACAGATAAACTATATTCTATGTTTTTAGTTCCTCCAAATCTGCTGCTAATAATGGAGATACATGGAAGTTACCATTTTGAAAGACAATGGGCCATGACAGAGTAGGGGCAGATTTGTATCAGGGAGTCAAATTGAAGTCTTCGCTACGCTCATCCAATAAATAATAATAATAATTTTGATTAAGTTTGTATAAAATGCATTTAATAAAATAATAATAATAATTAATAATTTTTCATATATCTGATCTGGAGAAATCTAAGAAACACGACTCACTTATTTATTTACTTATTTATTTATTTAACGTCTATTTTATTTAGTTATAAAAACTGATCTACAAAGCAGTACAAGAAATAAAACTGTCTGCACTTCCGTACTCTTTGGGGTGTAGGAATATGAACACGGACTTTCATCTAGTCGTCAGTCAGGCTTGGTGACATGTTGATTCTATGGCACAGACTTCCCCGTCTGTAAAACATCCTTGACCGACGTCGACGACAAAGTGATTTCCGTCATTGCGAGGACTAGTGACATCCTAATGAAACACAGCCACGTGTTAGCATAGCACAGCACACCGAGAGAATATTCTATTTTAACTGTAACGGTTTGTGAACCATTTTAAATCTGTTTATTCAAATGAGCAACAAATGAGTCGTGCTTGCCACTTAGAGAAGTTCACACATCTCACTAGAGTAGGAGGGGAGAGGGGGGGGCGTTAACGTTAACGTTAACCAAACAGTTCGTCCGGTCACATATACTTCTCCTCGTAACATTATCAGGGGGTTCATTTAACTAACGAAATTTAGATAACTAATATCTTCATCATATTTAAACCGTCACTTAACTAGAACGCATCGCAATGGAGCAGACACTTTGTATTTGTCTGATATTTTCTCTCTGGGTGCATGGGTGTGATTCCAAGCCCGGAGCTGTGAAAGAAGGATCCCCGGTGCTTGTGTCAAGCTACGCGAAGGTGTCGCGGAGTGGCTATGTGGCCGATGTCGAGAATGCTAGTCAAAGTGGCAACGCTACGAAGACGTTGGCTCTCGACGGCATCGCGTGCTGTGTGGGTGACTTCAAACCAAGTGCGATTGTCTACTACCCTGAAGCACAGACGTCCCACGAAGTAGAGAACACGACATCCTACACTCGACTACCTAGCATGGAGCAGCCAAACACAGGTAGGCCCTAACGATTAACTTCATTCTTGTCACGTAGCTTTGGATAAACCGGTTTGGCACGTGACAAGTTAGCTCAGAAGCCAAGGAGTAGCTTTGGATAAACCGGTTTGGCACGTGACAAGTTAGCTCAGCAGCCAAGGAGTAGCTTTGGATAAACCGGTTTGGCACGTGACAAGTTAGTCTGAGTGACCTATGGAGTTGTAACAGTATATTATCTAATTCATTCTCAGTGTAGCGTGCGTCTTGACATGTTTGTGACATATTAGAGCAGTAACGGGATGCATTCAACTCATCTCTTACTTGCATGATGCATTGATGAGACGGAGATCTTCATTTGCTGTACCGTGTTGTATGTGTTCCATACATCGCTAATGTGGTGCATTGATCAAGAGAAAGAGTAGAGTACTGTATATTATGATCAGTCCGACTCTGATCCTTAGGCGTACTTGTACAGTTATTATTTTTGTAATTACCCAATACACTAGGAAGCTTCGCAAACGCTTTTTCAGGCGCGTTGTTGGATGAGCGTTTTTTTTAAACCAAAAAAACCGTAAAATTACTATTTTCATGAGAAATTATTTTTCGATTGCGCTCAAATTTCACACAAATATATAAATTCATAAAATTAAGGTTCTATGAAAATATCATTACAATCGGATAAAGCATGAGGTATTATAAGTCGAAGAATTAAAAAAACAAAAAATAGCGTAAAATTGCGATTTTCATGAGAAATTATTTTTCGATCGCGCTCAAATTTCACACCAATATATTAATTTATAAAATTAAGGTTATGTGAAAAAATCATTACAATCGGATAAAGCATGTAGGTGTTATAAGTCGAATTTTTTTTTAATTGAAAAAATCGTAAAATTGCGATTTTAATGAGAAATAATTTTTCGATTGCGCTCAAAAACGTGGCATTTCTAAGTTCAGAGATTTCGAAGGCCTCCAGAAAATTTCATTGCAATTGGAGTATCGGTTTAGCCGGAATCGTGTTAACAAACAGACAAAAATACGAAAAAAAAGAAAAAAACATTCCGGATTTTTTTCCTGTGAAATGGAATCTTCGCTTCGCTCGCTACGCTCATCCAATGACAGTTACTTAACCGATGACGAATTTGAACTCTAACATAAAGTTTCGCATAAGTTTCCGAAGTCCAGGTACCTGCAACCATGTTCAAAATAAGTCTCACAATATGGTCACAGTAAAAGCATCAACATTGAAGCATCAACGTGTTTTTAAACGGGCGCGTTCATCTTTGTTGATATTTACAACTACAGGAAAAGTGAGCGTGAAAGATAGTCGTATTATTTCGCAAACAAATTGACAATTGTGTATGAATACCTGAACAAGGTTATTGACTCCCTACCCCTGCCAACTATTTGGAAATACTTAAGACTTCATACGGTGTATGTTCACTTGAGTGTGTCATGATTTGTTTAATCAATTAGAGGAGCCAAACCGGAGTCTGGATAGTCACAGTTTTAAACTTTTGGAACTTTGAATTTTACTCATATTTTTATCCCCAAATTTGTAAGTTTCCAAATTATATTGGTATATTTCGACATCTCACGATTCAAAAGCCATTTGTTAAGATATTGTATTGCACGACGTATAGTTAACAGTATTCGTCCACGTTGTTTCGTATGCTTCGGTTGCTCCGTGGGAAGATTCAGAGCTACCCCTATTCTGATATCTCCCGGTCCCAAGTGGGTAGTAGCTTAAATAACAGCAAATTCATCCGTTTTATTAAGTACATCAATATATAACCTCAAAAAAGTAGCACAAATACATGAAATAGATTGGGCGTTGAAGTTTAATCCAACCCCAACTAGAACTCTCACTCAAGTCTCCACTTTTCGCCACCTAGGCTGGCAATTAACGTTACCTGCATACACAAGATCAGACTTGATACATTGTAAATCCGTGATTTCAATTCCGAGCAAAAATTGTTTGCATTTGCCTGAGACGCCCTAAAATTTTCCCAGTAGTGATGTTTCATTGGAAGTTATATTACTGAGAATAGAACTTAATATGACCTGTTTTGTTTGTGCTTCCAGATGAAACGGACGAGAGTCGAGGATACAGAAACCAGCCTAGTCGCCTCCTTGAGTTCCCAGCTGAGCCACCCCTGTACGCTGAAGACCGTTACGCCGCTAAGTCCATTCCGAGGCCAAAGCCAAACAAGGGGATGAAGATGACTCGGCCGAAACCTTACCAGGCTGACTTCAGCGACACTATCAACTCTTATCAGCTTCCACAACCCAGCAAAGATTATCCCCCGGACGGACCACCATCCAGCTACAATCCAGGACCTCCGAAAACCAGCTACAATCCCGGACCTCCGAAAACAAGCTACAATCCTGACACAAGCTATGGATCACCATCTCTAGACTTCCCCGACTCGCCCCCTATACAAGGGCCACGCATACCATATGCTCCGGATTACTTATCATGCCCAAGAAGTTAAGAACATTAAAATGGCCCCCAGTTCTCAGCCTGCACAATCTGACGACCAAGGACCAGCCTACATGGCACCTGCAAAACACGAACATTTCGCTGGGAGTGACATGATGTACGGTCCTCCAGATATGACACCAAGCAAAGACACCCAGAAGCCAATGGAAGCGGCTACATCCGCTCCCGAGGGTTACTACGACTATAATCCCGAAGAGTACCCACAATATCCTTCAGCAGTGATGACGCCTCCGAAACAGAAACCTCCTCCACCACCCGGCATGCATATGCCAGGTAAACATAACTCGAAACCTCCGCACCATGGTCCTCACCACGATGATGGAGAAATGTCATTCCAACCTCCAGGTAAACTATACCCGAAGATGCCTAAGATCCCTCAGTATCCTCCTGAGTCAGGTCAGATAAACCCTTATATGCATGGCCCTGGACCGCAATGGATCTACAAACCTGAAACGAATGAGTATACTTATCCTCCCGAAGAGAAAGAGAAGCCCAAGATGCACAAGGAGAAACCAAAGAAGGCGAAGCCCGCCATTGACGAGATCGAGTACATAGACGACGAAGAATTGCCGCACTACTTGCACCACCATCACCACCACGGCCACCATGATCATGACCATGATCACCACCACAAAGAAAAGCCGATGATGACCACGACGACCGAGAAGCCAATGGAAGATCACGACAGCGAAGACCGCCAGAAGAAACCCTACAGCTATTACTACCTTGGCAGGAAGCTCTGGTTTATCCCATTGTACTTCAGCGTCTATTTCATTATTTATGTCACAGCACTTATCCTCAAGTCAATAGCGCGACACAAAATCTCGTACCCCAGTTTGACAGAGGAAGCAAAGAACGAGGACCGATCTGGCCGATCTATGGATCTGGACGACACAACGGAGGCAGTTTATAGAGGAATTGACACGACACGGAACAAGTATAGTGATGTGCAGTGATACACGACATTATTCCTTTGATTTCCTGTTCGAATCTTTAAATATTAAAACTTTATACAGGACTTATTTTGTTAAGTAACTATACAGACATGAGATGGGGAAATGTAATTTTGTTTTATATTGTATAATAAAAAGGTAAATTTCTCAACTTGCTTTCAAAAGTTTCTCCGAGATATTTGAGAATTCTGACTTTGGTACAGTACTACCAATATTACCTGTGTGAGAACAAACGCTGGCATAAAGCTTTATAATTACTTTGACGTATAGGTAAGATGCAAACCTATTACACTGGTCCTGGGGGATTACTTACTAAATCAAACGACAACCTAATTAAACCATTGATTGTTGATTGTTAATTAATAGAACCCTAGGGCTGCCATGTGCTTCAGTGGCACGTAGAAACGTTGGACTACAGCGCTGTACCTGGGAGTTTATTAACTTACTGATCGACAAGTCGTCGCTAGTAAATATCCCCCTGCACTGAAACTGCCACATCGATATTATTTTGTAAGCCAGACATTATGAATAAAGCATCTGCGGCCCTTACATTGGACTACAGGTTCACGGTAAATATGATTGGTAAATGTTGTTTACATGCTAAATGTGTTGAAATTAATTACTATAAAAATAAAATAAATTTAAATTTGAAACAAAATTCAAATTTTATGATAAATGTTATGATAGAAATGTAATTGGTTTAAGCACAACATTGGGATATTTAGCACAAGACTACTTATGTTGGATTTGGATATTATACGGAAACCTCTTGAGTGGTTTTACAAGGTTTCTAAGTGGTTTTACATGATTCTGAGGGCAGTACCCTGTCCGGACAACTTGCCCATCTTCAGCGACTAACTAAAACATTACCGGGGAAACCTGCCCAGAAGCACCCTTCCCTTCTCTTCTTCCCTTTGGAGTTAGGGTAGTTGTGCAGGAATTGTCCAAGGACTGTGTAGGGGGTTCAGTTCCTACCATTCGCATTAAAAACTGAAGAAACCCTTTGAAAAACTTTCAGTCAGGATTGCCGGTGGAGGGTGTGATATTCTACACCTCTCAAGTTCAATACGCTTTAGCTAACATTGTGAGTAGGTATCCTATACAGTTTGAAGGGAGCTAGAAAATGTTGTAGACTCAAGCCCCGCAGTCACCTTGCACCTCAAACCGCCGTCAGTCAGGATTGCCGTTGACCGGAATACGAAGACGACTTTCTCAATAAGCAGCAAATGTAGACTTGACTCAAAGTTTTGGGCGCGTTTTAATCTGTGTCTGCATTCAACCATTCAACCAAATTCAATGTTGATTGTTTAGCTTTATCGAGTTATACATCGAAGTAATGCCCGATTGCATTGTGTGAAGGTACAATCATGCTGAGCAAATCTAGGTTTCCTAGAGGTTCCTAGGGGTTCCTAGGGTTGAAGAGGGGGGGGGGTCCTTATTCTTGTACCGTATGCATCTTTGTAAACCATGCCATCAGTATCCTAAGATTGGACATTCTTATCCCATGGGTGTTGTGAGGAGACCACATTGACGTCAGCGTTCTCCAAGAACTTTAGAAGCTGCAAATTGTGGTCACATCAGTATGTATACCTTCGACTAGAAGTAAATCAAGGCCTGGGTATAGATACAAGTAGACTTATGCTCGATTTGGTTTTAATCATCCTTAACATAAATGTACTGATGTTAAGTAATGCACATTCATGCAACAAAAATGCATGTGTGGCTCGTTGGTCTTGTAGTTAACGTATCTGCTTCCAATGCAGAAGGTCCAGGGTTCGATTCCCATCAAAGTCATAAGTTTTTAACTTCTATCAGTTCGTGCTTAGGAGTTTGTAAAGGGTGACTTTGGAGCATTAGCAACGAAGCACATAATAAATTCAGAATTGTTCTGAATCGGCCTTGTTGATTCTGGCGTTGATCCACGGGTGTTCGCACTGTCCATAACACTGATTGCTATATTTCCTATTAAAAAATATCGATTTTTGGTTGGTTATCGCTCACTCGTCGATTGCGTCGGGGCCTACAGGGTAGGCTTAGACGCTTTGATTTACTGTCGCCCCACTGAAAATCCGTTATATAACTGAGTGGGTACACTCTAAATTCCATTTATTTTTATTTTATTTTATGATACGTCCTCAGAAGCTTAAAACATTCACACTCTCGCGCATTTAAATCTAGTTCTCGGTACTTGTACCCCGCCACTCTTGCGCACGCACACACACTGATGATGCAATTAGCATGCTGTCAGTACGAT
Source organism: Sweltsa coloradensis (assembly GCA_024449915.1). Lineage (NCBI taxonomy): Eukaryota > Metazoa > Arthropoda > Insecta > Plecoptera > Chloroperlidae > Sweltsa > Sweltsa coloradensis. Next base: position 3,921,101 of record JAMZAV010000002.1, on the reverse strand, counting down.
ATGTGAAACAACAAGAGCTCGCAATATTTTATTACATGCTAACAACACAACAGAAGAAACCTAGGTACATATTGGTCTTAGTTTAGCAGTTAAAATGATTTCTTCATTGAGAAGAGAGCAAGAAATACAATTACAATATTCGTGCTGATTATTATGCTATATTTTACTACTCACATCCCATGAATTACATTAGAATACGTATTTTAAATCTTAGCTAGTTCGTGTTCGTATATTTGCCAGTCCTGTTTGCTATTTAGCCCGCAACACCTATCAATAATTCCACTTCCTCATGGCATCGCCACCTGTGCTGTGATTCACTGCCTAATGGGTTCAATTAGAAGCTGACGTTCAGGTATCCATTTCAATAAGTCTTCTTGAAACACAATTTTCCTTGTAGTCCATCAGAGGATGTAGGACCTAATCAATGGCCGTTGTACAAATAATCACTACCCATGATAGGCTGTGGACTGTCATTTCTTGATTGATTAGTGATTACTATTGGTGCTTGCGTCTAATGTTCATGAGAAGACTATGCTGACAAAACACGACCATAGGTGACTCGAGATATCTAACACCCTACACATATGCGATAGCGGCGAGGGGAACAGCCACATGGAAGCGAATATGACGTAGAGGAAGCGTGGATTTTATTTTTCCCCAGTCAGGAGCTGTGACGTGTGTGCAGAGTATCCTCGACGCCTGGCCTATCCATGGTCTGATTCGGGAGGTCTCGGGTTACATACCAATTCGTCACCGGAAACTCTCACTGAAAGTTTTTCCAATGTTTTATTCAGTCGTTAATACGACTTCAAGGTATTGAGATTAAAACTTTTTTTATAACACTTTTTAATCGAAATGTAAAGACAAACAACTCTGCCGGAGGGTAGCCCGCAGTATACAGGGTGCACCACAGTTTACCCGGTGTGGCTCTCTTCAGGTGACTAACTAGGTTATTATAGGAAGGTAGGGTAATTTTGAAGGGAATGTCCAAAGGCTGTTTAAAAGTACTCAATCCCGGCACTCGCCTTTAGACTGAAGAAAACCTTGGAAAAACTTTTCAGCCGCCTCCCAAATCATTGCACATGAGATATACCTCTGTCGTTTCCCTCAACAAAACGTTTTTGAGCAAACACAATAACATTCATTTTCAGCTTATACGACCGCTTTCGTTCTGCAGAAAATACAAATGTCTAGAAAGACTTTGCATTGATATTATGGTCTAGAACTCTCTGTGTTATCCAAAACTGGTATGCTGAACTAATTTTATTTTTGTGAATTGAAATGAAAGTATAAAGAAAATATCAATGATTATTAAAAATGGTTCATAGCTGTTATTATCCTCTCTAGCTTACAGCATGTTTCAACGGTAAAAATGTGTTAGTACAACATCAAATTTGAATAAGATTATATTATAACGTGCGAGAAAATAACACGCCATTATACAATAATCGAGTGGAATACCGTTGAAAGTGCTAGTTTGAGCGTTCCTCCACAATCCAGCAACACATCACAGCAACGATAGTGGAATCATTTATGCAAGAACTAGCCGATCATGCTTCCATTATACAAGCTACAGAGATGGCTAAGCCATTGCACGCGAAACTAGGATTTTAGAGGTTGAAAGTTCAACTGCAGGGCGGTTGCTGCCACAAGTAATCTTGGCAAAGGATTATCCTAAGTCGTATTTAATGCTGGAATTGAGTCTTACAACGGACCTCCTCAACAAAGGAACAAATTACCTTCTCGACAATTCCAATACACTAATAAATAAAAACTCGATATTCCTAAATAGTATATGAACACTACAGGAGAATCTAGAATTAGAACCGTAGCAAGTCTCTTTTAGTATTAGCCTATTCCTACCACTGAGCTAATTGTCGGTAAGTAGGCAGTCGACATTCGTGCACGTGTAAAGAAGCGTATTCTTTTCTTTTTCAACACAAGAGCAAACAATTTCGTATTCTTCACGATATTACACTTTTAACGCAACTTTTTCCCCGCGTGTATGCACTAGCAGTTAGAAGCGTCCATACTTCCCCCTCCCGAGTACAGAGCCGTTACCTTGTTTGTTTATCAGCCTCATTATCAGCTGATTACTAGTCAAAGATTGATCTGCATTCATTATTAGTTGGTGAAAATGGTGGGGTTAGTCTAAAGGAGGGGAGAGTTTGAAAATAACACGGAGTAAGAGAATTTGATATTCAGTTCACCTATGCGTTCAGAAGTGAACGACATCTGGCGTCTGGATCGTGTAATTGGCTTATATTGGCGTAATCTTCACACTTCACACTGATAACACGGGAGTTTATTCCAATGTTGCTGTAAGAAGAAACAGAAGAACGAAGGTAATTGATTTACTGGAGCTAGGCATTATTTAGTCAAAACACAGACAGGCCTCGCTACATCTCTGATACAACATGGAATGTTACGCGATGAAGCTCTTAATTAACGTAAGACCACTTAAGAAATATATCAAATGTTTTGTCCAAAATTGAAGAGCACAAATTGATCCACTACTGGTGATTAGCATTTTGGTTTGTTAAAGTGAATCTGTTAGCGATTTGATTTTGGGGTGTCCTATGTCACCCTAGTGAATTAATATGCGCGGTTGGGGGCGTCCGCGTGGGGGGATGCAAATGTCTTGAATTGATTCGGATAACAGAAATATGAACAGCCATAATTCTTCAGACGCGAAATCGGACACAATATGAGTATGAGATGAGAATTGGTTATGAATAATTTTAAGCATACACTGAAACTTATTTGCCTTCGTTATTAAAACTTATGTATAAAACTTTACTATTGTTGAATGACACGAGATGGGTAGGAATTGAATATAATCTGGATGAAAGAAGTCTGTCACAAATTGTGTAAGTACGATATGAACCAAGTTTACGGTTTATTATAATGCCATTTTATATGAATATTTATATGATAAAAACTTGTCATCAAATGTAGCTCAAGCGCATCGCCCAAGTGAGAATTCGAATCTCGTTACCGGAAATCCTGACTGAAGTTTTATTCTAAGATTTTTTTCAATCGTTAATACGAATGCATTTGACTGAATTCTCTAAAACAGCCCTTGGACATTCCCCCCGAAACTAAACTAAAACTTTTCGTGAACGCGTTTTATAGTTGTGTTGAAGGTTCAAGGATACGTGTAGTGTTATATTGAGTCATATTTTTCTATGTTACCAAACGTAAAAACGAGTCTGATTTTTGTTCTAAGGATGCGTTCACAGATTTTGAAAATTCCCTACAAATTTTATTATATTATGTAAAGGGGCGTTTCACAATACTTAATATTATCGTCTAAATAAGAATAATGATTATGAAAATAATTTCTTTGATCTAGTATTTCATAAAACAATATATTGGAGAGGTTGTGTCACATAATTGTTATTATAAACGGAATGCCCAAATATATTATTCAACTGAAGAGGCTTCACCATGAAGTATGCACTGGGCAAACGATGTTTGTTTGTTAGGACTTCCTCAATACTTCCTCAAAACGTTTCGACAAGGATTGGACATTATAGCCGTGCGCATAGCCCAATCATTTTGATAAATAAGTTTAAATTATGTCAGCCATTATCAGTTAAGCATCCATCTTGTCACAAAATGTATCAATTAAACAAAAATGTTTACAGTACAATCTTTTAAAATTGGGTTGGTCTGCATTTAATTTCTGAGCATATTATGCTTTGGTTGGGTTTTGGTCTAAAGACACGGCTAATTATTGATCTTGAAATTCAAATGGGTAATTCGTGAGTCTTACTTGATAATCTGTGATGATTTCCTCTTCCGTAGTCACAGCTTGTGAAGCACGCCCATACGTCAAAATACCATACCTTAAATTGTACTGAATATGATTAACGAGTTTTTTCTCAAGGTCGTACAATTATTGTTGTTCAGTTTTTATCATAACCATTATTATCTTACAATATAATGTGACGTAATTCCTACGTAATAGGACACTATTCCTTTTATATGTTCCTCCCTGTTAGTTTTTTTTTCATTTTTTCATTTCCATCCATCCATCCATTCATGCAGCTATGTAAAAGTAGAGTAAATGAAATTGAATCCTGGCACTATAAGAACACTAAATCGATTATTTTTTCTAAATCTGACCGGGCACCCGGCAAATATTGCATCTTCAATTAATGTTTGACTGTTTGTCTTCAGTTTAACAAAGAGATAACATTGGATTTTTCCGAACCGTGTGTCCTGCGAATTTTTCCGTTTTCCGGTACAAATTGACAAAAAATACCGGTTAACTGAAAAATTCGAGGAACATACCAAAGTGTAAAATCCCATGTTTTGTGTGTTTGTGTGCGATATTTATTTCGTTTTCCATTGAATTTTATTTTGGAAAAGACAGATACAGAGAAAGTATTGGCCCTTTGTTTTTGTACTATCAAAGTTAAACGATGTACTTGATGCAATTGCAGTTTCAAACTATTTGGAAGATACAATATTTGCCGGGTGCACGATCAGAAAAATAAAATAAAAAAATGTTTTTGTATTCTAATAGTGTCAGGTTTCAATTTCATTCACTACATGTTTACATAGCTGCATATTTTAGAAAATGGAAAAACAGGGTGGAAGAGCCTTAAGGTAACGTTAAAGTTTTATTTTAACAGATATTATTTTGATTTATTGTTATTTTCTATAGTAAAGCTGATTTGGATGAAACTTAAGAATATTTTTTACTAGTGATTCTTATGATTCTGTAACCTATGTTAATTGGAGATTTTTTTTTTTTAATTTCTTAAAGCTGTATGTCGTCCGCGGTTGCACTTACGATTAAGGCGCTTGTCCTTAGCATAATATGGCTCTACGAGGACGTGGGTTTAATGTCGTCCGCAGTGGCACATACTATTTGGGCGTTGGTCCGAAGTGTATGGCTCTACGAGGACGTGGGTTCGAATCCCGGCATAGGTTTTTGTAATCGTCCTTCATCATCATCTATCACTGCACTCATAGTCTCGAAAAGCCTTGGTGCGTTAATAGAGACGTTAAGCAACAAAAATCATCATCTATAAAAGCTGCATAGCATTCGGCAGTGCAAATCAATCTCATTTATTGTTTATCCTTGTCATTACATTAAAAAACAACAAGAAACGGCGTCGACGCTAGCAAATATTTTGCTAAAACACTTAAAATCTACGAAGAAATCTCGTGCCGCGAAGAGCCTTGCTGAAGCACGTAAATCTAACACGGCACAAATGTAGTTGGTTCTCCACAAGTGATCTTCGCACAGGGAAGGAAAATGACTTCACTGCGCAGTCTTTGAGGGCGGGCGGCAGGTCGTTCCATGGGTAAAAAACTCGTTCAAATTTTTAAATCTTCGGTGAATTCAAATAATATTGTATTGAAATATGTATTTAGCTTTGCATTGAAAAGTGTAATTCAAGCTTAAAATCCAGTATAAGATAATTATATGATAAAACACAGCGGAAAGAGGGATATTTATTTCGTTTTCCATTGAAATGTATTTTGGAAATGACATATACAGCGATAGTATTGGCCCTTTGTTTTTGTACAATTAAATTTGCATAATGATTATTGAGAAATTTACTTGGTGTTTGCGGTGTTATTAGGTGATCGTGCCACTTCCTAGTTCCGTATGTTGAACTTCGGGACAACCACAACGATGTCAGTATGCAAACATTGCCTAATCATCCCATCATGTTGTTTCTATGATTGAATGAACTCCATAATGGTTTTGACTCGTGGTCGTCCATCAAGTGCTTGCTGACCACGCCTAGTTCAAAGATCGTGATTTACTGATATTCCCAGCTTTAAAGGAGATTATAAACTCATCAACTGTATCATTATAATTCACAATATCTATCAGCGTTTCCACATTTATTATTGTTTTAGAAAACTCATTGCCCTTTAGAACTCCACATTTTCAAATGCTCGGAGCACTGGCAACGTAAACCTGCCTCTGACAATCGACTGAAAGTATTCGAACTATTGCATTAATATCACGTGTTTATTATTTTTAAAAAACAAACATTGAACAGTCCGAAATGTGAACATGTGAATATAAGGATCACGTGCCCAAGGTCAGGGGATGGTTACGAGGGATTCCCGCCTTGCCCTAGGAAACACCTCGTGCAGCAGGTAACGATCAAACAGTACTCTTCCGAATTATTGCGAGCGTAACGCACGAAATACCTGGAAACTAGAGACATAGGGTTTTATTAAATTCTTGTTGTAATACTTTGACCGGTGAAGAAATTTGTTTAGTATCTTATTCCTCATATGCGTACGATTTGTTGTGTTCCATGCATTTTCATTATATTGCAAGCTGGTAATTAAATTACGCAGAAATGTTTACAAAGTGTACACTTATACACATCTTTATCCCCGGTTCGTTGCAATTAGTTAACGCACGCTAAGGACCTTCTGAATCCAGCTTCAAGGGAGATAACATCTATACGTTGTAGGAAGTAAGAAATTTAATCCAATATGTCAACAAACTCTATGTAATTGATTTCGTCCAAGTCACTGAACCGTTCCTATTAAAACGATCTCGATTTGTTTTTTAAATAACGGCACAACTAGAGACTAATCCATCACCCAGTATTCGTGTGTTATCAAGCTACAAGCACGTCTGAATTGTTTGTTTCAATGGGGATCTAGCTCCACTCAGAGTCACGATGAAAATATTCGCAGCCTGGTACACTTAGCACATATTTTAGCAACGGAGCGGAGATATGTTTCATCCTTACATATATTATCGTCAGCACAACACATCAACCTCTCAAAGGAATCGAATTGCACGTATACTCACTTTGTTTCTAGTTTTTTTTTTTTCCAATACGCATTAGAGAGCGAAGCTTCCCTATAAGCATTACTTTTCTGTTCGTTCGTCCGTCCTGCGTGTGTTTGATGTGCGTTAGCGCATAATGTTTGTTACCCAAGAGATTTCAATGCAGGGTGAGGTTTTATCATAGTCTGTTCTTTCTCGACAATCTGTTGATTAAGTAGCTTCACTCGCTATTTGAAAACTTCTATATGGCCTACCCAAGCTTGTTTGACATTATTGCATGCTTTTGCTATATCAAATCATAACAGTTTACAAAACAATATTTTTTAATAAGACATATTCATGTATAGTAGACCTATGTACATTTTTTCTTGACCTTTCAGAAAGTTACACTTCAAAGCTTATTATATAGTATATACATTTTTCTTAGCCTTTCAGTATAGTTACTCATCAAAGTTGTGCCTTGAATTTCGTATCCCATTAATATTTATGATAACTTATAAAACATATTTTCAACGGTTAAATCCGTTATTTGATAATATGCACGCCATGACCGAATAAAACAGAAATCCAAGGTTTAATGTAATCTCTGTTATAATATTCAATTCGGCATGCATTGCAGTGATTCTAATCATTTTAGGCATGCAATATTTGATTTTGTTATTAACATATAAAAGTATAATAAATGTACAATATTGATAGAAATTGAAAGTTACTCCTGCTGGTATTCGAAGTTCGAACCCAGAACCTCCTGCTAGCTATGCCTTGACGTACCAATGCTGATTTTTCAGGATTTTGTGGGCTTCTTACTGTTTCTTTCCATATACATTACTTGTATGTAAGCCTATAATTATAAATTACTCTGTACGGTACGTATAACTTGTTTTTTATGTTAGATTATGAGAAAAATTGTAAACAAAACAGTACGAATAAAATTGAATTGAATTGAATCTATCGGAGCATGGCTTGTTCGATGTTTGATCGTCGTGACAGGGGATTTAGCCATGAGAACTGACAGGCATTACTAATATTTATACCTAAATTAAGAAAAGCCATGTGTGTAGTTCGCAGTGCGTTGTTTCTATCTGATTTACTAATCAAGTAATTAGTTGAAGGATGTTCTTGATGGGGCCCCATCACTTATTATTAAGGCTCATCCACATTGCCAAACATGATGAATCATAATCCTTTAGTTTCAGCACCTAGACTTGAAATCACAGACGTCGACATGTACGTTTAAAACAATCCCTGAAAACTCACGAGGTACTTTCTTCTCGTCAACATCAATGTGGATGGGTCTTACAGTATTAACTGATTGGCACTGTACGGCAACTACCATCTCTAGCCAGGCAGAGAGCGAACTACTCGCATTTGGTCTTCTTCTGCCCTTAGAAGAAAACGCTGTAGTTTAGTATGCATTATCATAGAACAATCCGTATGACGGCAGTTTAGTAATATCAGGACGAAATAGCTTGTAATAACATGAGAAAAGTTTGTGCGCATTCAATAGAACTGTGTTAATGAGTGTTAGGGCATAATTATCACGTACTGACTTTAAAGAGCTAACTAATTGATGTTATCGATCAATTTACAAATACTTATTGGCAAACATGGTTGTGTATCAATTTTCAGATAACCAGACAAAATGAAATAACTAGGAAAACGCTAAAGTCCCGTCGCGTTGTCAAGCGAGCACCGGTACGTGCAACACGACCCGAGTACGACATTCCCATAATGTTACATACCAATAAGTCTTCAAGGTCTTGACCGATTTAGCTGAAAATTTGTAAAATAGGAGAGAATGAATAAAATCCACCGCCATCCAGAGGACCTTGACATCATTTCTTTGAGAAAACTATTTTAACTCTTTGATAACAAATAATACACTGCTTCCTCGATAGTATTTTGATTACTTCTAGGTGGCAGTGCATAGTGATTCTCGTACGACTTTTCGTTGCCATGGTAACGTTATTTTTGTTTAAAATGTAATTTCTATCTACACTTCTTAAGGTCTTGACCGATTTAGCAAAAATTTGTAAAATAGGCGAGAATGTTGTACTTATTGACCCTGCAAAATTTCATAACGATCAGAACATTTTTTTTTTTTTTTTATAACCAACGATCGGATTTTGTTCAAAAACTATACAGCAACCCGCATAGGTGGTATGTACATGTGTGCAAAATTTCAGGTCGATCAGAGAAACGGTGCGACCTGTATCGAAGCAGTAACAGAAAAAAAAAACAGACATTCGAGCCATAAGAGTCAAGTGGAGACGCTCGCTACGCTCGCTCAATTAGTCATATCGTGGGTAGCCTATACTGTACAAGTTATGATTTCCGCTTGCCTGCGATAGTTTCATGTTCTATGTGTTTACAAACCTCTACTTTTCAAAGATCTTTTGATCTTTTTGTATTCGCCCTGGAGACCTTATATCTTATATTCATGGTACAAATAATCGAGATAATGTGCAATGCAAAATGGAGGGTGATGGTAATTGAAGAGGAATATAATAGCACACTACTGAGCCAGTGGCGGCTCGCTTGGTGAGACAACCGAGGGCCGCCACTGTAATGAGAGAGGCCTATGCCGACGAGACAGCCGCAGGTGACTCGAGATCCCTAGTATATTCATCAAAAGCAAATAAGAAGTGGTAGTTTAAACAGTATTATTGAGCTGAGTTGTGTTCTAACTGTTTAGTGTTGGCTCATGCGGTTCAAGGGACCGGGGCTCGAATCCCGGTGTTTTATCAATTGTTCCTCGTCCCTATATCTACCACACCACTGATCGGCTCGGATAGCACAGAAACGTGAAACAACACACTCACTCTATATAATTACTAATGAGAAACGACACACACTACACTGATCTCTCAGCACTCACAGAAAAACATACACGCCTTATGAGATGTGGAATTAGCTCACGCACATTTACAAATTACCTTATTAGAAAATACACAAATGATGAAGTGTCTTTAGCCTAAAATATTTTCAAGTGTGAAATTAATGATGTTCTTGGAGATAACGATGCATTAAAATGACTTCCTGTTTGCTCAATTAGCACAGCAATTAGAGTGTATTTGTATTTTGTTCTATCAGAGATGTTTGTTGTTATAAGCATGGCGCATTATATGCGTGGCTTGTGAAATTCTTTCATTTCAAGTAAAAAGTTATTCTATTTCGACGTTCAATAGAGGAAGCTATTCTACAACATATAGCTTAGTTATTTATTAATTATTATTATAATTATTTTGTCGATTCATTAGTTTTATATTTCCTTTCCATTTGTTTATCCTCACAGTGTATTGTGTAGAGGCTGGCAGACCCTTGTGTTTGGGGCATTCTGAAAATGGTGGGAAAATAAACAAAACATAAATAAACTTATATAGGCAGCCGCAGACCGGTAACATAACAACACTACCACGACCCAATTGGCAACAACGTCACAATCTAGCCGTTCCACAACAAATTAAAACAAATACAATTACAAAATTAATTTAAACTTCTACTAATTTAACTAATAACAAATACTCAACCCAAAATAGTCATTTAAGATTTACTTACATAAAAACTATTTATTGGATTAAGGAGCTCAACGTTAAGGTATACGTGTAAACCATTTCATCTAGCTAGGGGGGTGTAGGCACGGCCAGTTGGTCGAATCTGCCTACGCGTAAACAGGGAGAAGGGGCTACGCACTGCCTCCGAAGTCCGTCCATGTCTTTGTCATACATTACTGTTCATATGTCATTAATCGTATCGCGGGGGGTCGTCAAGGTGAAAGGCAGGTCCCGCGACGATGCCAGATGTGGCTCCATCTAGTCGGAGTACGACTATTCCGCTCTTCTAGCTGATGTTTGCGAGTGGACTTTGTTCTTGAATCGCCTTTTACGATAAGCAGAGCAGCTTGGCTAATCTACCCCGGGCAACGCGTGGTATAAAATTAAGAAAAATAAGTACAAATTTAAGATTTTAAATGCTTCAAACGCTATTTATTACAGAAAAATATATACATGGTTTTGCTGTTGTAAAACGTACAAGTTTCACACAGACAGCCTTTTTAGCCCCTCGAAGTCAAGTTGTCATTTGTTATGCTAAATAACTACAGCTCGTAGCAATCAGAGGCACGGCACTGCCTCCCTTGAAAGTCCAGTCCAGACGATGAATTACAACTAAATTACGTCAAGTCTAAATTAAATTCTGTATACGCTGCAATTAGTCGTAAAGCTTGTAACAATTAGCAGGCCGGCGAGTCAGATGTGGGTAATTAGCAATTACGCGCCAGGTACTCGCTCATCGCTCCACTAGAGACTAGAGGTTATAAAACTAGAGTGTAATTAACGATGATAACAGCTTGTTAACTTCGAACGCGTTTCCTGATTTAGAGTCACGCTTCGATATTGACAGCTAGGTTAGGACGGATGTGAGACCAATAGATATAACATGGACTGAAACTTGTCGGATCTGAAAATAGATCAATTATTTGAGTAATTGCTGAATTAGAAGCAGTCTTGTTAGACAGTTTCTCATAGGAGTAATTTTTTTAAGGCGAAGGACAAAACGGAAGGAAAAACGGAGGTGTTTAGGTGGACAGGATAAGTGTGCTTTCTAGAGATGACTCGTGATTGTGTGGCTCCTGCCAGTGCCACTAACGAAACAAACTCCTCAATGGGATGTTAATCTGTAACATTATTTGACGCCTAATGGCGGGTCATTATACACACAACCAGAACTAATAAATATTTATAAGCTAACATGTTGAAATTTCCCTTTAAATTAGTTGCTCAAAAACCATCTCTTCCGTTACTTCTGAAAGTCCAATTATTTCAAGCATAAATCTAATTTCAATAAAATGTTTAATGAATGTTGTAGACGTAGTCTGGTCGTTCATGCATAGTGGCTGTTAATTGCCGACACCCGACCGTTGTTTTGTCTTGTGGCATACATGCGTGTGAGCAATTGCAAACTTCCAGCGTGTCATCTCCCTTTCTGTGGATACGCTTCGCTTATCGGTTGGTCACTTACGCCAGAAAACCATCAACCTTGACGTTTGTCAAAATATTGAAATACAAATTGATCATCTTCTGCTTTTTAGGAGATACGATATATTTTTTAAGTTTTATGTTTAATCTAACATTTCTATCATGATTGGTCATTATATTGTCTTGAATGAATCAATCCATTATGCCCAGTGATAGAATTCGATCAACAAGTAACTGACCAATGGTTGGTTTTAACACGAAACAAGTAGATGATTTTTGTGGCCCTTATTGGAAGTTATTAACAAGTTATGTAATTCCAAAACCACGACAATTTTGTGAGATGAAAGTTTGATAAAATAATCACTTGAATGAAGTTGATTTTCTTTTAAATAGTTCACCTCAATAATATTATGTTTATTAATTTCTCAAAATATGTGTGACATAATCGTCACAGTTCCACGATACATGTAGGCCTACTTGCACGAATATTCACCTTATACTTACACTTGTTTAGGCCGGGTCAAGTTTATTTTGGCAAAACACTCTCTTGACAGCTTTCTCAATACTTAGCTTTGTCAAGGTTGGTACAAGTGTTTATAAAGCTGCGATCATAGGAAGCGGAACGGCGTCTCGAGTAGGCCGGTGTGTCTGCTTGCGTCAACTCTAGATAACCGTAACGTAACAATTCTGGCTACGAGCCTATGACATAGTTGCGAATCGTGGGACTACACCTATACTTGCTGTGCCTCTACTCTCGAGTTTCCGGTGGACAACATAATTTTGACTTGTAATTTTTTTCAATGATACATTTTTTTTAATATTCAATACAAATTTATGTCTTTGACATTACGACAACGAAAATCAAATTACAATGTTTAATTATATTATTTATATAACTGTATTTTTAAACTATTATATGTTGATTAGAGTCTTACATTTGGTGCTTTCACATTCTGTGATTTCGTGTTTCTAAAAATTAAAATAGATCCTTAAAAATTAAGAAAATAATAAACCCTTCTGATGAAAGTTGGGAGGGAATGTCCAAGGGCCATTACAATTTATCGAAGTTATTAACCCAAGAAATCTATACTTATTCTATACTTGATGCCATAGTTGTATCAAGAATGATTTCTCGTGCCGCGTAGTGGTTGTTTGATTCTTGGACTTATGATTGTGCTAAGTTACCGCCTCTGGACTTTGCGGTTCTCCACTTGTCTATTTCACCCCAAGTCAAGATCGGCAGTAATAATATGGGTGGGCTCCAGGCCCAGACCTTGCCCCAAGCCCAAGAGCGAGCGTCCCCACTTTCCGAGAGATTCTAACAAGACAATCTCAAGGTGTTGTTTCAACTCCAGAGTCAAGACGTTCAATGTGGATGCAAACTCACTTGTGGTTCACACTGGCCAATGGGACGCAATTACTTAACATGTACGGTAAATGCTATATAAATACCGAGATCCATACAACCTTTTCTGTTGCGTTAATGTAAAATAAAGTGAAACAATTGAAGGAAATCTTGATATCCTCTATCATTTTTGAACTAGGTTCGAATCGACATTGAGGATCCAGGCGTAAAAATTATATATACACACTGCTTATGGAATACATATTATTATCAATAAAGTATCAATAAAGGTTGACCAGATTGCATTAAGCCATTGATGTAGGCTACCATGAACATGCTTGTTTAAAAGTAGGGCCAATGTAACCAAAAATTATGTCTAGACATAGTTATCTGTTGTAGATTTATGAGTAGTACCTCCAGGTATGCATAGAGCCATAGAAGACGCCCAAATATGATACATAACCCCAACCTCTAAAAGTGACGTTTTTTCCTTTCGTCAATATTTTAGTAAACTAATAAATCATATTTTCACTCTGTCTAAACTTGCGTAGAGAATCTTCCTCGACAAAGCTATACCTACACCTTGCCAGTCAACGACTTGGATCAAGTAAATCTGGTTTTCAGGAGACGAGTTTTTATCATTTTAAATTTACAGTGGCTAATTTGAAATGAGGTTCAGACATAATTTAAATGCGTTAGTGCATACTTCATAATCTGCACATTCTTCACTTTTTATATGTGGGAAGGAAAACGAGTTAAATTTGTTACCGAAAACTCACAAATTTATGTAAAATGTTTAAAAACAGTTTTGAGGTTCAAAAGAACTAACTTCGTTAAAAAATAATAGCAGAGTAAATTAAATGTAAATATATGTGGGAAGCGAGGGTCTTGAGATCATTGTGTTACTGGAGCCTCAGCCATTTAACCCATATCGTGAAGGAGGATTTTGTAACATTCGTTTTGCGAGAAGTACCGTTGTTTGCCTAGCATAATTAGAATCTAATTAAACGTAATTATAAATGATATGAAAGAAAGACTGAAAATTTAAACAATGCTTGCATCGGTGCTCCGATCAGGATGAGCAATCTTTCCAGTGGTGCACGGTCATCCGGGTAGCTGCAATGTTGCCTCCAATGTTTTAATGTGTCCATCTTGAAGACAAATCTTTTTTCTGCTATAGTAAAAAAACAAGAAATGTTATATCAAGCACGGTTCAGGTGTAGCAATGGTTGGGTCTCGTTTAAAATTATTTGAACAAATTGGATAAGGGTTCTAAAACTAATATTTTTGTTCGTTATGCTGCGGGTTTCTCTATGTTTGAATCACTCAGCCCGTGCTATGTTATAGGGTTTTCATGATCGCACAATGAAAACAAACCCGATTGTGCAATGATCTAACTGATTGGGTGCGCGTGCGTGCGGGTGGGCATCACATTCGCGTGTTGACTCTTCTAACGGTCGGGTACCGTTCATACATAGCACCTTGGCAACTAAGTCAATAATGTAGCAACCAAATGACGCAAGCTTTTACGAAAAAAATCTATTTCCAATATCTTTTATCGGTGACGACGTATTCACAGTTAGCCCCATTTGGTCAAACTTCCACCCTTGGGAGTAGTTCGGAGGGCCTGTGTCCTCAATGTTTTTGATAATGAGGCTATTATTTAGGCTAAGTAAAACCTTGTACCGGAGGAAGGCATCGAATACGCGACTTCCTGAATCAAAGCCTCGTCTGTAACATTATCATCTTCATTCAACACTTATGAGAAAATCTTTTTTTTCTCTTTTTTTTCTTTCTTTCTTTTTTTTCCAGCCACTTTTTTGTATTTGATTAATTAATTAATTGCATTCAATATCATTTATATTTGTTACCAAAATTGTTGTTTTTAATGCATTGTAGTTGTAATATTACTATTTCAAATATTTACTTCTTAAGTTCATTGTTGTGTCTGCATCTATGTAATTAGATTTATTTAGTTGTCCTCCTTTATAAATGAGGTTTTATAACTGAATAGGATAGACGTTAAACAAATAAATAAATAAATAATATACATAAATAATAATAAATAATAAATAAATAAATAAATAAATAAATAAATAAATAAATAAATACAAAATTGTTGTTCAATAATGTTCGTATGGGTAATTAGCTTCTGCTTATTACTTGTAAGCGTAGCACTGTGTCATATTATAGATCATGCGATGGACAGCCATGAGACTATACGCTCTTCATTTACAATCATGTCGCGGCACATTAATTAACTATATTCAAATTATCTATCTCTCTATACAAAAACAACCGACAGTGTTGGCTCGAGCGTTAAGCGCGCGACTCTGATTCGGGAGGCCCCGGGTTCAAATCCCGTCAATTATCGGAAATCCTGACTGAATGTTTTTTTCCGAGGTTTTGAGTCCTCTTAAACAGCCCTCGGACATCCCTTCTCAATTGTCATATCCGCAACATATCTATTTAGACACCTGAAGAGGGGCATGAATTGCACCCTGGGCAAGCTTCCCACGAAAAATTATTATTAACCTCTAAAAAAGTTACATTTAGATAATGTTCGTAATTCGTATACAGTGACAAACGCTTGACGTAATATATAGATGCCATCGTTTCTCGTATATTTCATCCGCTTCGAGACCGATTTCACACTATACAAGTACAATAAATAATGCTCTTGCAAGCTGTTTACTTGCCTCTTCTTATGTCTGCGTAGTTATTACGAACAATTCACAACGAAGGTCTAATTGGCAAGACAAATTAGCATAGTTTATTGTTGCGGTTAACACCCATATTATCACGGATAGATAACAGCTGATAGTAATAATGTTTAACAAGGCAATGTCATGTGTATGTTGGGGGTGCAAGGGTACCACCTATGCCCAAACGGGCTAGTAATTTTTCAATTTGTCTTTTAGTCACGTAGCGTAATATATTTTGTATCTTTAATTTCACAGTCTACGGGTACAATAAAATAGAAAAATTAATCTGTTTGAAACGAAACTTTGGTGAGCCCACACTTGTATGCTCTGATCTGCAACTAATTTGTCATTTTGGCTATAGGTAATTACCTAAATCTGAGTTATTACAATGATGCAAGCTCAGATTTAATCGTGAGAGATTAATTTGTTGAAGGTACGGTAGTTTTGTTGTTATACAGAGAAGAAGGATAACTAATTCAACATTTTCAGATCTTCTGGAAAGTGTACTTTACTAATTTCTAAAGTTTCAGAAATCAATAGTAAAAATCACATATCTACATAATATTAATTGTCATGCGTCTGTATATTATCGTATTTTGTGCGCAACATAAGCAGAACCTTCGCTATGCTGGGTAAACTGTACCGATATAGAAGGCGACACTATATAGATCAACACTTCTAACTGTATCAGCATATGGTGGTCGTACTCACTCACCCACAACACAACACTTAATCAAAACATCGCATTACCAGCAAGATATCTGCCTAGTCATTTCCAACAGTACTTGCAAAGTGTTACACTTTAAAACTTAGATTGTTGGTCAATCAGAAATTAGCTATCAACCTGGTGTTAGGAGTGATCTAAGAGAGCTGAGCTGTTGATTGACCGACGCGCTTGCCTTTTTTTTGCTTTTTTTTACCGGGGTAATTATGTAATGTATGCCACTCTTCAGGTAAACTAGGTATAATTATGTTGCGGATAGGACAACTGTGAAGGGATGTCCGAGGGTTGTTTAAGAGGACTCATCACTTACATTCCCGAGGAAAACATAGGGAAAAACCTTCAGTCAGGATTGCTGGTCAAGGCGGGATTCGAATCAGAGTCACGCGCTCAGCGCTCGAGCCAACACTATCGGTAACGCTGTCTATACATCAAAATCTACTTTATTATGATGAATAGTGTTCCCCAAGTTACCAAGCATCCAACATGTTTTTTGGAAGATCTAGAGTGTTCAAGAAGCTTCCAGTACTTCTAGACCCAAGATGAAGGGACAAGTTTAGCACAACAATGTGTTGTTAACTGAGGCTTAATTGTTTAATTATAGTCCATCGAGTTGGTAGTCCATGGCTCGGTAATCCTAATCATGTTATTGATGAGGTTATTGGCCAGTAATATATTTATACGCAGCGTAAACATTATACGACTTCCGGCATTAATTTAAGGAATAAATTATTGAGAACATTTGTTCAAATCACATTTATGAACCGCGCGAAATTTGGGTTTCAGTAACATTATTCGGAGTGCAAGAAACGATTCATGGAAACGATTTGTATTGTTATTGTTTAAACTAAATACAACAAACAGATAATTAGGAAATAAAACAAGGATCTGTGTGTGGACATAGTTAATGCGTTGTTTTGACAGACGGTGGTATGGAATGTACTCAGTACTTGGTAGAAAATAACTTGAGTATTCAAGCACCTAACTTCAATACTCAATCCATTATACACAATTAATATCTGAATTCAAATGAATAAAAACGAAAGCAACCATTAACATAGGCTGCTCTGCTAGCCATCAGGAATCTGTAGATATACAGGGTAATAAGGCAAGCAGCTCATGTACCGAAAAGTTCAATAATTGAAACTTTTTATCTTTTAATCACGGTTTAGCTTTCACAGTACTTAAACTACTCTTTCCTGTCTCATGTTCTCATTATGATTGAAGGAAGCAGGCGCCTTCACGTAATTTTGAGGAGACAATAACTCAAGGTCAACATTTTACACAGTTAATAACTATACTTCCTTACAGAATAACACCATGATTATTTTTAAAACAATACCATCACTTATAAAACACGAAGGTAAAATGATCCTCTTAACTTGCATGTATACAGAAAAGTTTGTCAAACACGAGCGAGTGGCTGCGAGCTCATGTTAAGTGTACTCGTGGTCACATTTTCCAGTCGAGGGCTTCGTACTCAACAAGACTTTGTTTTACTACGGGCCATGGAGTTATGTCGTATGCTGGTCCTTATTGTTGGTGTGTACTGCTTGTTGCTTGCAGCATGAGACCAAGAGAGGGCCACTGTTTAGCTGTGCTGTCAGCCACCGTGTGCTTCTTGGTGCATCTGACCGCCACACATGCAAACAGCATACGAACGGCAGTCCCCTCCAGCGCGCACAGTACTGTCAATACCACCATAGAACCACATTGGAAAGAAAGGCAAGTTGTTCTACAATCGGTGCTCTTATTCAATCAAACTATACAAGTTAGCTAAGAGATATCAAAGAAGTTTCCAATGCAATGGATTACGTATTTAGATTAAAGTGACATGATGAATTAGTCCACGGGTAAGGAAATAGTTCAGATGACAAACTGTGTGCTAAGGGAGATAATGTTGATGTGACTTTCGTTAACAAAATGTTGCATCTAGTATAATCAAACTTAACATAATGAAGCAATATAAAGCAGTAAGCAACTAATCCTAAGAAATGTTCCTACATATTGTTTCCCAAAGTGTCTTCCACTGGAAACATGACAGTGACTTCAGGAATTCCACTCGTTAATCCGCTGGCACATTGATATCAAAATGGTTTTCATCATTGCTGATTTGGTTGTATGAATTGTACACCAGCAATGTGAAACAGATTTCCACTAGTAATTCTATTATTCTTTTTCAGGCAAGTGAGATCGGCGTCGACATCCCTTGAGGAAGCCGAGTACGAAGACTTCGACGACGAGGATGTCGGCGACTCCGTTGAAGAAGGTCGAGGCAGTGGTGGGAAGGCCGGCTCAACCAGCGATGCATTCAACGGCTACTACGACTTCGTCATCAACGAAGGCTCCTTCAAGTTCTGGTCGGTGTTCCAGATCTTCACTGCCGCGCTGTTGATATACTCCGCCTTTGCAGCCATCTACTACGCCAAGTACAACTACGAACCTCCGGAGGAAGACGATTACGGCGCGGACATTCTCTTCAAGAGATCCGGGACTTTATATTCGTCGACGCCGAAACCGTATACGTCATTTCTAGGTCTAAATAAGCAAACGTTTCAACGGATTATGGACTCAATAGCATCGAAAAAGTACTCTTCGTGAAATTTTGAGACAGTCTCTTGCATTTTAACATTGTTGAAATAAGCACGTGAAGTACATGTAAGGGCGGTTACTATAGTAGGTTTCGACAGTGAAGCGGATTACTCGCTAGTTGTTCCCGTGACGTCTGTTCTTATGGATGGACGCAACTTGATTGATAAGTAAACGGGGTTCTAGTAACCTGTCTCGTTAATATATAACCCCTTATTATATTCGTATATCGTAGGCCTCACAAGTCGTATGCGCGTCGGAACTTGAGTGAGTGACTGAGCGTTCAAACTCGCGCGCATGAGATGGCGTCATCGGGAGAGATGGGTCCAGCAAGTCACAATTTGGGGACCGAGTCATCAATTATCACGTCCAAACGTTAACGCGTATTATACGCGTTATAATACGACCCAAGATGTGGCTTGTTAAACTATTTCCCAGCTATGACGCATTTCGATAACTGTCTTTAAGTCACAGTTAGCTACTATTAAGATGTGTGTGTGTAACCCAATTTGTATAACCATACAAAATGATAAGTTTTAGTTGTTCAGCATAGGGAAATAACGAACTGTGAGTTTAAGTAAAAGTATCAGGATCAGTGTAGTGACTTATCTAGATAACATTCTCGATTATCTTATCTAGATAAGTTTTTGATGTTATCTTTTTCTTATTATCTAGATAAAATCAAGTTTATCTTATCCAAGCTTTTTAAGTTTTTAGATAACATTTTTTAGATAAAATAATAAACAATAATGTAGACAAAAATATTATAATTAATCACTTATTTAAATGAAAAATTCTCCCACTAGTTTTTTTAGTTTACTCTGTTCTTAATCGTTGTTCCGCATATTTGAAAATTCTTCTAGGTAGGCTGTCAACTTGTCAAGTCTTACAAATATTACAATCGACAAGAAAACTATTATTTAATAATATTTTTTTTTAAACACGTCAATCTGAATAATTATTATCTTTTATCTTAACAAAATTTTCTAGATAATCATTTTTATATCTTATCGTGTATCTAAATAATTTTCTAAGCTTTATCTTTTGTCTTATCTAGATAACTTTTTGGAGAATTATCTTTATACTGTGATTCAGATAAGGTGGCGGTCTCCGAGGGTTCGCAGCACTGTCGTCCACGCACTATGGCCACAGGATCGGCAAAAAGTAAATAAAATAACGGTCTCTAAAACTGCTTTCGGAGAAAAACACGACTATTTTAAAGCCAAGCCTTGCCCAATATATCCTAAAAATAAAGTATTTATGAAGTGTACGAATAAAATCAAGACATTTTGATGCTCCTAAACATTGACATCACATCTGGCGAGGTTGGCATTATAAACAGCTGGAACTTTGGACACAGCATAACCAACAAGGCAAAAAACACTTTCGTAATCGTAATTACTTAAAATCATTATTTCGCTAAAATACTGACTCTGTGGGACGAACTACTTTATTCACAGCTTATAAAATGTTGATTTATGTGATAAAATATCACGATAACATGACCAAATACGGTAGGCCCTACCTAATGCCAGTTGTGTGTAAATTGTCAACGTTGGCGTCCGTGCTCTCGCTTGACCTTGACGGCCGCCAGCTTATCTGGTTCCACCTATATCTTCATCTAGATAAAATATAAATTATCTAGTCGCAACACTGATCAGGATGTTGCATTTATGAACAGCCTACACTGGAGTTAGGGTACTTGTATTAAAACTGTCCACTTGTTACCGTATTAAATGTTACGAATTTTCGCATGTTAGCTATTTGGCCACATTTCTTTTGGGGTATAACCATTGTATACATTTTCTAGGCTTAGTAAAACGTAAGAATGTACGAATGGAATATTTTGACTAATGGACTACTCTTAGATCGGGTCACCAAGCCTCAACGATCTTTGTCTCTGTAGCCCTATTAGAAATTGTGACAAAATTAAACTTATTTATTTTATGAATATAGTGACGTTTATAGCGAATTAAATTATGCTTTAAGATGTATCAAGAAAAGTATGCGTATATGTGTTAGATTATAGATAGGTTTACAGCGGAAAGTTTTAAATTTCTGTCTAATGAGGGAAAATGAATACCAATAAAAACACTTACGATAACCCAAAGACGTACACAAGGGCAAACAAAACCTTTAACTTCTTCGAATTGTTCAAAAACACAGTGTCATCGTACTTGTGAAGTTATTTTGCCCATGTCTAACTTATACTTTCCTGGGCTGAATTGTCCCATATACGCTCCTTCTTCTTCACTTGGCTGCTAGTGCTTTCGCATTATTTGAGACTGATTTTAATAAAGAGGATCGAACGTCGAACGTCTACACTTAAAATCTCCATAAGATTACGTTGTGTATGCGAATAGATGTGTGCAAACTCAACGGAAATGTTGGTTTGTTCTTATTTTGTATATAGAAGAAAAGTGAAATATAACGTATTGTATCCGCGTGACAAATATTTCTTTTGTTTGTAGTTGAGAGCGGTCTCGCCTTAAGGAGCTATAGGCTACCATTACCCACCAATCAAATCGAGTGGATATTATCTGATAAGAATAGTGCCAAGACAAGAACAGACCTGCACTGAAAGTGATAGCAGTTATGTGATGACATGACAGTCTAATGGTTTGCATAATCACGAAGAGACGATAGTGTAGACTGATAATGTGCAGAACTAGCCTAGATCAACCTAGAAGGTGCAGAGTTTTATTCTAAGTAGTTTTGTCTTTCGTGTATTTAATGTACATAGTTCTCTCATTTTGCTTATTCGTCAAATATGACGTGTTTGGGTCCTACATATTATTGTATTATTTTACTATTATTTTTATTACATATTATTACATTTTCATCGATTATAGCGTTATTCTAATGATGCTATCTCTCTCTTCAGTATAACTTTTCACTAATTTTACAATATCTATTATATTGTTCTTAAATGCATGACTCCAATGCTCAAAACCCTTCCTAATAATCCATGCCATCTATTCATAAATCTTTCAAAGCTAATTTCAAATTCGTGGCTTTTTCTTCAAGGAATCTTAAACACTTTAGGTTACTGCTAGCCGTTCTATACTCAATGATTCTAGGTCTATGATTCCGCTAATATTTATCACTGTTTCATCTGATGGAAACTCTTGTACCTTTCTGTGCACCATTGCTCTTTCCATCTTTGGAGATCCTGGGGTCAAAATAGTAAAATTCGTTGAGTTTCTCCAGCAAATATTTTGCTTCAACTCTCTCCCCCCCCCGCCCCCCTATTATATGCGTTCTTTTAAAGCAGATGATGTTTTTAAAATATATAGTGTTTTGACATTTTCTGTTGTATAACGTATTTTGTGAAAATTAACCGAAAATAGTAAAAATGGTTTGTGTGTGAACGATTTTCAATTGTGGGACATGTTTCAAATTATTATTGGCTTAGTTCCCATGCCATTGTGTGTTGTTAGTGAGAATCTGTAGCGACCGCATGCGGCACGCCTATCATAGTCAACTGGATGAAACAATATGTTACTTCGTTGAGTTGTTTCGTTTGTAAAACCTTGAGTAAAGCTCCTTGACGGTACAGTCTGAGTCCTTCATTAAACTAATTGGCGATTTAACATGCTAGATGTGTAAAAATTAAGATAGTTTTGATAAAGTATTGTATTTATAGAATCCTGGCAATTGCTCTAGACTGCGAGAAGAAAGAAGCTATACATTCAGTGCTAGGATGGTTAGAACTGTCAACTGTCACTATCAAGCACGGGGACGAAACCACAGGGTAAGGAAAGTCAAGAAGAAGACGCAAATATGACCGTGCATTGAAAGTTTTGGTGGAGGTGCCAGGTTTGGGCCCTGCTCTAAGCTTTGCTAAATATAATAAAAATTAAATGGAGTCAATCGGTTGTGGTTGTCAAGATATGATTTGTTAAATATTGCTATTGTTGAAGGATGAACATAAGGCTATGCAGTACAGCTGTTATACTATCAAAAAATTACCTTTTAAATTTTAACAATTTACAAACTACAGAAAAAATTATGGATCGTCAATTAACATCCTAAAAACTACTTTTATAACTAATAGTTAAAGCTTGTTCAATGTTTTTTTGCAGAATTGTTGTTTCGTGAATAATGTACACAAAATTCGGAAAGGTATAAAAATTAATTGAAAACAAACGTTATTTCGTTTTGACTGTATTATATAATATTTCAGTTAGCTCTCTAATTTGTTTTGTAAACCCACAACTAGAGAAGTGCACCATTGATGGTAAAAGTTGTTGTGGCCTGTGTGCTGGATGGATGCAAGTGGTAAATTGCGTATTCTGGCAACGCTGATCGCACAATCTTGTAGCAGTTATCAGCTAGCGTGATCGTCTCGGGGAGTAGCCTCACAGCTCGGCATAACCGTCTAGCTCTAGCATGTTCAGAATCTTCCTAATCCTATCCACGACAACTTCGAATACAAATGTGGCTTCTTTGTCGAAAAGTGAGTCCTAGAAAATAGGAAGAAGAATAAACGGATAGAGTATATTTATCATTGTATCGCCGTGAATCACGTCTTTGTGCATACCATTAGTAATGATTATTTACAAATTAATTGAAATTACATTCTATTTCCAGAATAAAATAGGGGGGGGGATCTAACCAAACTCTTAAGCCCCTGGATCCATGCCTAATGCTTTTACCAACAAATCTATATGCTTTTCCTCTTGTCTTCTCCACTTCCTCCTTCCTCGGGGTCCTTCTCCTTCTCTTCTCCTTCTCCTTCTCCTTCTCCTTCTCCTTTCTCTATCTCCTTCTCCTTCTCCTTCTCCTTCTCCTTCTCCTTCTCCTTCTCCTTCTCCTTCTCCTTCTCCTTCTCCTTCTCCTTCTCCTTCTCCTTCTCCTTCTCCTTCTCCTTCTCCTTCTCTTTCTCCTTTCACACTTTTATTTCTCCCTACTACTTTTCTTAGCTCACCTTTTTTCAAGCTGCGTTTCGACTTTTCCCATCCTTTTCTATACTTCTCCCCACCTCGGTGTGTATGTCTCCTTCGTTGTCCTCTCCGTCTCTTATGAGTCCTGCCCTCCCCATCTTCACTACCAGTTCCTTCCTATATAAATTTATTTTATATATTTTATTTATTTTTATTTATTGACACCAAAAACAGAGCAAGCAAACTCCACAAGTGTGTTGTAGGCTTTTACATTGAATTAATTAAATACTAAAGCACAAAAATAAAAATGATATCTAATTGCTCCATATATTGTAATTTATATTAACAACATGTTTTATTATTATTAGCCTAACTATTATTATTGTTGTTATTAGTGTGAGTAAATTTATAATTTTATTAGAAATTAATTGGAGTTTTAATAACTTCCACAACATTTGTAATAACGCGATAAAGAGTGAAGTAATAACCTCCAGCTAGCAACTGTGGTCGGTCATGCTCATACTAAGAGTTCACTTCCTAAATAGATTGTTAAATAAGATCGCATGAGAGCTGATCATATTTCATATTCATATGGGAGGTGAACGAGGCTATAGTCACTTTGACTTCATCATTTGTGGCATAACAAATAATAACTTAACTATATACATTAAACTTGTGCAATTATCTTGCTAAGTTATTGTTTATTATGGCGATGACCACGCGAGTGCAAGAATCTGGCACGAGCAACTAAGTGAAAATAATATTAGTGTGTTCGGGACGTTGCACCGAGTTCATCACATTTACACTCGGCGACAGAAGTAAATCAAGATACAACGATACCCCTTGATTTACTTCTGATGCCGGGTGTATATGTGTAAACGAAAAACCGAAAAACGCCTATTTTTATAACGGACCGCGAAAGACTTCAATGATGAAAGTGAAAGTAGGAAAAGTTTCCCCTAGATGGGGAAATGGTTAGGCCCCAGTGCCAGGGAGCCGAGGAGTCGATCCCAATGCTTAATTTGTGCTGGTACGCAGTTATACGCGTACCACCACCTTTTTGAGAGGTAACGGTGTATCACTTCTTTTTTTCCAGGGTTGAATGGTTGACTTTGACGATTTCCTTATTTAAATCTCTAAAACTCATAAAATAAAATCTATGAGATCAAAAAAATTCCGGGGGCAAGCCCCCGGACCCCAATTTGATGTACCTTCATTGGCCATCAAATTCCAACTCACAACCTTCTCGTGGTTTGGCCCGTGATTAGAGGAGTTTTTCTCCCTGAAACTAATGGCGAGCTCTGGGTCGTCGTCGGGGAACTTTCCCCTTCCCTTTGACTACCCCCCCCCCCCTCGACGACGACGACAATGACAACACGGACGGATGATGACAGACGGAGACGACCACGACGTGGGGGAACCCCTGCCCTCCCCATACGCTTGTAGCTGGTTCTGACCAGCACAGGCCTGTCCACGCCTTGTCCCCCCGTGTCATCCCTTACGTCCCTCCCTTCGTCTCGATAAGCCAAGTTGCACAAATATGAGACGTTAAACAATATCCAATCCAATCCAATCAACGTTGAAGGGAAATATTAGAAATGTATTTTCTCGGTCAGACAAATTTAGAGCACGAAAAAAATTCGGTTTAAATTCTAGAAAAGTCAAGTGATTTGGTAACCTAAAATAAGTACCAGCAGATTCCCTGGGGGGAGGGGGGGGGGGGAAATTTGTACTGCATATAGATAAAAAGTCGCATGTTAGCGTACGACCACCACTTACCGGTCGACCCCTCTATACTAGACAGCCGAGCGCCGGGGCGTCAGCCCCTCTCACTTCCTGGTTACCGTTATGTTCATATTAATATAGGCGCTCACTGCTCACAGCAATGGGTTACCCAGCCTAATTGCTGTGACTGTTTTAAATTTAATTCCCCGTCAATGACCAGACCACCCAGAAGCTAATTTACACAGTCTTGGACCAGAAGAATTAAAAGTCGAAATCTGCTTTTCACGGTATTTTCTACAAAAACAAGTTCCATTATGTCACCTATCCTAACAACTGCAGGAATTCTATGAATGAATTACAAATGCAATACATACTGCATGCCTCTTAAGGTAGCCCCAGAGCTAGTACCTTATCTTTGATTTAAGTGATCCACATTCCTATAAACTTCTTACAAACGTAACATAAAATTATAAAATATAGTAGATAAAAAAATGTTTTTCTCGCCCTAAAGCAAAAAGTCATTGGTCTTGAACCATGAGTGAAGGTGAAGGAACTTCTAGTTGCACGACCGGCCGCTAGTGGGCCAATGAACCCTCTGTTGCCCCTCTCTGCCGCGCCGAGCGCCAGTCTCTGTGGCCGAGGGCGCTGATTGGATGACAGAGAGCGGCAAGTGTGAGCAAGAGGAACGAACACTTGAGCAGCATGGATTCACTATCAGACAATACACTTGAAAACAAGTGCTCACTGGAACGCCGCGCTTTTCGGGACCCGACCATCATGCATTAGTTGGGCATTAGTTACTCAAGACAAAAAATATGTTTACATAAAAATGTAATTATTTTTAATTCGGAGTTTTGTTTTTTGCAAAATATGTAGGAAAAAGCGCTTTTTAATATTTATATTAACTTTTTAAAAATGAATTAACAATATCGATTGTTATAATAATAAAATAAAAAAACGTTCGTGTTTATTTTAATCTTAAGATATGCCGCTGAAAATGTGGCTAATTGTTCGTCAGTGAGTGTGACTAGTGGGTGGTATCAGTATCGTGAAGACGATGGCTTCTATATCCGGCGGAAGAAGAAGTCGGCGAACGACTTTAGCTACTTCCAACAACATCTATCTGCCCACGCCGTTTGCCACTCCGCCACTACGACGACAGGTATGGAAAACAGCGAACCAGTTAGCTCTTCTAACGTGACACAAATTACACTTAACAAGTCCCATTTTGGTGAAGTAGAATGTTATCAAGTAGCAGAAGGGCATTTTATGGTCAAGACGACTTTAAGTCGGTGTAAACGTGCACATTGTAGAATATTGTTTAGAAACGCACATGTGACAGTCATGTGTTGTTGATATACCCTTCATACGCATGGCTCGAAGCTGTTCTTGGGTATACTTATAAATTAAATAAATCAATGCATACTGGATGAAACAAATCAACTTTGTATTCGTGCCATAACAAATAGTTTTCTATAATATTCTGCTGTCAGTTATTCCATTCAGTCCGCATTGTCACAAATGACGTTTCTGAAGATTCTGTCTTAACATAATATATTATAATAATGTTGAAGAATATATTATAATAATGTTAACGAATGATTATTTCATTACTGTTATTGGTATTATTATTGTTAAATATTATAACAGTATCAATAACACCATCATAATAAAGGTTGGTAATGAAGATATACTTCACACATAAAAGTGACAGTTGTGAAGATACTAGGTGTGCACTGTGCATACTGCACATAGGGGCGCAACAATGGTTTGCGAGGTGTATTCGTGTGAACTAGATTGCCTTCGCTCGAGATTATTAGCAAGATTAATTTACCTTGTTTACCGGGAGAAGCATTCCTTGTTTCTTACGAGGTTGGAGCTTGAAATAAGTGCTGTGCTGTCTGGTTAGAGTTACGAGATGAGAAGATATACCCACTTTTCACGTTTTTCTGCCCAAAGAGGGAATTTACGTATTTCGAATATTTTGTGACGCTCAAAAGAAAGAAGTCAGTCGTTGAATTCTTGTTGCCATGTTGCCGGCAAAGTAAATGTAATATGCCACATTCTGTTAGGTTCTATGGCATTACAATTATTTAAGAATGTATTGTGATAAGAATATACAATTATTAATCATGCAACACCTGGGCAAGTGTTGAACGGGCTCAGTTTGACCCCCAGCCGGGACGCAAACCTTCATGTATAATGCATTTGAATTTATCGATTACATTAGGCCCAGAATAATATAACGTTTATTTATTGTAATCTCCGTAGATCTTCATTGAGCTGTAGAAACCTGAATTATAAATGAATTATATCTGACTTCATTCAACACATATTGTAATAATAATTTTAAAAATAATAATAATAATAATAATAATAATAATAATAATAATAATAATAATAATAATAATAATAATAATAATAATAATAATAATAATAATAATAATAATAATAATAAAAATAATAAAATAATTATGTTGTTATTAAAATCAAATTGTTTGCATAACATTAGCAAAGCTAATTAATTCGAGGTCAGGAACTTACCTAGTGCAATTAATAATACGAAGGTTCACAGCGCAATTCAGTAGCGTGTTGTAAGGCCTACTAAGAACTACCTTAGGTTTCGTTGCCAACAACTAGCTTACATATTTTGTATGCAACCAATGCATCATGTCCGTTAGGTTATGACAATAACAATTGGAGGTTTTCACATTGGCATGTCTATTAATAACCGTTGCACGACCTAAAATCCTGACAATAAAACCAGGAGTCATGTGGGGAAGGAGGTTTCTGATCGTTACGTTTTGTCGCTAAACATGTAGTGTAGATATGCAGAGAAGTGGGCATTAAATCTTATTTCATACCTAATTTAATGAAGCTTTTAACAATCAATGTCAAGTTGATTTGCAACTAATATCTCATTGTAATTGGTAAAGAGTATAACAATGTAATTTGGCACTCAAACACACAAGAAAAGTGGTATGAAACTTCCATCGGATAGATGAGTTTATGACGAGTAAAACATTTCCTGGTACTCCACATGCGTTAGGCGTTCGAGTTTGGAATTCCTCCCAAAGACCCACATGTCATAATCCGTTACATGTAATGAATCTAAATAGACGGCTCAACTCCAACTCCAACTCAACCGAATGTATAATTCATGCACTGGCAGATCAGCTGAATGAAGCAAGGCTGGCAGGTAAATCCCACACCTATCATTACATAATGCAGAGACACGCTAGGGCACTGGTGTAGGCCTTCTTGAAGGCAACGCAGGCTAGCAAGAAGAACTTTGACAGGAGTGCCGGTGGCAGGTATCAGAGCCACATCTGTCGGTATTAGATATTAAAAAAACAAAATCCATTGGTGAATCCACGTAAAAATAGCGTTTTGTGAATAGATGCTACAAACCCCCACAAAATTACACTTGAAATGCTATATACACGCACCTATCCACTGGTACTAAGGTTTTTCCTATACAAGCCTAGACACACAATCGGTTTCTCTTTCTAAACCATTTGTACATGCGTTGCAATTTACTATGAATGGGAGTTACATTATGAAAATAATATCGGAACAAAATAAATAGAGAATTGTACCATGTAATGACGAATTTGCAAACCCTTCTGGCCTCTAAAACTATAGTAACTGGTGTTTCCACGTAGACAAGTGGTTTGAATATTCTAGTGCGTGTGCTGCGGTATATGAGCTAGTTGGATGAAGTGAAGTGCTATGGCATTACTCCAACTTCCTAAAATACCAATGAATCCATAATATTGCAGTCAATAACCTTCAACAAGTACATAGAGGTGTGTCTCACTCACAAGACGCCAATAAAGTGTAATTATCCCCGCAATGAGTTCTAAGGAACAATATTTCTCTATTTGAAGGAGAACCTCTAACTACAAATTCCAAACAACTAAAACGCTGCCATACATGTGACTCAAGAATGTAATAATATTTGACAATGTCTTGAAAATATTCACGGACATTATGAGAAGACGCATGTTTTCATCGGACTATTTTATTGCTTGCTTACTTACTTGACTTGTTGTTTTTAAGTTACCACTAAGTATTTTTAATGATTTATAGCTGTCTTGATCGTTGTATGAAGCACATAGAAAACCACTCAAAACCACTCTAGGACAAAGATATGTTCAGTTCCACGTGTCAATCTTTTGCTAAAATCGTTTTTATTGTTGTGGATTTATGCGAACTTTAATCCTGATTAACAAACATGATTAACTGAACATTGCTGAACTTGATGGTTCTCATCATTGAGCTTTGCGATGTATTTGACGAAACCACAACATAAAATAGCAACATTCGAGAAACTTCTTTACCTTTTTTACTTTGCTTGAACATTGGAACTCCTTTTTTGTTATTTTATAGCTTCGAAATGGTGCGTAAGACTCTTGAAATAACTACACTCCTCAGGGTCGCCAGGTGTATCGACATCTATGTTCAAAGATGATGCGCGATGTGCCAGCGTCGGGAAGTTAGCTCTGCGATGTTGTTGATGTACGTTTTTGCGACGTGACAATCCCGAAGTTTTTTTGTAGTTAAATACACATGTTTGAGGAAACTTAGCTTTGTGGCTATTGCGGATGGTCATTTAGCCGATGTGACGCTAACGCACTCAAGAACACCACAGAGTTCTCAGGACAATCTTACTGATGATTCGTTTTGTTCTTCATTCTGTCATCGCCTATTAAGATTAACACGGATTATATAATAATCATAGTAGATATTACAATGACGTAACAGCGTCTCCCAACTCCCAAGGTGATTCGAAACTGAAAACTATTTCCTCGAGTCTGCAAAATAATGTTAGTTTATAATGGACGACCATATTTTGCAAATGATACTTGTATTAAAAACTATGAGTTAGCTCACTACTTGATCTATTTCATGTCACATAGAACCAAGTGTTGTAGGTTCCAATACCGGTACGTCCGTCTGTGCATCTGTCACGTCTCACGATAAAACCGAACCTCACCTCCATTTTACATGCGTTTTATTTTTGTTAAAATGACCCTTCAACAAGGAAGGTAAAAAATGATTATGGTGGATTAGGGAGCTGCATGGGCACCACCTGAAAGTTTTAATATTTGTGCACTCGGCACCTCCAGCATAAGTGAAGGCTGGGATAAGCGCAGAACTATTCTATATTTTGGGATCCTTCTTAATACCTGGCACCTCCACCAACAACGAGTGGAAAACTGTGTAGAATGTATTGTTTTATTTTTTCAAACCGTACCCGTTCTTGTACACTCATCTCTCCTTCACTTGAACAGAACAGCATAACTGAATACCAAGTCTAGCCGTAAAACAACATAACACAACCTGTAGTTCTGTAAGGGCAGATGGTTCTGATATTGACTCGCTGTGTTTATTTACCATGACTTGATGCCTTTAGCTATACTTAGTTGTTTAAGAAATCGCGCGGAAACTCGTTGTTCGATTAGAAATCCAGTCCTAGACAAGGGGGTACATTAAACGCTTCAACACATACGATGCCGTTAGCAAGTCGTTGAATTTTGTTTCCCTTTCGTTGTCTTGTAAATGTTTTAACAGAGATTTGCCACTAAGAAAAGAGATCTTCTTTTGTGACCATCACAGAAACGTGTGTGATTCGGCAAAAATGTTAAGTTAGCTAAGAAACAAGTCAAGCTACTTGGTCACATAGGCCACGAATTGTACCGCAGCAAGTATGCCGATGAGCGCGGTTTCGGCGGGCCAATGAGCGACAAGTATTTTAAATTGGGGACCGCTGATTGGCTGCAATCCACCCGCCGGTGACGTCAGCATATGCTTACTTGCTTTGGAACAACTTTTGTGTGTGAATCAACACTCGCTCCATGGGTTGTTTTGTAGCTGTTAGAGGTAGCTAAAGCGTCGTATGAAATTAGATTCAAGCCAGTTTGATACCAACCACTGGCAATCCTCACTAAAGGTGAACCCTGGAATTAGGACCAGTTTAATAGTTTGCGAACATTCTTCCCAACTATCCTCTCCCAATCTAAACAGAAGCATATAATATTGGCAGTTTGTGGCGAATATGGAAAACATAAGTAATTAAAATATAATTTTTTCCATTTAACATAATATTTCTTAATTAATCAGGCCCATCAATATTGTAAGATACTTGTGAATGCTATTGATTTTCTCCGGACAAATACGTGGGTTTCATAGCCCATCCTTTGTTGTTTATTATTGCATAACACATTTCTTTCAATTATCTTAAACTTAATTAAATATTTTGTCTTTGGCTGATGAGGACACGTCTTTGCAATAACAAAGTCTAAACTTATAATTTAATACAGCAATATGTTCACAAAAATCAAATGAGGAGCCAATTATTACTATGCATCCGACTAGAATATCATCAATATGTCAACTGGATGGGCGGACAATAAACACCTGTGTTTTAGATTTATTTTCTCGTTATCATACAAACAGAATACTGGT
This sequence comes from Sweltsa coloradensis, assembly GCA_024449915.1. Classification (NCBI taxonomy): domain Eukaryota; kingdom Metazoa; phylum Arthropoda; class Insecta; order Plecoptera; family Chloroperlidae; genus Sweltsa; species Sweltsa coloradensis. The sequence continues at coordinate 3,888,899 of JAMZAV010000002.1, read as the reverse complement.
TGCCTCTGCCTAACCTTGTCATTGAATCTCTCCAAGGGAACTGTGGGGATGGGATGAGATCTCGTGACCAGAAAATACAAGTTATTGTTACGTAACACTAACAATGAACGTAGGTTGCTCAACATACTTCTCCGCTAAGTAAGCTCATACCACATAAAACCTTACGTCACCGCTCTAAACAAACGCCCCCTGAAATGAGCGGGCTTGATTTAGAAATGATGGCCTCATATGCATGTACGTATGCACCTGCAAACCGGATAGTGCGGTGTTAATAGTTATTGACCCCCGTAGTAGGTAGGAATTACGTAAGAAATTATGTGAACTTGATGGAAAGCGCTGGCCTTGCCCGTGACCGTGGGTGAGAACAGGTTGTGAACGAGTTATTCTCTATTACAGTTTAACTACATCACTTTCCCTTTCTTTCTCGTCTTCATTCTTATTCATAGTTACAATGAACACCGTAGCTCAAGCGAATGATTCTCTTCAGGCACAAACTCACTTTACTTAAAAACCACCTGTACGCTGTAGACAGTGCTGTGCTTGCCCCGATAGCTCAAGTTGGTAAAGCATCGGTTCGGAAAGCCGGAGGTTCCGGGTTCGATCCTTAGTCGTGGAAACTTTTACGACTGTTACCATCATTCAATAATAATAATTTATTATTATTATTATTATTATTATTATTATTATTATTATTATTATTATTATTATTATTATTATTATTATTATTATTATTATTTTTATTATTATTATTTTATTGAATGTATTTGATATTAACTCGGTCAAAACCGAAGCTATTATTAGTAGTAGTATTAGTAGGAGAAGTGGTAGTGGTAGTGGTAGTGGTAGTGGTAGTGGTAGTGGTAGTGGTAGTGGTTAGTGGTAGTGGTAGTGGTAGTGGTGGTGGTGGTGGTGGTGGTGGTGGTGGTGGTGGTGGATGGTGGTGGTGTGTAGTGGTAGTGGTAGTGGTAGTGGTAGTGGTAGTGGCGGGGGCAGTGGTAGTGGTAGTAGTGTAGTAGTTTTAAAAAGTGTGCTAGCTGGGGATTGCACTACTAAAGCGCGATACCAAGTTGAACACCTAGATGAAACTGTTTTTTGTTTTACTTTTTGAATTCGATTTCAACACAATAGCGTAACAGTCGCTTATTAAGTTATTATTATCATTATATTATTCTTGATTACAATGCAATCTCTTGTGGTATCCTACAGTCAACTTGGCAAGGAATGCGCTTTATTGGGCCTCCAGCCTAGATTTACTGTGATTCACACAGTTTCCATCTACTTGCTCTCGGATAATGTACAGACTGAGATGAGTTAAATCAAGAAGTCATGCGTTAAATTGCCACTCTTACTTGTGTATCATTATCATGCTGTGTGAAAACTACAAAAACATCCAACAATAAGCCTGATAGAGGTGATTTTAAATAATCCTTGGTTTATGTAAGAATTTCTTTATAAGTTGTTCTTGAAGGAATCCCCAAGGTAATAGAATTTAGTGTTATGTTAGTATTAAAATTAAGGTCACATGGTCTCAGCCTTCCTAGCTAAGTGGATTAAAGATGTTAGGATGATTATCGCCTCCTATATATGTATAGGATTATGAAACAGAGACCTGTGGCGACGTTATTGCTAGTGTTAACAACCTAGCAGATTAATAAGTTTAATTAGCAATTCGAAGCATAAAAACAAATTGCAACGTTTGTATGGGGGAGAAGGGAGGGAAGTCGATTAATGCAGGCTACTGATCAGATCACTGCTTGATTTCACGATAGGCTCATTTATTCTGGTTTCAAAATCTGAGGCGTTAGGTTCTCAAATCAACAGTAACAATAAATTAAGGTAGATTAAAATCCAAGTACTTATTTTTAAACCGTTGACTAGCCTAGTCAAATAATGACTAATGAATTTGAATATCAATTTTAAGCATTGATGCCATTTATCATGTTATTGAATCTTGGAATATAAACCGAACCCAAAAAGTGTGACATTTTAATGCATTTGCATTTAATGCTCTTTTAGTGCGTTTGTAATCATACTATCCATAACATTTTCCATCTTCTTACAATGTGATACAACTTTCAAAGCCGGGCGCACTTGAACAATTCACCAGATATCAAGATCAGTTACGATCAAAAACAAGCCACCACAGCTGCCATCGTCCAGCACGAAGATAGTAATCCTATAACGGGACATCTTATATCATTGTATACAATCTTAGTGTAAGCAATTAATTGCATTTTTACCTCAATGCTAGCATTGAAATGCTTGGGGGTCACTTGTATGGGAATCGGCTATCAAACCGTCTTAGTAAATTAGTATGCATTTACTAGAATTCCCTCATTGTCCAGCTTACGTCACTGCTTCCGTTAACACAGCGCCTAATAACCTTGCCAAGGTAAAACTTCAATATTGCAAACAAGTTAAAAATCAAACCAAAGAATTGTATTCTCTTTGAAGTTCTCACTGGCTTCCATCATTGCTTTTTTGTTCGGGATTGTTGTGTTTTTTTTCCTAGCGCATCCATGTCTAATGTACCCAGGGTTCTCTTGAGAGATGAGATTTCTTGCTCATCGTCCGCGCTAAATATAATAGTTCGGCTAGAAGAATGGGATGTCTCTAATAGGCGACTACCTGCTCAAGGTTAGAGCTAGCGTTCTGCATGCAAGCCAGCTGAGCTCGGGATTACGTCATCGCGTCTTCTCGACGCTCATGACAAATATGGAAAGAAACCCTAAACAAACAAATAAACTGATATGTCCAGTGGAAGGTTACAATTATTCTAAGTCGGGGTTGGGAGGTTTTTCTCAATAACAATAAGATGTACTTCTAAAATATATTTTGAGTCCATTTTAATCGAGAAATTATAATATCGCAAAGCTATTTTATAGTGGTCTGTTTTAAAATCTGGACATAGCAAATAGCCTACACAGTTTTATACAAGTTATGAAATATATTTTAATTTTACATATACCAAAGATTGCTTATACATTAAAACGAAAATCATTTCTAACTTTGAAATCGTTATATTCTCATGCGTTATGCATCCCAGCAACATTTCCTTATATCTTAACGTTGAATATTACCGACAGTGTTGGCTCTGATTCGGGAGGTCCCGGGTCCAAATACCGTCGAGACCGGCAATCCTGACTGAAGTTTTATTCCGAGGTGGATTGAGTCTTCGTAAACAGCCCTCAAACATCCCTTCACAATTGTCCTATCCGCAACATGCCCAGTACCTATAGACACCTGAAGAGAGGCATGAATTGCACCTCACGAAAAACAAATACTTAATATATACACACCCATTATGAAAAATATAAAACTATACACGTAACATTAGTGAAGCTATACTAGCTGAAGGGAATTTATGAACATATTTCTCTTGTAGGAATCATTTCCAAGGTATATCATCTTAATAATACATTAAATAATGATCATCTGCAAGTATACTTACCCTGGCTAAAAATTACCAGATTCGTCACCACTTGATAATTTACAATTTCAAGTTTAGGATTACCTTTTTCCCGAAGCAGAGCAAATTATTATTTGACTTAAGAACTTCCGCTCCGTTTTATGAGTATTTGTGTTTGCATTAGTTTTATTAATAGTCAATTATTTCAGTATGCTAAGACGATACGATGCACGTGGAACATTATGAAATTATGAATCGGATTTTATTATACAATTAACTCTAATGAAGTAATTATGATGCAGCTAAAACGCTTTATATAGCATATCAACAGTGTTGACCTTGAAATGTTAAGTGAATACAAATATACAAAATATATTTTCTTTGTATTAAATGTCGAGGTGGTTTATAATTACCTGCTAATTGAAAAAACTTCGATAAAAAGTGTTTCGTTATTGAATGGAACTTTTTTAGTACAAATAGCGCAGCGCAGACTCTCCAGAATACTAATAATTAGTATAATTTGTATTTAAATGTGAAAATATAATTACTCGTTCGTAACTGAAATGCTGACACTTCCCAGCAGGAATCTTCACTCGTAGTCTGAAGCACGTAATCAGTAAGTCTTGTGCGCATACAGTACAGGACAGCCGTAGAATTACTTATACAAATATCTGGCACACTGATAAAAAAGCCTAACCACACTTAACGGTTCTATAAAAAAATATATACATCCGAATAACAATTGTAACGGTCACCAAGGAAGAGGTCTGCGACCTGTAGCCATCAAGAAAATGTGTGGCTCATAGTCATGTCTAGAGGTGAGCATGAAGGTTGGCGTTGATGGGGGTTTAAATTAATAGTTTCTAAGAAACCCTGCACATGCGGTCAATTTCCTCCTCTGCGAGTGGATTATCTAGTATAGATTGCGACTTGCGAGAATAGTTGGGCGGGCATACACCGACAGTCTGATTCGGGAGGTCTCGGTTTCAAATCCCGTCGAGACCGGCAATCCTGACTGAAGGCTTTTCCGAGGTTTTCCTCAGTCGTTAATGCGAATGCAAGGAATTGAGTCCTCTTAAATAGCCCTCGGTCATCCCTTCACAATTGTCCTATCCGCAACATACCTAGTTAGACACCTGAAGAGGGCCATGATGCCCCAGTCACATCGTGTCTAACTTACTATGCCTTATTAAATACAAATACGAAATAAGTAAACAAATAATATGAAGGAGATGTTAAAGAGTGATCAGTATGGCATACAATAACTTGGTGACAAAGCTTATGTTATTTTGTTAGTTTTTAGTAGAATTACTCGTTTTTCTAAGGATGCCTACACAGTTTGGGCTGATACGTCAAAACACAATATAATATATATGACGCGGCGAAATGTCCCCATCAATTAATTTTAATGATGATGATGAAGATGATGATGATGATGATGATAACAGTCGCTACCTGCTCCTGCTTGGATAAGTTCTACTCCAGCGCAATTGATTGACATTAATCATTGGTGATGCTTCCTACTCAAATCGTGGGAAACAATTTGTCTACATCCTATTCAGCTTTGTGTACAGTTAATGTAAACAATATGTATGGGAAGAACGTGAGAGAATCCTTTTATTATTACTCAAATGACGTAGAACTGAAATCGGAATTTTGCATTGGCTTTACATTCGTATTTTTAGTAGGAAACCTGTCCAAGGAAAACTCATTGACGAGGGGGGGGGGGGAGCTAACTTGGGAGTAAATGACCAAGGGCTTATTAGAAGAATCAATTCCACCCTATTGACTAAATAAAACCGAACCGACGACCCCTAAAATCAGTCGAGCTTCACCACTGTCCGTTAACCCCTGTTATTAATCTTATGTCAAAATACAACCTATATAACAAATAAGTATCAATTATATAACCCCCAGCTGCAATTTTCATTTAAAATGTTCGCATTTAAAAAAAGTTGCTTTCCCATCAGTTCGGCCAACCTGTCATACATACTGATTTCTTCTTAAAGTTAATTACAGAGGTATTATCTCATACATAACCAGCTTGTTAATTCGAAGAAATTAGACAGACTATTTTTTTGTGCGTCTATAGTATTTGAGTTGAACTATGTTCTCGTGGCGGGTATAAGAACCAGTGTTTTCTGCTAAGTGTGAGTGCGTCGACCGGCAATCCTAACTGAAGGGTTTTCCCGAGGTTTTTATGCAAGGAATTGAGTCGAACTTCGAACATCCTTTCACTAATTGTCTTGACTCTGTCACTAATATACTTAGTTTAAACACTTGAAGAGGGGAGGGGCGTGCTTTGCTGGTTTCCTACGAGCTATTTTAAGTTTATAGTATGATGAAAGTGAGACTTATTACTTATTAGTCATACAGGTTCGGTGATGGTTGTATTCCCTTGACTTTGCACAATTAGATTTGCATACCGGTATCCTTGAAGCAACCATGGCTCATTGACTTATTGCAAGCTTTAGGCTAAAGAGCACTCTATATTCGCTGCACGCTCCGAGTCCTGTGTCCGATACCAAGAGATCACACAACACATTTGCATCTCGTGCAGACAGGAAGCATTTCATATGATTAGTTATAATAACGCATAAATAATCGGTCATAACCCGAAGCATTTGAATTATGAAATATTGAATACGAGTTTCATAATCGTTTCCTACACGTAAGAAATATTTAATCGTTTTAATGTATTATTTACAATAGGATATAATAAACGCAATATTCAATAAAACAGGTGCATTAAACAATTTTTTTTTTTTTAAATTTCGTTAACTATATTAGTATCGCCGTTAGAAACGGAGATATCGCAGAACAAATTTTAGGAACACGCACTCTAAATAAAATCTACTTTTAGTAATCAAACTAGTGGTGGTCTGCATAAGGTACTTATAAAAACACAATTAGCCATCGAAAATCATGAAATTTTAAAACAAACTGAAACGGGAAAAAGTGAATACGGACCACGAATAATAAATTTTAATTTGTAACGGAGCTTATTAAATCACATTTCTGGTTAATGTCTGTAATGTCCCATGCATTCCAAATGAAATGTCTGAATAAGTTGTAGGCTCGGGTGTGACTGCAGGTCATCGCCCTGATGCTAGGTGGCAAGGTGCTACCTAGGGCTGGGGGAGAGATGGTATAGGTGGGGCTGCCGCAGAGAACGAGCTTTTTATGAAGATCATGCAGCCTATTGGCTCATGGCTGTATAATAAAGATTGATTGCTTTCAACAAGTTTTTAGTACCGATAAGCTAACTGGAATTAATTTTGGCAAGGAATTGTAATGGTAGAGTTGCGGACAGGTGTGTGCACTTTGTGTGCATGGACCAGATGATCCCCAGAGCACGAAGTAAAAACACGGGGGATTCGACTTGCTCAAAACTCAAGTCTGATTGCAGGCTAAATGGCAATTCCCAGTATATCCCAGTAGCCGCGAGTCAAGTCAAACCAATACCAATCTAGAAATAATTACTCTCAAGTCCGTCACGCTGTTTACACCATGACTTGACATGTGACTTACTTTGTGTTTACAATCCAAAAAACTATTGAAGGGGGAATGTGACACTGACACTGATAAATATGTCTATGTGAATAAATAATTATGATGCATAATATAATCACTTTTTTCCGGGTATTTGGTGTCGATTTATTTATATATAAAATTAAGAGAATTATTTGTTGTTTTGAAATATTGCACAATTATTGAAAATCCCCTCCACCATATCAATGTGTAACTTTGTTATAGCACTTTTAGTCAGTTTTTATTATTCAAAGCGACACAATATTTTATACAAATATAGAAATATTGCGATCACGCCCATAACACTTCAATCAAATTATTTAATTATTTTAATGTTTCAAAATAATGTGTTTATGTGTCTTTACAAAGAGATCCTGCGGTTGCCTTGGAGAGGTCCAGAATAGCTTACGAGACGACTAGAACTATTTAAACTAAAGGACTTATTCACCCTAGTGATAAAGTTCAACATAAGTGTGTCTGTGTGCACGAGCTCGTGACCCATCCATGCATTGAAATCACTCTCGAAAACGATAAATTTTAATTTGTTTCCTACAGAGCACCAAGCTATCTATAGTGGAGATGATGTGAGCGTGACAATACTTTACGGTGCACTTTATTGGCTACCCAGTCACGTATGTAAATTCCCTCTCATCTGCAGGGCCAGACTTTGAGTCTGTCTTCACCTATTAAACTACAACGCAGGCTACTTCTTTGTTTGTGGTATTCTCGATGTCGACGTCTCAAGGTTTGCACTCGGCACATTCTTTAGTATTCGCATAAAAGAGACAAGGATTTATATTCCTGTTATGACACATGCATGTCGTCATTTGTTTTAAATGATGCTCTACAACCCACTCGATTCAAATCTACTTTCATATTATTAAAATTAATTAAAATTAAAATTTGAAGTTAGATTGTTAGTTTTACTTTCAGTTTGCTATGCTATTGTCTAACAGGACTTAAAAGCATTCACACAACAGCATTGTGGTTATTGTAAAACTATCATATTCAGAATAACTGAAGATTTAAACACGCGGCGTTTGGGGGGGGGGGGGGGCATCAAACAGAGCAAAATAACCCATGGTTGTGTTAGATGTATGCAACTGACCGCCGCATCTCACACAATGTAATTGTAAATAAAGTGTTAATGCATCGCACAATAATATGACGTTACTAGAACATAAATAGTGCACTCCCCAACTTTGTGAGGGGAATATAATATGACTCGCTATAGATAGATTGAGTGTATGAAGGTGACTGATCTACAGGAATGTCCCAGGGATATTTATAGGATATATAGCCATGTCTTACTGAAGACAACCTGATGTCAGGATCAGGATTGTCCCTATGCCACTGCCACACAGAAACTAAATTTCTTTTATACCCCATGAATAAAATGAATCATGTGTTTTTTCTTCCAAGACAAATAAATCAACTGCCAGAATCTGTATTTATTTTACTGCTACGTAAGGTTCGTGCTGGTAGATTGTTAACAACGCTGAGCACAGAGCATGAATATAATATGAGAAACGGCGTTAATTTCCACGATATGATCTTCCCTCGCCTTCATGCCTGGCGTTCATTGGGTTACCGTTCTTGGCGTTATAAAGCGTATTCTTAATTATTTTTAGCTTTCCTCGTGTAAATCATTGAAGCGTGGCGAGCCTGCAGGTAAATAACGACGGCGACCGGCGCCTGTGACATGCAGGCTACCATGAAGCGGTCAGCGTGGTCTCCTACCTCTGACACGCTCTGATACAACTGAGCACCTAACAACGCCGGTCGTGTACGAAATGTATAACGGTCACTTGAAAATACTAACAGTATTCGGAATATGTTTGATATACGTTTATATCTATGCTCGTCCCGACGCTAGTTTTATAGTGATCCTAGTCGGTCGTGTACATCTTGCTAAAACCAAGTGGAAATATAGCGTGTGTGGATCGGTAGACCTTGAAGATTTCTTCTTGAAGACAATGCTTACTTCGTTAATAACATTTATTATTGCGATTCAATTTATGTTAGTTGGAGGACAGAGGTTTAGGCCTACAGGCCAGGGAATAGGACTGCCAACCATTCATCAAAAATAAAATGCCAGTCAAAACTAATAATGCCATTTAGATTGAAACCGAGCTCTCGTTTAACTCGATTACTAAAAGTAGACGCAAGATGAGCGTAAGGTAAAACCAGACGTTGAAGAATTGAGAGTAATGTTGTTTATGGGTTTAGTATATACATAAATGCAGTTTTACTATCCGCGAATGATTGATACTAATGGACTATTACAATTCCATGACTTAAGCTTAGTGGTATTTGAGTGGGATTTTCTTGAAGAGAACCGACATACGTATACGTACAACTTGGGTTCGGGAGGGTACCATGATTCCCTCACTCAAGAGGACTAATGCTAAGGAATACTAAATGCACTAGTCTTGATAATGTAAAGAATCAATCTGTTCATAAAATGTACAAATAAACTATACTTAATTAAGGTGCAATCTTCAAGTTATTGATGGAAAAAATAAATATATGATCCAGGCGCGGTTCTAGCCCCAAGAAATGAAGACAGACCAACTATAAAATATGGAACGACTTTTTTGTGTGTGGGGGGGGGGGGGATTAGTCCAGAATCGCCCCGCAGGTCTTTTTTTCTTTTTTTTTAGAAGGTGTATTAACAACTCAACGAAAATTCTAGATATTTCAAATGCGTATTTATGACACAATACTCGTATTCAACGATTTTTAAATTTGCTTTTGCGATCACAAAAACAACAAAAATGAGGCTCAGAGTAAAGAAATTCTTTCAACGTGCAAGTTGAAAAAAATTGTATAAAGGATGCAGAAGTACATTTTGTACATATCAAAATCACACTCCATCTCAAAACAGAAATTCAGAAGAAAAAAACAGAGAATTCAGGGGCGGCCCGAACCAAGTCCGCCCCATAGAACCGCACCTGAGTATATCCAACCAATTAAATATGCCAACTAATAAATTAGTCAAATTTGCATGGTAGCTTCTTAAAATTAATTTTAAAAAAGATAGTAGTATTACCGTTAGCTCCGACGGGGCTTAACGTATGTATAATGCGACGCAGAATATTCATATAATCCACCTGGTTGAGGTCTACAGTGAGCGCACATAGAACTTCCAGGTCCACACAAGATTTACTACTTTGTGCATCCGCCCGATCACAATAATGCACAATCTCAAGCTCAAGAGAGAAATTAGAAGGTCGGCGTTTAATTATAACCGAGCTTCCAAGTTCCAACCGATCGTTGCATCGATTGTTTCTATCTAATCATTGACAACTGGAGCAGTTTATTTATTTTGTTATTTATTTTGAATTTATTGAAATGCATTTTGTTTTGTTTACTTGTATTATTTTGTAATATATCAAACATCACTGTCCAAAAAGATAATGTAAATTTACAGCACAATGTGCTGGCAGCACATTTCCAGCACATTGTGCCGTAGTTTTACATCATTGTTAATGATGTAAATAACATTGCGATGGAACGTTAAGTCACATTGAAAAAATTAAATTTACATCACTTGCTATAATGTTAATTACAGTCAACCCTTTGTGAGCAGGCTGTACTAAAGGCAGTTAATTTACATCACTTCCTATTATGTTAATTTACAATAAAGTCCTGTGAGCAGGCTGTACTCTAAGCTGTGAATTTACATCACTTGCTTTAAATGTAATTAAACGTTCCATTGCAATGTATATTTACATCATTTTACATGGTGTAAATTTACGCACAGTGTGCGGGAAATGTGCTGCCAGCACTTTGTGCTGCAAATTTAATCATTGTATATGATGTAAATGTACAGCGCGAAAAAACGTTTATTGACATCAAAATTAGTGATGTAAAATCACTGTTTGTTACAGTTCACTCAAGGCCATTGCTATGAATTAACATCATAGCAAGTGCTGTAAATACACATCTTATTGTGCATTTTGGCGAATAGGACTTTACTGTTAATTAACATCATAAGAAGTGATGTAAATTTGATCTTTTAGTACAGTTTTTCATACAGGACCATTCTGTAAATTAAATCATTTCAAGTGAAGTGAATTCACAGCTGGCAAAATAAAATTGTTATTAATTATATTGTTTAATTAGATAGTGATGCAGAGTGAATCTGTAAGGAAGACATACACCATTAAACAGCCCAGAGGAAGGTTAACTTTGCATATTAATTTCGTGAGTAGAAAAACCCGCGCCAACCGAGGCTCGAACCTGGACCACCTGGAGAAAGAATTACAAAGCATGTCATTAAACCATATACACAACAGGACCTGTGAAAATCCGAGCGAGTTTCGTCAAAAAAGTTTGAGCGGTGCAACTTTTTATTCCACTTCACTAGACATGTAAATTTACAGTGCATAATGTAGTTATGCATCACACGGCGTGCTGTTAATTTACAGCATGGTCAATGTTTGGTGATGTTTTGAGGAGTATATTAACAGGATCATGGAACTGTTACTCACTTCATGACATGTAAATATACACTACGTATTGTAGTTATGCATCACACTGCATGCTGTTATTTACAGCAACGGTCAATGTTTGACGCTGTTTTTAGGAGTATATTTACATGACCAGTGCAGCTGTTATTTCCATGGTGAGGTACAGAGATGTAAATAAACAGTACGTCATTAGATAAGCAGCACACTGCATGCTGTTAATTACAGGACGGCCAATGTTTTATGCGGTTAAATGATGTTTTTTTACGTCTTATTGAATGCTGTTAGATTAACAGCAAGTAGAGATAGTCTTGAACTGGATGGATTGATTTTACATCTACAGTCATTTGTGCAGGGGCGTTTGCAAACTACTGCACGAGTGATGTATTAAACAGCACTAACTTAATGTTTTGTGCTTGTAATTAACATCCCGTTTTAACAGTGTGGTACTTGTACTAGAATTAGAACTGTATCGGAGATCTCGGTACCCAGAGTAAATTGGTTTCTGTGAAGATAACTTGGTTTCTTGGTAGCAATCACTATGTAATCACAGATAACAGATTGACCTTCACTTTGAAACTAAACTCTTACAAAGGATTCAAGTGCCGTGAAATCAGGATATGTTGCTTTATCTATCATAGTATATATTTTATTGATTGAGAGCAATTGTCCTAGAAATTTTCTCCGACTAGAACCCAGATCCTTTAGATCTATTTACCGAAGATCTAACAAATTGAGTTATCTATTCTGGGCTCGAGCCCCAGTTGGGTCAGTTTTTACGACAATTTCTATGAATCTATACCATGTCCGCGGTATTGCTATAAAACAATTTAACCATGGAATATTTGCTTCTTTAATATTTTATTTGTTACGTGTCCAGTTGTTGTGGGTATATTTTCCAATATATTCTTATCAATAGTCGTATGAGCTCTAAGCTCTGATGTAATTATAACATACCAATAACATGCAACCTCCTACTTCGTAGCCCCCTAGAATTTGTTCCGCCTTCATCTATTCTCATTGCATGTGTCATTTACATTTCTAATGAAAACTTGTCATTGAATTCTTGCTAATCACTTGTAAGTTCAAGGAATTGATAGTGGCTCTGATGTTCCAAGAGTTGTCCGAGCATGGTGTATATTATTTCTGTAGAATCTTCTTTTGTTCGGAATCCCATAGGATTAATTGATATCATATGTTGCCGCTGACGCACTTGATGGATATAATTTGCTTGTTTCGTGAGGGAATTACTATAAATAGTTGTTATGAAAGCGATTAACCTCTGGACCTCTCGTCCTTGAGGCCAAGTGTAGTGACCTTGGTAGGTTTCGGCAGGAGGAGGCTACGGGCCTAGTACTCCAACATGATAGGTGCACGGCTTACGGCAACCACTCACGATCGCTTACGGGGGATCTATTTATCACAAGCTTTTCCGAATGTTTTCTCTCATCTTTAAGGTGACCAGACGTACTGGTTTGACCGGCACAGTACTGTTTTCAGAACACTTGTACCGGTGTCCCCAAAGATTCATTAAAATGACGTATTTGTATCGGTTTGCAATTTTGGGGAGAAAGTGTCCTGGTATTTTCTTTATACCATGCATGGAAGGATAATGTTTTACTCTAAAAAATACACTCCTCTGATAAATACTAATAGTAAAAACTATGAAATAGTTCTTCCACTTCCAAGAAGATAATTATTTTTTTCTAGGGGTGTGCGAGTATTATTAATGATTTTGGTGGAGGTGCCGGGTCGCGCACGTGTGTGAAAACGTAAAAATCGTTAAGCCTATATATTGTTGGCGCTACCTTACCAATGCTGATTACTTACCCATAAGAATAACCTGACTCTTTTGATACAAATTTATATTCATTTTGGAAGTTTTGAACTATTTTTGGGCTCAGATAATAAAAATATGTCACCATAATGTTTGTTTCAACTTTTTCATGAAATATCACTTACTGAATGTCAAAGTCTAGCCCTAATATTTGTGTTTGATGCTTGATCATTAAAATGATCTATTCTAGAGAGAGATTACATTTTTAAATCAATGTTACTCTATCTTAACGATTGAAGCCTATATTTAGAGCTAGACTAACATCAATAAGTAAAATTAATATTGTTCATATTGTAAATAATAAATATAGTCAGAGACCAAAATAGTGAATTTTTAAAAATAAGACAAGGTACTTGGACTCGAACTGGACTCGATACTCGAGTTATCTTAAGTACTCGTTTCGGACTCGACTCGAACTCAAAAATCAGGACTCGAAGACCACTAATTTTCTCAGTCATTATTTCCATTGACTTTTTTATTGATAATGGAAAATCAAAATGTATCAATCACACAACTGAATTACGTTTTTGATTAATTACATATACCTACACTTATTATTTCGTTGTAAAGACAAAGTGTATTAAAAGTTTAACCATCCATAGTGTACAAATTAAATGCATTTTCACATTATCTTTTTTATTATTGATTAAGCCTTCATTAGTATGATGCTCTCATCAATACATTATCATCTGCTGAATGTTTGTATTCTGATTCGTACTATCTTTTTTGAACCACTATAGATAAATATTTTATGATTACAAAAATGTACACATGCATTACAACCATATTTAAATCATATGTTCATGTCAGAAAGCTATTTTCTGGGCATTTGACTCAAATATATCTTTTAAAAATCGCCTCTGGCGGCTGGGGGCTCTGCCCTAAACCCCGAAATGGTCCGTGGGGTAATTGTCTCTGTTTGTAACTTTCAAAATATGGTCACCTTACACATCTTAGGCAAATGTGACTGAGATCCAGTGCTACAAAATGCATTCGTATGTACTAAACCATGTAGCAAATGAAATATGTAACAAGAAATAAATCAAAGTGAACCCCGCGTCTAATAAGCTCGCTCTCGCGTCCACCACGAAGCCACAGAACCAGATGCAAAGAATGCCAAACTGAACTCTATCTTCAGTTTTGTGGAGAGGCGACTAAGGAAATCGTAACCGCTTCTTTTCTTACTTGTAAGTTGTAATCCTGCAAGGGCAAGGTCGTTTTTATTTTCCTCTTTCTAGATGCACGTACATCTTCTTTTAATTACCAAAGTGTGTACTGCGTACTAGAGGGAAACCTGTTTGTGAATCTTCTAAGGCTCAATAACCATACCCTGGGGACGCGAATTCAAGTCTAATAGACGGAATTAAAATCCCCTTCGGCGAAAGATGCTCCTCCTCAGTCTGTAGCCAGCGAACAGCGAGTTGCGTCAATCAAACCATGGAACCATGGAGTTTTATCGCCTGGCGACCTCCGGATCCTTGAACGTGCCGGTAAATGATGGCCACAGCCTCGGGAGTAGTGGTCACAGCTTGTCATTCAAATCAGTTGATCTCTCGTTACTCGTATCGTTAGGCCACAAGTCAACACCATCATTATCGCAATTCACACTAATATCGACATTTGTTAGTCGTAGGATGATGATAATAACACGCTTCCTAAAACTGTTTGTTAGGGGCATCGTTAACAATCAAAACATTGGATAATGAGTGTTATTTAATAATTAGTTCATAAAATTATTTTCGTTGTGTAATGGTTTGTCTCAGTAGTAGAACTAGGTTTAAGATGCCTAAAGAGTGTTAGTTGAGTAAGTTAGTAAGTATTTATTTATTTTATTTATTTTTAAGTCCCATCCTATCCAGTTAGAAAACTGATTTACAAAAGAGAACAACTAAATAAATGTTATTACATAGATGCAATTGCAAACACAACATTGAACTACAGTTAAGTAGATATTTGAAATAGTAATATTACAACAATAATGCATAAAATCAACATTTGTAACAAATAAAAAGGATATTAAATGCAATTATTAAGTTATGAATCAAATATAACAAAAGGGCGGGGAATGAAAAAACAAGAAATGAATAAAGAAAAAGAAAATACAAAGAGAAAAAACATTAAAAAAGAAAAGAAAAAGATAGAAAGAAAAAAAAGAAAAGTAAAAAAAATATTATTTAAGAATTTTAAACTGTAATGCTTATAGAAACCATAAATAAATAAATTTAAAAAAGATACATTTAGCTATCCCTGGCAGCTAATTCGGTTGCAAGCGAGACTCTTATTCGGGAGTCGTCGGTTTGATGCCAGCCACCAGCAATCCAGATTGCAGTACAAGTACTGCTCCATGTCGTCACAGCCAACTACTTAGGTACACCTCGGTTCTCCCCGGAGAGGTCTCATAGGAGAGGGCGCCAATGCTCTCCCTTCGGTCAGTACTGCCCTGATGGTGTCAACAAACTGACAACAGGGTTTCTGGTTAGACTATCCTCCAGCTTCTCAAAACATTCTTTACTCTTCTCAATGCCAAATCCCTGTTCCCCAGATTGACCCATTGATCTAATTTCTTAAGTATTTGCTGACTCCTCCCAGCCAAGGATATGAAAGATGTATGTGAAGGTGTTATAGACAAGTTATCTCTCATCGAAACGATATTCTTAGTTTTAGCAATGTGGATATTGATATGGTAATGATGGATCTAGAGTTAGGGAGTGGCTCTGTCCTCAAAGGTTCTACCTTATGTAATATTCTTAAACGTCGCATGAGAGCTGTGGTTCACAGGGAGCTGAGTGAGATTCACTCTTCATTGTGTAAACATCTCACCGAGAATGTACTCCCACCTTCTGTGCCGCAGATAAGTATGTGTTGCAACATACCTCTCGTCATTATCAAACCCAATACAAGCAAAAGATTGTTTTTAGAGGCATATTTTTTTCTTCTCGACGAGAGCAGATGCTCCAAGGTTAGCTAGGCGCACGTGAGGTCTATTTGACGGTCACAGTTTCGCCGGTATTGTCTGCCAAGTGAGCTCGAAACCTAGCCCGTGACCTACCAACTTCTCAGCGCCCATACCTCGGTTCAAAGCACGTAATAAATATTGGCAATACGAAATGCACGTGGCTTTCGGAGAATTCCTAGCGTTATGTATGGACGTTGCATTTAAGGCCGCAAGACCGCCAGTTCTTCACGGATAAAGCAAGTGTTGTGGAAGTGATCGCAGAGTTGAAGCGAGGTTTGAATGCTAATCAGTAATGACGTAACGACGAGGAGGACTCAGATGTCCGGATGACGAAACTTCAAGAACACCGAGTTGTTGTTGATGATGCTGATGCTGGTTAGTTAGTAACGAGGAAAAATATTTTTTACCACACTTTCGATAGAATAATTATATACTAAAATTACCCTTAAAAAAATGTATCTTATACAACACTGCGATTTGACACGTATATTTTAAGCTCGTTGATCCTGAAATTACTGAGAATCAGCATATTAGTGAACTTTTAAAATCTGTTTTTGCACGAATAAAAATGACTATTTACAATTTTCTATGTCGAAACTGTGCACAAGCATAAACACTCAAACACGAAAAAATATGCGGCCTTGAAATTACATCTTTCTTGGTAATCAGCATATTTTGACCGAAACACGTGCCCAAATTACAAAAACAAAACGTAGTGTACCGAGTACGTCAATAATGGTCAATATTATTTTATTTTCTATGAGCCAAAATCATTCAAGGTCACGGGGCATAAAGATCGGTGCAATATTATTTCTTATGAAAGATTTTTGCCGATGGACTCGAAAATGACTGAAAATAACTAAGCTCGACTATGTTTCCTCGGGTCGTCGGGAACACATTTGTTTTACTCTGTAAATTCATAACAAATCCGCCTGTATGACTTTTTGGGGTTAGCGGGTAAATACCCCTTCAAACCATTCAGAAGTGAACGCAGCAGAAATGGGTATACGTACACACGAATCACACACAAGACAATACTGAAATTGAAGTTTTAAGACGATAGATGATATTTTCGTAGAATTGACAATCATTTCATTTCGTGATAAGTTCGAGAGGCTGGACAATAACCTTAATGTCAATGAGTGAAAGAATATTTTGTAATGTGGGTTAACTTTAGCATATAAGGAACGCTCAATAGCATAAGGACAGCAATCCCTTCTAATTTGCCAATGATAGAGCTGGTTTACTAATTGCAATCAATACAACTCAGCAGGTACGGTATCGAAGATGTTATTGAATCATCGCAGACGATGCTATCACATCATAATATTGACCTCGGTAAGGATGGACTATAATTAAAAGTGGCATCACTGTGTTAAATGATTATGACCATGGAATGCGACGATTAAACTATCAGACAAAGAAATATCCCGTCATTAATTCTTTGTTGTCTTGATATAATGATATGTTAATACAGCTATCATCAGATACCCCACCAGCGACGACTTGTTAGTTGTTTATGTTAAGGTGGTCATCCTTTCGTGATTGACACGATTTATTATCACTGACAGTCGAAGAAAACAAAAGAATACTCTTCTGGCTGCTGGCTTTGTATGAACCAATTGCAATACAAACAATGCACTATTTTTAATTAAACAGTCTTTAGGACATTTTCCCGACACTTCCAATCACCGAAACAACCCTTACTCACCTGAAGGGGACATGTTTTGCCCCACAGGACTTAAACAAAAGCTATAAGTATATGGAATCGACCTTCATGTTTAAAGTATAAGTAGCGACTAGCGAAAACATCGTCACCGCACTCGGGGCACTACTCACATAGCATCGCCTGTTTAACGGCAAACTCTGAAAGAAGGACTAAAATGGTTTTCGGAAGAAGATTCTCATGCAAAAGTGAGAGGAAAGGCAGGTGAGAATCTGAAAATGTGAGTAGCTACAGACTCTAATAATTACGAATGTAATTTATTTTGCGCGTGGGCAGTTGTGTGCAAGGGTTGAGTGTGTCTTCTTCGACTGACGTTGACGTGAAGCCCACTTTTGTCTCATTGTTATGGTGAGATGGCGGTTCGAGTGCGAAAGAAGATGCTAAACTTATTTTGGGTTATTCTGAGAAAAGTAAACAACTATTTAATTTCAATGAAAACTCATCGAGTACCTTTTAACTGGGTTGAGCCTTGATTGCCAGAGTGGAATAGTTCCGTGTGAAACGAATCCGCCGTCTCTATGCGTGTTCCTGGGGATTCCCTCGCCTAGCGCCATCTCTGATCGCACTCCCGCACCCTGTGGGGTGGGTGACGCTGACTGAACGAATCTCTAGTCCCTCACCCTCAGCAGCTCACTTCTATTGTGCTTGTGCTTTACGTAGAGGTGGTGTTTATACATAACTTTCCAGCTGGATTGTCCGAGCTCGACACCAATTGAAATAGATCACCACTTGCTGGGTGTTTCTGTACGTTTAATAAACTGTCAATGTGGTTGCTAAAGATACGTGTTTGTTAATCAAACTTACTAGGTTGTGTCTTAACTATTCTCTTAACCAATTATTGTATTTGCCATGATCCTATCTTTGTACTCGAAAACTATTTCCTTGTTAGTTACTTTAAACAAATTTGCATTGGTTAAGTCTAAGGCAAGCCTTGAAGCTTCACGGGAAGAGGCTATCACACGGTGACGTCATACTCTTAGACGTTCGTCTAGGCCCAACTGTTTGAGAATGTAAATATATTAATCATATCTCTCAAGTTCATCTGAAATTAGATCTTAGTTCTGAAACAGATTGCGTGTTAAACAAGGCATTTAACAATGGCGATAGTGATCGTATAGATCCGGAAGGAAGTTGAGCGGGCAGCCACGCGCAAGCATGCGCGCGCACCTGACCGTGTAAACAACATCACAACATGGCCGACGCGGCGTGTGCTCCCACATGGTGTCAGCCGCAGGCGGAAGTGTTTGCAAGTTTACAGTAATTTTAACATGCACTGCTATTAAATTGAAGTTGAACTAATTATGTATTCTTAAATTTGTGCGTCTCCTAAAACCTCATGTCTAGGTGTTCAATACCATAACTGATAATTAAGAAACGTTATTACGAAGAAATAAATACGGTTTCCAAATCGCTTGAGTTCACTTGTTCATGTCAACCGGCAACTGTCAACATTCAACGTCATACCGTTGGCTCATAATTAAAGGCGTATGTTCAGTGTTGGAATTACTTTATTATGATTTAGCGTCTGTAAACTAGGCTAACAACTTTATTAACATTATACTGTAGGGATACTCTCGAACATAATACCATGAATAGGTTCTAGCTCCACGTTGTGGATGGAAATGCTCTGCTATTACTCCAACGCAATCGTGGTGATATTGTCATTTAATTCTGTGCAGAAGCATCGCCGTCGTAGCTTGGTGCATATTGCTCTATAAATACTTTTTCCGCAGAATATAAGGTTGTTGAAAAACTGTGGGTAATAATATAAAGTCAAAATACGGAGTTGCTATTACAGATGATTAGAATATGATTCATGCCTCATAGTCATGACTTATTCGTACCTAGAATCGTATGCAACTACCGGCGGATCTAACAAGCTAAACATTGGTTGTTAGTTTGTGGGTTTAGGACCACTTGTAGGACTCAACTCCAGAATTCGTCTTATGATTGAGGAAAATCCGAATACTGTAACTTTCAGTCAAGATTGCTGCGTGAGGGAATCGAACGCGCGAAATATCGCACGTAACGCGTGAGTCATCGGTTAAGACTAAGAGTAAAAGTAAAAACTTGATCGCTTTCTTATTGAATGTGTAATCGCTAATCGAATCGTGTGAATTATAAATTCCAACATTAATAGAGTACCTGTACCCATGTTGAGTGCTTTTACCAATGTTTACATTGCGAGGCAAGCATAACTGAAATCACCATTAATTAGCATATAGGAAATAATTATTACCAGGACAGTACGTAACTATATTCCCAGTTAACGGTAAGTTCATACCCTTCATGATTAATTAGATGTGCTAATTATTTGTACTTGCGTAAATTACCTGTAGTTAAGTGTGTTTTCGTTCAGCGGGCGTCCCTCTTGGCTGCTCAATTGTGGCCAACGGCTTCAAGCGAATGTGAAGGATCAACCTCGTGGTTTCAGGGCTGCACCGACAGCGTTGGGTTACTCAACACCATTGTTGTGGAGTTCAGTCTTGCTCCTGCATTAAACCCACGTCGAAACTTCATTATTACTGTTAAGGGGTATTTACCCGCTAAACTAAAAAAAATATATTTCATTCAGGCTAATTCGTTATGAATTTAGAAACTAACAGAAAAATTATTGGGTCCACCATGACCAGGAAAAAATAGGCAAACTTGCTATTTTTCGAGCTATAGGTCCCATCGGCAAAAATCTCCCATAAGAAATAACATGGGGACGATCTTTATGCCCCGTGACCTTGGAGGAATTTGATCCAAAAAAATATTGGCCATTATTGACGTACTCGGTAGCCTTTTCTGTAAATCCTATATGTTTTGTTTTGTAATTTGGGCAATTGGTTCGGTCAAAATATGCTGATTACCAAGAAGGGGTGTGATTTTGGAATGAATATTTTTGCGTGTTCGAGAGTATGTGTGCACATATTCAAGACTCGATGTTATAAAGGACCATTTTAGATTGGTCTGTTGCTCTAGTATCTAGTGGAACAAAAAAGAAGCAGGTTAAAGCCAATGTAAGAAATTTCCCAAAACGCCAATTTTCTCAAATTTCTGGATAAAAAAATTAAAAATTCGTATAAAGTCACAGTTACAAGATATAATTTTTTAAACGGTCATTTTATTGTTATATTATGATGAAGATTATGTGGTAAAAAATAATGTTTTGGGGTAATAGCCCCTTTAAGAGGGAATACGCCTTGGTAGATCGGCTCGAGCTCCTCATGGTCTGATCTTAGTTAGTTAGTTTAGAGTTTTTTTTAGAGCATTCAACAGTAGAATTATCAGTGCCCATATGATCTTAGTTAAGTCTCTCTAAACCGCGCCTTTTAGGTAGTTTCGAGCGTTAAGCGCGCGACTCTGATTCGGGAGGTCTCCGGTTTCAAATCCCGTCGAGACCGGCAATCCTGACTGAAGGTTTTTTCCGAGGTTTTCCTCAGTCGTTATTGCGAATGCAAGGGATTGAGTCCTCTTAAACAGCCCTCGGACATCCCTTCACAATATCCTATCCGCAACATACCTAGTTAGACACCTGAAGAGGGGCATGAATTGCACCCTGGGCAGGCTTCCTACAAAAAGTTTTTTTTTAATGTATGAATTCGTGTATCTTAGTCATGAAGACAGTGTCAATTGCGAAGGATATTTGGAATTTTCTTCGGACGGCTTCTGGGCTACGGACTTTCTGCTGTAACCCCCGAATCTTACCCCCCCAAGTATCAAACTAGTTTTCCGTTCCTGGAGCAGCTCATCCTAACCCCGCACAATACCTGTTCACTGGTGGACAAACATACTTCAACTACGTCACATTCTTACCATGAAGGACGAATTCAAATCTATTACAATGAGTATGAGCGAGAGGCTTTCTCACCTTGGAGAGAACTCCGTCCTAGAATCATGAACGAATGTTTCGAGCCACCTCGTAGTAAGTAGTAACTGGTTACACCATCAGCGTCTAATGTAGATTAGATTTGTAGCTTTAGATCATCGTAACCGCGTAGTTACAAACGAGTTTATAGTTTCACACAAGGAAATTTGATTTATCCGACCTTCTAGTGTGCAGGGTTATTGGACTTGGAGCATCTTAGATATAGCTCGCACACAATATAGATTCTCCTACACACAACAATCCAAACCACAGTGGGCAGTTCATCTTCGTACTTCCGAAACTATGGTAGCATGGTTTCAAGATCCCGAGTGGTATTCTGCAGAAGCTATTTATCACAAAAATAATTTGGATTCTTTAGGCATATTGGCATTGATTGATTTATAATTTTATACCAATAACTTTCACATATTTTGCTCAATGACAGGCGTTTGTCTTGCCCAAATAATAAATTTGAATGCAATTATTTATTGTATATTTTAATCAAACCTATTGTAGCATTTTGAAAAAAAGTAAATGAAAACAGGTAGAAATAATACAACCGCACACTATAGTGGCGCCGTTTACAACTTAGCTAATATTTATCTGTATGCACGGTCTATGATTTATACTTAAACTCGCTATGACTAAATTGTTGTTGACGTGCATGTCGTCAATGCACGAAGTAAAGTATTGCACAGCGATGACCATGGCATAAATATTTCTCTGTCTAGTGTCTATTTGTCTTAATTTATTGACTATCTGTGAAAGATGGTTAGCATTTCAGTTCTAATGTGAGCGATTATGAAACGGTAGCTTTGGCTAAGAAATGAAAACATTTCTGCTCATTGATTATGGAAGTTGACAGTTTGTTATTCGTGTTAGGAATGTAAGGTCGATTTTTTTTTGTATATATCCTGGCAACACTGCAATCCTCCCATCAATCCTTGTCTAACCACCCTAAAGTTGTGTTTCTGCTTCTCATCAGTGGTCAATGGAATGCTTCACTGAAAATCATACATATGTAGCTGTTAATAGTAATGAGAAACTAATTTAAGAAGGTAATGTCTTTATCTTAAAACGTGACAGAAATATAATTAACCTAAGACAAATGAAAGCAAGCAATCCAGGTAACAAATTGTAAAATCATAAGTTATATTTTCTGCTTTTTTGATGGACGTCTGAACGGAACGTGAGGACTCCTAACTATTTCAAGACCGATATTTTGTCAAGGCCGAACGTGAACCGTTTTCGTCACAATTGCGGAATGAGTGGGCGTGGAGCGGGGGGCGGGGATATGGGTTGTCATCTTCAATATGAAGTTAAGAACATGATTTAAGGTTTAAGTGGGGGTGCTAAACTATTGATACTTTTCCATTCCTAGTTAATTCGAGTTCGAAAATAAATTGTTCAAAAATGTCTTGCCAATAGCCGCCGCTATAATAAATATTGGACTTATGATTCTAAACAAACTTTAGCTAACTAAATCGATGGATTGCGTTCTTAAAAGTAACCAAATAAATTGAACACAGTTATTTTGTTACACGAAAAAGTGTAACACTATTTAATATAAGTTAGTTATTATTCTGATGTACCGGTACATAATAAAAAGCGAACAGGTGAAAGTCTTTACTTCGGGTTTGAGCTTAGCAGCATTAGGAAACCCAACCATGTTAACTCGAGCTAAGACAATTAAGTTTGAGCGGTTTGACTTTACTTTACCTCCTGCTGATGCTATACTGCACGGCATGCAACTGCAACCATGTACAGAAGAAGGTTGCAAACTATTGTAAACCCTATGTTCTTTGTATTCCAGTGTTTTGGGGACTCCCTCCAGTCTCTGCATGGCTCCAGCGGGGGAAGCGGCTCTTCATCCTGGATGCTCTGGAGGGACCCCAACAGTCCCGCCTATCAGAGAGAGACCAAGGGGCGACTATGTTCCTATCTCCTAGCCTTTGCAGTATTCCTAGTCATTGTGGCAGTGCTGGCCATCGCGGCTCTAGCCGTCTACATGGGTGGTAAGTATTCCTAACATATTTTAATAATTCTTAGTCAAACTTTACCAGTTGTGGAATTAACTAAAGTTACAAATTAATCTGCCAAACGATGTTTGTACGCGGTAAAACTGACATGGGAACAGGACATACGTTTACCAAGGTTAACCTAGACAGTCTAAATTACTGAGAGTTTTGTATTAAAATTTCTTATTTTAACTATTTGGTTTATTCACAAGCAGTGATTACCTCCCATGAATATTTATGTCACGGAACTCGTCTTTCTACAATGTTTTTCAATTACATTTTTTCAAACAATCATACTGGTACATATAACATATTATTAAGACCACTTTGCCAACAATAACAAAGCTAGGCAAGAATGCATACCATGGTAATACTTATAAAGGTTAGTAAATACCTTGCTTAGAATGAAATAAACGATGTTCCACTAAATTTGTCAAATATAACACTTACCTAAATTATTGATTGGGGAATATATATTAAACTCATGGAATTCCCTAATTGATGCAGTAACATAATAGAATGCCTCGTGGTTCATGGGCTGATAGATTATGCACGTCTTAGATATTGGGCTATGAAATAAGAACATAAGTGGTTGAAATATGGCTTAATTTGTGACATAATCAAAGTATTTTTTTTTAAATTGTATGCGCCCTGTTAATATGTACAAAACATAATACTTTGCAGTACATGATCTGTTTTAAAGTTTCACAGTATAACCTTCAAGCATGAATGAAGCTTGTTGCGATGGTATAAAGGAAAGGGCGATGAACTTTATTGACACTACTTATGGACACTACTTACCTATCAGTTTTAAAGAATTGATCATTTTAAAACGCGATTAGCGGCATTGAAAGATACACTCTTAAAGATAGAAGTATTTTATAACCATTTTTACTTGGAAAATTCGGGGACATTTTTTAATATCTTG
The DNA here is from genome assembly GCA_024449915.1 of Sweltsa coloradensis. Taxonomy (NCBI): domain Eukaryota; kingdom Metazoa; phylum Arthropoda; class Insecta; order Plecoptera; family Chloroperlidae; genus Sweltsa; species Sweltsa coloradensis. Next base: position 3,864,169 of record JAMZAV010000002.1, on the reverse strand, counting down.
AATTTTAAAACTCCCTAACAAATTGCAATATTAACATACTCGTTAATATTAATAATTGAATAGTTTGAAACAATACACTTATGTTCTCTTATATATTCTTTGTTTGTTTCAGCGTTGCGGATTGACACGACTCATCAAAAGAATAGTACCAAACAACAGAAGCTGAATAGCAAAGACAATAGAACACTAGAAATTAGGAACGGTGTCCTTAGAAAAGTTAATACAAATACTCAGCCAACATTCCCCAGCAGCGCTGTACTAAAACGCAGAAACTTCACTGAAGTAACACAAGTCGAAGACGAATATTTAGAAGAAGATCTCCCTGTTATCGAAGGATCTTACAGGGTGCCAGATAAAGAAGGGAAGCCAGCTGAAAACAATAATTACCTTACTAAAAATATCACTAGAAACCAAATCCCAGAGGTATACGAAGACGAGGAGAAGCAACAAGAACCAAATGAAGTTATCCGAGTAATAGAGAGCTCATATTCAGTAGAGAAGCCAAATGAACCCACACAAGAAACTAAGGCAAGCGAGTCCAAGCCACCTAACAACAAGGACGTACAAGAAACTAGCGGAGATCACTATATAATCGGAGACACAATGGAGATAAAGGAAACTTCAAACAACGAAACTACTGCAGCGATTAGCAACAGTAAACTATCTGACAGCAATAGAGATACAATAAGGCCACAAGTAACTAAGGAAGAGCCAATAGTAACGACATCTGATGGAATTGGAAGAGAAAGGGTTAAAATCGAACAGCATACGCCAAAGGAAAGAATAAAAAACACTTCAACTACAATTAGTAGTGGCCAAATAAAAAGCAGTACAGTGAAATCTGCGATCGAGATCAAGAGCCCAACACTTGCGTTTGAAAAATTTCCAGGGGACGAAGAAAGTATACTCTTAAGGAAAGTGAACGGGAACGCTTCCTCCGGTATTGTGGTTGCAGACACAAAGCAGAATAGCGACTCTGAATCTGCTCGAAATCATCAAGAACAAAGACGCAAGAATAAGCCATCAATCCTTCAACCAGTTGAAAGAAAAGACCACATTTCAGGTTCATTTCAAGTCAAACATTCGCCTTTTGTTCAAGAGTTACCTAAACAAGTCAAAACTGCAATCAAAATTACAAGTACAACATCATCAAAACTAGAAGCTCCCACGACCGTTCATGAATCTAGAAACATTACAAAACAGCCAGTAGGAATAAATAGTAGGTTAAACTCAACTTCACCAAAACCTCCCCCGAAAACCCATGTGAATTATTCCGAGACGCCTTCCGTGTTCAGTATTTCGCCAGGTGATTTGGAAGATACAAAGCATCTGGCACCAGCATCTTACACCACGCATGCGTCTGAAGATTCAAAACTCGATGCTACAATCACCACAGAGGCACCTTTCCAAACACGATTCCCGCCTAGATATAAATTTGCAAATACTTCATCAACGGCGTCTCCGAAAGTCAGCACATCTGCATACCAAGGCACAAGTGGTAATAGCAGTAACCAGCGTGGTTCGCTGTTCAGCCTCACTAACGATACGGCGATCAGTCCAGTGGGGGAGACTATCACTCGCCTTCATGGGACGGACGCCACAGCAGGTGGCGCTGCAATTCCTTCTGACAAGTTGCTGAGCCGAATGGGAACTACTGTGGCGTTGTTGGACAGAGATTATGGGGCTCAGCTTCGCTATAAGGGTTTCGATACGATTGAAAGTGGCAGTAAAGAACCGATGGTATTAAATCCATCCGGTGCATCACTTAATCAAGACAATGCAATGAACCCTACAATTCTCTCCAAGAATACGTATGTTGACAGATATCAACATCTACAGGCTGGTTCTGGCACAACTGGCTCGAATTTGCAATACAAGAATGGTGGAATTAATAAGAAACAGCCACCTCTAGACATATGGGATATAAACAAAAAGAACAAACCCAACGTTAGGATCAACGACGAAAGTACCTCGCAAGAGAAGGTGCCAGAAGACGCACTGTTGTTCCAAGTATCCCCGGCACAGGATTCCTGGAGGCCCATAATGCCATTTGTCGGGTCTCACCTCCCCTCGACTTACGGTATAGGAGAAGGGCTAGGATTCGTTGATGTAGACAGGCAGAAAACATCAGGTGGCGTAAACGTAGATAAAAAACATATTAGCGATCTTATTTTGAAAGAAAGAGAGCATATGAATAAACAACCAAATAACCAAGGAGCTGAAAGCCAAGATGATACAAAAGAAATTATCGTGGAATCAAAGGATCAGATCTCACGTATATCTATGGATTTTGTCAACATCGACAGGGATACGGAGATCGGTGTTGTAAAGCCAAACGATACGGCCAGTATTGTTATAAAGAAACACAGCACGCCTGCTCAGAAAACAACGTCACCGACGACCACCGACTCAACTAAACCATCCACTGTAAAAGGACATGGTACCACCATAAATAATGCTGCTGATGCAATTAGAAAAATCATTACAGATTCGTATGATTGGCCAGAACTGCCAATAATGCAACAGTTTAAGAACCTGGGAAACTTTTTTAAGAAAAGTAACGATACGAAAGAAACTACCACACAACCAACTACTCAAGTGCCACATACTAGCGCGTCTCAAGGAAATGTGGAAGTGAAGGTACCGTCCACAGAGAAAATACCATTTGGATTCACAAGTGTTGATACAGAATTTGAACACCATGGAATTGCACAGCCAATTGACGAGACTTCCGAGCTTATAGCAAGTGACATCCTAGGCGGAGACATTACAGAATCTACTGAACCAATCCTAGAATATAATAGTCATACTTTAAAACCACCAAAATCAAATTCAGGCATTGGTAGACCTTTACGCCCAAGACCTAAAATGACTACGTCTACCCAAAATCCAGGATTGCATCTTCAGATAGAAAATTCAACTCAAATACCAAAACCAAGTCCCCAAACACAAGTTTCAAATCTAACACAATTTCAAAACACAACTTTCCATACTCAATCTGATCTAATGACTACAACAGTGCCACAAGAAGACTATCAGTCACGAACTTCCAATTTAAGTCTACACGAAGACACACCAAGCAAGGTTCATAAGGACGTCCGACCTATTTATTCAATCTCGTCCCTCACTCCTAATAGGACTAAGAATCCAGCAACATCAAGCAGCGTACAGTCATCTCAGAGCAAAACTAGTGGAGTAACAGCCAGCGCGCCTACGACAGCTGAAGTCGTTACTAGAAAGAGTGTACACGTCTCGTTTAGTGACAATTTACCGGCGAAACACGTTCAAGAAGAAACAGATTCAAGCGAAGATGGATCCAATAAGTATGTCAAAATCAACACTTTAAACACGACCTATAGTAGCCATGGAATCAAAGCTGACGGTAAAGTTAAAGACAAGACTGGGCAAGATATATACGTGATATCTTCAATATCAAAAACGAAGGAAGATAGCGTGTCCAAAGAAGAAAATTCAAAGGACAGTAGCAAAACTAAGTCTGGCGGAAATCAAGGTGAGAAAGAATCGGACGTCTTTTCCTCTACTGAGGACCTCGAGAACGTTCCAGACTTTTTGCCTCAAATAAAAGTTGTCCCAGAAGAAGATAAAAGACTTGAGAATATATCTGCAGCGGACAGTATCCCTAGTAGCGTTTCTGCTAAGAATGGACATCAAGGTTCACAGCATTTACTAGAACGACTACCGGAGACAAATTTTTACCCAGTTACGTCATTTCCACTTCTGAAAAATACAGACGTTACTTTGAAAGCGAGTGAAAATATTACTCCAAATTTTAGACAGCCAAAAATGGGTCTACCTTCTGATAGCTTACATACTGGAAATAAAAAGGCGGATACACATAATGTTGAGGCTAAAGCAATAGTAAATTTCACAAGAAACGGTTCTGTTGACTTTTTAGAGGTGACGAAGACTGACAATGTTGAAGTGAGGATGTCATTGGAGGATATAGTCAAGAATTACCGAACCAAGGTAACCTATTCACAAAATAGCCAGCCTCAAAGGAATTTTAGCATATCCTTTGAAGATCCGAACGAAAGTCAAGGCGTTCTAACCAAATCCGAAATTTCAAAGCAGAGCATAACCCATTCGCCGTATAATGTGAAGCATCCATCAAACTATACTCGGAATACAACAATGCCAGCTTCAAGTACACCATCCCACATAACAGACTCTCTAGACTCTGAGGAGATATCTCACTTTGACATTATTGAAAGTAGTATAACGCCATTGAAAAATTATCCAAAAATCATAACAACACCATTTCGAGGACCCAACACTAAAAATGAACTGAATATCCCAGATGATACACATCACTCAACTGCTCCAACGAAATTCTTTAGTTCACTGCTAAGCAACCGGAATTATTCTGCGGATGATAGGGGTGTAATAACGTACATTGAGAACAACACCAGACTTTTTCAAAATTTTCCGAAGATTGTGCAACATTTATCACCAGGAATCCAAAACTCCGCTCTTGGCTTCCGAAATACTATATCCAAGCCTGAATCAAACACACCTATAGACCCAGTGAGTGAAGTTAAATATACAACCAATAACGTGTCGCCTACATTAGAAAAAATAAGTCTCAAGCAAAGTAGTCAAAATTCTGGAGTCAATAAAACTGTCATGGTTACGAAAGTGACATCAACGTTTACCAACTCGACAAAGTATAATAAGATCAGTCAAAATCTTACTAACAATCAAATTGCATCGTATTTCAACAATGGTTACAAAGAACATTTCAAACCTCCAAGTCTCTCATCTACGGATACTTTAAGAACTAGCTTCAATAATTCTTATAAAACATCCAAAATACCAATCATTGACAGTACAACAAAAAGTTATATAAATGAAGAAAAAGTTAAGAAGCAAAATTATACACTTGAAGATTCTATTGTAAATGCCATAAGCAAATTTGCAACAGTTCATGTCAGTTCGGGGGAAGAAAAGAAAGAACAAGAACTATTTAAAAACAACAGCGGTGTTTTAAACAACCCGAGTTCTACGATAGATAACAGCATAAGCAACAAAGAAGAAGCGCTAACAAATAGTTTTCAGACACGAGGAAATTCCAAAATCTCTGTCGACTTCAATGAAACCAAATCAGCTGTTACAAACATCGAACAATCAACTCCAGAAGAGAAAACCCCGGTAGCCGAAACACGGATCTCAGTTGATGAACTAAGAAATAAGTTCGCTCAAAACAATACTAACCTAACATCAACGCTTCAGGAACCTCCAAACATAACTCTCAATCCGGAAGGAATACCCATTCTCACTAAAGTATACACAAAAGTAAACCTTGAAAACTTTACTTCTACCGCAGTGTATGATGTCGATGCCAAAGAAGATGACGCAAATAACACAGGTATGATAATTTCGAGATGTTTTGTGTGTGTGATTCTTCCAATTGTAAATGATTACTTATTCCGATCTCTTTGTTGCTCTAGACTGTTCTGTGGGCGTGAAGTGCGGAGACGGCGAGTGCGTGTCCATACTATCTCGATGCAATCAGCTGGTTGATTGCTCCGATGGTGTAGACGAGAAGGACTGCACATGTGCCGATTATTTGAAGGCCCAGTTTTTAACTCGTAAACTCTGCGACGGTGTGGTCGATTGCTGGGACTTTACGGACGAGAATAACTGTGGTGAGTTATACAATAGACAAAGGGTCAACAATGCGAACTGATGAATGAATAAATCCATTTTCAAGACGGAAACATTGGTGTACAAGTTCACACGACAAGGGTGCAGAATAATTTCTCCATCTTGGTGGAGGTGCCGGGTCCTCATTTTTACTTTCATTCGAAATTAATAAAGGGTATTTTTGAGTATACACGGTGATGAATGAAGGAGATTACTAAAGATTAGGAGCCGTGTACATTGCCGACTATGAGCTGGAGCTGACAAAAAAGGAAATGGAAACTGAATTGAATAATAATATTATACTAAACTGTGTTTTCCCAGTGCCCAGCCACGGCCTAATTCTTTAAAATAACTAATTGAAAACATGCGGACAATATCATGTGGTTCGTTTGTCTTGAGGTTATAGGCTCTGCTTCCAATGCTGAAGGTTCAGGGTTTGATTCCCGCTTTTCGGCAGAAGTTTTTTAACTTCTGATATGGACTTAACTCCAATATTGTTCTTTACTTATAAATTTGTAAACGGTGACTTTGGAGCCGTCCTAGCAATGAGGCACATAATAAATTCTAAGGTGATTCTGAATCAGCCATGTTGATTCTGGCGCTGTCTAAGGGTGAAATCGTATCCAGCTTGATAAATTGAAGTTTCCTATTTAAATATGCCGGTCTCTAGTTGGTCATTGTTCGCTCGTCGATGGTGTTTGCGCCTACAGGGTTGGCTTGATCTGCTTTAAATTTAATGTTGCACCACTGAAAATCAGTTCTGTAACTGAGTGGGTAGACTCTAAATAACGGATTTATTTATTTTATTTATTTATGACTCGAACCTAAACGAAATGTGAAATTTAACATTGGGCGCAAGATCCCTCATCATTGTTATTAGATCATTTCAGTGTCGACTCTGTGAAAGTTATTTGTTTGTGCTAACAATACCAGCTTATGAACCAAACTACAATGAACACAAGCAAGTGTCATTGTCTTATTTTTTTGGTGGAGGTGCCGGGTCCTCCATCTAGTTTTAATCTTTTAGTTCTTATCTTTAAAGACGTCATATTAATATCAATACACTTAACGTTCCTTTGTTGATCAGGAATGTAATTTGGCAGATATTTTTAAGGAACTAAAAGGCTGAAATATAAGGTTTTTAAAACAAATTATTTAATTTTGAAGGAAATTCATAAAATAATTACTTTCGCCAACCACTCGTTGTGTTTCCTTTTACTTGCTCTCAGGGGTTTTAATCGAAAATTGTTCTCATTCGCTACAACACAATTTTAATTTTCTTTCCATCAATGTTGTACATGTCTAATGTTTGTTGCCAGAGTGGTGTTCCCCGGGCCAGTTCGTCTGCCCGAACTCCCAAGTGTGCGTGGACAGGGAGCGACTCTGCGACGGTACTCGTGACTGTCCGCACGGCGACGACGAGAGACAGTGCGTCACCATAGCGCCGGCCCTGACGAACGCCACCGACTTCCCGTACCACTCGGAAGGTTACCTCATGGTTAGGAAACAGGGACGATGGGGGAAGCTGTGCATTCAGAACTTTGAGGACGTGGTTGCCGAGTCGCGCACCGCTTGGGAGATCAAAGACTTGGGGAAAGCTGTGTGCAAGGCGATGACATTTAGGTGAGCTGCTGCTAAGTGCTAAGCCCAGTCACCGACTGTGTTTTTCAATGTGTGAACGCTGGGATTGAATCCTCTACACAGTCTTATAGTGCGTTCCCTACCAACTATTCTCACTGTCTTCGATTGAGTTGTCTCCTACACAGCGGCGTCGGAGCCGGGGGCAGGGTGGTAGCTTGCTTCCCCCTCCCCCCCCCCTAGATAAATGACGAAATAACCGTAAAAGCATAAACCAACAAGCATAAATATTACATTCTTCAAGTCAAGGTTTAAGTAAAAAATTACATTCTTCTATTCTTTTTCTTTTTTCGTTCAGCAAAGCCCCTTAACTTAACCCCTTCTAAAACGCGTAAAAAACACTTCAAAAATATGTATTTTTCAAAACATTGCCTGCGGCGCTATTGTGGGGAACCCCCCCTCATTGAGTGTTCGTCCAAGCCCCCCCTGAAACAAGGACATTAGTTGCATATGATATAACTATGGAAGCATGTACTTTTCCCGGGAAAGTTCACCCCCCCCCCCCCCGCTGGAAAAATAGACTTCCGACGCGCCTGCTCATACAAAAGCAACAAAATGTGTACATAATGCTTTATGCAGTGTGGCTAAAATCGGCAAACAGATAATAAAGATATTTTGTAGTAAAATTATACTGCAATGCATCTTCCAATCAAAGTATAATGTACGACAGTGGTGGCTGGTGGCTCAAGCGTTAAGCGCGAGGCTCCGATTCGGGAGTCCATGAAAGAAACCTCCTACGTATTGAGAGGTGTTGATGGTTAGAAAAACAGATGCTTCAAAATGCTAAATTCAATCAAAATTATAAAAATAACTGCCAAATTTTCAATTCTAAATTGTTATTTTTACGTAGGCTACCACTAATTACTACAAAACGTATTGCGTTGTATCACGTGTTGCTATAGAGCTTAAGCATCTCATGAAATATTACCTTACAAAACCTTCCTAATAAGTGTAACTTTATGTATGTTGCAGTGACTACGATCGCGTGGAGCGTCTGGTGGAAGGGCCTGGGTTCGGCTCCCAATACTACGAGCTGAGCTACTCGACAGAAGGCAACAGAGAGACTTCGCCAAGGTGAGCTCGATTTATTTGTGCTAAGTACAACTCTAAATCAAGTTTGTCCCATTAGGTACTCTTACGAATATATAAAGGTGTGTTCCTTGAGAAACTTGTATTACACTGAAAGTGTGTCCAATGACTCCGGCCTCTCAAATAAAAGATAACTTGACCCCCTCCCAACACTCCTTCCAAATAATACATTTAAATTATCAATTACTTTTTATTCTACAACCAAATCTTTGCTTCTTATCGTTGCCAGGTCCAGCTTGGTGTTTCAAGCTACTGAATGCAAACAGCGAGAAGTAGTACATGTGACGTGCACAGACTTGGAGTGCGGTATTCGACCACAAGCCATCAACCAATGGGCTAGGTACGTTCAACACCAATCTCATACATATATATAGTCACAACCATGTCTAAGATTATTGAGAAGCCTCATACTAACATTCAAAATCTAAGCCTCAATACATCCCAACTCAAGATCACCATGATAGAGCATTGCATCACCCACAAAGATATGGCCTGTCTCAGTGACTTGACCTGTCTGATACAGTAAACAATTCAGTTAACTCCTGACACTACATTATTCCTCAAATCTTTGAAACCATGACTATAGTATTTAGGGAAACCAATGTGACTCTCATTGTCCCTAGGACCCTCGATCAAATCATGCAGTTTCTTGCTAGCTAGACGGAGTGAACGTGTACCGTATATACAGAATGCGCAATGTTGTTTTAACCAGATCTCGGCGTTCCAGGATTGTGGGTGGTGGGAATGCTGGTCCTGGTTCCTGGCCGTGGCAAGCCGCCCTGTACAAGGAAGGGGAGTTTCCAGTGCGGTGCCACGCTCATCTCGGAGCGGTGGCTCGTCTCCGCGGGGCACTGCTTCTACCAGTGAGTATACCTGACTGCATGTTCAAGGGTGTCCGCAGGAATTTTGTCAGGGGGAACAAGCATGGGGGGTTGGGGAGCGGAGCCCCCCAACAATAGCGCCACAGGCGATTTTTTTTTGAAAATCAGGTTTTTAGAGTGCGTTTGGTGCGTTTTAGAAAAAAGTAGCGGGCTGAATGCAATACCAAAATAATGTAATTTTTGTGCAGTTGATACTCGAAACTAGAAAACCACCAAAAGGAATTGGAACGCTAACGTCCTGACGAGATTGATCATGTTACAACCGCCGTATATTATTATCACCTTTAATGTTGAGTAGTAATGTAAAGAAAAACGTATTCCGTAAATATTTATATTACAAGTCTTAATTAATATATTAATAAAATTGCATTATAGAGGATTCCAGGGGGGGGGGCAAGTGCCCGCCTTGCCTCCCCTCCCTGCGGACGCCCTTGTGCATGTTCACTACCACAAACTAAACAGTAGCAAGTAATATACGCTCTACTTGCGTTATTTCAGCGCATTGGATGACTACTGGGTGGCTCGTTTGGGAGCACTGCGAAGAGGTACCAACTTCCCCTCTCCATACGAAGCAGCTACGTCCCATATCCCACATTCTCCTGCACCCTCGGTACGTTGACGCCGGCTTCATCAACGACATCTCACTGCTGCGTATGAGAGAGCCCGTTGCCTTCAGTGACTACGTGCGACCCATCTGTCTGCCACAGCCTGTGTCTCAACTCAAGGATGGTCGCCTGTGTACAGTCGTGGGATGGGGACAGCTCTTCGAGGTTGGCAGAATATTCCGTAAGTCGTCCGCATTAGCCATAAAAATGAGTGTATTACCCCATACTTTAAAACACACTGCATCATACCCCATTTAGGAGATGTAAATAACTATTTTGAATCTACCCATTGAGTAGAACTGATATTCAGTAAGGAATTTTAGTTAAATGTGGAGCCAGACCTATTGATGCCAACGCCATCTACGCGCGAATAATGGTCAACCAGATATTGGTATTTAAAATAAGAACGCCTCTAATGTATTGTGTACTTCATTGCTAAGACGGCTCCAAAGAAATCGTTCACAATATACTCAACCAACCCCAAATATTGACCGATTCGAGCCCATGTTGGAAGTAAAAAAAACCTTCAGTCTTAGGTTGGAATTGGAAGGCTGCATTGGAAATATGGGAGAGTTTAACAACAAACTGTACCATCGAGGGAGTGAAATTCTCTGGTCAGTGGTCTGGTTGTTGACTGTGGTCCTTGCCTTGTGGTGAAGCTACAAGTAGATCGTTCTCTTGTTGCTGTGAGTGAGAATGAACTGCAAATGATAGTGACAATCTGAAAGTGAATGAGAAATGAGATGTAGAATGACTTTTGCCACGCATGGCTTGAAGTCTGAGATGAATGAAATGGCTGGCTTCACTTAGCAAGTGTGCTGGTACATAATAAGAATTATTTATAGCAGGCCTGTTTCTGTGAGGTAACAGGAGGAGTATCCCTTGCATTATAGACAGTGTTGGCTCGAGCGTTAAGCGCGTCCCGTGTTCAAATCCCGTCGAGACCGGCAATCCTGACTGAAGGTTTTTCCGAGGCAAGGGATTGAGTCCTCTTAAACAGCCCTCGGACATCCCTCCACAATATTCCAAAATACCTAGCTAGACACCTGAAGAGGGCATGGGCATGCAACGCACCCTGGGCAGGCTTCCCACGAAAAACAAAATATAAATTTATTACTTGGATTGCGTGTTCGCAGCCGACACCCTGCAAGAGGTCCAGCTGCCAATCATCTCTACAGCTGAATGCCGCAAGAGAACGTTGTTCCTACCCCTGTACAGGGTGACCGACAACATGTTCTGCGCGGGGTTCGACAGGGGAGGACGAGACGCTTGTCTGGGGGACTCGGGAGGGCCACTCATGTGTCAGGTAACTATCACTCTAAGTCTGTCACATGTGGACGGACTCTTACCCGCAATCGTCCGGAGTCCGGACATATGTAGAAATAAAATCACCAAGAATTGACGTGAATGAATGGGATCCAGAAAGGACAAGAAATGCATTTAACCGAGATTTACCCCCATTTGTATTGAAGTGGTATATATATTTCAATCGAATAGTTATGAATTTAAGGAGTAAACGATAAAATATTGGGTTATCACCTTATCGCTAGAGTTGTGTATTTTATAACCTTTTTTACATTCTTCTTAGTTTTTCAGCTGTTTTTTATTTAATGATTTGTATGACGTATTTGTGTTGTTTTAAATTGTGATGAAATGAATGTGTATTTTAATTGTTTAGTTTTTGTTACCTGACACTTGTGGGTTGGTAACTTGGTATAACCTGTTGTTAGAGACAAATAAAAATTAAAAAACCACGGAAAAACGAACAAACTTAGTCAAATTTGAGTTAGGTCCCATTGGCAAAAATTTTCCAAATGAAAGAACATTGAGACGATCTTTAGACGATCTTTAGACATTGGAGGATTTCGATGAGAAAAATTGTTGGTCATTATTGACGTATCTTCTCTGTACATACACTACGTTGTGTTGTAATTAAGGCACGTGATGGAGGATGTGTGGTTATATGCATGTAATTAAGTAGGCTACTATTGAATAATATAGTTCAGAAATGATATAGTTTTAATTATGTTCACTTCTTTATCTACAATGTACAATGTGTGTGACTTAAAATACAACAGCACACACATAGTTTGTGTAGAGTTAAACTATGAAAGTAAACATTTCAAAGATAAAAATGGCGTCCAAACATTAAAATCTTGTCGAAATGATGTATTATTCTCATTCCATTTCAAAACAATGTATTAACACACTCCATGGATATGTTACAGGAATCGGACGGCCACTGGTCTTTATGATGGACGTCACCGTCAATGGACCAGGTTGCGCACGTTGCCAACAGTCCAGGAGCTGTATACCCAAAGGTTGCCAAACTACGTGCTCATCGATTCCGCTCGTTCTGCAGAGTAGTTGCACCACAGAGTGCTCGATGTGTGATGGGACTGCTTCACAAGAGTAGTGTGCAAGGTCACAGATGCTCGGATGGAGAGAGAAGTGCTGCCAGCGTAGTAGGGTGTGCAACGGTTACATGGAGTGCTCGGATGGTAGTGATGAGAAAGACTGCTGGTAGCACAAGCGTAGTAGGGTGTGCAACGGTTACATGGAGTGCTCGGATGGTAGTGATGAGAAAGACTGCTGGTAGCACAAGCGTAGTAGGGTGTGCAACGGTTACATGGAGTGCTCGGATGGTAGTGATGAGAAAGACTGCTGGTAGCACAAGCGTAGTAGGGTGTGCAACGGTTACATGGAGTGGCTCGGATGGTAGTGATGAGAAAGACTGCTGGTAGCACAAGCGTAGTAGGGTGTGCAACGGTTACATGGAGTGCTCGGATGGTAGTGATGAGAAAGACTGCTGGTAGCACAAGCGGAGTAGGGTGTGCAACGGTTACATGGAGTGCTCGGATGGTAGTGATGAGAAAGACTGCTGGTAGCACAAGCGTAGTAGGGTGTGCAACGGTTACATGGAGTGCTCGGATGGTAGTGATGAGAAAGACTGCTGGTAGCACAAGCGTAGTAGGGTGTGCAACGGTTACATGGAGTGCTCGGATGGTAGTGATAAGAAAGACTGCTGGTAGCAGTGGAACGCTCATTCAAAGACTTTACCTGCTTAAACTGATTTTCTATCATGAAAACGTTTTATGTACTAAGGGGCTATAGTCAAATGCTTAAGGTGCTTGCCTGAGAAAAAGGAATACGATATTACCCAAAACATGAATAAAACTTTCAAACACGCTATTCAGATACCTACTGTTGGATGAACCATTACATAACTCGACCGCTTCGCCTTCATTTTCATAAACGCGTTGATGGATGAGCTTATTTCACCTGTCGCCATGCATTCCTACATACGGAGGAAAATAGTAAAAGGGTAATTTTCAAGAGATTTTTTTTTTTTACGGTTGCTCCCAAAAGCGTGACATAATATGTTTAAAGTTCAGAGATTTCTAAGATTCTCTCAAATTTACATGAAGATCGGAGTAACTGTTTGTCAAGTAGAGCAAAGACACAAAAAATCCTAAAAGTATGATTTTCATTATAAATATTGTTTCAATTATACCGAAAAACGTGGCAGGTCTAAGCTCATCATGAGTCATATTTCGAAGGTCCCTTGAAAATTTCATGAAGATCGGAGATCAAACATACAAAACAAAACATTCGAGCTATTTTTCTAAGGGTAGCTACTTGAATTGAAGTCTCACTACGTTCGCCCACTATATTATGTGAATTGTCTTGTAAGGATATTTTTATTTTTAAAATGGATCATTGTTGACCATGGCACTGTCTATATGAGATGGATTCTAGAGAATTTTCTTGCATTTAGCTGCCAAGAACATCTTTACAAACCAGGGATGACAACTTCATATCGACATATTCATCGTAAGCAAAGAATAGTTGCAAAGTAATGACATTGACAAAAATGTGATCGGTTTAAAGAGGTTTAGGGTGTGCGTATAGAAATTGTGATTTTTTTTTTATAAAGTTGATATCTGGAATGACATTACAGTTACAACTCAAGCGTGCTATGCTCAGTGTAAGAGGGACATTGACCTTAGTGGCCCCCTCGCCCACCTTAATGTTTCCATGTTTTGATGACCATATCGACGATGCTACGAGATTCTCGGTCCAGAACGTGCGTGGCCGACTTTGATATCGCATTGAAATGAAGAAACTTTCAGTGAGGGCCAGGGAATGCAGCAATGCAACACTGTATAAATGTAACTTATCACTAATTAATAGTCTGCTACTTGTAAATTACTTGGGCATATACAGGGAGCATACAGCCAACAATGGAACACATATTTGTATGATATACAATAAAGCAATATTTGTATTGTTATTTTTAACACTGTGTTGTGGTCATATTGATTTATTTTCCTATCATCCTGTTGACTGTGGCTTGTGTTAATATGGTAATTTGCAACTAAAGTTATTTGCTAGTCAAGCTACACCTCCAAATCCAATCCAGTATAATATGCGATTTTAAGATGTTGAGAGGGTGCATGAAAGGGTGCAGGTTGACATTTATTTAGGGTTTCTTTGAACTTTGAAGCATATTATCATTATAATAAGGATTGGACTAAATATTGCATAATGGATGGATGATCCAATCACCTCACTCCTCAGTCGGATTCCTCAAAGATCCTCGGACGTGGTTTAAAGGAAAGAGGGACAAAAATGTAAATGGACCTAGAAAGTATTTCTACAAAAACTTCAAAACATCGTCATAGTCGCCAGTATAAAAAACAAGGTTAAACATAATTTGCCCCAACTCTAGGGTTATAGAGATGGTTTGTATTTCTCAAGTTCATTTCGTATGAAGCAATCCTAGTATGATAATTCTTATTATATTTTTTATATTATTATTAACGTCATCCTAGTATGATAATATCCATCTTCCACCTTCACACGCACCAAATTGACCACGCGTTAGAGGCAAGTGCGCCCTTGTAAAAAAAAAAAAAAATCGTAAAAGTACGATATTCATGAGAAATATTTATTCGATTATACCCTAAAAACGTAGCAGGTCTAAGTTCAGAGATTTCAAAGGTCCCCTTCAATTTTCATCAAGATCGCATATGCCGTAGAGCGCGAACAGACAGAGAAAAAAAAACAGGAAAAACACCCGAGCTCATTTTTTTTAGGGGTTCAATGAAATTGAAGTCTTCGCTTCGCTCATTTAACAAAAAGTTGATTGTAATCCATCCAAAGAGCCGACGGTTGCTTGGCACACACCAAAAATCTTCGGCTCATTTTTCCTAAAATATG
Source organism: Sweltsa coloradensis (assembly GCA_024449915.1). Classification (NCBI taxonomy): domain Eukaryota; kingdom Metazoa; phylum Arthropoda; class Insecta; order Plecoptera; family Chloroperlidae; genus Sweltsa; species Sweltsa coloradensis. Next base: position 3,849,069 of record JAMZAV010000002.1, on the reverse strand, counting down.
AATAACATGAAATAAAAATAAACATTGGAAATATAAATTTTTAAATTTTAAATGACGTGAGAGGTAGCCTAGGTAGTGCCATACGCAGGAATATATTTTTGTGGGGGGGGGGAGAATGTGTCGCACAATAGCGCAGCAGACATTTATCTAAATACGTATTTTTGAAGTGGTATCAACGTGTTTTAGAAGAAATGGTGCATTGTTGAACGAAAAAAAAAGAATTTGATAAATGTTTAAACCTAGATTGCAGAATATAATAATTCAAAGTGGAATACGCCACTGGCCATCTCAGTCTCAGCCTAATGGTGCCTATAGTGGTTCCTAATCCTAGTGGTGCAAGTGTGGCCTGGTGGAGCCTGGTAGTGCCTATAGTGGTGCCAAGTGTTGCCTGGTGAAGTCGATGGGGTTATTTACATTGGTGCAAGATAATGGCAAAGAGGAAAGAAAGAAACACAATGATAATATATGTAGGCATTAAACTAAAAAATCAACAATCAATAACATTGTGAAAACAAGATGGCCCTAGGTAAAATACAATAAATAAAATCATAGTTACAAAGTGTCTGCATGAAATTACTCAATTTGTCTAAAAAAATCTTAGAAATTACAATGAGTGATAGGTCTTATCTAAGAAATTACATACGATTGTTAAAACGTCAGTAGAACTATTGTAAGATTATAAAGCTGTTGTAACAACTCTTACTGTCTTATTTAAATGAACAAGCTCAAAATAACTCTTTCTTGTGTGAGTCCATACAATTAGTAACATGGTGAAAATATGAATGCCATGTAAAGTATAATACGATAAAACATAATCAAATTGTAGTAACAGTTATAAATGTCACATTACAACAAACCTTTTTGTATACGAAAATATTTTTGAAATTACAATAAGTGGTATCTTAGAAACTACAAACGTTTGGTAATACAAAAACTGAAGTAAGATTTAAAATTGTTGTAAATCAGGCCGTATAAATTATTGAGTAAAATATTCATCTAGAGAGTAAAAACATTTATTTAACAGATACCTCTTGAGTTTGTTTTTTAAATATTTGGTGTGGTCATGGGGCATAAAGATCGTCCCCATGTTATTTTTATTTCTTATGGGAGATTTTTGCCGATGTCTCGAATTTTACCAAGTTTGACCATTTTTTCTGGTCAAGGTACACCCAACAATTTTTCTGCTACTTACTAAATTCATAACTAGTTAGCCTGAATAAAATATATTTTTTGAGTTTAGCGGGTGAATACATACACATACATACATACAGATGTAATATGTTTTCAGAACTTTGGGCTTGGAATGAAAACATTAACACATTACATTTCCTTTTAAAACCATCGCCACCACTTCGTAAGAAACCAATGGAGGCCCTGCTTTTTTTGAAAAGAAAACTTAGCACCAAAAATTAAGGATAGACAAGATCTAAAAAAATTAAGCGTACCTAAACATTTGAGTGTGCGGCATTAAAACTATACAGAAAAAAAAGGGAATAAAATTAAAAAGATTAGGTTTTTAATAATACGATAATCGAACACCAAATTCAGACTAAAAAAATTTTTTAAAAAACTTAGCATTCTTAGACATTATCGCGGGGAAAATAAAAGGCTATAATATGCGGAGTTTTTAAATTTAAACCTACAACAGGACAATAGAAATGTGGTTAACTTCCTACACTGCTACAGTCTTTTAATTTCCGCACGACAACGACATCCCCAAGAGTACAGAATGATGAAACACGTTTTATAATATCTTACAAATAAACTTGGCCTTTATAACACAAAAAATATAAATTGTCAACCGCCCATAATGCCAAAATCAGCCGTTGGGGAAACAAGCGTTCACAAAGATGAAGCAGTACAAAAAACAGAAAAAAAAAGAACTTCACTAAAAATCCCACCCAAATATTTTAATGGAATGCTCAACAAGAAACGGGAAGGGGAATTATTCCTTGAACCAAAACCCGTGAGGAACAATACAATTTTTTTCTGAAAATTTCAAGCGTAGTTCGAAGAGGTTTTTCCGCTAAAAACCAAAGATAACAAGAAAACATAAGAGTGGGTAACACCAGAGAAAAAGAAACAGGGGAAAAATTGCGAACTTTCACAGGAAGCTAAAATATCGGGAAACCCTAAAAACTAGAAGCACAAAGTCCAAAAAAATAATAAAAATAAATTTTCAAAAGCGGAAAATCACGAATTAATGGATACATAGATCCAAAAAATAAAAGCAAGGCCCTTTGGAAACATAGTAAAGAAGAGACATATAGAATAAGGCCAGCAAACCCACAAATATCACTGCGGTGCGCCTACTGGCAATCATACCACTATAAAAAGTATTTCCCCGGGATCGCAAATAAAAAAGTAAAAAAACCCCATGGTGGCGTAATGTTTAAAAATTATTTTGTAAATCAAAAAAACTTTTTACAGTAGTACAATTTCAGACCCTATAGACTCTTTCACAAACAGAATAAAATATTCAGTAAAAAATTTTTAATTTTACTGAAATAAAGGAAGAGAATATCGTACCTCGTGAGAAAACTAAAAAATAAGCTCTGGGGAGGGGATGAAACCCCAATCACAGTGGAAAAAAAAATGTTACATTTAAAAAAACCCCCTTAGTTTTGTATTTAAAAATAAATTTAAAAAGTGGAGTTTTCCCGAGAGACAAAAATATTCAATAATCACACCTATACAAAAAAAATGGTGAGAAGACCGATATACCCAACATGACCTTCTCAATACTCCCCACCTTCTCAAATTTTTGGAAGTATCGTAAAAAAAATCAACAAAGGGATTTTTACAAAAAATAAAATTATAATGTGCTCGCATGGCTTTAGGGCCCGGAAAAATCCCAAATAAGCATTTTTTGTTTTTGTAGATATATAAAAAATTCGCTAGACGGGGGAAAAAACCCCTTTGGGATTTTCTGTGATCTTCGAATTGGCATTCGATTGTGTGATTTTGACTTTTTTAAAAAAACTAAGTAATAGGGTTTGTGACTAACGCAAAACGGGTTTAGTTCCTACTTAAAAAAGAAAAAACAAAAATTTGAAAATTAAGATGAAAATGAGAAGGAACCAATGGAAAATCACTCTCCCATGGTGAAAGTCTACAGGGGTGCCTCAAGGTTCTATTTTAGGCCCCATTGCATTCCTTTTTTACATAAATGCCCTTTGAAGAAAATATAAATTCCGACGGGTAAACTTTATGCAGATGACAAAACAACCCTAATTATTGAATACCCGTTAGTAGTTGAAAAAAAGGCAAGCAGCAGCTTTCAAATTAAGTTGGCTATCAGCAAATAAACTGGGGTTTGAACGGGAAAAAGACCAACTTTATCCCACTTTCACTAAAAAAAGGCCCTTAAGGAAAATAGTATAAATTAAACCAAACTGATTTTAAATGAGTTGACAACAAAAGTGCTAGGAGCAATATTTGAAAATTTTCCCTCAGCTGGAAAGACAGTAAAGTCCCTATGGCTCAATTGGCATCTGCCTGCTATGCCCTGAAGGTCATAAAATAACTCTATTGGAAAGAAATACAGCAAAGATTGCGTACATGCATACTTTGAAGCACGACTTAAATATGCTATCCCCTGGGGAAAAATTTCGACGAATTGAAAGGGATGTTTTTATATTAAAAAAGGGAGGCAATCGGACCTTGCAGGCCTAAAAAATTATGGAATCATTTTAGGGAGCTTTTAAAAATTTTAAAATCATGACTATCCCAAGCCTATCTTTTAGAAATTTAAAACAAAAATTTAAAAAGAAAGCGAATTTCACATCAAACACACAAGTTCACGCGCACAACCCCGACAGAAAAGAGCATTTCATCCCAGCCAAAAACAACACAAAAAGGGACAGACATCAATAATAAATAATGGGCAAAACCCTTTATTTAATAGACTACATCCTGACTAAAAAACTTGACAAATACCGCAAACAGATAGAGCTTTAAAAAACTACCAAAATAGAAAACTGTTTTTTACACAGTAAATAATACATCACCAATGAAAGAGATAAACAGTTTACCGGGTAGATAAAAAAATATATTACTGACATTTTATTAAAATTTGTATTAGTTTTAAATAAAATTACTGTTTTATCCATTGTTTTATCACGTTTTAATCTTGTTTTATCACTGTTTTACCATTGTTTTCATTGTTTTATAATTTCAACATCCTTTGCTGTGTAAAAGCTTTGTAAATAGGTATGTTTTATTATAGTAGTTGTCTGGAGTAGTAAATTTGCTCTTTTTATGACAGCTTGATTAGTTAGTTTGTAGTACCCAAAAAATTGTATTATACTGTTGTTTTATTCATCACATGAAAATATAGATATAATTATATGTACCATAATATACTGACAAACCCAAATGTTACTATGTAACTACATGATGCAAATAAAACTAAACGAAACTGACTGAACTAAGCGTTTTGAAAGTGGAATGCATACTACTCTCTATCGGAGAGATGCTGTACTACGTTCTCCAGCCATTTTCTGTAGTGATGCACATTGGGTTATGTCGATGGTGCGCATTTATAGAGTATTTACAAGAAAATGTTACTATTTTTAGATTATACTATACTTTGATCTGAGAAGGCTAGACTATTATTTAATAATGAGTATCGAATGGAGAGACTGGTGCCGTTTGTGTGCTAACTCGGAAGGGTCTGGAGTAAATATATTTAACACAACAGAAATTGTGTGGCCGGATCGCATTATCAAATATTTGTCAATTTCGGTAAGTTGCTGGCCTAGGCCTTAGTGTATAGGGTGTGTAAAAATGAAGTAGGTTCCTAGTAAGCTTAGCTTGAGATCGAAACAACTTTCGCACACGGGTGAAGTCTAGGCCTAGGCCTACTTGGTGTCAAACCTAAGTGGTTGATGCACGTAGTACCTGGGGTCTAGACCTACGTAAAGGTGTGATTAATTTAGCCTAAATTCAGGCCCAAATTGATGCCCTTACTACTAGGCCTAGGTAGGGGCCCTAGGGCAAGACCCAGACCTTGCCTAGGCCTAGCCCTAGGCCTACCCACCTTCAAAATTGTCATAAACACCACTTCTCTTAGCCTTAGGCCTACTTGTCGATGTAGGGCTTAGGGCCTCTACAACTTTTAATTGTATTTAGGGCCTATCTGTATAATGCCCTAGGTCCCAGCTTTAGCTTGTTAGTTGAACCTGGTTGTACTAGCTTGGGTTAGGCCCTAGGCCTCCTACCTAGCCTATCTTCTCCTCACTTGACACAATTGTAATTGGTGGTTAGGGCCTAGGCCTAGCATAGTATTATTTTCTCTCCCCTTCTTTCACTATACCTAACATCCTAGCCTAGACCTACTTCATGTTTGATTGTCTAGACTTAAGAGTCCCTGTCCCTGCTCTCACTGTCATAGGCCTAAACTTGTAAGGCAGACTACTTAGGCCTACCTACCTAAGTCCACAACCCGAGGAGTTGTTAAGACCTAGCGCGGAGATTAGTTTAATCGCTCGGGAGCCCAAATTTTTAAAATCAACGTTTGCAACACCTCTGAAAATGAGTGACTTGGAGGGTTACGTTACCAAAAATCACAATGTACCGGTACTGTTCAAAACGTACTTTTCATACAAATTATCAATCCACGTTTTTTCGGCCCTGGGTGGAAACGTATGTTTCAAACCATAGGTAGGCCTACCGCTACGTTTTGATTTAAAAACTTACATTCAGCTCAAAACGTAGGCTACATTAATTGGTATAGGCCTAGTCACGTGATCCTCCAAGTCACTCTAAAGCTAACAATATGACAATTCTGATTGGTTGGGGGTTGTTTTAAATTCACAAAGCTTCTACTCAACACACATTTATCCCACAATGTACGTTTTGATTTTAAAATTTGCTTTTTTTTCAAGTCACCTTTGAGGTGGGATAGGTTTAACATTTTGACGGTGGCTTGTGGCTGCAAACGCATATATTAAACTTGTCCACCAGCTTTCTGCTGCCACCTGTTACAGGCCTACAGATTTGTTTGAGCCAATTTTTATACCGGATCTCAACATTTAAATCAATATGAATGCACAGGTTAATTTTTTTAAATTGTGGGTACGGTTTTACGGGAATTTCGCGAATTGAAATCCATGTTTTCGATTTACAATTTTTTACTTTTTGGTCTTATGTTTTGCAATGATTTTTTATGGTTAATTCTTTGCAACTTAGTGTAGGCTAGTAGGCCTGTCAATAAAAAAAATTAATTAAAAAAAAACAGTCTTTGCAAAATTGGGTACCGGTAGGGCTAATGATATTAGGGCTTACCAAACATTTAAGTGGCTTCTCACAGCCAATCTTAAGGCAGGGCTTGTTTGGTGCATGCTGGGTGACAGCTTTCATTGTGAAGAATGGCTGACTGGTAAGTTTTAGGCTAGTTAGTCTTACTTTCAATTGGCCCTATCCTGGTTTAATTGGAAGATGGTCGATGGAAAGTCGTACAAAGAAGCTTATTAGAACGATTTATTAAACCAAACTGAACATTGCAAAAATGGGCAGTTAGAAGTGCCATTGAAAAATCTAGTTTGAGTCCAATGTCATGAAATTACTGCTCTGCAAAATGTTTACTTTAAAGAGACCTGTTGATTCGTTTTTAGTTGTAGGCCTAATCATAAAGTAGGCCTACCTACGAAGTTCAGACGTGATCCAGCCTAGTTGCCTTTAAAAGTAATTAGTTAAAGTTAGTCCAAAAATAAAGTAGGCCTACCTTTAACGAAAGTTAAGTTAGGGCCTACCATAAAAAGTACCTAACTTGTGTTTTACAGCGTTCGCGGCAGAAATGCTAATTTAACGTAAAATAAAAAACTCCAGGAAACTCATACCTACCTTAGTAGGTACTTATAAATTAAAATCAACAAGAAATGGAATTCAGTTATGTATACCGGTAGGTAATGTTTTGACAACTGACTAATGTAAATTTATATCTAGCCTACCTACATTGACTGTAAACAGGCCACTTACACTATTTTGCTTCTACTGCTAAGATTCAACTTTTACAAACACTGAATGGAACGCACTAATGCTTTATGACGATGAATATTATTGAGGTAGGCTATAACAAGCGTACAAACGCACTACATATGTCACCAAAATAAGCAATCTTGCTTCCGCTTGTGATGTTAGGATGACCATAATGGAATTGGAATGCCAATGCCTAGCCCTACCACAATACGTAGGGGGGAGGGGGTGGCCGTCCCTACTGGACGGCTGATGCGAGATTTTCTCGGAATCGAGGCTTGGACAAAAATTCCTCTTAAAAACATTTCATTTGGGTAAACCAGATGTGGAGATATATCATGATGAATGCAATGTTTATTTCTGCGAAGTACATGTAGGCTGCAAAACAAAATTAACTGTCAACTTAACGTTTATCGAAAGTTACCGAAAATAACAATCAGTTAAGTTTAAAAAATTGCAGATTTTGAAAAAGTAATGTACTAAATAAATAATGCGTTACTTTCGTTAAGTTATTCCCCAACTCTTGATCCGGCCTTTAAGTATTAGGCATTTGTGTGTGAATAAACCTCGATGGTTTATACTAGGCCTATGACTGTTAATTTAGCTTTTATTTTAGGTGAACAAAGAAGATAATTTACCTAAGCAAGTCTGTCAAAGTTGTTGTCAACGCTTAACCATGTTCGACCGTTATGCAGAACAATGCTTAAAAGTTCAGGATATGTATCATTCCATGATACAACGTGAGGATGAAGCCAATATGAAGGTTGGCTCAATTCGTCAAGAGTTCCTACAAGAAAGCGATACAAAAAGTGAAGATGCATCTTCAGAGGATACGAAGAAAGGCATAGAATTGCTGGCAATTGAAGCAGATCCGTTTATCCCATCCGATGGAAGCAATTCGGCTATGCGGAAACACCACTCTAAAGCAGCTCGTAAAAAACGAGTGGCACGCAGAAAAAGTCCCGTGAAGCCTCGCAAAGTTCCAAAAACCATTATCTCTAAAATAAAAATCGAAGATCCTGAGCGAAGAAGCTCAAGACTGCAAGGCCTTGCTCGAATGCAGATAGATTATGGTATTATCGATAATGATGCAGAACTTAAGCCGGAACCTGATAGTTTCATTGATGTAGAAAAATCAGTTCCCAAAAAAAGAGGTAGACCTCCAAAGCGATTAGTGGGTGCTGCAAAACGCAAAGCAAAAAAACCAAGAGTGATGAAACCTAAGAAAACCCTTTCGGATGAAGAATTTGATGATCTAGGAGTAGAAATAAAATCTGAGACTGATCCAGGTACCGGCCCTCCTCAGACACAATCTATATTTCGCTGGGAGTGCCACATTTGTGGAGAAACGGCTAGGAACTGGAATTCATTATCCCTACACACGCGGAGGGAGCATCAAGTGCCAGCCCAGGTTCTGTGTCTTTGCGCCAAAGTACTGTCGAGCCGTGCTTCGATCATCAAACATCGACTCAAGCATACTGATGGGTACAAATATAAGTAAGTAGCCTACCTAAAATTCAATGAATATCTTACTTACTCGAACCTTTTTTCCAATATAAATACTACTGTTTGTAATATTTAAGCATTCAACATTATTAATAGGGCTATTATCATACTAGTTAATGATTAGACCCTACTAAATTAGATAGTGTCAGTGTGTATGCCTACTATGTTAAGAAAGAATTCCAGTAGGTTACGAGTTCATTAAGACATTATCACTCAACCAAGGGAGGTGAGAGGTAGACCTATCAGAGTTGTGGAAGATTAGTTTGAGAAAGTTTTAATACTAAATTGTTGCATATATTACTAGAACTTAGAGGAAAGAAATGATGTATTAGCTGCTGTACAAAACAAAACCAAAGAATAAGTTTCAACTGCATTAGGCCTATACGGCCTCTGAATTCTCATGACTTCATCGTATTGTGTTCTGCAATTCTTTTACAAGGTCCCACACCCAAAATTAAAAAAAAAAAAAATCAGGGAGGAGAGAGATATAGAACTTTCAACTACATGTTGAATTATTTTCACCACCAATTCACCGCTTTTGGATGTATAAAAACGATTCACTTGTTTTCACCCCAAATAGGTAACTGCCTCTGCATGCTTAATTTCCACTTGTAAAGTATAATGTAGCCAAATGGCCTCCTCCCTGTTTTGTAATTAGGCCACCGTAACCTAAATAGGTAATTATTCACTGTGTAATTAGCCTAAGTAGGCTACATAAATGTTCAAAGATGCAAGTGTTTGTCTTGTCTGCCTTGTGATACCTATTTAATTTATGCTAGATGTGACAAGTGTGATAAGTCATTTCACCGCCGTGGTTGTTACGAGCTGCATGTGCTGTCTCACGTTCCCAAGGAAGAACAACCGTTTGTGTGCTGCAAGTGTGCACGGCGCTTCCACTGCGAGGCTCTGCTACGGCAACATGAGAAAGTTCACTTGCCGCGGGAGGAAAGGCTCATTTATCCCTGCACTACTTGCCAGAAGAAGTGAGTTGTTACTTACTTACTTGTTACATACTTTCTGTGAAAAAGGGTAGTATACACAGTCGCATTGGCAAACCTAAGTTCCGGTCGGATCTTAGTGACAACTATGCATTGCATACAGACCATAGTGTTTTCCATATACGTAGTCATTGATCACTCAACATTGATAATTTTTAATCTTCCTTCATCTAAAATTTTTTTTTTTTTTTTTAGGTTTAGTAGCAAGTCCGCCGTGTCAGCGCACATAAAGTCAATTCACTTTGGAGAGCGGCCATTTGTGTGCGATCAGTGTGGGCACAGCTTTACATCCAAGGGCATCCTTCAGGAGCATCTGACAATCCACTCGGATGAGACGCCTTTCAAGTGCCAGCACTGCAACAAGAGCTTTAAGACAAAGTACCGTCTAAAAATACATCTAGACATACACAGGTATGACCAGCAATCGGCGCTGAGCACGTTTGCCACAGCTAGGGCTAGGGGTAGATATCGATATCAAGGGAAAATTGAGCCTATTTTCCATGCGTCATATCAGTAATATTGTGATTTCGTAGCTTTATCATACTTGACGCTAAATATCCCACTGCGGTCGCACTACGCTGTTCCGTAGTCCAACGGAACGCCCCTTCAAACTCCAATACAATAACCATCGTCAGCCTGCGTCTTCGTCACAGAACTGTCCGACGTCCATGCTCGCTACTCACGAAGAGGGCTCCACCCTAGATTTCAGTACGCCGGCATTTGTAGCCTAGTGGTCGTCATCGTAGCCGCACTGGTGTTTTTGTTTACGTAAACGCGTGATCTTTTGTGCGGTAAAATTTCTCCACTATTTATGATGATGTATTCAAATCAAATTCACTTCAATGGCTCTATTAATTGATATATTAATTGGATGAGCGAAGCGAAGACTTCAATTTCACCGACCCCCCAAAAAATTTAGCTCCGTTGTTTTTTTTTTTTTTTTTTTGTTTGTTTGTTTGTTTTGTTTGTTTTTTTTTTTGTTTTTCCGTCTGTTTGTTCGCTCTCTACCGGGCAAACGGCATATGCGATCTTGATGAAAATTTGACACGACCTTCGTTTTCTCTGAACTTAGACTTGCCACGTTTTTGGGTACAATCGAAGAAATATTTCTCATGAATATCGTACTTTTACGATTTTTTTCGATTTTTAGTGCGATATTTTCGTGCCATTTGGGCCAATTCTGACCAAACGGGTGGGGCTACAACGTTCATATTTCACATGGACATTAAGGTAATGTTGATGTATTGCTTTCTGAAAGAAAAAGTTTAAAAAGTTAGCCAGAATCGAGAGAAATAAAGTTTTTAATATACGTTTTTTTACTTTTTGTGCGATATTTTCGTGCCATTTGGGCCAATTCTGACCAAACGGGTGGGGCTACAACGTTCATATTATACATGGACATTAAGGTTAGGTTATGTTGTACCTTTTGAAAGAAAAAGTGGAAAAATTTAGCCAGAATCCATAGAAATAAAGCTTTTAATACAAGTTTTTTACGGTAAATAATACCAATACAAGAAACAAAAGAAACTTGACAATAACATTCACCTACAATGCGTAGGCAGCAAAACAAAGCACTTGCAAAAGTAAAGATATCCCACGCAAACTAAAACCTTTAAAAAGCTCATCCATCAACGCGGCGGGACTTTAGCGTTTTCCTAGTATTAACATAAATTATCATTTATCAAGCATAAAAAAATAAGACAAACAATTTTAATCATGTGGGTACTGCAAACTATTGCAAAAATGAAACCTTGCTATTTTTGCAGTTGAAAAAATTCTGTATTGCAATATCAATATTAATTTTCAAATACTGAAAAAATATATACAGTAAGAACTCCATTATCCGATCTCCGATTATCCGATGTACCGTGTTAACCGAGCTCCATAAAAAAAAGTTTTAAATACGTAAATAAAACATGAAATAAATTCAGACGCCGCGCCGCGCTTTTTTAAATGTACTCGCATACATTTGTAGGCCTAGCGGGAGTCATGCCTACAAGCGAGTGCAAGAGAAGATAGATCGGCGATATATCTCAACTTTCGAGCAGTGTGCGTCAGTGTCACTGAGCATATAGAGGTCAGTGGTCAGTGTACGACTTTCGAGCAGTGTGCGTCAGTGTCACTGAGCATATAGAGCTCAGTGGTCAGCGTGCGTCGCGCGCATCGCTGCATGCGCATACGATCCAACCATCTCACAGTCACAGCTGATCAAATCAAAGATGGTCGTTGTGGGTGGAAGAAGAATTGCGATGCGATCATGTTTCAACCGATTCACGAAATTCGTAATCACGACGCATTGAATTGTTATTCCTGGGTTTATCTTATTTCTTTCCCAGACTTATGTTGCGACGAGAGCTTTAGCGCGGGCGATAGTAGTGAGAGGTTTTCCCACATGAGAAAGAGAGCTACCCTAGGCCTAGGCCTAGGCCTACTGCGTCGAATTTAGGCCTAGACATGCGTTTTTATTACGACATGTAGGCCTAATTGTGTACGTGTGTTTGTGAGCTTGATTTACAAGCTATTAAATCATTTGGTATACCCTGTATAAAGTGTTTCGTGTGTATGTTATGTTCCTTTATCCATTGCATGTGTCATATATCATTTTACCATATCAGGCTATGCTACGAGAGCAAATAAACAAATGAACCGCGCCATCCGAGTTTTTCGCAAATCCGAGGTGCCCCCGGTCTCATCCAACTCGGATAATAGAGTTCTTACTGTATAGTTTTTAACAACTCTTTACTCAAGTAACCAATAGTGTAGCTGTGCAGTACCGCACGTGCTTGTGTTTCTCTACCTAGTGTCTCTCTTGCACGGGCCAGACAGCAAGCAGAAAAACACAGACAAAGTATGCATATAAAAGAAAATACTGTATTTTTACTTGTGCAACGTGCCCACCTTTGTTCTAAATTAAGGCTTGGTTTGAATAATTTGAATTGTGCACTATCTTGGGACTAGTGTGACTAGCAGTCGGTTGGTCGGCCACCACCTGCTACAATCTACTTCCCTACTGGCCAGTCTCTCATACGAGTCCACGAGACGGCGTAGTGTGAGAGAGAGAACGCAAGCCGTCACAGTGAGCTAGGCAGCAGGAGAGAAGGGGGGCGGGAGTGACTGGTTTGGTTTGTCGTTGCTAGGCAAGGTAGTTAGAGCTGCACCAGCTATTAATAGCTCAGTGGAGAAAGATAAGTGAGTGACGCAACAAGTGTCTATAATCTAGAGAACATGCTCATGGTGTGACAGAGACTGACACATTATTTTCGTAGTTGGACTAGGTAAAGTAGGAAAGTAGGACGACCTACCCCAAGAACCTATGTAATTGCTATTTTTGGTAAGAAAATAAAATATGTTAGATTTAATTTTTATTTTAGACGAATTTTTTTTTTTCTTCCACTTTCCATCCTTCCAAAAGTAGGAGTGTGCGTCTTATACGACAGTGCATGTTATGCAAGTAAATATTGTACCTAATGTAGATTTATAACAGTTTCAGGAAACCTCGAAATGTCAACCTATTTCATATCTACGTATTTTGCACCAACAATCCAGAAGTTAAGTTAACCGTCTCGGTAGCTTAAGGGTAAAGCACCCGACCGGCAATCGGGAGACAGGTTCGATACCCTCCTGGAATGTATTTTTTTTATTTCTGGATTGATTTACATTACATAGTCAAAATGAAAGTCTTGTAAGAGCCTGAGATTAATTGTTTGACAATCATGTTATTGTGGTTTTATCTATGTAGGCCTACTAGGCCTATGTGTTTTTGTTTTTAAAATGTTGCTGAATGTGGGGAAAATGTAATTCAATGGCAATTAGGTGTATGCTAGTTTCTAATGGTTTGTTTGTTGCAGGGAGACCCCATACCAGTGTCCAATGTGCCCCCTGCAGCTGTCTACTCGTCGAACACTACGCATGCACCTGGTAGTGCACAAGGACACTAAGGCATTCCAATGCTCAACCTGTGGCAAGGCATTCCGCAGGGCCAAGGATCTCAAGGTGATTTACTACCCCACCCAGCGCTCTGCGTGTAGTTTCAGTGGCTAATAATCTTGGTGCCTATTGGTCTAGTACATTCGATTTAGTTCAGAGATTCTTAAAGCTGCTTTTGATATCTTATGAAGCTATGTTTTGTGGTCGATTTAGGCTCTACATATTTTTATTTTATTTACTATATCATTAGGCCCCTAGACCTACAAGTATTTTTATTTTTAATATATGTTTCTATTTTTATTAACCATTGTCACAGCCAATTAGGTCAATCCTCAAAGAGCTGATCATATTTTGGAGTAAACTCTTGTTGTGAAGGCGTGCATGGATTCCCGTTCCCGTTTCTACTAACGTTTCAACCATACAAAAATTCTTCAAAATTATTTTACATATTAATTATCCAGTACCGGTAATGCATTTCGTCGGCAATTATGTTAATCTTTTCTCAACGTGTGTGAATTCAAATAGTGCTGTGTGTGTCTGTAAAGAGTTGAAGAAGAAATAAATTTCTGAGGCATGCCGACAGATACTGAAATTCAAGCTTGCTTGGTGCTCGCTTTCGGGCATTGACACCCAGCGGCTATGAATTATTCAATTTTCCTTCGGGCATATTAAACAAGTACACTCCTGAGAATGTGTAAACATGAACATGTTCAGACGGATGCACTTGCTCAGTTTGTTGTTTGTCTTGCAGAATCACCACAACCTCCACACCGGCCGTCGTCCATACACGTGTACATTCTGTCCCCGTACGTTCGCCAACGGTTCTAATTGCCGCTCCCATAAGCGGCGTATGCATCCGGAAGAGCTGCGCATCTACGAGGCCCAGTTAGCAGCTGCCGAACACGCCGTCAACAACCCAGGCTCTGCCAATCAGGTGCTAGTAGTTCCTCCCGACACCACCTCCACTCCCCAACCACAAGACCCTCTGAAACTCTCCCCCCTAAGTCACGCACATTCCTTGAGTCAATCCCCCGAAGCCAGCCAGCCACTGAGCTCTCCGATCACCACCCAGACCATGACACCCAACTCCCAAGACTTTCAGAGGCAGGCTATCTTCGATGCTTCTGCCTCAATGAAAAACCTTTTGGGTTCTCACGTCTCGCGAGCCGTCACCAACTCCATCGTCGTAACTAATACAGTCATGGCAAATACCTCTAATTTCCAAAACCATAACAATAGTGATAGCTTAGCCAGCCGAAATCTGGGCATGAATACCGCCTCCCATAACCACAATAATAATCCGATGTCGAATCTGCCCGTGCAGCGTAATGCACAGGTTGCCACGTCTAGGAACGGCCACTTTGAAACAACGTCCGACTGTAGCGTGAATCGTTCCCCAATGACGAACCCTCGTCGCATGCTCCCCACTTCCGAGGGGCTCCTTACGAGCCACGTACCCAACCTTACGCCTCTCAACTTAAACATCTCTGAGCTTCATTCTAATCGCCATCAAATGGGTGCCAATATAGGTATGGGCGATTCGGATCGCCGACTAGAGAACTTCCATTCCCAACGTTCTCAAATCCCGAGTCTCAACCAAGGTCACATTCCAAATTTAACCTCAAATCTACACCAGTTACGCCAACATCAGAATTTTGGATTGAGTCGTGGAATCACGAACTTAAACCGGCCCGATAGGGACATGGCAACACTAAACCGGTCGGGCAATGAGCGAGATTTGGGAAACTCAAATTTGAATCAAATGCATCATAATTCCGAGCACCCTAATCTCCTTCAGGGCTACACTACCTCTCTTAATCACCTGTATCAGCATCCAAACTCTGTTGCTGCTGCAATGGCTCACTCGGGCACAGTGGGCGTTCCAGCATTCCCCGGCAACCCCTACGTACACCATTCTATGGGGTCTTCCCTAGCCAATTACCAAAGGGGCAACGGTAACATGTAACTCCAATGCCATGTTTCTTGAGTACCTTATAGACTTATTGAGAAGTGATTTTTAAAATAAACGTTCCCACGAGCCAACTGTAAAAGTAAAATAAATTATCCCTCTTTGTGGGATGCTTACAAATACACAATGCAATAAAGTACAGTCTAACTTTATCATAATTAATACAAACAAAACATTTCCAAACACCTTGGTGTCGATTTAAAACTTATTGAAGACGGTAATGTATGAGTACCTATAAGTAATGGAAAGTATGACAATTTAAGGGGGCCTCGTGAAGTAAAGTAGCCTAGGCTAGTTTTTGGTTTTTCATATGCGCAAATGGAGAGTTGGTCCTCCTACCGTAAAACATATGTTAAATTGGAAGCAAATACGTAAACGTTTTGTGTGGTTTTATTTGTTATTATGGTTTGATGTCAAAACACTTTAAAGACTGATATTATGCTGTCATTCAACCCTGAGTGGCCTGGAGCTTGCAACATCACACCTTACAACCGAGGTGAAGATAAGCACATCTGACTACAGGCCACGTTTCTTTGACGCACTAATCTGACAGTTCAAAATTGTAAATATTGTGCAGAAATTTCGATATCGATTTTATCGAAAATTAATTAGTATTTGTGCAAGATTTACTGTAGCATATTTTGCAAAATGTTTTAATATTTTATGATATGAATAAGTGGCCAAAAGGGGTTGAAAATTATGAAAATTCATTCCTATTTTTTTTTATTTTCAGGCTAATCTTTTTTTATTTCTTTTAGTTTTGTTTCTCGCGTACAATAATGTGGCAGATGCTCTTTCTGTCACTCTCGCATTTATTTTTAATGTTACATGTTCAAATGTTGTAGTACAAATAAATGCAAATATTAATAAATAAATAAATCTTAAAGTTCCAAGATACTTAAATAAATTTGATGCCCATTGCCCAAATATTGATATTAAGAATGTTCCCTAAATATCGACATGTTTCTACTAGGAATGTCACAGGGTAGCAAAATGCGATTTCACATCCCCCGGTTCCCGAACGTCTAAATTAAACCACCAGCTGCAACGAGCTTGCACTTCGTTTTCACCTGTCCTAATTAAGTTTGACTATACATGACGGTACGACACAACCACCACACGAGTTGAATTTCATTAAGCTCATTAAATCCCTGCACTCACTACAAAACTTGAAACACTTCCTTCAGTCCTTCAGTTTAGTAAACCAACACACGCGCAACCTAAGAATAGTGTGACTCGGGCAGTTTCGCTTCATTTTTAATTTTACGAATTCTTTGAATTAACGAATTGTTTTTGTCTTTAATCATGAAATGAAAGTTTCACTGTAGGCTTATGTAAGCATCTTGTACTTTTATCTTATGTTAAGCTGAGCTTAAGCTTACCCTAAGCAGGCCTTCATGGCCTCATGCCATTGAAATGTTGCCAAGTTACAAATTAGAAAAATTTCTGTAGTGATTTTCATTTTTGTAATATGCCAGGTAGCTATTTGGATCAATCTAAGCAATGTTATTTTATCTATTCTTACCCAACCTTCATCTCTTCCTAATCCAATCCTAACTAAGCAATGTTTTGTTAGATAACCCTTGGCTAGAGTTTGTAATATTGTGAGTTATGACATACGTATCTTAACATCATGCACTTGTCTAAATGATCTAGAATTGACTCGGGGGCTAGTACTATTGGTGACCAAACAATGTTTTGAACTACCTAATCTGTCAGTCCTAGATCCGCCAAATTATTTGTCAAAAAGCTAGAAAAGTGAAAACGTGAATGTACCCAGCTCCACATGGATTCAATGATTTTATTTTACATTATTTTTGCTATAGTTCCTCTTTTCTTTTCACATATTTAGGAAATGTAAACCTTAAATTTGAATCAAAGTAAAGTGTTAGTACTATACCTCTAAACTACTGTAGGTACCTAACAAACCTTAAAATGCGTTCACATCTAGTCGTATGGGCTATGTCATTAAAACAGTGGTGTAAACCGTAAATTATCAGTACAGAACTCAACTACATAAAGGTAACTAAGCCAGAGGACGAAAGTAAATTCAGGTATGTTGGCATGGGTTACTTACATGATATCTCTTCGTTCAATAATGCTATTGGAGATAATATTGTATTGGGAACCAAATACTAAAATATTAATATATCTACTAGTTATCTACACCTCTTGTTTTTGCATTCTACTTCCCTGTAGGTTTCACCTCGAGTGTTGTACCGATCTCCTCCGTTGCCACTTGTTTTTGCTCGTCCGACCATGTTCTCGTAATGTTTATTATTAGGGATGTGCGGGTAGTGGTTTTTGAACTCGGGTCGGGCTCGGGTCGGGTAATTGAAAGTACCCTCGGGCTCGGGTAATTGAAGTAGGCTCGGGTCGGGCTCGGGTAGTGAATTTTTTTTTTATTTGTGAATTCATTTTTAAAAAAAAAATCCTAGAAAACAGTTTTGCATTGGTTGCAGGTAGCCACTCTGGGCTGTGTTGACACGAAGTACTTCCAAATCGGCGTCTTATGAACTTTTGCTTGAGTAGGCCTAGGCCTAGGCCTAGTACAGTGAAACCCCACTATTATCGTTTTCCTGCATCAATCGTTCGTTATTCTCGGAAATAATATCGTAACGATCGTTTTCTAATATTTCCGACCCAACCCCAAGAAAAACCGATGCGATCGCGTATTTTTCTCTTCCGGCCGACGAAATCATGCGTTTGTACCAGCCATGCATCTGACGAAATCGCGCGTTTGCACCAGCCTTTCGGTCTGACTCCGCCCAACGCTCTGCTGCGCGCAACGATGCGCACTAGATCGGACTTCTAGGCCTGCCGCCTAGGCATTAGACGATGTTTATTAGCGTTGTTTCTTTTTCACCATTCGCCTACGTACGTAATATTCAACTTGCTTTATGCCGTTATTAGCGTTGAATAACCAGAAGACGAGTAATGAGGGTCAGTAGGGGCCTAGGGCCTATTACTTTAGCGGGGACAGCGCCGGAAGACGGGAAGAGCCAAGGACACAGCATCATAGCATAGCCGCGCCCACGTCGTAGCGATTGGTCCGCTCCGACGTCAGCTGTTCGTTTGGCGTGTGAGCGGGAGGTTTAAAAGGAGCAGATTGGCGTGTTTCTTTATTACTTCTACCCGACCCGACTTTTTCGGGTAGGAATTGACGGCCCGACCCGAGGTCGGGTAATTTTACCTACCCGAAAATTACCCGTTTTTCGGGTACCCGCACATCCCTGTTTATTATACTATGTATTAGAAATCTGCTATGGTCCGAGACATCTGGGAAAAACATAGTCTAGCATATTATTTAATGATGCTACTTAACGCCAATTAATTTACTAAGGCTATTGGAGGTGAGGACAATTACAAAAAAACATGCCTTATGCGGGACTCAAACCCACATCCTCGTAGAGCCACACGCTTCGGATCAGCACTCAATTCGTATGTGCCACCACGGACGGCTAGCATATTCTAAAATATGCACTCTTGGGTGCTATTCTTTATATTCATTAACGTCATTTGTTTGTCTTCAACAATTCATTCATGTACTGGAATATGGCCGCTATATATTGAGGAAGCAATCTCTGACTTACGGCAATATGTCAGCCAACTATGTTTATGACGTCAAGTGTATACAAAGAATAGTTGTGCAAGCTTCTATTAAAGCCACATTTGCACATTGAAATGTTGCTTACTTATGTTAAACCTAAATTTATTTTAGGAATTTAGAAAAAAAAATGAAAGAAATCAGTCAATATTTAAACATGGTACGACCAATATTGTGGATATTGTACAGTGCGTGACGTCACCACTCGTGACGTAGTTGGATGCCTACTGAGCTTCGCTACCGATCGACTCTACGATGAATGCGGCAGCTTTACCGCCCGCCCATTCACTACCATCTGGAACGGGACCAGTCAGTTGAAAAGTGTTTGTTCTAAGTACAGGATGTCAGGATTAGCTCCCTTCTCTCTCTTTGTATGACACACTTATCACTAACTTTAAAAAAAATAAACTAGAACCTAAAAGAAGACAAAATCCACACTTCAACTAGGTATGTTTGTTAACTGTAGAAACTGAGCCATCCGTACTCTTCACATATCTTGACAAACCTTGTAATGCTATTCTCTTATCACATTAATTAAATTAGTACATAAAACACTTGTTGAGCTGTCACTGTGCTAGAACAAATCTGTGAATGCTCCATCCACCCAGAATGTCAACCCCTTACTAATTCAACACGTGTTCTAACCGAGTGTCTAGCCTCGCCCGGACGACTCGGTCAGCTCAGCAGGTATCCACCATCGTCACATGCCCCCAGGCGCGGGTCAAAACAAACCATTGTAGTAGGGTGTAGGCCTCATCCAAGATTGCCAAAATTTCCTGCATTCTAATTTTTTGTACATCTTTTTGTATGTATTAAAAAAATACTTTGTCCAATTTGATTTAATGTCTTTAATAACAACTAGGCTAAAGCAGCCAAAGTCACAATGAAAAAGTAAGCCTTGTCAAGTTGACTGGTGAAGCAAGTGTCTCTGTGATGGGAAATACCCCTCTCCCCAACAAAATAGTGGTGTAGTAATAAAGAGTAGCTAGGCATATATTTATATTTTATAATATGTTTCCCAACACTGAATCTATTATTTGCCATGAAGTTGTCTGAAAAGATTAAACTGTGTGATCTAAAAATCGTGTTTTTCATTTTAAATTTATTTTCTTTCTTTGATTTTACCTCATCTTGAAGATATGGCAATTGAAGTTGCATTCTTTGCAAGCAAGAGGATATCAATAAAACACAAAAAAGTTTTTGTAACTGAATAGGATAGATCAGGGCTGCCGTTTTAACGGATTTTATCCGTTTTTACGGATATTTAGGGTGCAAAACGGATAAACGGATTTTTAGTCTTATTTACGGATATTTCGTTAATTACGTTTTCTATGCTTATTTTCGTACATTTGAATCTGCGCGGGCCATGGTGGTATATATCTTTAGGTGATTTCACTTGCGTATCCAGCAATGCTATTTTTGTGGTCGCTTAATGCACGCAGTTCAGACGGAATCCGCCAGGATCGCGACGTGTCAGGTGGTAGTCACGTGACGAGAAAGTCGATAAAGAAGTTTTTCCAAACTTCTTTATCGACTAATACCTCGAGAGATGGCGGTGTGTATACACTTTATTGAAGGCCGTGCATTCAGATCCGTAGGCGGAACATTTGAATTTCCGAATTCGAGCCGTCTGATTGGTCCCCAAGGCCGCCATCTTGTAAGTTCTACGTCACGTGACTACCACCTGACACGTCGCGCATTCTGTCGGCGACCGTCTGCACCGCGTGCATTAAGCGACCACAGAATTCTGGCAGTGAAATCACCTAAAGATATATACCACCATGGGCCGGGCTAATTTCGATTGTAAACATTGAAGGCGGGGCGATAATCAATTCGACTTTCGATAGGGGGCGGAGCAAGGGCGGAGCCGTGTCCTAGACATTGTAGGAACTGCTTCTGCCAGAACAGTTTGCTTTTGGGAGTGGAAGGAGCCATGAACAAACAATGAAGATTGGAGCCTACAAAATTGTTTTCTTTCGTTTTTGTTTATAAAGTTTGGATTATGTGATCATAAACGTGAAAAATAGAATTGGTATATGATTAAAATGTTATTAACAAGTTCTGCAAGACTGCAATGTTATTAATAAACACAACACATGGGCCTAGGTCAAAATTGTGATGCAACATTCCTAGGGCCTAGCCTAGGCCTAGGCGGCTAGGGCTAGGCCTAAGAATTTTTTAACCAGGTCAGATTTAAAACAGATTTTCTGTAAATAAGTAACATTTTACATTTTTATGCAATCTTAATTAAAGCAACCACGGGCGTTTCTGGCTCATTTATTCTCGTCTGTGCATAGGCCTAGGCCCTAGCAACTTTTAGTGATGGTAACAATTAATATAAACATAACATTTAGCCATTTTCATAGTTTGATCAATGAAATTAACGTTTTTAGACTTTTCACGGATTTTTGCGGATTTTTAACGTCCTCCAACAGGATTTTTTTTAAATGTCAGTGGCAGCCCTGGGATAGATAAACGTTTAATACGTAAATAATAAATAAAATACTTAATTCTTATTAGTAATTTATAGGTTTCAAATATCATAAACTCGAGCTCATGTACTTTTCATACGCGTGTTTTTAGAGAGTCCTCAGTTAACTCTTGTTTTAATGTGATCATTTTGAGTTGATGTCTGGTGATAGATAAGGGCACACAGGTTGCACTGTATTTCTTTATACGTAGGATGCATGTTGTTCACATCCCAACTTAAAAAATATTTTGGATTTTGAAGTGATTTAGTTATAAAAGTTAACATAGTAGCTTTTGATGTTGTACTTTCCATTTTATAGTTTTCCTACATCCATATCAATAAGCAAAAAACTGTTATCCAGTGTATGAGACATTTTAATTTTAATGCATTTCTGTCTTTCATTGTTAGATCCTTAACCAACATTGCCTCTCGAAACATTTTATGTTTTTAAATTTCTTACACTTCCAAACCCACTTGCAGATAGATGTAGCTCAAGTGTTAGATGCGAGGCTCTTAATTCAAGAGGTGATACCTGCCACTGGCTGAGAGATGTTTCCAAGGTTCTTACAGTCATTTGCAAATGCAAGGGTTTGTGTTCTATTCATCATCCCTTGAACATTCCCTTCACACTACCCTGTGCCCAAAGTACCTAGTTACGACACCTGAAGAGAGGCATGCAATTGTTCGTGGTCAGATTTCCCACGAGAAAGAAGTCCACTTTCAAACGTACCTATTAAATGTAACATAAGAATTCATACTTTTAAGTTTTAATGTTGTAAATGTTAAGAAATAAAACTTGAATACATTGCTGAGGTTGATCTGAAATGGGCCTGCCATGTTGTTCATAGGAACTAAGTAGGGGGAATACCTCCCAGAAGGTGTGCTGATTGGAGTGAAATCGTGGGTAGTTTGCTTTAATGCTCACCAAATTAAAATGGCATCCTATATAAAGTCTTGTCCTAACTAAAACTTGCAAGGAACTTTGACACAAGCAGCTCCCCTTTGCAAGCATGTCACTCAGCTTGGTACTGATGTAGTGCTTGCAGGAGTGCCATTGTGGTGAATGCAATCAGTTTACACAATTAAGCTTGTCTCTAAGTATACCTAGCCAAATATGATCAGAGTAATTTAATTTTTAAAGTCTTTGCTCTGAAAACACAAAACAAATGTATCTTTTAATTAGTGCTGCATTCTTTAAGTTGCATGAAAAATATAGGTACTACTATTATGGGCCAAGGTGTACAATACAATACGGATGTAAATTGTTCCTCAGAGTTAACAGGTAAGAAATGTTGGTATTCATGACCCGAGTATTGACTATCACTAGTGTACGCAGGACAAATGTTTGATTTCATGTCTTTTTTATAATTATATCTTAGCAAACCCAAACTGTGTTGGACGTGGCAAACATAGAGCACATTACTTTTATACTTTCTTCTTTTAGTAATTTTTTGCACTAGCTTTTCTTTCAACGCCTGCCAACGCAGAGTTTGACATCCGATCTTATGTCTGCAAAGAAAACTTAACTTTTTTTCTCAAGTGATTCAAAATGTCTCATTCCCTCTTTTGTAATTTTTTCACCCCTGCTCATTTGATTTTTATCTCTTGTCCAAACGTTTTACATCCGAGATGCTCTCTAATTAGTCCGCTGAAAAGAAAAGAGAAATTACTTTCTTAGTTCTAACACTAATAACACTCTCACTCTCTCTCCGCTACAAGATACTATGGCTGATCAAAATTAATTATTATTAATATGCCTCACTGGAATTTAAAAAAATGATTGGTTATTTTTAAGTTGTCTGTGTTATTTTTTTACGTATAAACCCATGTTTTTAGGTTATTTGTACATGTATTATGATTTATTAGGTTTCTTGCATGATTTATTCTGACTATTATCAGTTTCCTAAATGTGCATTACTAGTTATCAACTAGTGCAAGTATCTGGTACTATACCATTGATGGATATTATCTCTTGGCATCTCTGTTTTTATGATGAGGGATTGAGATAGCAGGTGGATGGGTTGTGCAAGTAGACAGGATCGAGTACAAATGTCACTTCATCAGGCCGATAGCTAAGCTAGTACTGATGAGTGAGTGATGCTCTTAAACTTGCTTGTACTATTGTTACAAACATTAAAACAGGTATACAAGTCTTAACTGCAAAACAATCGCAAACTAGACACCCCTAAGCATAATTTAATTTATTTGTATAATATTTTCAAGTCGTCTAAATTCTGCACACAAATCCCAACTGTGATATGTAGCACTTTTCCTTATGAAATATTCCCGGTCTAGCAGGTACGTAAGTAATATCAAACATTCATGCCTTGCACAAGAAACTTATCCAAGGAGAATGTGTGTGATTTTTCATTGTGTTATACCTATATTCGCTCAAATAAGTATGCTTTTGACGTGTTTAACTATGTACTACGTATATGTTTTATAATTTTGTGATTTAACTTTTGTATTGAATAGTTGTGAAAAAACATGCCATTCTAGAATTTGATTCAAACGTGAGGTTTACGTGTATTAGCTTAATATATAATATGTATGTATATATTTCTGGGCAACATGCTGAATGTCCATATTTAGCTGTGATGTCATCTTCCAAACACTGATTTCTTCTTAAGATCGGTTTAATTGTACAAAATACGTAATATAATTTTCGATATACTATGTGCTAATGCGCCATGTAGGTCGATGCTGCATAATGTAGTCGACCAGTATTTTATATCTTAGTTTGATGTTCTAGAAATGAATCTGTTGCTGAATATTGTAGGCCCAGTTGTATGTGAATCTACCTTAATTTTCAAGAATGGGATACTGAAATGATGTCAATAAGACTGCTCGATGAGCTCGCCAACTTGATTACATTTTTTATGTATAAATCAAAAAAGGTGTGTTAAATAAAATAAATAAATAATAGAACAATGTTAATGTTTGTTTATAAATGGTTTCACATTCTGGGACCTGTAATTTCCACCCAAACAATTTGAAACATTAGGGTATTGTTCAGGAAGGATATGCGCATGGCATTACACATTTCACATACATGTCTAGTTTGGCAAAGTTAAGTACTACCAATAATGGCAATAAGGTATCTTATGGCACATTCAAATAATGAAAAATCAATTCTAATAATAAATTAATAATATGAGTATGTACTCTAATAAAAGAAACAACGACATATCCTTCCTAAACAACCTACTACAATTAAAATAATTTAGGGTCAAGTTTAGTGGTCAAAAAGCATTCCATAATAAACCCTTGCATTCTACATTAACGCCTGGTTTGCCAAAACTTGTCCAACTGTCGTAGCTAGCAGTTTATTTAAAATATACTTCCACATTGGTCACTCATGCACATCTCAAGAACATGCGAGCGTACTTGTGTGGACTTTCAAGTTTGAACTTAACTAAAAAACATTTACTATTGTTCACTGTCACAATACATTACTTTCAAATTTCTTCTTTTCCTTGATGGCCAGTCCTTATTTATGTCAAAGAAATTATTTTGATAAGACAAGAAAAAAGTCTGTTTTACCATCGCCGCTGTCTTCACAAAATCGATAATGTTTATCACTCCTATCCCATTTAAAACATCTCAAGGAGCTGAAAGCGATTTGTGATACACATGTACTTAAATTATTGGAAATTAAATTATCTTCATAACGTTATCATGGAAGTTTGTTGCCCTTGAGGTTTGGTTTTCAGAAGTCATGTAATATTTGTATCCAATATTGACTTATTTTGCTAGTAAATAATTAGGTTTCAATTAATCACTCACTGTAAAATGGCCAATTCTTCTCGTGTGGAATAGAATCAGACAATAGTATACCTTAGAAATTGAAAGCATCTTGGGATTGTACACCCGGTGCCAGAAGTAAATCAAGGGCTGGGTATTTAGATACTACAATACCCCTTGATTTACTTCTGATGCCGGGTGTACATGATTTGCAAACATACTTTGCTGTAACATAATGAATATTAATTAATCAAGACAAGCAATTTAAATAGTATTTTGGACATGACTGCTCTTTTTATAGTAGTAACTGTAACGTTTTGATTCTTATTCAAAATCCTTTTTCAATCTGAAGGTTGAACAAAGGAAAAACTTGTTTTAAAGAGATAAAAGAACAGAATTATGTATAACAAAACTATTTAAACTATATCAAGTACCTGTTCTTCTAGTTTCTCATGTATATAAGACTAGCATGATTGAATTACCTATGTTCAAGTGAAATTGGATATTCAATCAGACATGTTAAAACTTAAAACTTGATGTTTTTACAACAGACCTCAGAATGTGCTTTGCTTTGCTTAATATGCTTTATTTTGATCAAAAATACATCTTGTGTGTTCTTATTAGCATTATACAATGAAGATTAGTTATCTGCATTTTTAAGTTTCTTAAGCCACTGGAAACAACAATAGAGGGCTGATATGCTGACCAGAGAAGCTCTAAATGAAAGTAAGCCATTGACTTTTATAATAATAAATGTGCATCAAATTAGTAACCTTTTATAAAGTTTTTTGTAATAATAAGATGAATATATATCAAGTTTATACTTTATACAGAAAATACTAGTTTATAAATGCATTACTGTTCAATGCCATCTTTCATACATCAGTAATTATTCAAGTGAACTCGTATATCTCATATTTTTTATTATGAGGTTTATTTTCTGTCTGTTAATACTATTATTATGTTGTATCACAATCACCTGATGGCCTTGACAGCTATTAATGTACCGGGTAACCTCACAGATTAATTATGCATTATGTATATGTAAGAAATAAGTATAGGAATTAATTTGTTTCAACAAATAGCATGTACCCGAGTAAAACTGTTTGGATATTCAGGCTTCCCATTACACTTGCCATTTCCTCCTGATGTGTCCCACCCTGTCTGTACATGCTTTCTTAGCTACAGTTACTGTTTCTTGAAAGATAACAAATTGATAATTGCAGACTTACTTATGATGTCTGGTTGATTGATACATTTTTATTGGGAATCAACCAATTAAAAACTGAAGTGCTTTCTACTGGATTATAATAGAAAGGTGATGAAAGAAATTATATATGCAAAAGCATCAAAAACAGCAGGTGTATAGTGCTCCCTGTTGAAGAGAATGAAAGATGTGCTAATAATAGCTAACTTAGGATAAATATGGCACCACAACCTATTAGGTGGTTCAACTTACAAAAGCAAAGAGTAAATAAATGTATGTAATTCTACCTGGTTCACATTGTGGAACCCAAACATGTGTCCTAAATGAATAGACTTTGCGTTGTTATTTTTCATTTCATAGCATCGAATTATTTGGATGGAAACATTTTGTATGATGTACTATTCCTTTCTATTACAAGTTAAGCATACTATTATGTACTTTAAAACGAGAAAAATGTTTCCGTGACAGTTGTAAATGGTTCTGTACTTGATACTCAATGCAGCAATATATAATTTGAAAACCAATTGTTGTGTTGTTCTTGGAAGAAAGCTTTGTGTGCAAGGTCCTGGCAATTTTTGTATCCTTGTGTGTCATCAAACCACCAAAATGTTCTCGATTTCATCCAAACTTTTTCGGGAATCTGATTTTTCTTTGCTTTCTCTTCCCCTCAAATTTTCAAAGAGTCGTTGTGTTTTTATTTTGTGATGAAGTTTTTTTAGCTCGTCCAATTCATTAACTCCGGGAATGGAATGGGCTCTGCTGATAATTATTTCGTCCACTTCATGTGCAACTGCCGGACAACTCTTCAAAGTAATGACTGGTGTATTTAATTCTTTCTTCTTATTGTTCTGCATATCGATACGACTGTGTGAGCTTTTTCCATTCTTTCCTTCTAAAATTGGATTCTTGTTGTAGTTTATCTCCAATGTTGACTTTAATAGATCGATCTTGGATGCGCTTCCTCTGCGCTGCTGGCGAAGTTCGACAGGCGATCTCTGGCGCCGTCCCCTGGACTCGGGTCGAGAAGCGAGATCCAAAGACGTCAACGATCCCCGGTGGTTGAGTTCTATGATCAAACTCAAACGCTCGGCACTGATCATTTGTACGTCTTTCTGTTTCTTGATGGCTTCTTTGCCAGCTTCACAGTGGAGGTGTTCACACTCTGCAGTCTGCTCACAATACTTGGTAGCTTTCAGCTCGTACTTGCGCAGCCAGAAGTAATGGAGAAGACCGTAAGCCACGCCTCCTGCGATGGCTAGGAACCCCATCAGGCAGAATGACTCCCGAGTGCCGACTGTGCCAATCAACACTCCGCCCACAAAGCTACCACTGCCCCGACCTGTAACAACATTCAGTGTGGGCTAGATCCAACAACTAACATTAGACATTTTATAGAAGCTGACAAATTCAAGAGGTAAGAGTAACATAGAAATGACACAAAACATATTAGACTTT
Source organism: Sweltsa coloradensis (assembly GCA_024449915.1). Classification (NCBI taxonomy): domain Eukaryota; kingdom Metazoa; phylum Arthropoda; class Insecta; order Plecoptera; family Chloroperlidae; genus Sweltsa; species Sweltsa coloradensis. The sequence continues at coordinate 3,821,208 of JAMZAV010000002.1, read as the reverse complement.
TCCAAGTAGTGAAGACTTTGCATCAATAGGTTTAATGTTTTTTTGTCTATTTTCTATGTTTCTTTTACATCTTAATATATTGGCTTCCAACAGATATCAAATGTAAGTGGTTGTACCCTAACCATAACACTAAGTTAAGTTATCTCAAATTCATGGTAAATTACACATTTGCCTAAACAGCTTTGTACTTGAATAGGACGTGTGTCTGTGCCGAGCTACATACCAAGACTGAAATGAGCCATCCCCAGAACGCCAATGAGAGTGGCCAGCAAGTTCTTTGGTGCCAGCAGTGCGCAGTAGGTTGCTGCAGCTACCCACATCAGATGCACGGCGAGAGCTTCAATTGCTTCAAACGGGAAGCACCACCATGGATTCCTGACGAACATATGCCAAGGGTAAGTCAACTCACAAAATAGAACTTGTTATTTATTAAAGCTTACATATTTTAAAGTGAATGTCAAATTCATAACCAGCAATCAAACTACTATTTTAACTTTCCCACTGTAGGATGAGTATGTGATATTGAAATTAAAATTATGACAAATCGTTCCTGGACACTTTAAAAATACTTCTTTGCAGTGTACAAAGGTTACAAATATTCCCAATACACCTTCTACTTGTAAATACAATGTACATTACATACTATGAAAACTATGATGATAGTTTGTGTAGCTGGGTGCTTGAAAGGGTTGGTACTCTCAAATAACATAACAAGGTACTTTAGCGTTTCTCAGACTTTCCACTAGTATGGTAATTCCTTCCTTGCTTTCAATAAGTAAACCTAGTAAGTAATATTCTGGCAGGCTTATTATGTCCTAGTAGAGAGAGTGTTTCTTACTCAATGAAGGAGTACCCCATCAGTCGAGCCGCATGGGAAAAGAAGGCTATCACAATAATGTTGACGTGGCCAAATTTCTTTGTTATCTTCTCTGCTCCAAAGAGAAATGGCATACTGCTGATGGTGCCAACGGTGACAGTTATTCCTGAAAATAGTTGTCCATATATATATTGTTTAACCTTGGTTTTACAGTAGGTGACTATGACATGTTGATTTGATTGGATATTGCTAAACCCACTTTGGCTATTTGAGACGATTTGACATGTTATTTGTATATATGTATAATATATATATGTATATAATTTGTACAATACTAGGTTCTTGGGTAAAATCGCGTCAAAATGATGAACCAGTGCAGAGACTGGACGTCCACCGACGTTTGGACTGATCTACATCACGAAGGTGGAAGTCACAGTGGCTGGCACAGGCGCGACCGCCTCCTTATATACCTGAAAAGGTGCGGGGCAGCTGCACTGGTTTGCACCCTCATTTGATAAATTACTATTATTATACTCGTTAAAAGTGTAGGTAGGATTTTTGTCCTCAGTAGATGAGGTAAGATACAACTAGATCCTTTGATTTACTTATGGTCGATAGCATAGGCTAGAAAGCATATGGAATAAAATCCAGAAATCTTCTTGTACCAACGTCTTTACCACTAGACCACCCACCGGAACCAGAAATGTAATACTGTAACTTAAATATTTTAAAAATTACTTTCATTGATTGGGGCTGAATGTGTTTTCAATTTTGTGTACCCAAGCTAAAAATTATGTAATACTATAATGCTACTTCTTTATTCCTTTTTACTGGGTACACACATGTGATACATACCTAACAAGTAATTGGGTGCCCCCAGCTCTTTTAGATAGAGAAAGAGAAATGACTCGATGAACCCCCAGAAGTTGCCAAGGATGAACAAGAATATGATGAACATAATGACGTTCGGCAGACGAATGATTCGCAATAGATCCCTTACAATGTGGTCAGCTGGAATCTTAGTGCCCAGTGGCATTAACATCACCGTCACTGCCGAAATCGCCAGCAGGATATCGTAGGTGTAGAACGCTGCAGAGTAATCTGTGTATCCTGGAAAACAGAACACTTCACATAAGCTAAAGCCACATTCACATCAATTAGCATTTAATATAGATTAATGTTGGTAAATTTGTGAAGTTTATTTGCTCCTTTACATCCACTTTAACGATTAGTCAAATTAGCAATAACGCCAATTGGTGTACGTATGATTAATTGGGCAATATTATAATAAAGACAATTCCATATAGAATGAACAGTTCCAGCCTGAAGTAACTTGGAAGTGTTGTTTTATTATGCCCGCATCTACTTTATAAAGTCATCATATGTCTAGCTGCCCAGTAGAGATATGCCTCCCTGTCATTTCTATATATGCCTTCTGGCATTTCGTCGATCACTTCCTTCAGTTTAGTGCATACATGTAAGTGTAGGTCGCTATCTCATTAGTCAGTCTGACTCCGTCATTACAAACTTACTAAACTTCGAAATTTTCAAATTAGTGAGATTTTTTGCAAGTATGCCTCAAGGAAACATATCTGTATCTTACCTGTGGTTACAGATTTACAATTCAGCTTGAATTTTGCAATTACTTGGAGATTTATAAAATTTTGTTTGATGTCAATACACTTGAATAATATAATTCAACTTATGGCCTTCAAGGCTAGAATTTCCAATCAATTTTTAAAATTGTTTCTTAAGTCATTACATTCATATTTATTATTATTTATTGATCGATTCTCCTTCAAACGGAAATTTCTATTCAACATTGCATTTGAACTTTTACTCTTCGAATCAAAATTTTTTTTTTATTTATTATTAGTAACAAATTGAATTCATCACTGTGAAATTTTAATCCAAGGTATAACAGATTCGCTGTAGTTACTAACGGACAAAATGGCCTGTCTAAGAACCTTTCTTGAATGATAGTTTTAATCCCTATGCTGCTAATTCAACCTTCTGGTAGTCATAAATTGTGCCTCTAGCATGGCCTACCAGAACTTTGTTGTGATGTCATTTGTAATTAATCCCTCGCTAATTCAAACTCGGTTTTTCACCTCAGTAATTTTATCACTGGGAAGGTCGTAGACGAAACGTTTGAAATGTAGTGTTATTTGTTATTGTGTTTATGTCTTCTATCACGGCGCGCCTACTCCACTTCAGGTAAGCTGTTGGTCTCCTACCCTATCTCTACATGTTTCTCACTCGGTTAATTCAAATTTTAATTAGGCAGTGCCTACAGCAGCTTTTGATATATGGATGTTAATTATCTTATAATTCTCATTGCGCTTATTCGAACTGGTTTTTAGACACTCTTGGAATTTTAAAAAAGATATTTTCTCTTGCCTAGATGCTGGCTGTTCCTGTCAATAAGCAGGCCTGTGAGTGGTGAGAATATCGCCATCCCGACTATAGAGAAGAGTCTCTCCCGTCCAAACTCCCCGCCGTAGGCCTGGATCATAGTGAGGGCTATTGGGTCCAGCATGGTGACGCCCGCGGTGAGCATCGTGGTGCCGACAAAGCGGAGGGAGAAGTAGATCCAGAAGGTTCGGTCGTCGCTCTCTTTGTAGTCGGGTGGACACACTTCAGGACCGCCCGCTCTGTTGGGTCAGGCAGGACAATACGCTATTATGCTGCTAACTCGCTGTTGATTCGCAGTAAAAAGCTTCCCTTTAAGAGGATGGGATAGTTGTGAAATTAAAACCACACAAAATTACAGTTTTTTTTTCTTTTTTTGTGATATCTCGAGAAAGATACAAAATATCTAAAACCTGATTCTAGACCGCCATGTGGTTTTGTGAGAACTATAGTTTGTACAAAAAAATATTGTAATGTGATGGTAATTAAGTTTTTTATTAGAATTTTAATTAATTAAATGCATATCTTAAATACAAACCGCACCTATTATTATATTTGAATATTTTTTCTTGCGTTATATTGTTCTAACTAAACCACATAGCAGTCTAGAATCAGTTTTTAGATATTTTGCATCGTTCTCGAGATATCACGAAAATACTGTAATTTTGCGTGGTTTTAATTTCGCGACTGTCCCATCCTCTTAAAGTGAAACGAGTTTCATCAAATTTCTAAAATTTGCCTATGTACACAAAAGAGTTTAAGAAAGAAGCATGCATTGATCCTAAACCGTGCAATTAGGCCTATCTTTATCAAAGTATGTACTATCGTAATTATTTACAATGACATAAATGTGTTTGTACCTGAAATGACATTTCTGCAGCATGCAGTCAGCCGAGAGTTCTTTGAGTGTGTGGTGCGTAAGGTTTGTGGCCAGCACCAATCCACCGCAACGAAGGTCCTCATCCTCCAACGCGGTGACGTTCACATTAGCTCTCAGCAACAACTCCTCCCCAAACCTACATCACCACGAAGTTTTAGAACTTGTGGTGTTCACTTCCATTGCTGACTCATTGGAAAGTAATCATTTCAGTCTGTTTTTCTCAATATCCATGTATAATCCAATGACTAATTAAACAAATACAATACAATATTTGTTGGTGGTGAAAAAATTGTCTCTACCTGTGGTCTGAAACACTTTCTATATCTCGGCATCATCTCTCTTGCTTATGTGTGAATAAAGTATTTATTAAAAACCATTAGTGGATAAAGCCCGGTAGTATCAGTTTAGTTTAGTTCAATCCGACTCAACACCAGCCCCACCAACAAAGTCAACAATTCTGTAGGGCCCTAGATTCAGTAAATATCTCTTGAGCTCAAGTTACACTTGTTGAGGTTGAAAATTTATTTTAAGTTTACTTGGTAGTTTATTGTACAACTGTTTGCTTGCCTGAGTGAGAACCTTTTGGGAATTTTGTGTAAGTGATTTTTACTTCTAGTATTATAGCCGTGGACATCAGAATTTATAGGCAAGTGTTATACTGATGCTCCTGCACATAGAATTGTGAATAAAACAAAAATTGTCGGAACAGTAAGAATTTTGCACTTACAATAGTTTCTACACGACTGTCTACTTTTCAGTTAAAAAATGTCTCTTTTATTGTCTGTTTCTGTAGTCTGAAGATCCTTGTATCTCTTACACTACTGTTCCCCCAAATTATTATTCCATGGTTTGTATGGGATTCCAGTTCAACTAATGAACAGGGTGCGGTCTTTATTAGGCTTACATTGCAGTATCTTTGCAATTGTCTAATCTCGTAAATACTCGAGTTAATTTCACTTGCTAGTACAGTATATACATGTCAATGTGGAGAGGTTTTCATCTATTATTAAACCCACAAATTTGGTGATGTGAACTTGTTCTATCACCGAGTTGTCAATCATCACACTGAGATCACTATCTTACTTTGCCTTATTTGACCTCATTGGCTTAAATTTCATGAAGTTGGTTTTCTTTGCATTCACTGACAAGCAGTTTGATTTAAAAAGTTGTGTTACATTGTTTGTTACCACAAAGGCATATTTTTTTATACATACTGGACACATCACAATACAATTAGTATTTAGGGTTGCTGCTGACCTAGTAGTGTTACCTTTAGTGAGAGAGTGCTTTGCATTATATATACGTAATATTATTTTATGGCAAAGCTGGGATTTGAATGATGCACAATTTAATGTGTGTTTTAATCAAGTACCGGTACTAGATTATATTTGATGAATCGATTGATGCTACTAATTTTGATTGTGAATCAAATTAGAATTTAGATTATCATTTATCAGAAGTAGCATTAACGGCAACCATATTTGTTCTTGTTTGGTTTCAAATGATTCCATAGATAAATATATGCTTACATCTGCTTGAAGTCCGAGATAGTTTCGTTCTCATCCGGCTCCATCTCCATCCCGAGATGCTCGGTAGGTTCCCCCAAGAAGGGGTGCATGTCAATCAGGAAGAAAGCCGAGTCCATGGGGGTCTGATTCCTACCGATGCCCAAGCCAGTCGCGGGGCCTGCTTTCTTGTGCTTCTTGCTGAAATAAGAACAATGTTCTACTGTACTTAGCTTCTAGTATTGAAAAATTAATATCCCATTTCAGAGACCAAAATAATGATAAGAAATGAGCAATTATATTTGTCATTCCACCTGGCTTGAACTAGAAGGATGATGAGGCCTGTTGCTACTCAAACACCAGAAATTCAGGATTTCCAAATAAGCCCTAAATGTTGTATTCACATAAACTAATTGTTAGGAACCAATTACCTTCAGCCTTTTTACACTTCACATTTTTTTTTAAATTTGACTATCCCTAGTACAAATCTTTGATTTCCTTGCGCCCCAATGATTAATACAAATTATTGGAAGACTAGCAGGCCTAACGATGCCCATATTTGAACTTTGTACCAATCTACTGGCAAATAAAACTTTACTTTACTTTACTTTACTTTATTTCTAGCCCTAATAATTAGGATTTTCACAATCTATGTTCACTTATATTAATTTCATTGTTATTTAGGCTCAATCAGTCCCAGGGTGGGACTGGCAATGTTGTTCTTCGAGTGAAAATATTAAACATTAAATGTCACTCCCACGTTTAAACGTGCTTTCTCGAATAATACCTTTCATATGTGAAGTAGGGAATGGGAAGCTCACAAATACTATTACTAAATGACTCTTACCTTTTCTTAGGTTTCTTTTTCCCTCCGTCAAAAAGAAAGTGCAAGCTCGGGTCATCATTCGTGAGACATAGACACTCATCCTTGTTATCGGTCCGCTTAGCCGGGTTGACCTTGACTTGGGGAGCGGCTGTGGTGGTTGTCGGTTGTTTCTTCGGTAGAATATCATCCTTGAGAAGACAGTGGTCAATGCAGGTGGCGACTACCATGTCCAGCTCTTCCTCTTCTGGACACTCGCGGCTAGGACAGGGACTCCACCATACCTGCGGGAGCGCAATCATTACATCGAACTATGTAGTGAATGCTCAATACATCTACAGATGTTGTAAGATTTTAACATTAATTGCTCCTCACCAGTCACCACCCAACCAATGCACATGCCAACTGATTAATTTGATTATGGCACACAGTATTATGCTACTAAGTGGTAACAATGAATACACAATAAGAGAGTTTCAGATGTCACAGCATTGGTGAGCAAAATTTGTGATGGTGCCATCTAACACAAATGTTATTTGTCTGCACTTTGTTCAGTCAATAAAATACGGGTTCTAATATTTTTAGGTACTAACATTATAACAAGGAAAGAATCGAGAATGAAGCTTTGGCTTCATCAAACAACAAAAACAAGAAAAAGCTGGGACCCTGTAAATTCAAGTCTAAGGCTGTGCCACTGCCAGGTAGCCACTTTCAACAGTTTAGTTGTAGACCTACTTTTTCATAACATACAAAACAGTGTATTTAATGAAAATATTTAATTTTTTCTTTAACCCTATTGTAGCCATGTTAAAATTGCATTTGTTTTCCACCAGATGAGTATGACCATGGCTAGTAGATACTGTGCCGTCGAAGTCTTTCTGAAACTCGTATAGCAACCTCCATGACTGACTACAGGGAAAATGTCACATTTAGTATGTTTGCATTTATTAAGTTGAGCGTGGTCAACTTATTGACTGACATGGTGTGTTTTTTTCTCAATTGAAATCCAAACTATGTTTGATGCTTGAGTGATTAAAACTGCTATTTTCTAGTTGAGACTTTTTGGTTCAAAGTTAAATGCCATTGGAATATTTCCCACTACAGTACTAACTTGTATTTACTTTTAAGGTCTTAAAATGCAAAAATGTTCTCTTTTGTGTAGCTATGTTTGTTTTCAATAGTACACTGGTGTGTAAAATATTTACATCACTGTTAATGTCTGTAAACTGTGTGCATATGTTGTGGTGTTTTCTACTAGGTTATAATGTGGGTGCAATACGAAGTCGAGTGGGATGAATAATGGCAGAAGCAAGTAGGTATAGTATTTGGGATGAGTTATATTGATTTTATAAGTGGATGGTATGCAATGTGTGTTGGAATACCAAAATTAGTTGATCAAAAAGCATGGCATTTTATTTTTAGGAATCATAACCTCGATTGATGATCGAATCTGTCATTCTCGCGATGATGCGGGTCAAACATCGCAGCCTAAATCCTAGTATTTACTATTTAGCATAACTTCTCCACTAAAGGAACTTCCAAACGTGAACTTTTAACATTTCAGGAACTTTTTTATGTTAAGAAAAGTTCCTTTTAATAAAGACAGTGTAAGTTAACTTTAAGAGTTCCTTCTTTTATGGGAACTAACCCAACTCTGGTAGTGTGACTTACCTCCACTTGCCCCGTGTCTGGGTGGCGCATCACGTACGCTGGTGGCATCTCACCTGGCGTCTCCATATGAGGTATGAGAAGTAGAGAGTGGTGGAACACAGCATTTAAGACAAGAGATAGAACAACCACGGGCTTGTACTTGCCAAACTTGTCCACTAAATAACCTGGAAACATCAACGTTACCTTCACTACATTTAATTTACTGATAACATCGACCATTGTACTTTTAAATATTAGGGTACCTACTCAAATAAAATAATTGAATTTGTGTTATGGATGGCTAAAATGCAGGCTAACTTATCTTATTGGTAGTGGCCCAGGAAAATATTTAAATAAATTGCAAATTAGTTTTATGTTTATTTTAGCCATTTATATATGAATATTAAATATAAGCATGGCTCTATATTTTCCCAGACTTTTGTCGTGCAAAACATAATAAAATAGTGAAAATTACTTAAAAAGTTAATTTCCTTAGACCTGGGTATTCACCCGTTAATCTCAAAAAATATATTTCGTTCAGGCTAACTAGTTAATGAATTTAGAAATCAACAGAAAAATTATTTGGTCCACCATAAACCGGAAAAATTGACAATCTTGGTTATTTTTGAGCTAGGTCCCATCGACAAAAATCTCAAGAAATAGCATGGGGACGACCTTTATGCCTCGTGACCTTGGAGAATTTTATCCAAAAAATACTGGCCATTTTTGACGTACTCTACAGGCTTTTCTGTAAATCCTCTATATTTTGTTTTGTAAGTTTTTCACGTGGTTCGGTCAAAATATGCTGATTACCAAGAATGGGAGTGATTTTGGGATGCATATTTTTGCGTGTTTGAGTGTATATTTGTGCACAGTTTCAAGACACGATGTTGTCAAGGGCCATTTTAGATTGGTACGATGCTCTAGTATCTATGTGGAGCAAAAGATTAGCAGGTTAAATCTGATTTCAGAAATTCCCCTAAACGCCAATTTTCGCAAATTTCATGATCAAAACATTTTAAATTTGTGTAAATTCAGTTAGTACAAGATATAATTTATTAGACGGTCATTTTAGTGTAGTATTAATCTATATATTAAATGGCAAAAAATATTTATTTTTTGCGGTAATTGCCCCTTTAAGATTAGCACAAACAGAACTAAAACATAAGGTTATACAGCTTTATGGCAGGAATACGTTGAAATAGCGTTAGGACTTGGGCCTTAGGTCTACCTACATACCGTAGCGGTGCGCTTTTGATAAAGATAAAATTGGTGTCAAACTATATCACAATGTTATTTCACTTTTGACTCTTTTTAAAGTGTTGAAAATGATTCTAAAATAAGCAAACGATATATTCGGGACGTGTTGGAATGTTAAGTATATTTGTTTTTTCATACACAAATTGCCTTTTCAATCCCTTCTCCAAATCCTCCCGATTATATTATTGTGGGAAATAATGTACTTTTACCATCATACACAATGATTTTCGCGGTTGACAACTGACACGCCAGCCATGCAGAGAAGAATGTGTACTTGCCTGTGACTGGTGGACTGAGGAACGTGGTGAACGGCAGTGCCAGATAAATAATTGATATTTCTTCAATAGTCAATCCTATGCTTTGCATATGAATTGTCAGATAGGGCAGCAATGATGCGGTGGCTGTGAATAAAGACCACTTTTAAAATCTTGCCCATTGTGCTTTTCTTTTCACGTTGTATTTCAAATCGGCTAGAGAAACAATCTCAAAAACGAAAATTACTGTGTAAATAAAATTAAGAATGCCATTCATTGTTAGAAGTCTAAACTCGTATTTCGATTCAACATAAATCAAAATTAACCCGCTTTGCGGGGGGCAAAAGAGTTATCAACTGATCAAGAACCATAATATCAAAATAACGAACACTTTTAATAATTAAACGTTACGTAAGCTATATTTATTTCAGATCATATTTTGGAATATACAATAATATATTATCCTGACTTAGTTTGCAAAGCATCGGGCTAAGTATTTCTTTTGAAGCTATAGTATGCAGCTATAGTAATTTGTTCCAGCTATTACTCTTCTTCTTTTCCATAAAGAAATTCTGGCAAAGTACGATATTTCAGAATTCTTTACTATATTGTAATTATTCTGATCTATCGATCAAATATGATGTTTATTGTTTACGCAAACAGTGCCAGCAAAATTGTTTTTTCGTCTTTGAAAAGAAAATTGATGTGAATAGTTATATTTGTGCAAGAGAAGAGTACCTGGTCGAAAACACGTATTCTATCACCGCCGAGATTAAAAAACACCCGAAAGAAATTTGTTTGGCTAAACGACACAAATACGGAGACAATGATAATATTTCGTTATTAAATAGATAAAATCATTCAATTCATTACCTCCGTACATTACAAACAAAGTTACTTTAAGCATAATCAAATTTGGATTTATGTTGAGATTCTTCAGAAAAATCGCCACGTTGCTCTCCATTTTCTCTTCTTCGAGCTTTTCCTCGACTTTTTCCTCAGCCATTTCGCCCCAGCAGCTATAATGTTGATCATAAAACAGCTTAGCACTCGAGTCTCCTTCCTAGAAAAAGGTTTTCAACCAACTGTAGTTACCTCGACAAGAAGCCGACGTACAGCCGAATCTCGGTAAACATACAGCCTACTTCCACAGATTTATTAACTCGTTTCGAACAAAGAAACATAAATTATCCAATAAACTACATACATTATAAATTATTGCCAGTATATTTTGGCTCTGTAAATTGTGCAAGGAATTGCTTGCGGATTATAATTCATTCATGATCATGCGACGTATTTCTACTTTGTTGGAAATCAATATTAAGAGCGTTAAACGATAAATTTTATAAACACGGACGGGACACCCATACAATTTGCTACTTTGTCATCGTCGCACTGTGAAAATACGTAACGCGCTCCGGTCTAATCCCCGCCGCCGGCAATCAGGTTTTACAGTTTCTATGAGACATACATGTCTTGTCTTCCCAACTATCTACCCTCGCACTCACACCATCTAGATGGGTAGGTTCCCCACGCACGGATAATGTTATGGGAAACTGTGGGCTGCTGTACAACCTATGTATTCATGTGCACTGGCGTAACTACGGGGGTGTGAGGGGGGCACAATTTTGTGGCAAGGTTTTTGTAAAGTGACAATAAAACTATCAATCTTCACAATTTTATAAATTATTGATGAAACCACTCTAAAACCTATAGGAAAAAAACAAAACATTTGCAATTTTAAAAATCAACATTTTTCTGGGGCTTAGCGACCCAGACCCCCGGGGACCCACACTAGTTGGGGGGGGGGGTCCCTCAGACCCCCAAAAATGTTCGCCCCCCCAAAAAAAAACTAAGGGTTAGTAACGCCACTGCATATGTGTATACACTCATAGGCCTACTTTTTTTTAATTAGTGGAAGTCGTTTGCACTTGTTAGTTGTTACGACACTTGAATATTCTTGGAGAGCATGAAGGAATGATTTCAACTGAGATTTAAAGAAGGACGTGATGGAGGGGGATGTTTTAAGTTGTTGGGGAGCTTGTTAAAGACGGTTAGAACTAAGCATTTGGGTCTTTTAGAGAATAGAGAAAGATTTTGGGTGGGCATGTAGATTTGGAGATCGGCTCTTGCAGTGACGGCTTTTCAACCCATTATCAGGTGTGCAGCGATGTCATCCAAAAATTATTACGGGTATACTCTCTTTCCTTCATGGGTAAAGTACATGAATTGTACGATTCGAATTAATGCGAGCCCGGGACGCACTGCCCCGGAAGATTTTTCGATTCTTATGAGTTTGATTGGAGTTGGTGACTGGATATGTTAGATGTGATTGCAAAATTACATTATATACCTACTTTGACTTAAAATTGGATTTCTTAATTTTACTAAAAGCGATACACCGCATCTCCTATACCCTGAGTGTTTAGTTAAACTGAGGGGCATATATTTATTTTTTGATATACACCGCATATAACCCGGATAACACCACTGCAGTGACGGTGTGCAATTGATATGTCGTGTGCATCATCGTGGTTTGGGGGCAAAGTACCCGGGAAAATAAAATGTTGTTCAAGGTAGCTTCTTCATTATTTTCTCTTATTTGGGAATTCCTTGTTTTGTTTTTATTCGTTGTGCCGAATACATCAAAGATGGCGGCTATGGCGGCTGCTCTAATATTAGTGTCACTTGCATGGTCACTTGTATGTTACGTACATCCTTTTTTTATACTAGGCAATACGAGTGTTCCCCAAAATGTGTGCCTCCAAAAGTCACCCCTTATGAGCTAACGCTTGGTATGGGTATAACCTTGCATGGGAAATGATACCCAATGCGATGAAGACAACTGCGTACATCAATATATCGGGCTATAACTCAGATAGCTCAAATTCCTTTTGCTAAGATTCTTCCAATAATAGTAATTGCAATACTTCAGAGCTTGGAATATCAACTCTTGCGTGTTCCCTAATCCAAGCGTCATCTAATTTTGACCGTTTAAATCCTAAACTCTTTTCTTTAAACACGTCTGTTCACTCCCATTTTACAAGTGCCCAGTGGCGGGTTTTTACGGTGTGCAAGGTGTGACATTATTGCACCCTGATCAGCCAGGAAAAAAGCCTTACAAATCCAAATTTAAATAGTTTGAGTGAAACTTATTTCGAAAATGTATGGGGAGACCACATCATGCGAGTCCACTCTCGAGTTTAAAGTATGTACGTATCCAAGTATTTGTTAAATTTACCCAAGTACTTTACCCAATGTTAGAGTTACAAGAACACATAAAAGTAACAATAAGCGTAACAATTGTTATTCGGACGCGGGGGGGGGGGTAGCGGTGCTAACGGTGGTAGCGCTGGGAGAGGGGTTGGGGGGGGGGGGGGGGGGTCTGAAAATAATGGTAAAATGCAAAGCATGGATCTAAAGGATATTTTATCTTTTGCATGCTAAGAATTTTTCAATCCGTGTAGGCTATGAAAAATTCGTGATTTCTTCTCGCCGCCTATCTAGTAATGTTAAATTTGAATTTGTTTCCCACCAAGCATTCAAAGCTTGTCAAAACTGCGCCTTCTTGAAGAACCCAGCGCCTTCTTTTGAGTTCAAAAAATATAAACTTATCTGACCATGTACTTTTCAAGCTTTGTACAATAGTTCATTACATTCAAATCCAATTGGATGTGATTTTGATTTTCAACTGCATAATCTTATTAAAATGCAGATGAATGATGATACCTATAAAGATAATATATAATACTAAATAGTCATTGATGCGCGTACCTAGTCTAGTTCTCTTGTTTGGTCGCTAGGAGTCGCACGCGTACGGTTATACGTCTATAGAAAAAGCGAGCATGCGCCATATTGCCAGCAGACGGATCTGTCTTCGTTCATATGTGTAAATAATCAAAAGTGTTCGGACTGTATTTTAATTTTTGCGCATAACACTGTAGTTGCTACTCTTAAAAATTATTTAACCGATGGAACATTTTCTGTATCGTATGTGACACCCATACGTATGGATTAATCAAGTGTGAAAAGCTAACAGACCAGGTAAACTCGTAAACTTCTCGCAGAAATCTTTATTATTTTCCTAGGGCCTATGCCCTAGCCGAGGCCTAACATGGCTGACAATTCAAGTCAAAAACCACCCAAACCAGGTGAAATTTCAAAAATGGCAAACACTGCCAACAGTGTTGGCAATGATACGCTACGTTTGGGAGACCAGGATAACGTAGCGAGTCATCCCACTTGTCTCGCCGCTGGAACAGCTGTAAATCAGCGTAAGAAAGCGCCGTCATTTCAGATTACCAGTGTGTCTGTTGGTACCAGTCCTTCGCGAACGTCAAACGACGGAGGTGATGATTCAGCCGACGATTTAGATGAATCTCACACAGATGACGTTTCTATAGATAATTCTAGAATTACGGATGTAGACAACGAGACACCTTCATTTTCAGAAGACACTTTCTCTAAAGATGACTTATACTTGAACCAAGGCAACCCATCTACTACTATAAATTCTGGGCCAGTTATACCAACTTCATGTCAGTATGGTCTAGCTATGATGGGTGCAGACTCTGAAAGTAGTAAAAACAATACAAGTCTAGGCCTAATCAATGTTGCAGTAGTTTGTGCAAACAATACTGGTTCAGGTGATGCAAGTGCACCAGTAACAGTTACTGATCCGAGTACTGTGATAAGCATTAACTCGAATACCAAGAACGATAATGAAATACGAGATCTCCCACCGCACCATGCTAACCGTAATGAACGATTTAAAGTAGTGAAGATTGAAAGTACCGAACCTTTCAAACGTGGTCGTTGGATGTGCATGGACTATTTAGATCATACGATATTGCAACAACAGCAAACGCAACTTTCTGGCATAAACCTCAAGCCAACCGATATGGATTCATCTGCAGGCACTACTAACTTTGTTGGCCCAGAATCTGGTGTTGTTATTACAATGGACAATCTTATACGGACACAGGATGAGCATGTTGATCCTAATAAGTCTGTGATGCAAGACAATCAACTTGCTCCTCAACAGAATAATTTGATTCTAACTTCTGGCCAAACCCGGCCAATATTTCCTAGCATATCACCTGGCCAAAGTCTACAGCAAGATCTTCAACAGATACCTGGTAGCAACACACAGAGCTTGCTAAACCCTCTACCACAACAAATCAATCCTCAATCTCAACAAGTGAGCAACCAATCCCATCAAATAAACTCCCAGTCTCTTCCGCTTGGCTCACAAACTCAGCCATTAAATCCTCAATCTCAGCAAGTGAATATACACCCTCAACAGATGAGCTCCCAGTCTCAGCAAATGAACCCTCAGCCTCAACATGTTAACCAGCATCTTCAACAACAGTATAATTCTCAACAAGTCAATCCCCAATCCCAGCAATTTAGTCCTCAACAACAACAAACTAACCAACCACAAGCACAAAACCAAGTAGGTCTAGGCCTAATTAGCCAACAACAACAAATCAACCCTCAGACGCAACAGGTTAACCAGCAGGTTACTCAGCAATTTAGTTCGCCTAGTGCTCATATGAACTCACAATCCCAGCAATTTGCTTCCCAGCCTCAACAATTTAATCAGCAGGCACCACAGCAAATGCACCAAGGGGCTGGTCAGCAAACTATCTCCCAAATGCAGCAAAATTTACCTGGTCAAAACTTTCAAACTAGCGGTACACAGCAAGGCTCGCAAGCACAAAGTATGTCTCAAGTGCCCATTCAATGTGCTACAAGCATGACACCGGCTCAAGGTCTCCAACATCAGAGCCTCCCACCTCAGCAATTACAGCAGGTGCTTAATGCTGTTAACATGCAGCAAATGGGTGTCCAACAAGGGCTCGTTCAACAACAACATCTAATGCAACAAGTCCAGGGGATAAACCAATTTCAACATCCGTCTCAATATTATGGGCAAGGAGGTATTCAGATGTTGGCACCTCAGAGTGGGATGGGAACAACAAATCCAATTGCTTCTGTTACGGTAGGCCTATCAATGCATCCTTCACAACCCGTTCAGACTTCGGCCACCATGCCAATGTCCATGCAAAGTTCCGGAGGTATTACTTCTCAGAATCTCCCTCAAATGACTCAAAGGCAACAACAA
Organism: Sweltsa coloradensis; assembly: GCA_024449915.1. Taxonomy (NCBI): domain Eukaryota; kingdom Metazoa; phylum Arthropoda; class Insecta; order Plecoptera; family Chloroperlidae; genus Sweltsa; species Sweltsa coloradensis. The sequence continues at coordinate 3,805,480 of JAMZAV010000002.1, read as the reverse complement.
ATGACTGTGCAAAATCAGCAACAAATGCAGCAGCAAATACAGCTCCAACAAATGGCTACAAGGCAACCACAAAGCCTGCAACAAATGCCCATACAACAACAGGTTCCGATTCAGACACAGTATTCAGTACAGCAACACTTCCCTGTGCAACCACAATATCCAGTCCAGCAACAATTCCCGTTGCAACAACAGATGCCGATTCAACTTTTTTCTCAACAGCAACAAGTGCCAATGCAATCGCAACAAGTCTCCATTCAGCCACACCAACAGCAAATTTTGCAGCAAAATTATCAACCAATGCCAAATATCCAGCAGTCGGGTCAACAAATACTGTCCCGTAATAACCCAATGGGAGATGGACAAAGTATTACCAATCTTACTCAAGGGCATAACATAAATCAACCGACTCTGATCCAAGGGAATCAAGCACCTTCTAGTTTACACCAAAACTACGCACACCAAGTGCAATCCACCACTCAAAGTGAGCCTTACTTTTCCGCCGCGAACATAAGAACTGAAATGCAAGTGGCCGGTGCTCGCAATTTAAATTTAGTTGGAGCAGACACTACTTCTGGAGTCCAGTCCTCATCTAGCGTTTCAACACTGAGCCAGTCCACGATGTCAGTAAGTTCCAGTACTACCAGCGCTTCTCGTTCTGAGCCGTCGGACCAGTCTATACAGGAGTTTCTAAGTGCGGAGGATATTACGTCAACCGGGGAGGACCATGCTGTAGGCGTACCTGCAGAAGATCCAGAGAGGTAAGATGGCAAATATGTATACCTAGGCCTACCATATGTATTTCCATTTTTATTTACAAAACATAGAAGGGGCTAGCTGCCTACTAATTAAATCTTTGTGGGACTGACCATAACCCTAGAAACTTTTGTGTAAGTAGCGCTGCAGGCGTCACAACGTGCAGTAGGTACTTATCGTCGAGAGATTGATGCAAACCTACCCGTATAGGCCTACCGGTAGACATAATATGAGATGAATTTGCATAGGGTTAAGATGCCTAGAATTATTGCAGTGTTCTCCCCAGAGCCAGTTATTCGGGCTGCCCCGCCTGGTAAAAATTCATTGCCGCCCGGCATAGCTTGACACATTTTTTTTCCCTTGTTGGGCCTGCGGTAATTAGGCCTACAACAATTGTAAGTTGTAACACAATGAAATTCGCCCAAACACTATAAAAAACTTGCAAGATAATTTTTTTAACACATAAATTTTTGTTTATTTTGGTAGTGGTGCCGGGTTGGCAGCAGAAATCAATTGTTTTGCATTTATCATTTACCTGTATTTTATACTTTTTGGACTAACCATGGAAAACGATACATAGGGGTTCCGGGTTTTACTGTAGTGCAGTCGTTAATTTCAGGGCGGATGCGGGCGGACTCGTCCGCTCACTCTCTTTTCGTGGGCGGACGTGTCCGCCAATTTCCTTTTTGGAAAAAGGTTTTCTGGTTTTTGCACTACACCACGATAGTATTTCGGTATTGCATTCAGTTCCGTATTTTTTCTGAAATGCTCAGAAATCACTCTAAAAACCCTGATTTAAAAATCCCCCAACCCCCCTGCTGTTTTTGTCTGAAATTGCTTGTCCAGTAAACTTCACATTGAAATATGGTGCCCTACCCGCGACCGCGCCCTCCCCGGCACCCCCTCCACCGAGGAAGGAGATCGTCAAGCGTTCACCCACTTATTATTTTAGAAATTAACCACTGCTGTAGTGTAGGCCTATCTGCCTAGGCCTACATATATTTTGTATTTCGATCATTTTTATTGATTGTTAGGCTAGGCCTAGGCCTACAAGTAGGAGGACGAATAATTGGATGAGCGTAACGAGCGTAGCGAGCGAAGCGAAGATTCCATTTCACTACACTGAAGAGAAAAATCCGGAATGTTTTTTTTTTTTTTTTCTGTATTTTTGTCTGTTTGTTAACACGATTCCGGCTAAACCGATACTCCGATTGCGATGAAATTTTATGGAGGCCTTCGAAATCTCTGAACTAAGAACTGCCACGTTTTTGAGCGCAATCGAAAAATCATTTCTCATGAAAATCGCAATTTAACGTTTTTTTTGTTTTTTTTTTTAATTTCTTCGACTTATTACTCCTACATGCTTTATCCGATTATAATGATTTTTTCACAGAACCTTAATTTTAAGAATTAATATATTCGTGTAAAATTTGTGCGTAATCGAATAATTATTTCATATGAAAATTTCAACATTACGACTTTTCCTTTTTTTAAATTACGATTAATTAAAAAAAAAAAGTTAATTTTTTATTTAGCCTAATTTGATTTAATTTTAAAAAAAATTCAACAAAGTTCTGATTTTTTCACAGAACAACAGAAAATCCGCAAAACACATGGCAGCTCAATTCACCAATTACGCTCATCCAACAACGCGGCGGGACTTAAGCGTTTTCCTAGTTTCAAAGTAGCCTAGTCCTAATAGAAATAAAGTCATCAAATAGTAGGCCTACAACAATGATTCAAGTTGTAGTAATTGTGAACCTATAGTAATCAGGAATTCAATCAGAAATCAGAATTCAGAATAATCAGAATTTGATTCAAATCAAATGATTTATTTAGTAAAAATAATTGATTTAAATCAAATGCACTTTTTCTTAATTTTTAGCAACAACGCAAGAGTTCTTACTTCTAACTCTGATTTAAGCAAAGTTTTTCTTAAAATAATTTTTGAATTATATTTTCTGAAACGCTTGTGAAAGTATTTGATCCACTCACGAACTGGACAAGTTTTGAAATCACTGATATTGTTGATTTAAATCATTAAAAATAAAATAAAAATGATTTAGGCCTAAATCAAATAAATCATGATTTTTAAAAATTCAAGAAACAAAAATCACATAGGCCTTAGGACACTGGACTGGAAGGACAATTACCTTCCAGTCCAGTAGCGCCCACCTTACGGGAGTAAGGTGGGCTCCAGTAACCTAGCACACGGCAATTCGAAAGAGTGGTGTCACTGTAATGGGAATTAACACCAGAAACCATAGGTACCAATGTTTAAAGTATGAACCTATATTACTGGCATAGACACAGGAAAAAAAAGTGTAATAATATGTGTTAGCTTTGTTGTAAGACAATTAATTAACATCTCTAAAAATATAAATTACAAGTGTAAGGCGCCAACTAATTATGATAAAAAATCAAGGGCAAAACCAAAATTATGAAATAAGTTTTACGCCACTGGCCGGGCTGGTCCATAAATATTTTTTAAAGCCATACCAAGAAGTGTCGAACAGTAGGCTAGGCCTACTTTTCAAATGGGTCAGTTTAATATCCTGGTAACGTCAATTCGTCTTCACATAAAGCCTACATCATTTTGATGTTGCATTCAGACCACTACTTTTTTCTAATACACACCAAATGCAATCTAAAAACCTGATTTTCAAAAATTTCGTCTGCGGCACTAATACGCGAAGATACAAGTTGTGATATTGCCCCCACCCCCCCACCCCGTGACAAGATTCCTGCGGACGCCCTTGCCGGTGGGTATGCTAAGTTTGCACCGGCGTATCAAGGGCTCGCATGAAAAACGAGTTTCAGGCCACCTAATTTGTGACACATATAGCAAGAATTTTTTCGCCATTCGGTGGGTAGGTGTAATACTACAAAGTTGGCCCCGGGTAGTTTCAGGGGTTCAAGCCGCCACTGATATGACCATGTAAAAGAAATAACATCATCACTTTTATAGGCCTGGCTATGGCATATATTAAAACACATTTTAAAGTTGTTTGTACATACAATGGAAAGGAGAAATAATGTACCGGTAGGCCTAGACTATAATTTCAATCATATTTAAAATTCTCTTCGCACAAAAAGAGGCCTCCAAAAGCCTCTAAATCTCACCAAATCGAATTGATATCTCAAATTGAACTCATTTTTGTCCCTGTGTGAATACAGTACCCAACAATGTTTTTGGAATAACCATTGATTTTTTCTCCTGTGGAGAACACTGATTAAATTGTTATTGTCCCACTCATGTAGAAGGAGCCTGGTAGTAGGCCTACAGAGTTCCAGTCAGAAGTCATAACATTCAGAATAATATTCATTTAATGTTTCATCTGCTTAGGCGTTATTTATTTATTTAATATAAAATCGGAACAGCATAGGTTATGTCACGTTACAAAACCAATTGGGACGCGGTACACAACACCTAAATTCGAGACGGTCCCGATCAGGACGTCTGGCAACCTTACTGATAGCAGTAGCCCCTACTACTTAGGCCTACAGTCTTTGTGGGAGCAAAGAATAGAATAGAGAGCATCTGATGAGAAGTTCTTAAGAGGATGGGATAGTCCCGAAATTAAAACCACACAAAATTTTGTGATAGTATCTCGAGAGTCGAGAACGATGCAAAATATCTAAAAACTGATTCTAGCTAGACCGTTAGCCCTATGTGGTTCTGTGTGAACTAGCCTGTACGAATAAATATTTTATGTGATGGTAATTAAGTTTGTTATTGGAATTTTAATTAATTAAATGCATATCTTAAAAAAATTGTCTCGGTTTGCATAACAAGCTCCTCAGAAGGTGTCTTGATTTAATTCAAGAACAATAAAAAAAATCCAGGTCGCTGAGACTTATGGAACTCAAATAATCAAATCACGCTTTTACTAAAGCCCTGCATAGCGCGTAGTCGGTCTATGGTGACGTCACTGCAGGGCTACCTGCTAGGCTGGCTCCAGCCGAGGAAGGCCTCGCTCAAGCTCGCTGGCCCGTGAGCGGCCGCTTGGTTCCTAGGGGCGGCATTGCCGCCCTGACACTTCTAATAACCGATTTTACATGTTGAAAGAACAAGATAAATTCCACTGTTTCTGAATACTAGGCCTAACTAAATTAAAGTTTTTATAAATAAAAAAATGTAACATTCAACACTTTACTAAACATTGACGTTCCACATGAATCTGTACTCCCGTATTGTCACCTCTCGATCACAAAAGGCGGCCAAAAGACTCTTGAATCAGATCATCAAAGCTCAGATTTCACATTTTCGATAGTTTATTGTTTGACTTTCTCAATTCCATTAATCGGGAAAAACTGCCGCAGGTGTAATTGATTTAGGTATCCCACTGAGATGGATTTTCTAATTTCTGGATTGATTTCCATAATATTGTTTGACTAGTTAATCATTACGGGCAGTAATAATATTCTTTCCGAAAGTAGTGCCGAGTGGGTCGTATATAGCTACCACTCTCCGCCCTCGTGTAGTTTTATCAGTCCAGCAGTGGCGTAAAAACCGAAGGATGTGGGGCAACATATTTAACTTAAAGTGCATTTTTTTAGTTTTTATATTGCAGATTGTTGCATGCTGTAAAGTATTGTTTTGTTTAAAAAATGTCTTGAATATTGTGCAAAACTTAGGCCTACTTTTATACACATAAAACGTTCATATGCGCTTCCAGCACGGGACGGCCTTTATCCCCTATTCCGGAAGTAACAGAATTTCAATGTCAAGTCACAGAACATATTAATATAATTTTTAAATCACAATATTCATCACCAGACACCACATAACAAATAATCACACTCTTAAGAATTGAAAAGTTTTCCGGGGCGCCCACATTGGCTGGGGGGCCTCATGTACTTCACTAACGAAAGATCGTTTACCCTTAAATAATTTTTGGACGACACCACTGGGGGCGGACAAATGTAATCTCGCTTACGTTGGAAAAATTCCTAGTACCGGCCAGTGTTCGAAATTAGGAAAAAAACATAGGGGCCAAGCTAGCCCCAATGTTGAAATCATAGGGGCGAAATAGCATGACACAGGGGCCAATCTTTAAATTTATATATACATTTCGATTGACACCAAAACGGCGTTTACGTAGATTTTAAGTAGGCTATTGTTGCAGGACATCCTCTGTCAAGTCGTGCATATACGTGTGGTTACCTGTTCGTACCGCGTTACCGCGCCTTTTGCATCGAATGTATTAAGTTCCTGTCCATATAATTTGAAAAACAGTCAGTCATCAACTGAATTGATTTGAAGCTTATTACGCGAGTCGGTCTTTATCATGTTCATTGTTCAGAGCACTAAAGCCACGTTCACAAATCGCTGTACTATAATTGATAGAGCACGTAGAAAAGCATCAATGCTCAATAAATGTCCGTAGTTTGTCATATTTTCATTTTCTTTTCTTTAACGTTAATAGAAAAGCCTGTTCCAAATTTCGTCGAACGGAGCTGACTTTTTATCTTTTGCCCACATTTTTCAAAAAAAAATATTCTTCCTGCAGTTTTTCTTTATCACCTGAAGTCGATCGTTTGACGGTTGATGGTAGGTTATCAATGATGACATATAATTCGTCTACCCCATATACTTCTAAATCATTGTCATCACTTGGCAAGTTAATAGGGTCAATAATCTTGATATTTTTTAAAACTGGATTTTGGTCTAAATCAGCAAATCTGTACGTTATGTATTCAATGAGATTTTCACATATTGTACTCCTGTCATTGTTAAATTGTACATCGACAAGGTCAGCTGTCAGTTTCACATTCTTATATGTGTTACTTTGTCGATTATACAACTTTTGAAACTTTAACAGTTCGGGACCGCTGTTGGTTTTGTATGATTTTAGAATGAGGGCCTACATGAGCATAGTCGCGAACCTAGCGACCAAGTGCTGTCAAATGGGCGCAAATATCAATAGTATAGTCGCGATTCGCGCTTTGCGCATGCTAATTTCGAACACTGGTAGGCCTACCGGCCCTGAGCACAGATATTATGTAACTATTTTCACGCGAGTCACAGTTTGAGTTAGTCAATGAAACACGAATCAGTAGTTTTGAATGTAAATATGTGATTATTACAAGGTACAACTTTCAACACACATGCTGACACAAAGTTAAACATTGCCACTAAAAACTTGCTCAAAATGTCAAATTAAAACACTAGTGCTAGTAACTAAAATCACGTGACAGAAACGATGATCAGCGCTAGTATAAATATAAATATAAAACTACAATTCTCATTTACAAAATTTATGGTAAACTGAAGAGTTCGGACGTCCGACGTATATTGAATAGCTCGCTCCGTAGCAGGTAGCAAGAGCGAGGACCGTGCCCAGCACTGACGTCACAACTATTTTGCGCGAGTTGAAAAGAATGCCTCGTACGACCCACACCACCCTCAATAGTCATTTTTTGCAAATACGTTCTTTTAAAAGATACTTATTGGAAACTCGGACAATGTCTTTAAATACAAACCGCACCGATTATTATATTTGAATATTTTTTCTTGCATTATATTGTTCTAACAAAATCACATAGCAGTCTACAATCAGTTTTTAGATATTTTGCATCATTCTCGAGATATCACGAAAAAACTGTAATTGTGCGTGGTTTTAATTTCGCGACTATCCCGCCCTCTTAAAGATGACATGACCTATGAGGAAAAGAAGGCCTGTCCACTGAATACCCAGAAAATGCATGATGGCCTAATAAAACATAGGCCCTCACTAACTAAAAGTGTATATTCTGTAGGCCTAGGCCTATGGTAGCCCTACTTATTGCTAGATATTATAATCTTGCATGAAAAATCAATTGAAAATATGGTTTTATGTGTTTTGGCTGTTAATAACTAATAAGTCATTACTACTTGTATGGTCCATGGAGCACTTTTGTTGTTTTATTATTCTTTTATGGCCTTATGCAGGCCTCATTTTTTTAATGGCACATGACCGTTGGACATGTAACATGCTCAGAGAGAAAACTTGCATGACAAATGCAATTTTTTTAACAATTATTATGTGTAGCAGAGGGTCTTGTAAACCCCAATGAAATAGTTAATATTTTATGAAAATTTCAAATAGGCCTAAGAAGGCAGCAAATCACTTTTTTTTACTTATGTGAAAACTGTGATAAAACTTTATCAAAAGAATGTTGTAAGTTATTTAAGCCAGAAAAGCACTCAAAGATCTCAAGAATATTCTTGAAATTCTCTCAAAATCCTACAACTACCGGTAGCCTATATGGACTCATAATGAAGAAGACATTAGAATTTTCTAATCTAGACCTTATTTCTTATTTTCTGAAAATAGACCTCACGTTTCCCCATATGCCTAAAGGAAAAAATAGACGCGTAACACGAGTTGGCTTGGTTGATGACTTGCAGTTTTTTAATCAAAAGAGGAGGTTAAAATAACTGTAGTCCTATTTTATCCAAACTTGGATAATGTTCTCAAGGCAATTTAAAGAGCAGATTCGAAGGGTTGGATACTGTTGTACAGAGATTGTACGTACCAACTTAAAAAATGATGCTAGTGTCGACAGATGAAGAACTGTTTAGTGCTGCCGACCACCTTTAGAAAGTATAATCGAGATCTTTCCCCACTTTTTCCTCACCAAATTAAATGTTTCCGTTCAGCCATGCGGCCACTTGGAGCAAAACAATAAAGTGCAATGGACCTGGCAAAACTATTAATTATTAAAAACAATGGAGTTGCGTTGTGTTTGTGTGTTCCCGATTTGTATACAGCATTTTCAATATTTTGACTTTGCCCGTGACTAGGCCTATAGTGGGTGCTGAAAAGTCTTTTTCTAAATTGAAATTAATCAAAAACTATTTGCGTACCGTAGTGGTTTAGCATTGCGCAATATCGAGGATGAAAGAACACGAATGTTAAACGTAGACACATTGATTCGCGAATGCTAATGTATACAATTATTAAATCCCGGGGTGGCCTCCTAATTATATTCTAAGCCTCTATGCCACTGGCCTAAATGCTATTTTCCTACTTTAGCCAGTCTAATTACTAAAACAATCTTCTACATGTAAAAAAAAAGAAAATCTTGCCAAGATCAAAACGTGCTCTAAAACATAATTTGATTGGACACCCCTGATAAACTTTTGAATGAAACTAATTGTCTTTTGGCAGTACATGATTAATCGCATCCACCCTGCATTTTGGAATAATTTGGCAATATCATTGCATCGTACAGTTTGGCAAAACGTATACACAAATCTTTTGTTTTCGTCAATCTGAATATTTTCTGTCACACATGGATTCGCAACTAATAACGTCAGGAAAATTTATTTGAGTGAAGGGACCTATTCTATTAACAAACAATCGAGGCTTTAGGTATGTGAGTTTCGTTGCACGATAACGCAAAATTGATAGCAGACTTTTGATGAAAAACTATTGCAATGTGTAAAATATCAAAATTTTACAGCTGACTAAACTTGCATTTAAGAACACTTACGCCCCTCACAAAAGTATGAAATTTTTAAGGAGTGATGCATTGTTCTTTTGAAATCATGCCTGTAAAGTTTTGTTTACATTGGTTAATACCTCAAATAAATGCATAGATCTTGACGCACTCTAAATGTACACAGAATCAGATACATACATACATACATACATACATACATACATACATACATACATACATACATACATACATACATACATACATACATACATACATACATACATACATACATACATACATACATACATACATACATACATACATACATACATACATACATACATACATTCATTAATACATCTAGGCCTATAAACTTGGTGCAAACTTATAAGGCCGCTAATCGCGCCCTAACAATGTTGGCAACAAAAAAAACTGAGTTGACTATAGGCCTATGTTCCTACTGGTTGGTACCTACCTTTATACAATTTTCTCACAAGCCCATCTGGGCACATGAGAAAATTACCTCCCTGAGCACTATTTTGACATCCCTGGGCATGTCGGGCTGTCGGGCATGGTATTTTTAAGCCCTGCCTCATGGTTATGAGCTATGTATGTGTTGTGTCATTACGATAACGATGCCATGTTGTTCGTAGGTTGAGTTTATTTGCATAAACAGAGGGCAATGCCACTGTCATTCACCTACCTTCAGGGTTATTATAGAATAGGCCTCACCCTGTATGATCAATCATGACAGTAAATAAAAAAACACAGCTTGGGTGGTACGGTATTTAAGTACTGGTTAAATTAATTTTTTAATCGACGTACGGTAGTCAAAATTTTAATGCAAATTACAATGAATTTGGTTAATATTCCCTGACATCCCTAACTAGCCATTTCACTGAACTATCACTCGCATGTCTTGCCATTTACTATGCACTAGGTATTTGATTGCTGCGCTGTATCCTTACAGTAGCCTCTCTCGTCCTGTTGATCAACCTCATGGCCGATGAACTTCTAAAGAAAGATTTAACCTTCCGCACTTCGCGATGACCTGTTACCTACTTACATTGCTATTATATTTCACACAAACGATAATAAAGAATAAAGAAAGAAAGAACTCGGTATTTAGAGTCTACCCACTCAGTTACACAACTGATTTTCAGTGGGGGACAGTAAACTAAAGTGACCAAGCCAACCCTGCAGGCCCCGACGCAATCGACGAGTGAACAATAACCAACCAAAGATCGATATTTTAATAGGAAATATAGCAATCAGTGGTATGGACAGTGCGAACACCCGCGGATCAACGCCAGAATCAACAAGGCCGATTCAGAACAACTTTTAATTTATTATGTGCCTCGTTGCTAGGACAGCTGCAAAGTCACCGTTGACAAATTCCCATGACAAGAACTGCAGGACTTAAGTCCAAATCAGAAGTTAAAAAACTTCTGACTTTAGCGGGATTCTAACCCTGGGCCTTCTGCATTGGAAGCAGGTAGGCTAACCACAAGACCAACGACCCACACAATCAATCTATAAGAGATCCAGTATGCATTATTCTTCAATTAATTAATCAATTTTGAATAGAAAAATAGTGTACCGGTAATACGTAATTCACTCCATTTTTGTCAACTTGGGGAATTTATTCCAAGTGTAGGCTATAGATTTTTTATTGTAAATTTTCATACTGCATGTATATCAACGTTTAAATCAATTTGATGCAGGTTGGCAATTTTTTAATTGTGTTTTTCATTTCATTTTTGACTGCACTAGGCATAGTGGTGCTGAAGTCTTTCTATGAAATATAAAAACATGCGACCTTAGTGTTAGCATTGCCAGTATCGGGATGAAGAAACGAATGTAAACTAGACACTGATCGCGATGCTATTCATACAATTATTAAATCCCGGGTGGCCTCCTAATTATATTCTAAGTCTCTATGCCACTGGCCTAAATGCTATTTTCCTACTTTAGCCAGTCTAATTACTAAAACAATCTTCTACATGTAAAAAAAAAGAAAATCTTGCCAAGATCAAAACGTGCTCTAAAACATAATTTGATTGGACACCCCTGATAAACTTTTGAATGAAACTAATTGTCTTTTGGCACTATACACAACTGTTTGGACATGATTAATCGCATCCACCCTGCATTTTGGAATAATTTGGCAATATCATTGCATCGTAAAGTTTGGCAAAACGTACACACAGATCTTTTGTTTTCGTCAATCTGAATATTTTCTGTCACACATGGATTCGCAACTAATAACGTCAGGAAAATTTATTTGATTGTAGGGGCCTATTCTATTAACAAACAATCGAGGCTTTAGGTATGTGAGTTTCGTTGCACGATAACGCAAAATTGATAGCAGACTTTTGATGAAAAACTATCGCAATGTGTAAAATATCAAAATTTTACAGCTGACTAAACTTGCATTTAAGAACACTTACGCCCCTCACAAAAGTATGAAATTTTAAGGAGTGATGCATTGTTCTTTTGAAATCATGCCTGTAAAGTTTTGTTTACATTGGTTAATATCTTCTACCTCAAATAAATGCATAGATCTTGACGCACTCTAAATGTACACAGAATCAGATACATACATACATACTTACATACATACATACATACATACATACATACATACATACACACATACATACATACATTCTACATACATTCATACATCTATAAACTTGGTGCAAACCTATAAGGCCGCTAGTTGCGCCCTTACAATGTTGGCAACAAAAAAAACTGAGTTGACTGTAGGCCCATGTTACTACTGGTTGGTACCTTTATACAATTTTCTCACAAGCCCATCTGGGCACATGAGAAAATTACCTCCCTGACCACTATTTTGACATCCCTGGGCATGTCGGGCTGTCAGACATGGTATTTTTTAAGCTTGACATCCCTGGGCATGTCGGGCTGTCAGACATGGTATTTTTTAAGCCCTGCCTTATGGGCTATGTGTGTGTTGTGTCATTACGATACGATGCCATGTTGTTCGTAGGTTGAGTTGGTTTGCATAGACAGAGGGCAATGCCACTGTCATTCACCTACCTTCAGGGTTATTATAGAATAGGCCTCACCCTATATGATCAATCATGACAGTTAATAAAAAAACAGCTTGGGTGGTACGGTATTTAAGTACTCGTTAAATTAATTTTTTAGTCGACATACGTTAGTCAAAATTTTAATGCAAATTATAATGTATTTGGTTAATGTTCCCTGACATCTGTCCATACCATGCTATATTTCCTATTAAACATATCGATCTTTGGTTGGTTATCGTTCACTCGTCGATTGCGTCGGGGCCGGCAGGGTTAATTATGGCCTAATTTCGATAATCGATAACCATAATTCATTATCGATTATCGAAATATCAAATAATTGGTCAATAGTGGCACGAACCAAACTCTAAATACGGAGATTATCTCACATTGTGCCATGCACTGGCTGGGCTGATAGTGTAACAATCGAGATTTATGTTTGGAAATGAGCTAGCCTATCAGTCGATAACAGAAACCAAACACATAGCCTAACATCAAAGACAGCAAGGCAGAAAACGGAACGTGATTGTTTCGTTTTCACTTACACTTGCGGCTTGCCACACTTGAGGTTCCACTTATAAGTCGGAACAGGCTTTGTTGGTGATATTGATATTATCGATAATATTGATTCGATAATGACATTACCATTTTGATAGTCGATACTCAAAAAAGTATCTATGTGCATCCCTAATTTGCGGTGTGTTGACATAATTAATTTTAGTTTTTTATGATCAAATGCAGAGAATTTGTGGTGAGAAGTCCTGTTCATCAGAAATTAATATTTTCCCATTGTTCCCACTTTTTTTTAAAAGAAAAAGCACCGTCAATCTACCAGTCTCTTTGATATGTCTGGCACATGTATCGATAGGCGATTTTAGACTTACCTGCACCAGTGATGTTAACTTTGACATAGGAATAGGCCCTAGTTAGTTCTGTTGGTTAAAAATATTTAAAGTTCTGTAGTACGGGTAGTAGGTTTTATACATGTTACATACATTTAAGAATTGCAATTGACCCATCTAATCTTCCGTAGAGGATTACTATAATAGGGCATTTGGAAAATTAAATTAAATAAAGCTTAAAAATAAACTTAGAATATAATACAATAATAATAATTTAAAAAAAAAATTAATGTTACAATTAAATTTTTGAATTTAAGACTGAAATATATTTTAAAATACATAGTGCACATCGATAGCCCATCTAGGCCTATGCTTTATTAATTTCTCAAGCTACTAGTAGGCTAATAGGCCTAGTTTACACTGTGATGAGATAGTATGTGGCCTATACAATTTTATAATACAACGCACTGTTTTTACATGGCATGTAGGCCTAAAACCTGTGACACCTATTTCTCAGAAATGGGTGCCTAATTCAATGAAAGCTGAAATCTGCAAGTAAATTGTCAACATCACCAACTTTGTTGTAAAATATCAAAAGTTCAAAACTATTATTGGCCTACTAAAACAAATTATCTGTTTAGATTGTCACGAATGTTACATCTATGTATTCAATAAACTGGTTGACTTAACCATTGGGACTTCAAATTAACATTTTAGATTAACGATTAACCAAACTCAACCTCAGTCATGATTCAAAACTGACTATTCAACTTACTTAAAACTGGTACTACGAATAAACTTAACTGTTGATGCCAATAAAACAACATTTTTATAAACTTAAAACTGAGTCACAGGCTGACTATTTCTAACCAAAAAAATCTTCTACTTACCAGTAACAAAAACTATAGTAATTGTCATGGCAAATACAGACTGATAGCTATTTTTTTTATAAATCCATTGTTGATTTCATAAAATTCCAAGTTTTATCTTTCTATTTCTATTTATTATTTTTATTTTTCCTCTTTAAGCCAGAGTGACTGAATTGCACATTTAGAGCATCTCTGCTGCAAACCTCAAAATATGCGTGGGAATGTCTATCTTAAATGTGTTCATTTGAAGTTTGGCATTATGTATCCTTTTCAGTCATGACTCATGATTCACTTAATAATTTCAATGATTTTAAAGTTCGGAAATATTGTTAAAATTAAGTAAATTTGGTTTTTGTAGAATAGAATATCTAGATGTGTGCATGTCGATAATTATGGTTGCTTCTGACTATCGACCATAACTTTTGAAATCTATAACTCGAGAAAGTTACTAAGTTATCTTGACACGTCAACCATGAAAGTTTTATGAATAGTAAGCTAGGTTCTAAGATGTGTGGGCAGAGAATATTTTTCCAAAATACTTTACAGCTAAAACCTATTTTTTAGTAAAGTGGAAGACAAAGAAAACTATTTTTGATTATTTTTGCCTACTGTGTAGTGTGTAGGCATGTAAGCCTACCTTCTATGTAGATATAACTGGATGTGTATGCGATTGTTTTAACTGTTGTGTCGGGCATGGTATTTTTTTATCAAGTGCTTAAATCTATAAATAATTTTAAAATTAAACCTTTTTTATTGATTGCTTATTTTTTGCATACCTACCTCCCCGACGGCGACGACAATGAAAACACGGACGGATAACACAGACGGAGACGACCACGACGTGGGGGAACCTCTGCCCTCCCCATACGCTTGTGGCTGGTTCTGACCAGCACAGGCCTGTCCAGTGTCCATCCCTTGTCCCCCCGCGTCATCCCTTACGTCCCTCCCTTCGTCTCGATTAGCCAAGTTGCATAAATATATCTTCTTTGTTTCTTGAAAGTATCGATGGTAGGTTATAACTAACAACACGCAGGACTTTACCGTAGTGATAAAAATAAAGTTATGCTACTACAGAACTACTCGTTTATCATACACTGTGTTTCTTTCAACCGAAATCTGGTTAGGGCGGACGGACGGATTGGGGTTGCGGTTGCCCGCCAAGGGTCTGGTTATAAACGTATTATTTTAGGCGCTCCGAGGAAGAGCCTCACATTATAATCTTTGTTGGACATGTGGGATAAAGCAACAGGTTATCATGTCTGTGCTCCCAGGTTCACTCCTGAAGCATACGACAAACCGTGGTCATGTCGACTGCCTCGGGCCGTTTGCGTTGTTTACTGTGGTATAACATCTTTTCCCAGTTGCCCTTGGGGCGTTTACACATCGTAGAGCTACAGCTATAGCTATTTGATTTTGAAAGTTTTTTTATTGTAAATCAGGTACGTGTTTTTGGTGAATTGTCAAATTAAATCGTAATGTTATGACAATTTTCAAATTTGTTTTAAGTTTTATTTTCCCTGTAAAAGATTTCACAAGATCGGGTTTGCTTCGCTCACTTTGCCGACATGTTGCGCACCTGGAATACGTCGTACACTTACGGTACCAGTGTTGATTTTACGTTGATAATTCAAAATACTAAAAATAAAATGAGGATTGCGCATGCACATGGAATAGGCCTGCGAATAATTTATAATCCGGCCGGCCATATTATGCCTTTCATTGCGGAATGCGTGCTAGTCTGTATTCACTTGATTGTATTTCAATTTTCAACCAAGTTCACCCCAAGTTGATGTAATAAAAAAGTTGGACGCAACCCAGCCTGCGTTGTTGTAATCATGACTTATATTTTAGCTGCCTAACGCTGAATCAGAATTTAATCACAATGAACGGACCAATAGCAACCTTGATTACGATTCTGAATTTTCCTCCTACTAACTCCCATCAAGATTCCAAACCACACTAGGCGAAAGCGTAGGTACATGGTTTCCGGTCGACGTACAGGCAAACGTAATTACTTTTGTACACCTGACGAGCTACGGTCTTTGTTTCTGCAGCATACGATACCTTTGTGAGTCATTTTTCACGAAACAATGGGTTATGTTTGCTTCGCAAGACTGCCCCCGCCAAAATATAGAAATGTAATGTACTAAATCCATTCTTGTATTTCGTGTTTCATTTACGATTTACCCCTCGGTTTTCAAATATACAATCCATTGTCATGTCACCCATGTAGCAGACATGATTTGTAGTACACAAACTCTGTGCTAGTTAGTAACTTGGTACGTTTGGAACTTGGGAAGCGCGTTCGTTGGTGTTTGCTTTCGTAATTTAATCGGCGAGCTCTGTCTCACTTATTTAGGATAATCGATCATTTGAGAATTTTGAGCAAGTTATAAAATAATGCAGATAACTGAACCCATTAGACCTAAACTAAATATCTCGTATATTGGTGAACCTTTTCAGGTTGTTTGTGTGTTCGTGTTTTGTTTGTTGAGGTTTCCAGAGTTGTAAAACAAAAATGTGATTCAGCGTCGATGGTTCGTCGTTGTTTTTATTGCTCTGTACGTGTTCGCCTGTTATACATTGTTCTTCACGTGTTCATTTTTTCGTGGAAACTTTCCAAAACCAAAACAAACATTTCGAAAAAGGAGTAGAACAAGTTGCCCACCTCTCTGTGAGACGTGAATTAACTCTTGTGTTGTCTTGAGGGCCAGCATCCAGCCACCGTAGAATGCATTTCTCAACCGGTAGTTAATTATCGATTGGCATTACCTCTAACACAAATAAGCAATACTGGCTTCTCGAATTTGGTAATCATTGCATTATAATATTTCTATTAAAAACTTCACTTTTACGCGTGTTTTTTTCCCGATTGTAGCATTGCCGGGAGATAATGCCATATATGTACGGTCATCCGCCATCAATGCGTTCGCGAAGCGGCCTTATTGTAAAGAAAAAAAAACTGTTTGCCAAAATGTTGTCGAAGAAAAGTAAGATGCTACTTCTAGTACCGGTTACCGGGTAGCTATTATAGGCTATACGGGCGGTGGTAGCAATCTTCGAGACGTGTTTAGGAAGGCCAACTTCTTACAATTGTCTATAATTACGACGCACCGGCACGTCCATGCAATCTGACCATTAACCACACTGTTTTTTTTTTATAACTTTTTATCATTGCCATGTTGTAAGCACTTTTCTTTGCTCCAAATCTAGCTGACAGTTTTCTATCTCATGTGCCACTTGCCACATATTGTGCATTGCAGGTATAACATGGGAAAAGTGCTAATGCAATTTGATGCAATTTTTATTTTTGAATTTTGAATCTGTAAGGTTTTATAAACTGCTGTTTTTTAATCTATTAATTAATATCATTTTAAAACTCCCAATGACTCGTTTTCATCATTTGGTTCTTCTATCCTATGCAAGTATGAAAGTTTTTAGTGCCTAATGCAAGAAGTATTCCTCAACATGAGAAACATACTATTTAGATGCTATGCTTGTCGAAGTGGGTTTTGAATCGCGCCACCGTGCCACTATTTGTGCTACTCATTTATCTAGCAACTTACAGTAAAACTATCCTATCGACGTTCTAAATATTGCACCATTTCTGTTCTGGCTTTACGTAAGGGGGGAAACCACTGAAAATCAGTAATAAATCAGAAAAAATCACAAGTTAATCGTTCATGAATAATGTTAATAATCGGTCTAGTTGCATAGGTGTTTCTTTTAGAATGATATATTACAATCTTCAGTCACTTCGTGTGACATTTTCCACTCGTAAGTTGTAACTCTCACGTTCTAGCAACAATATGTTTGCATTTTGCCCTGGTTATATATTTTAGACACATATTTTACTAGGAATAAGATTATTCCTACAATTATTGATCAAAAGTGACAAACTTTGTTTTAAATGCTTGTAGTTAGTATGTCAAAACGACCATTGTTATACTGTGTATAACGAAACAAAAATTTAAATTCAAATTTTTTTTTGAGTTGACCAAAAGGTTCATTCAATTAAGGATAACTACGATCAACGTATAGGCTACTGGTGACCTCTACCACAATTTCACTACTCACAATTTCATTCCCCATTCTCATTGTTGTCACAGCAATGAATATTCCATAATATCTACAACTAGGAAACGCTCAGTTGGACGCGTTGATAAGCGAGCACGTGCTATAGCTAGACCCACAATGCACATTTTTATAAATTTTAAAATTTACGACGTTCGCGTTTCCCAGTATTATTATTATTGCCAAGGTATTTGGTAAACCAGTGCGTAAAAACTTTACTTTGTGGATAAAATCCACCGCCATTAGAGGACCTTGACTCCTTGGAAACTATTTAAACTCTTGGTGACAAATAAAAAACTGCTTCCTCGAAAGTATTTTGATTACTTCTAGGTGGCAGTGCATTTGAACCTTCGCGCGTCTTTTCGTTGCCATGGCAACGTTACTTTTGTTATAATGTATTCAATCTAACACTACTTATCGGATCCAAATAAATTAACATATTCGTGGAACCGGACGGACATTCAAATGATTTGGCATCTCAGATTTTGTCGCCGGTTAGTTTGAAAAAAAACTTTCGATTAACTTTAATGTAACTTTTAACTTTTTGAACGATTTGCCACAAAATAATGGCATTCATCGAGAACGAAGCTTGCGGATGGTCAAAATTTCAACTCGATCCGAGCCTCCGTTCGAACGTTATGGCGAGACATACAAACAAAAAAACAAACAAACAAACAAACAAACAAACAAACAAACAAACAAAAAAAAAAACAGTGACTAACTTTTCCGGCAGAGTCAAATGGAAACGCTCGCTTCGCTCGCTTATTAATGAAGAAACAATGTTGACACATGGTTTTTATTTGTTTTTTATTCAGTTGAAATCATCTCACAAAATTTTTGGATTTTTTGTTGGTTATTTTGGAAGTTAGCGATTTTAGGTGTCCCCCTACGTACCTGGGATGGGGGGGGGGGGGTAACAAAATTGTTCTATCTAATGGTGTAATAATAAAAATTGTTGAAGGTGTATTCATACAGTGCTTAAACACCCCAAAAGGGTACATAAAGTAGTCAATTCAATAGAATCAAAACCGAATTTAGAACTAGACGGTATAAAAATTGATTTGATGGTACATTTTCATATCTGCTATAAAACCATAGATTTTGTGTCCTTAACAGTTCACAAAAATAATTATATGCTGAATGTAATCTAATTGTAGACTGATTTCCTCCAGACGCGTTATGGTTGACAGTTGACCTAGAGGCATAATCTATCGTGAGTCGTGACTCGTGACAGATTCACCAAGGCTTTCTATAGTAATCCGGCCTTGTCCTATGAATGGGCTGCCCTATGTGGAACATGTGGATCGAGGAAATGCGACTGTGAGGCTTCATTTCACGATCACATTGCTACTCGAGAAGGAAAGGAATGTAGGCCTAACTATCACGCTTGGAGTATGCGTAATTAAAAATGGTAATGCACTTGGAATTAGGAGGCCGCTCTGGGTAGCTAGTTCGATTTGAGTGCACTTCTGTGTGGTGGTTGCTGGTTGCTAGATCTACGTGCATCTTATCTTTCTTTCTCTTGCAACGAGTTTTCGCTGCAATCAATAGTTTCTGCGCAATGTTCTAATTTAAGACTGGCATTTATCGCACAATAAAATGATTAAATTCCCTGTACTACACTACGGCTACGCAGCATGGTTGCCCGAGACACGGCATTCCATCCGTGTAAACCTTGAAACAATTTTCAATGTTGCAGCATTTTCGTGAAATTTTTGTTTTTAAGTACTACTACGAACCCGCGGTAATTCTATTTCAAACGTTTAATTTCTTATTTATTACGCTCCTATTTGATCTTAGCAATTTTACTTGAATGTGAACGATTTTAGTTTTGCTATTCTTTACACTTTTACCGTAAATTCATAAATTATTTAAACTATTATTTGCATTGTTGTAAAAATGAATTGAACCGAGCTTTTTTTAAAAATTTTATGTGTACCATATAAAAACAAATGAAATGACTGGGATACATTCACAAGCGTAGACTACAAGCCATTAGATGACATGCATAGGCGGTAGGCCTACCTTCTTAGGGCAAGGAGGATAGGATGTATGTATATTTATTCAAACTGGTTTAGCTACTGAGAAGTAAGTTCTCTGCTACAAATCTCGCACATACTTGTCTTGTCTAGCTAGCTAGAGAGGAGAGAATGGTTTGCATGTACTTGGTGACGTTATGCGACATGGTAATGCAGAATCCTACCTTAGCGACGACAACCAGCCGGTACGTGCCTCTATCTAGTGGTGTAACGTGAAACCCAAAGTTGTGTTAGTTGCAATGACGGCTAGTAGATAGCGCGCGACTTCTCTACGGATTACATTGGACCGAACAAAATAAACGTATGTAGTGCTTGAGAACTGTTCTGTTCTCCAAATATATGCTACAGAAACGTGTTACACAACTCAAAAATCAACAATCAATTTAGCTGAATTATTAGTGCTCTGCACTAGGTGTCAGCAATAGTAAGGGGATGCGCTAATTTAACACCCGTCCCGTATGCACAGTTGCGCACTCCCCACAAAGAAGGGTAAGGTGTTGAATTTGAGAGCCTTAAAAGATGTTAAATAACATTTACAAAAAAGTTTTCAAATGTATTACCCTCGGTACCATTTTCTCCCCATAGAAAATGTCATGTTTTAGGTTTCAGTCCACAGTGTAAGAACCACAGGTAATATAATATGAATTACACTTATCAGCATTGTGTACGACGGGACTAAGTTCGAAATCTCAATAAAATTAGTTAGCATGGGAACGCTACGATTCGAGCCGAAATGTGCGTTCGTACTTTTCAAACTACGCCTACACTTTTCTATCGATCAAGATAAATTTTTGGTGCATACCATTCTCGTACATGGCGTGTTTCTCAAATTTTGGCCCCGTTTTGGCTACACACAATTTTTAAATATCGACCAAAAATTGCAATTGTGTGGTCTTCAAGGTCTGGCACGAAAACAAACTAGGGACTAATTTACTAATTTAGTTATCTTTCGGTGGGTAAAAACAGAGTAAGAAAATGTTAATTTTCTGTAAATGTAATTTGAAAATTACGAAAGTAGTGCACACTAGACGCTGAGCTTGAGCGTTCGTACGGAAGATAAGTGGTGGTAACAAATCCAGGATTTCACATTTTACCTGATTATTTTCAATAGTCCAACGATTGGTTTATTTTATCGATACATTGGAAACTTGTCAATTGTCATTCATTTAGGCTCTGGACTACCAAGGAATATTTTCATCTTCGTGAATGTGTACCTGTACCTACTTTAGTATCTTGTGTGTTCTTACGCCTATGTTGACGGTTTATCACTTCGAAAGGAGTTATTAAGCTATTACCTACCATTGATATAGCTAACTAGCACATGTGCTATTAGTGTACGTGTATTACACGGTTGTGGCCATTGACTTCCTGCTTTGGCAGCGTAGGAAATATTAAATTATTTTCTTTGGCAACTTAGTGAAGGCATGAAATGGAAATAAGACAGGTGTGTCTCAAGATCACTTTGAGGTGTATGGCCACAAGTACTGATCTCAACAATGCTAATTGTTCATCACCTTCAAACATAAGCCTAATCAGTGTTCGATAAACACATTAAATTGTATTATGCAGTTGTGCCTTAGCACTAAAACCACTGCTAAAACTGAACTATCACTGCCGGCTCTCCGCTCCCCTTACTTAGCCGGTGTTTATCAATGTACGAAGGCCTTCAACCCCTCTTAGCATCAATTGTGAAAGTGGGTTGGAAGTGGAATCCTGTATCAAAATGACGCTAAGTTTTTTTTGTAATTGTCCCTCATTCTGATTGGATGAGCGAAGCGAAGACTTCAATTTCACTGACCCCTCAAAAAATTTGCTTCGGTTGTTTTTTTTTTTAAATTATTATTTTTGTCTGTTTGTTCCCGCTCTACCGGGCAAACGGCATATGCGATCTTGATGAAAATTTGAGGGGATCTTCGAAATCTCTGAACTTAGACTTTCCACGTTTTTTGGTACAATCGATCAAATATTTCTTATGATTATCGTACTTTTACGATTTTTTTTCGATTTCTAATGAGATATTTTCGGGAAATTTGGCAAACGGCTACTCCGATCTTGATGAAACTTTATGGGAAAGTTTAAAATCACTGAATTTATATATGTTATGATTTTAGAGGCATTTGAAGAAATATTTCTCATAAAAATCGTACTCTAACGATTTTTTCCCCGATTTTTAATACAATATTTTCGTGATATTTGGGCCGACAATCAACCATAAAAGCTCATCCATTAACGCGTCTGGGAAAAAGCCAACCGCAGCGGCCTTGTCTAGGTTATGTTCATCAGGGTCTACTGTAACAAAACACTTGCATTTTAGCTGAAGACCGCAGTTTTAGCATCAGTCATCACTTATCACACTATGTCCGTCGCTTATGTCACTTTGGAGCACATTGGGAATGTGATAGAAAAACTTTCTTTTTGTATCAAGTTCCTAGTTTTTCGCGTCGATTAATTAATCAATTGGCAATGTGACTGCCAACATCGAGGGCATGTTGACACATCGACCCACACGACCACGGTGCGAGTACGCATCATGTCTTCAGTCTGAGCCTCATTCTGCATTGACAAGTGACAGTAGATGTCGTATTGGTCTTGACAGCCGATCGAAAGAAATTGGTTCAGAATTATAACTACAGTTTTGAAGGTATTTGTCCATTTTGTACGGCTTAGAAAACCTTATTTTTTTGCAAATTAATTTAGATTTTATATCGTAAATGTTCCTCATTTTTTTCAATTTTACTATACACATTTTTAGAATAATTTACACTTTTCAAGTTTTTTCCCTTACACATTATGGAAGTTAACCTATAAATTGCAGGCTTAAGTTATGGGAACAACATAAAGTCGCCTATAGAACCCTACGAAGATTAAAGTGGATAGGATTCAAACATGTATTAAGAGTGTTTTAATCTAGTTTGGTTTTTCAGATTTTTTGATGATAGAAGTGTTAATGTGTTTGATTATTTAATGTCGATTTGTATTTTGACAATTTACAATGATCAAAACGTTTTTAATTGGGGATTTTGTGTACCAAGGGTAACAGGTACGAAAGTACTACGGGGCAAATGCTCTTTCTGTTGCTCTTGCATTCAACTATTTTCTTTTATAAAATGGCTTTTATGTTAAATGATATGGGAAAAAATGAATGCAAAATATTAATAAAAAAATATAATTATTCCAGCTATTTCAAACAGAACAGTGAACTCAAGCATTAGTACAAAATGAGGGACAAAATGAGGGAATGGGGATCGAAACAATCATACACCAGTGATCTTCATCTTAGTTGCTTGGTTTTATTCCAGCATAAGGAAGGTACTAGATTGCTTTGATTGCAATTCGTTTTGATTATGTTTTAAATCAGATCGAATTTATATCTTCTGAGAAAAGACACAGATTTCTAGAAAACGTTGTTTTAAAACTTGCACATACGTCTGTCTTCGAAGCTAAACATTTTGTTGGTAAAAGTTGAACGTCTTATGCAAACAAGTCCAAGCATTGCATGCAGAAACTAAATTTATTAACTATTATTAATCATTTTAAAAGAATGGTTTAATTTTGCCTGTTTGAGTTGTTGGCGTGTTGATCGAACTTTCTCGACAACGTCACCTACTCAATCCAAGCATGAGTGTTTTCACATGCAAGGTATTCCAAATATATAAACTTGACATTTGAAAATAAAGAAACATCACATTTTGGTCCGATTATATTAAGTACTAAATGAATTATTAACATATACCGGTAGTGTGATTTATTTGTATTCTTGTTATTGGAATTACACACATTTATTTAACAGTGTTCTACCGTTATTTTAATATTTTAACAAGTGTTTAATAAGTCTTATCCCACACTCTTTACTATAGAATCATTGGTAAACGCACAGGGCTTGGACTATAGTTTTGTAATTTGGTGTCAGAGATGTGAATTGGGTATCGACTGGGCCCATGTAGACAGAGAACACTAGGTACTCAGATTTGATTCTCAGTCCCACCCATCGCAAGCATGTAACCTTGAAATTAGTATTTTCTACTGATGGTGTGCGGGCACTCGAAATTTCGGGTCGGGTCAGGTATTTGGGGACCGACTCGGTGGCAAAAAAGGTATCCGATTTTCGGGTAACAAAAATATGTTTTTTGGGGGTTGGTGGAGGTGCCGGTCCGGACAAATTTATATAGCTTGTACAAAAAGCAGTTCAATAAAAATTCAGACAATGGAAAATGAGTTGGGATTGGGAGAAAATCACAATGTATGATTCTTCAGAAATAAAATTGAATGTCAATTTTTACATGCAGTATTATAACGGCTGTCTTTTCCCTACATTACCCACCCTAGAACCCGCAGCAGTTTAGTACCCGAAACCACCCGACTCTCAAAACCTCTACCCTCATAAATAATAAATAATAATAAATTTTATTTAGAGTCTGCCCACTCAGTTATATAACTGATTTTCAGTGGGGGACTTTAAATCAAAGCGACCAAGCCAACCCAGCAGGCCCGACGCAATCGACGAGTGAGCGATAACCAACCAAAGATCGATATTTTTTTAATAGAAAATATAGCAATCAGTGGTATGGACAGTGCGAACACCCGCGAATCAACGCCAGAATCAACAAGGCCGATTCAGAACAACTCTGAAATTTATTATGTGCTTCGTTGCTAGGACGGCTCCAAAGTCACCGTTTACAAACTCCTAGAACAAGAACTGAAGGACTTAAGTCCAATTCAGAAGTTAAAAAACTTCTGACTTTAGCGGGAATCGAACCCTGGACCTTCTGCATTGGAAGCAGATACGCTAACAACAATACCAACTAGCCTATACCTTGTGTCGACCCAAGTAACACTCTGTCAATCATCTAAGTGAAAGGGAACCGGTGGTTTTGTGCACAATACAAATGTAAATAATCCCCATTACCTGTAATGGCCTGTCCATCTTGACAGTTTCAACCACATGGACCTCTTTGGAATCTGTACCAGCCTGTATTTGAGAACGTCCCCTTTTATATAACTGAGTGTCCACTAATTTGCTCGAACATGAAGATTTAGAAGTGGTTGCGTTTTACATTAGTTTCAACAAAGAAGGCGGGAGGCCTCAATACAACCTGCGTCTTTTCAGTTTGATGATTGACAGAGTGTTTTGGTGTTACTTGGGTCGACACAAGGTTTAGCATTTTCAAGATTTGTACTTCTAACTATGATGATCCATTTAAGGATATAAGTATTGAAGATAATTATATATAATATGCGTTGAAATTCTTAAGAATAATTACGATTGCTTTTAAAAGAATAACACGAAAATAGAGAACACAATATTTTTTCGGATTAATTCATTTTTTATGTTTTTTTTTCACCTTGAATGAAGATCGTTGTTGCAAGAGTAATATGGCCAAGTCGGTGAAATATCGCCTGGTGTTTCGAGGTGTTCCTAGGTGCCTGCTACTTGAGTTCCTATACTTCCTACGGTTCGGGGACGGGATGTTACCAACGTGTACGGGTTTTAGCACAAACCGGCACGGCTTCATGTTGTATTTGGACACGTGTTGGAAAAATGTTTGCGAAAATAGAAATCTATTCGTGAATTTAGAGCGTTACGGTATATTTGAATTGGACAATAAACGCGTGCAGGATATGTTCTATAGAAAGCTACAGATTTTACTATGTGCGAACATTAAAATAATTGTTAATAGTCAGTACGTTTTGTGCGTAGGCTTCTATTTGCGTATTATTGGCACTTGTCATCATAGAGCGTCGACGAGGTCTATCACCGTGCTGACAGAAACCAGCAAATTGGCTTTGAATGATGCTGCCAAGAGTGAGATTTGCCAAGCAAAGTGATTGATTGTCAGGGGTGCGGGCCGGGTTAGTAAACTTACTGGACTTTTTTTTAGACTTTTTTAAATTGTTTTACGGCAACATAATTAATTACCTGTCAACAATTACAATGCATCATGTATTACAATTTTACGACTTACGAATATCTAAAAACGAATAGATTTAGAAGTTCCGTACCATTATGTCGACACGCAATGTTATGATACTGAAATGCCACAAAATACATTGATCATTTGACGTTTCCAGAATTTTGGCGAATCAAAATTATCTCGATGTATGAAAAATCAATGCATTTCTTTTGTTTTTGCCCCTCTATGAGTACTGCACAACATTATTTGAGAATATTTTGCGTTGGTTTAGAATCTGCTCACTTCGTTCATAGATAAACAACAGACATCACTTTGAACCAAGAGTCGTATTTGTTGTTTGGACTGAACCCGAAATAAATTGTTAACTTAGGCCTTTCCCAAAAATGTGTTTTCCTGGTAAACGTGAGAATCTTATTTTGTTTAGTCTTTTGACCCCTGCCCACCCCTCTCCATACATAACTATAATTTGACTAATCTAAGATATTTCCATGAATTTAGTAAACAGATCCTGAAGCTGTTTGATACAAATTAAGCTAATAGGCCTAAGTCTAATTTACCCAAGTTATTTTTCTCATAGGAATTATTACTAGATTTACTAGATTTTTTTTTTATAAATCGAAATCGAAAGCATTTCAAATGTATCTTCTCTTCGCTAGTAATAGTTTAACTCGCGTATCTCTTGTCGGTAGATGCATCAAGCATCATGGCTTGCATCATGCTGTGGCAAGCTCAGCGAGATTGCACCATACGCGTTCCATTACGATCACGGCATCGTCAATCGAGTTATATTTACGTTAGGCTAAGATGAAAACGACATTTTGGCATTTCAAACTGATGCTCATTAGGCAACATCCCATGATGACAAATTTAACCACTTTGTTTACTGGTTTGTTTGGTTCTGAGACAGAACAGGTGAACGAAGCGAATGGCTCTATAGTTCACTTTCTAAAGCGGACTTCAACCTCTTTTATCATCACTCATCTTTTTAAAATAACATGATATAATCGAGACGTGATTGGACGAGCGCGGCGAAGACGTCAATCTCACTACCCCGAGAACTATCTTTTGTTCTAGGCTAGTTTTGTTTGTTTGTTTGTTAGTTTTTTGTTCGTTTGTTCGCGCTCTACGGGCAAGCGGCTGATAACGTACGTATATGATAACGATGTTATTTACTTTTTTACCAGAAAAATTCATAAAAAGAGAAAGAAAATTCACTCCTTTGAACCTCATACGTTTTATTCAAATGAATTTCCAACATTTTGTCTATTTACTAACGTGTGGTGAAAGAATGTGTGGCCTACTTGTCCGGGAAAATCTCGTGAACCCATATCCATTTATTTAAATCTTTGTGATTTGCAAGTTTCTTAAAAACTTTTGATGTACTAACTTATGTGATTGTTTTTTGTCTCTGGGACCATCTTCACACAATGACAGGACCCGCTTTAGTCCTACGCCACTCGCTTGTTTGGCGTACTTGATTGCGTGACGGTAACTGACCACTTCCAAGAAGCTATTGAACTTACAACCACCTTTTCGTTTTACCTCTAATCGATACACTTCATCGGAATAATGTTGTACTGAATAGTAACTTATTTAGAGCAGTTCATGCCTGATGTAATCGTCTCTCTATTGCTATCCAATTGAAGTATACCAACCTAAACCTTGGCAAATATTACCAGGAATTAGAACCTACGTGTATAGAACATCAAATGTGTCGCTAGGAGTTTATAGGTTGGTGTACATGGGCAATAAAATGGCATTTAAGACTTAAGAGTGCACGTATTTATCGAGCCCTGTATTGAGGACTTACGTGTTCAGACTCATTTGTTCTTATTTCTTCTCCGAAAGTTAGGTGGCCTCAAACAGTCCATGCATGGTGCGCCCTTTGTTTTCTTCACTCCTGCTCTGTTGGTAGACATTGCTCTCTAACAAGAATAATACATAATGTTTTCGGTAACCCTGGACTTGGGCTCGAGGGTCAGGTCTAGCACCACTATCTATGAACCTGGCACCTCCACCAAGGAGATTTCTACGTCAGACGCTAAGTTTCGCTCATCTTTTGGGGTATGCATGTGCTGGTTAAAATCTATGCAGGATACTGTTAGCCTAGAATTCTAATGAAATTTTGGAATTTATAGATTACTGTGGCTAATAGAAATAAAATAAAATCAATCATGAGGGAAACTAGATCGCAGCTCTCAATGGCCTTGCAGGACATAGCCGTCGTCGAGTTTATCATATGGGCACTGCTCCGCCGCCAAGCGGTCTGCTCTGGGCATCCTCGTAGTTGCTACCTTATGTGCCAGATGGCGTTGCGCCATTCTTTCCCTCCCGTGCCGGGGTTTTCTCTTTGCTTTAGTTCATACAACATTATAATAATTAATAATACATATCAAGCGTTCATCGTTACCAAAATGTGCGTGAAAACTCCAAAATCCTCGTCCAACAGAACAATGTAGGCCCTAACGTAGAGATCGAGAATAGATCCATTGTATATAATTTATTATTTAACACCGAGTTACACTACCTATGTTGTGTATTATCTGAGTTAATTACGTCCACAGAGAAAGACGAGTTCACTGAAGGAAATGTGGAGAAGGTCATACTGTTCACTCGTCACTTGCAAGTGCAGCTGTAGACTTGCCTCAGATGAAATGTAGTATTGATCCGTATTGACAAGAACACGAGCCAAGCTATGTGTCCGCTTTATTTCGTATGCCGTCTTCTATAATTAATTTACTTAGCCATTACAAACTGCAACACTTGCTTCTGCAAGCGTCGTTGATTTGTGTCTCTATTACTGTACGCTATATTACGTTCCACGATGATTATTGTCGACACTTGACAGAGATCGAATGAATAATGAACACGCTAAATTCATGCTATGGATCTCCGAATTCTCATTCAGGTCAATTTAGCTAAATGATGCTGGCGAAATGTGTTGAAATGTTCCTTAAAGTACCTACACCGAATCTGTGTATATAATAATGTTAACTTATAATTTTATGCCGATATTTGAAGTATTTATTTAAACTGTTAATAACATTATCATCAATTATCATCATGAACAATCTATGAGATCCAGTACTCAGAGTATTCTTAACTTCCTGATTATTGTAGGCCTGCCCCATGTTCTAGAGAAAGTACCCATAATGTCAAAATTTAACTTTTAATTGAATTATTTGTGCGGCGCTTCATTTAATATAAATTAGTGGTGTGCGGGCACCCGAAATTTCGGGTCGGGTCGAATATTTGCTTACTGACCGGATGTCAAAAAAAGGTGTCCGATTTTCTGGTAAAATAATTTATTTGTTAGTGGGGGGGGGGGGGGGGGGGTTGAGGTGCCGGTTCAGGATATTCATACTTTATTGGTGGAGGTGCCGGTCCAGACAGTTAAAAATTATAAAACATACAAAATGCCATCCAATAAAAATTCAGACAATGGAAACCAAGTTGAGAGAAAACCATAATATACGATTATTTACAATTTTTACCATTTAAAATTTTTACATGCATTATTATTAACGACCGTCTTTTCCCTGCGAACAAGACCCGACTGTCACAACCTACCCGCACAGTCCTCTCCTATTATAAATAATTGATCTCATAAGGTTTCTGATTCTTCTTGAAACTCTTGGAGACATTTCTTTTAGTAATATTAAAAATGTATTGCTCTTGCAGATTTTACTATTCTGGGAAGAAACACGCACATCCTATTCGTTTTTCATATAATTATTATTGTCTAATATGTGTCAGCATTAGAAATTAAATGTTATTATATAAACACTGTCAAAGTAAATTGTTAATACCTACTACAGTTAAACCTGTTCTGATAATGGGGCTGTAATCAGTGGCGTATCCAGGGGGGCTTGGGGGGCTTGTTCCCCCCCCCCCCCGAAATCCCAGCTTTAATAAATATCATATTCTGCAAATCATTTAGGTTTAGCAAACAATAATTATTTTTTTTGTTCAACAAAGCCCCTTGACATCTTCTAAAACACATAAAAACCTCTTCAAAAATTGCCTGCGGCGCTATTTGGGGGGGGGGCTTCCCCCCCTCGAAATATATTACTGCGTACACCACTGGCTGTAATGTTATAGAAGTCGTGTGAGTTATAACGGTTTTTACAAAACGTGCCGAAATATTCGAACTATTTCCATGTTGAGTCATGGTAGTAAAAGCTAATGATAAACTTTGGCATGTCACCATTTTGTTGTTTTCAATTGATTTTGGCAGCTGTATAGCATCTGCATAGCATGCACATCTCGACTCCCTAGCTAGTTATAGCAATATCTTTGACGTATAGGCACTATCCCTAGAACATTATATTATATCCTGAGGATGTTCCGGCAGAATAAAAGCAGGACCTCCCTGGTACTACCTGCCCAAAAAGGAAATTTCCCTGTTGGTCCCTGTTAGGCAGAGCTAGGGAGAAACACATCCAGACCAGGGCATGTTCCTCAGTCTGTGTAGGCCTACTGGTTGTCACTTGTGTACACGGAGCTCAAGATAAGCCCATGCAGGTTCGTGTTGTGTACGGTAGCAGAGAGAACGAGTTCGAACTCCCGCTAGGGCATGAATTGTGTTACTGCCGCTATACCATCAGTTATTTATCACCGTCTCGAATAGCGCGACCACATTAAGAGTGCTGTTTTAACCCGTGGGAATTTACTTAGAGATAGAGAGGGGCATGTTTCACCGGACTCGAAAGGCGGGACTAGCGAAAATTCCAATCATGATTTTTGAGCCAATAACAGCGCAGGCGAGCTATATGATTCCAGTCACCCGAGATAGTGTTACGCTGTGCACTCGCTGACTGACTGGGGCGGGTCCCACTGCGCATAGACCCCGCACAAAAGTTACATGAGTGAATTGTAGCTTGTTATTCACACACTATCATTTCGCGAATTGTCTACGGTATTTTATTATACTGCACGTCTTTAATCTCTCTTTCCCCAATAGAATATGATTATTTTATTACACATATTAATTAGGACACTGTTTTCCCGTTATTCTGAAAATACGAGTAGGCAATTATAAAACAACGAATAAAAACAAAAAAAAATGTAACCTGGTACTGCTTTTGTCTTGGAGCGACTTATTTTTGAATAACGAATGAAGGAACGTGGAGACACAAGTGGAATGGTGGCATCCATGTCAAGGTGAATATAAGCAGTGCTATAGGAACTATCGAATTTCAATCATTTGCAATCATAAGATATGTTTTGTTTCCTGCTTCTTACATCGTGGTTAATAATTTATTATTAGTAGTATTTTCTTGTTTTTTTTTTTTTTTCAGAAAATGGGGGAAACAATTAACGTTCTGTTCAAAACGATGCAAACATTATACAATTATCTAACTTCTCCCGAAATTGCATAATTTTACCTTACCTACCAAACTCAAAACAGTAGGTGAAGATAAAAACAAGTGCACAGTCATTTAATCGTATCAGTCAATAAAAACTAGCTGATATGCCAAAGAGACCAAGTACTCGATCATAGAATAGAATAATATATGCGCCACCGGTCGGAGGCAGAATGCATTTTTAAAACCGCTTGCAGACCTTCAGTGCTCCCATGATAATATCGAAATTTAAACTGCCCCGAAAATTATGCAATTTTGGGAGAAGTTAGATAATTGTATAGTGTTTGCAACATATTGAACAGAATGCTATTTTTTTTTTACAGTTTTCCACCAAAAAAATCAAGAAATACGAAAATTTTTTATAAATTTTAGGTATTTTTACGTATTTTCATCTTTTTTTTTGCAGAAAAGGGGTTTGAAACAATTAACGTTCTGTTTAAAACGTTGCAAACATTATACAATTATCTAACTTCTCCCCCCCAAAATTGCATAATTTTACCTTACTTACCAAACTCAAAACAGTAGGTGAAGATAATAAACAAGTGCACAGTCATTAAATCGTATCAGTCAGTAAACGTAGCTGATATGCCAAAAGACCAAGTACTCGATCATAGATATAGAATAATATATGCGCCACCGGTCGGAGGCAGAATAGCATTTTTCAACCGCTTGCAGACATTCAGTGCTCCCATGATAATTCGAAATTACTGGCCCGAAAATTATGAAATTTTGGGGAGAAGTTAGATAATGTATGTGTTTGCAACATATTGAACAGAATGCTTTTTTTTTTTACAGTTTTCCACCAAAAAATCAAGAAATACGAAAATTTTAAAAAATTTTAGGTATTTTTACGTATTTTTTCTTTTTTTTTTTTGCAAAAAAAAACGGGGGAAACAATTAACGTTCTGTTTAAAACGTTCCCAAACATTATACAATTATCTAACTTCTCCAAATTGCATAATTTTCCCTTCCCTTACCAAACTCAAAACAGTAGGTGAAGAAAATAAACAAGTGCACAGTCATTAAATCGTATCAGTCAGTAACGTAGCTGATATGCCAAAGAGACCAAGTACTCGATCATAGATATAGAATAATATATGCGCCCCCGGTCGGAGGCAGAATCGCATTTTCAACCGCTTGCAGACCTTCGTGCTCCATGATAATATCGAAATACTGGCCCGAAATTATGCAATTTTGGGAGAAGTTAGATAATTGATAGTGTTTGCAACATATTGAACAGAATGCTATTTTTTTTACATTTTTCCACCCAAAAAATCAAGAAATACGACAATTTTTATAAATTTTAGTATTTTTACGTATTTTCTTCTTTTTTTTGCAG
The DNA here is from genome assembly GCA_024449915.1 of Sweltsa coloradensis. Taxonomy (NCBI): domain Eukaryota; kingdom Metazoa; phylum Arthropoda; class Insecta; order Plecoptera; family Chloroperlidae; genus Sweltsa; species Sweltsa coloradensis. The sequence continues at coordinate 3,772,803 of JAMZAV010000002.1, read as the reverse complement.
AAAGGGGGGAAACAATTAACGTTCTGTTTAAAACGTTGCAAACATTATACAACTATCTAACTTCTCCCAAAATGCATAATTTTACCTTACCTTACCAAACTCAAAACAGTAGGTGAAGATAATAAACAAGTGCCCCGTCATTAAATCGTATCAGTCAGTAAACGTAGCTGATATACCGAAGAGACCAAGTACTCGATCATAGATATAGAATAATATATGCGCCCCCGGGTCGGAGGCAAAATCGCATTTTTCAACCGCTTGCAGACCTTCAGTGCTCCCATGATAATTCGAAATTACGGGCCCCGAAAATTATGAAATTTGGGGAAAGAATTTAGATAATCGTATAGTGTTTGCAACATATTGAACAGAATGCTAATTTTTGTACAGTTTTCCACCAAAAAATCAAGAAATACGACAAGTTTTTTAATTTTTGAAGTATTTTTACGTATTTTCTTTTTTTTTTTTTTGCAAAAAAAAGGGGGAACAATTAACGTTCTGTTCAAAACTTTGCAACATTTTACATTTATCTAACTTCTCCAAAATGACATATTTTCGGACTAGTCATTTCGATGTTATCATGGGAGCGGGGAACCATTACGTTTTGGTCAAAATTTTAACCTGAAAGAGAAACATCGGAAATAAAATAGATTTGAATAGTTTTTAAAATTTAAATTTCCCGTTTTCAATACCACACGATATTTAAAACCCTTTGGGAGTGATACTATACGATACTTATTTGGGCGAGCGAAGCGAAGACTTCAATTCACTGACCCCCAAAAATTTAGCTCGTTTTTTTTCTTTGTTTGTTCGCTCTCTACCGGGCCCAAAAGGCATATCCCATTTGATGAAAATTTGACGGGACCATGGAAATCTCTGACATAGAGCTGTATTGTTTTGGGTACAATCGAAGAAATATTTCTCATGAATATCGTACTTTTACGATTTTTTCGATTTTTATGCGATATTTTCGTGCCATTTGGGGCCCAAATTTTGACCCAAACGGGTGGGGCTCCAACGTTTATATATACATGGACATTAAGTTATGGTAATGTAGTACATTTTGAAGAAAAAGTGAAAAAATTAACCAGAATCCATAGAAATAAAGCTTTTAATAGAGGTTTTTACGGTAAATAATACCAATTGACAAGAAACAATAGGAACTTGACAACAATCACCTACAATGCGTAGGCAGCAAAAAAAGCACTTGCAAAGTAAAGATATCCCACGCAAACTAAAAACTTAAAAGCTCATCCATCAACGCGGCGGGACTTTAGCGTTTTCCTAGTTTTATACATCGTGAAAATTCCACAACTGGCGTTTGTCCGGTGAGAGGGAAAAGAAACATAAATACACATACTATTGTACAAAATATAAACAAACACGAGCTATTTTCTCAAGATTGTCATATTGGAGTCTTTATAACGCAATTCCAATCATAAAAATTATTTAATTATTACTCGATGAACGTAACTAGGGAAAAAAACCTCAATAATTGTTGCAAAATACAGCTGCTGTTTGAAATGGATTTGCTTTCGAATCGAAACATAGCCAATTTCCATATTGAATTGCTTGATGATGGGTTGTTGGCGGACATTTGTATCATACTATATCCGATATTGGAGTCAAGATTGCACTTTTTTGGAAATCAATCCAGAAATAAAAAAATAAAAGTCCACACATTTTCTACATCTACGTGCATTGTAGAAGCGTAAATATGGATTTGGAGAGAAACAAATGACAAATAATTAAGCAATATGACAATATTTTGACTTATGAGACTGATTTAAGGAAGGTCATCAAAAAAATCGTAACATATGCAATTTTATTAAACTTAAAAAAATAAATTTAAAAAATCATATCATGGCCAAGGTTGAAAACGGAAAAATGGAAATAACACAATTTTGACAGCAACAAGGCAAGTTATCTCAAGAATGTGTGTTGGACGTCAGTGCGACGGTTTCGACTGTGTGATTTTACTTGTTGGTGCGACCCAAAGTATTACATTACTACGGGGAAAAAGGTTATCTGTGTGGCCTCGCACAACACTCATTCAAAGGGCAAATGCAAGTGCGTGTATTGAGTTCGACTCCCGCTACCGAAAAACTCACTCCGACGTCGTCATTGTAATAAAATTCGGAGTTCGGACATAAGTTGAATAATTAGAATGAAAATGTCAATATCCTCATTCACCTTCCCGTCAAAAAGTTCACATACTTGGGGATCCTGAGAGGAAGGAAACTGAACACTACACTTAGTGACCCGAATTTTTGGTATGAGAGGGTATTTCATGTATGCATGTATTTGGGTTCTTCGGGCTTATAACAATACTATGAATATTATAATAATCAATAGATAATACGCACTATAGACCCTGCACGATTGATTATAAGATGCCATGTTATTGTTAATAAAAAATACTTCGAATTTCGTTTTTCATAATATCACACTCCCATTAATCGAGATAAATTACAAATTTAAAACCTGACAATAAGTTTGCCAAAAGTTACAAGATAACTATAACTGTCTTGATCGAGACCATATCATTTAATGCTATACGTCTCACAAATGTATCTCAGTGAGTGGCTCGTTATCTACTGGAGAATAGATGGTTTGTTGATGTTTGCGAGAGTGATACGCGAGTGTGAGGGGAACTGGTTGTTTGACGATAAACAGAGCATCCCCATTTTCTTTATTTATTTATTCTCAATATTCTTGTTAGCATCAAAGGCGCCAAGGATTTCCCCACATATTTTTATTTTCACCTTTTACCACCACCACCACTCGTCGTCAACATAGTCTCCACCGAACGGGGGTATTTCCCTTTTAAAAAATTTATAATGCCAAAGCAAGCGCAAGTGAAGAAAAAAAATCAATATTTCTAACTGTTAATGAACTCAGTTAATATACCAAACATATCCAGTCGTACACCGTCTTATGAGGTAGATGTTTGTGGTTCTAAATAGATGATCCAATGCATAACTCAGACGATGAGTGGATGTGGTGGAATGGAGAGTAGGCCTACGTTAGATTATTACTTAAAAATGGCATCGAAACCCCCGTCCCTTTGGTGCCATAAATTGCTTATCATACCTGCGCACTATGTGTGAACCACCATGAATGGCATCTTATATTTTAAATGAAATAAAATGCAGCTCGATAAATAAAATACTTCCTAAATTATCAAGGGTGTCCGCGGCTGCGACAAACATATCCGAAGCGCACGACTCCTATAAATAATACCGGTAATTAGATCGAATCCTAAATAAGATATGGAAATTTTGAATTGTTATGATCTTGAAAAAATCATGATCATGTCCAATACATTCAAAGAGACAGTAAGCATCTAGCTCAACTCCAAAAGTACCAAGAAATCATAATAATCTAATAGTATTAAAATTACTCGATTAATCCTTTACATATGACACTGACTGTACAATAATGGCCTCTCGGCATGAGGATTGTTTAAAACACGCCCTAGACCCGACTTGAAAACATAAAACTGCAGAGAGCGCCACCGGTCGGAGGTGGAATCACATTTTTAAACCGCTTGCAGACCTTCCGTGCTCCCATGATAGCATCGAAATGGCTGAACCGAAAATTATGCAATTTGGGAGAAGTTAGATAATTGTATAATGTTTGCAACGTATTGATCAGAATGTACTTTTATTCCCCCATTTTCCACCAAAAAAAATCAAGAAGTACGTCAAATTTTCCAAATTTCACGTATTTTCTTGATTTTTTGGGCAGAAAATGGGTGAGAAAAAGTACATTCTGATCAATACGTTGCAAACATTATTCAATTATCTAACTTCTCCCAAAATTGCATAATTTTCGGTCCAGCCATTTTGATGTTATCATGGGAGCACGAAACCATTACATTTTAGTCAAATTTTAGCTTGAAAGAGACACCTTAATAGAGACGCGACGGACAACAAACAACATGCGTCCGTGAGTTACGAGGTGGTGGATAGTAATAATAATGAACCTCGTTCTATGCCTTCTATCTTTAGTTTGCGTTGTGTAGTCAAAAGAAAAAAGTCGCGTTTCTTCTAAAAATACTTCCGATTGAGCGTGTTGCCAGGCTGCATGGCTCCATCTCGACAATACACGTTATTGTGATTACCGAGTTATGTAGGCCCTACTGTGAATAGGAATGAGTTTTGCATGATGCCAAGCGGTAGGCGGGAAATACTTTTCTTACGCTCAATGTTATTGCGTGTTTTTATTGTTTGGAGATTTCAGTAATGAGTTGAATGGCCCAACGCCCTTCTCGACGCCTCCCGATAACCTTCAGATTCACGGCCTAGCTGGCCGACGAACCAAAAACAAACTCACTCGCCCAGCTTGTGTCAGCCAGTGGCGGCTTGAAGGTGTCAATGATACCACCCACCCCTTGGGATGAACAGTAAGCGGGGCGGGGGGCTGGGGGCTTGCCCCTGGATTGTTGGTGGCAAAATCTGTGCATATAAGAGCGGCAGAATGAATACTATAATCGTCATCTCTGAATCATGGACTCACTAATAAATGAAAAGCAAGCTGACATGTACCCAGAATATTTGGAACTTATTATATTTCTCTGGGCACGCCGCTCTATGACTATGATTCTCGATGTTTTTCCGTTCTACTTCCGTTAGCTTATAGATTCTGTGTCTGAAAATGAATAACCCGTCATGCCATTGTCTTCGTAAAAGAAAGAACAAACAATAATTATGAACAATTCCGCATCATTGTCAAACATGCAAAAGAACTTTTAAAAGACCTTACTCAACATCACTGATCGACCCCCGGAAAGGTGTACAGGAAAACAGCGGGTAAACAGTGTTAAAGTTAAATTTGTGATTTTCCAGTTTATGGTGGTAAATGAATGTTGCACAAAACACCAAATCAACAAATAACACCATGAATACGTCAAGACGTGCGCGATGCGGCCGCCATGTTGTGTGTGCCTAGGTCTCAAGTCTGTTGTCTGGGGTTCACGGCTATTTATTATACTGTTGTACATTGATTTAAACATCATATTTTAATTTTACACGCCTCCATCGATTGTGTTTTTAGACACATTGGACATCAGTCAAGTAGTTTTAAAAGTACGCCTTTTCAAGTGTATTATTTTAAAATTACGCATTTCTATGCAAACCATTTGTGTACGTGGCTTTTTAAACTTAAAACTGTTAGGACTAATATAAGAATTTTATTATAATGTTTCGGCGTAAGCTCAGATTCGAAATTTGTTTACGTATTTTGAAATATTACGATTTTTATTTATTTAGTTCTAGGTTGTTGGAAAAGGGAATCGCCCCATTCCATTCACATGAAAGGAATTGCACATAATAATTCGTAACATCTCATAGTTCTTGTGCTCTGCTGATTGTAATGTATGCACTAAACGCCGATCTGTTTCTTGCGAACAACAGTCACCATTTCCTCTCGACTCTCGTATCGTATCTACCACGCAGATCAACCCTGTAATGCGGGTGTAGTAATACTCATTGCAGGGGTACCGTCAGGTGCTGCTACCGTGCGGCAAGTCGAGAACTACTTGGGGAAGACACTTGGCTGCTGCTGCTGCAGAAGATCAACCCTGTAAAGCGGGTTGTAGTAATCTCATTGCAGGGGTACCGTCGGTGCTACTGCCGTGCGGCAAGTCGAGAACTACTTGGGGCTACTAATACCAATTACACAATAACATTAAAACAACGTAGATATGAATAGATGTAGGACTTATTTGATATTCATATAATATTTGGAGATGAGAAGGATATTTTCTCGTATCGTCAGCTTATCATCGTCACAGTTTCTCATTTTCCACATGGAATCCTCGTCTAAAAAAATAATTCAAGGTAAAATACTAAATTGACGGTAAGAATGGAACATGATTGTCATTATTTACCGGTTGTTTTCCCTCATGATATGGAATAATGTTCATAATTACCGTTGTGTACATTTGTTAATGACTGCAGAGGAGCAGCCAAAATAGTATGTACTTGTTTTTAAATTTTAACATGTCAATGTCAAATGACATTATCTTATTGTTTTTATTTATTATCTATAACTGTGGTATGTCTGATAGCAATTAAGTTATAAAATGAACTCCATAGTGAGTAGAAAAAAGATTTTTTTAAACAATTAATTTTCCTGTGAATTTTTTCGTTTGGCGGTACAAAATACCGTCAAACGAAAAAATTCGCAGAAAAGGCAATTGTAAAAAAAAAACTCAGTCAGCCTCTAGAAAACCCATTGAAAATTATAGTCACAAAAATACAACTACCGACGTTGAATGGTGTGGTTGGGCGAATTGAAGTTTGAAATTATTTTGATGAGGCGATACTTGCCGTGTGCCCGATCAGAAAAATTGTTTTGATTTTCTAATAGAGCCAGGTTTCAAAGCCATTCGCTATATTTTGACTTGGTAGCATACGTATTTGGGAAAATTAAAAAAAACGCGGTCGAATAGATTCTGCAAGTCTTTATATCGATATACAAACCTTTGGCAAGATAATTACAAACTTTCTTTAGAATACTCTTGTGCAACGTGGCACGCCGATAAACCTATGTTGGGACCACGATTATTATTGCTAGGGGGAAACGCTATATACCTCACGTTTCTAGTGAAAAGAGCTGTGTAAAATTAGGTATTAATGGAATAATAAAAAAATAAAAAAACGTGTGCAGGTTTACTAAAAAATATTTTGGCAAATGTGAGTATTTGCTGCGAATTCCGATTGTACGTCCATCATGCCCTGCATAGTAGGTGTAGGACACTTGGGTCATCCAGTTCAAATGGCTCAAAGAATGCATGGGCGGAACAGGAAATTAGTCCACTCCATTTTTCACAAATTATTTTTAATAATTATCCCTAAACAGTAAACAATATTAATAATACCTATATTAAACGTAATAAATGAAATACATTATTGCAAATCAGGTATCGATTTTAATATTGCAATATAGTATAATATTTGCTATTTTAATGATAAAGAATATAACTTCTTCTGTAGGCCTACTGTATACAACACATGCTAAGCAATAAATTGATACATAATGCTCGATGCAGGGTCCATATCAGCTTGTTTGATTTACTTATTATGAAATTACTAAATGTATGACAAATATAATTTTCATTTAGAAATTCATCTGTAGGCGATAGAAAATCTCGAAATTTTCCTTCTGTCACCTAAAAGACTAGAACATTTTGTGACGAACAATTGGTACAATGTCTCCGTATTGTAAATGATATTTTTATTGAAAACTTGTTTAATTCAATATGATATTATTTATCCGATGTTTGGTAAGGCAATGCACAATAATTTAGCTTGGTATTGTTGACAAGAAGCACCCACCCACTTTGCTCGAGGATGTTATTTCTGTAGCGCGAGCAGCGTACTAGATTTAAATAGCACGTTAGTCATAGTCACGGCAACAACATCTACTATACGTCAAACTACTGGACCGCATCTGGGCTGCATGGCGGGTCCCTTGATCTCGGATCATATATAGGACACCTAGTGGTCGGGGAATTATACAATTAGATTCCACATAATCGTATCGGTTGCGAGCATTATTGTGAAACTATTACATTGCCATCCACCCATCACAATATTTCTTGTCTATCCAATACTCCCCCCCCCCCTAGAACCCACCGAAACCCCTAGCTCAACCATCGCCTCTATGATACAAGTTTATTTTCCAAACTTTCACCATTAGGCCTACAATGGGCGCATCTCCGATGCCCCACCAACCTTTTTAGTCTCCGATACCCCACTCTCCGATGCCCCACCTAACCTAACCTTATACCTAACTCAAGCAGGTAGGTGGGGCATCGGAGACTAAAAAGGTTGGTGGGGTATCGGAGAGCGCCCCCCTACACCTACCAAAACTTCTACCCAAGTATATTGGCCATAATCTCAAGTAATCATCTTATGATGGTCGGTTTGTCTTCGTCAACGCCTTCTCGCATGTTTTATGGTGTGTTGTGCTCTCACTTGTCACGCGTATACAAAAGCTGCATCGTGATTGATGTGGCTGTCAATCTTGAAGAACTCGTTCGTCTCACGTGATATGTTTTTTGGGGGATCCCTCCCATTTACTAAATTAAGTTACTTCCTATAGTTGCGAGTTGACCAGTTGACTTTCTTAGCTTTCTAAAACGTTGCCTGTCTGAAAGAACGGTATTTCATCCGCTATGGTTGCGCCTAACAAAAGAACCCATGATGTAGAGGTAGATTCGAGTTGGATGGAATAGAAATAACATAGTATTTCTCTTGTTTGAGTATGTGGGAAATGTGATTGGCGCAACGCAGCCCCGACTGGCAAGACAAACAGTTTTGACTACGGAAACAGACTTTGCCTTGCCTCACCTAATGGCCGTTAATTGCATGCGTCTCTGGACATAGGCAAAACTTTCTATGCCTTTTCCCATTTCCTCGACAAAACTTTGTATATACAGTTGCCATCGAAGTAAAAATGAGGTACTTAATCGAAATGAATGGTAAGTAATTATAAAAATATAGCTAGCCGACACAGGTGTGAAACACTGATCCCGCAAAAGGCGTTCAGTTTTTTGATTATTTCTTTTCATCTCTCAGTCTTATCAGATCGCCACCCATCGTCTCGAATTTCACAATTGCATTCAGACTATAAGTATAAGACACTTTCTTGGGAACGATACCTGCATTTAGCAATATGACGCATGTGTCAAGGGTGCACACTATTATAACACAACGCTGCCGGCGATGCGACTTGGCAGCTCCCGTACTTTCAATGCGCGATGTAGGCTATTGAACATAACCTGTCAGTTCTCAGAGTGATGTTTTTCATCGCTCTCATATCTGATATAGCATAGCACATGAAATATAGTTAATTTAAACAAATGCTTTCAATGGTGATCACAAGTACTGCCAATTGGAGCTCTAAATGATACGACGTATAAAGTATGTGTCACCCAACATAATTGAAGTGTTTGCTTTTCTGAAGAACTTCCTATTGGGATTCGCTTGTGGGTATGAGATGCACGAATTTGTCTTGTCTGAATGTTCTTGGTGATGGTAGTCTTTGTTGATGATATTTTGTTTATTCCTATTAAAATAATATCTATATTATTAACGACTTATGTATGATCACTGGACTGGGGGCAATATCTAATATCTATATTTTCCATAACATTCTAATACAGGCATTCACAACCAAATCTCTCAATTAAAAATATAATAATTATAAAAATGAAACTCCAACAATGTCGGAATTTGGTTTGCATTGTAAGATACGTCGATTATCTCCATTTTGAATGCGCCCTACTGGTTCGCTGTAAAATCTTGGAATATTAAAAGTTAAAACATTGTATGAATTCATACGCCTTTTGCGGTGGCTTATTCGGTTAGGGTGCGAACAGGTCCGAAGTGTGGTACTCGAAGGGTCGTGAATTCCAATCCCGCATAAGGCACGTATTCTTGTTATAATCATTATCAATCATCTATAACCATTCATCTCTCAAATCTGTTTCAGCAATAATAAAAGACCCATTCTCATTCAATGTTTACATTTGAAATCACATTTTTTTACTTCCATCTGAAGTTTTGCTCCAATATTGTGCGAACGTTCGAAGCATCCATGTGTAAGAGTAGAGTTTTATAGACACCAGGCCGCTAACTATAACACCATTGGAATTAATCCAAATGGGATTAAGCCCTAAGACGTGTCCCAGAGCCCCTCCCACTCTCGTCGTCGTCCTTGCATGCTCTGATCTGACGCCGTGTACACCTGGCACTTGGAAGAAGCTGCAATAGTTGGGGCCCCCCGCTCTCCTGCTTCGGTATTATGCAACGCACTTTATAATTATAAGTTCTTCCACTTCCCCAAACAATTATCTGCCTTTCACACACACATTACAAAGACAAACCTCCGTTGCACAGCTTTCGGCTCACCTCACCGCATGCAAAAACCATCACTCTTCTATTAGATTTAGCAATGCCGCTGTTAATGAATGCACACGTCTTCTGTAGAAATGAGCAATACTGCGCCAAAGGTAGGATATAATGTCGGAACTCTAAAACATTCGGTAGGGTAGGTGACCCCGTATGTTTGCCGAATTTCGGTAGGACGGCCTGCTTACTAACTTATGCCGCACCTGTATCGCACTTGTCTAGTAACTATAGAACGCTTGAGATTTGTATGTGTGCATGCAGAGCGCACTTCTTGTACCCCATGAGTGTAAAGATTTTAGGACATTCATTATTATTGTAGGTTCTTGTATACTATGAAAGACAAAACGATTTTTAGCGATTAAATTAGGTCATGAGTAATAAACTTCCTGTGAGAAATCCATGTCAATGAAATGTGTAGACGCCCCTGTCCCAAACGCATGATCAAGCTATCAAGCTGACGCAGAAAACCTAGAATGCTTTAGGGCCTAATAAGGTGCACTATAGATGCTTCGTAGAATGTGGATTCTTTTGGTGCTGGTGAGTACAGTATTCTTGTGAAACACCCGGGTCTTGCATGCTTAGGTCTGTCTGGAGAGTCTGGTTCTCTTCCACTGCTTCTCACTGCTTCATGTATGTACGCTTGTTTCTGTTATGTCTATAGTTTCCACGGGTTGGCCCAGGCACTAGCGACGTCAGGCCGCCACATTTGTCGACCACGGGGTGGCCTCCCTCCCGCCTCTTGTTCCCTCGACGACCCTCCCTCGACAATGCACCTTTCTGTCACCCAGACTCCTACAGTCAGGGCCGCTTCGCCGGGCCGCCTGGTTCAGGACGGCGACAAACATAGGTAGGGAGCGCAGCAGCTACCTTGCATGGCGTTGCAACTAGAGCATGCGGGAGATCCGGCTGACTCACAAGTCACAATCACTCCTATCTTTGTTTTGTGTTCTGTGGCTACTCTCTTGGCTGGTTGATCTAAACGCCCACTAAACGATGCCGACCAACATGGGTAACAAATCGCAGATACTGGCTTTAGTGACATGAACGACATAATGGCCCACGACATTATACATACCTCCCAACTAGAATTATTTACACTTCCTAATGTGACAGTTTGTAAACAAGTTCAATTTTGGGCCTGAAATCTAATTGCAATGCTGTATAACCATCTGCTACAGCTCCAGTAATTCGTGTACTATTCTTGACTCGCGATTTGGTAACTATTTGTGGGTGGGGAGTAGAGAAAGACAATCCTCTCCGTTGTATTGAGCAGCAGGCGGTAGCGGGGACTGGCTGCGGCTTTGATTGTGGGTCAGCCTTATCAACGAAATCTAACTAAACATCCTTCAATGATGGATTTGATTCAACTTATTAGCGAATCCATATCTTCCTCGACTACTTTATTACCCATGCTCCGAACTTATTTACCAACTAAACACCTCCTCGAAAAGTATAATTCGAGACAATAACCCCACTAGATCAGGGGTCGGTAACATTTTTTGCCAATTTTATAGAAAATTAGGAAGTGATTGCTAGCTGGAGCCATAGTTGGATTATTGAAAAATAATTACATCATAATTTTTATAAGGTACAAATGTACCACATGTGGGTTTTTTTAATGTATAGTGAGCTCTTCATCAAAGTTAATTTTGTGGTTGAATTTTTGATACGATAATTTGAAAATGTGTTCTGTATGTGGATAGTTTTAACGCGTGTACACACAAACAGGTAGAATCTGTACAGTTCGTGGCTTCTTCCGCAATTCAGCACAGTATTTTTCCGATATTTCATGGGAAAACTGTTCTATGACTTCATAAAATGTCACTCAATGTTACTTTTTTTTGGAAGAAAACTTTAAACTTTGAATTTGAATTTGCCAGTCCAATCTCTGTTAATATGAAACATTTTCATAGGATATTTCGCGTTTCTTTGCGTCGTTCATGTTGACAGCTGCAAGTTGTCTTGGTTGACTTTAGATTTTAGAGACTTGTCTTAACAAAACTATAGAGCCAGGCTAGACCCGCTCAGGAGCCGCAGGTTCCCGACCCCTGCACTAGATTTTAAGTGATCGATTTTGGGCTTTTATTTTTGTTCTGCATTGTCTATTTTTTACGTCTTTAAATTCAAATGTGTTCAACTAATTGCCATTTAAGGACCAAAGGTTATACTAGAAATAATACGCGGGCAACAATCGAAACATAAATTCAACCTTTATAAATTGATAAATTACTAAACTGTCTGACACAGTGTCGATGGTTTCCAAGTATAGCTGAAGAATTATAATACTGCCTTAGGATTTTGTGGATTTCTGTCTTCTGTGTGAACTTTTTCAGGGTTAGGTTAATTTGTTTTGTACAGTGTATAATGTTGTGTATTCGTGTGGGTTTTGGTACAGAGTTGCTTGTTTTGTTGGTGGTGTGCATGGTTTAGTGTGGGTGGATGCTATACTATGGTGTACATACAATGGGAGAAGTGTTCCGTTAGCAGCAGTAAGTGTTGCATCTCGGAGTACACCCCGTTTCCGCTACCCGCACGCTATCATTGAGCCACATCTGTTGGTGGCGTGATTTCATCTAACTTACATGTTATGCAAAGGGCGATCAACACACGAATCTTTCATTGTGTTCTACGCTAAAAGTCACAGTGGTTGCCAGCTGTAGCACTAAATTTATTCGTCCCAAACTCTTGCCGTATATACTGAACAATGTGTACAAACAAAGTTGGCTTGCCAAACAAGTAACGCTATAATGTTAGCTTGTCGTGCCCGTAAGTCATTTAAATTTCTGTTTTCTGGTAACTATATTATGACCATTGATTGGACGTATATTGTACCAACAGCATAAATTATTAATCGAGTCACTGAAATTGATGGTGTCATGGTGTTAGTTTATTTCAAGTTCTTGTTAAAATGCACATCGAGTCGTATTAGTCCCGCGAGAGCTAAAAGGTGTGCACTAGTAGCAGACAAAAGTTTTTATGTTATTTTCATCTGAAGAATTCGGAAATATTGCTTCAACCAACTAACAGTTGTATTATGTTAATATATAAGGTTTCTAGCGATACAAAGTTATCCGGTTTGAGACCGGCACCTCCACCAAATCTGGGAAACAAATTGTGTGTTCGGAGGAATCGGAGTGGACTTTGTTTACATTCTACTAGATTGGGTTCAGTTTTCAAAACACAAACCTATTTTACTATGTTGAAAAAAATTGTATTATGTGAGATAAGTTTTCTAGCAATATAAAGTATACGGTTTGGGACCGGTACCTCCACCAAATCTGGGAAACAAATTTTGTGTTGGAGGAATCGGAGTGTACTTTATTTGTTTACATTCTACTAGATTGGGTTGAGTTTTCAAAACACAAACGTGTTTTACTATGTTGAAAAAATCTGTATTGTGTGTGTATAGATAAGTTTTCTAGCAACATAAAGTTATCGAGTTTGGGACCGGCACCTCCACCAAATCTGGGCAACAAATTGTGTGTTAGAGGAATCGGAATGTACTTTATTTGTTTACATTCTACTAGATTGAGTTGAGTTTTCAAAACACAAACGTATTTTACTATGTTGAAAAAATTTGTATTATGTGTATTGATAAGTTTTCTAGCAACATAAAGTTATCGGGTTTGGGACCGGCACCTCCACCAAATCTGGGCAACAAATTGTGTGTTTGGGAGGAAATGGAATCGGAGTGGACTTCATTTGCTTACATTTTACTAGATTTGGTTAAGTTTTCAATACACAAACCTATTTTACTATGTTGAAAAAATGTGTAAATAATAAATTAGGTGTAACGTTTCAGAATTTGTCTGCGGGATAAACGGTGCATGGCGCACGGCGCTATTACACACCATCACCCATCATCCAATGCCCTATGGTGATAGCAGAACAGACGCTATATTATCCCACACACGCGCACATATTATTTGAAATTAATTCTATGTTGACAGCACACGAGAAAACACCTAAGTAAGAAACCTGATAGAAATGAATCCATTTGTTATTGAAACCTTTTTATTTTATTCTTAATGTTTTCGAATCATTATTGAAACCAAGTCGGCCTGCCTACTCTTTCATATCGTGTCCATTTGCTAACCCGGCACCTCCACCACTTTGCGACCTAGTTGATTACGGCCATGTGATATTGCACACTCTGTCTGTATTGAAATAGTTTCATAATCTAGCGAATCTCCTCATAGCTTATGTTATAGCTTGACACGAAAACATGACACACAAGAACGAAGGATTGGTTTGTTTTGAACAAAAACTAATTTATAGTATCTTATTTCTCTTTATACTAGAACATGGATATATGTAATAATATTACATTTTGCGAGTGACTTTATTTTAAACATGTGAATAGGTTAAAAGTCACTTCTAATGGCAATGCTGACACATTGGAGGTTTGGTGCGCGAAGCCCTGGACATGAAGACGGTGGTCATCCTGTCCTCACACGGAATACCGGCCGCAACTGGTACCAAGCGGTTTAGGTCTACAAGGTGATTGTGTAACACAGTCACACAATTCCTAGAATGTTGTCTGATTGAACATTACAGCTGGTGAGACAAAAACAATAACAATAATAGCTTTACCACACGCAAATGTGTATGTTTTTGTTTGCATAATGGAAGTTGTGCTCACTGTCGCGATAGTACCCAAATGGATTGCTTACAAGGCCGTCTGTGTCTGAAGCTGTAATTTGATGCATCACCAGCATCAGATTCCCGCCATTCACCACATTTCAACACCCTTCGGCGAGCGTCCGATACGCCTCGCTTCTAGTTCTGAGAATAGCTGCGTTGTTAGTTATAGTAGTCACGAATGTTGCGGCGGCGAGAGTCGAACATGCAACCTCCTTCATAAATTTCAAGTTTTTATTCCCGACACGTGGTATCGTTTGAGCCGTTACATCGGGGGCGGTCAAGTATCAACCACTCCATTTCACATGGGGTAAATTGTAACTGGTTTATTTTGTTTGATAAATATAGATAAAGAAAGGTAAAACAAACAACGTATTGCGTCTGTTTAATTTCATGAACATTTTCAACACTTCATTCAGCTGACGTGATCGATATTTAGTTATGGTTTTGGGAATCTGTTTGAAGGACTGAATGTGTGAAGATTCTACAGCAACATGCATGTTGTATTCATTTACGAACCTTGCCATAAACTATAGAGTGGAAATCAGGTCGTACGCTATTTACGGACTCTACGTTGTTTTTTGTTTCTGAACACCTGCATTGCTGTTACACACACGAGGTGTAATTAAGGTCGAGCTCTTAATTAGTTTATTAGAACTTCATGGTGTGTTCCTTGTGATTGCCATATCTCTCGTTACGACAGGTTTGACGTTCATTTACTTTGTTTGTGTGCGATGCAGTAATCCGGGCGTTCTCTTTCACGAGCTACTCCCAAGAATCTGTGCTTTATTTCTCTTGTCGACACACACGTGGAAATGATAGATCCGCAGCAAAACAGAACTCGTCGTTAGGTCTCGGTTCTAGATGAGAGATATCCTTGTACCATGGGCTTTGCCCCCAAGGCTATTTTCCTCGGCCAATAGACCGTGGCCCAATCTCAGCCATTTTGATCCAATTTAGGGTGGCGGGAATCGAATCCAGAACCTTCACTGCTGAATCAGTTGAGTCATTATCACTCGGCTGCTTCTAATAGACTTGTGGTTTCTTGAAGTGATTGTCAAGTAAGCACACTCGCATCTTCCGACCCTGACCCACCTCACTGGCGTGTGTCACAGTCATAAAATCACTCACTGCACGCTATACTTCGCGCGTGAGAAAACATCTTCGACGATTTATCTCGGAGTAGAATGTATAGGCAGCTTGTTTTTGACTGGAATTATTCAATTTTACTCGTGATAATTTAAATAAAACATTGCACTTAAGGGGAGAAAGAGTCCACGCTAGATATCACCCGACAACAGAAATGCACTCCCCGTCCTCATCAAACCAAATGCAATGATGAAAGAAGATATGCATGTATGTTTGCGGGGGTTTGATTGACGTCAATCATCTGTGCACGATGTGAATGCACATCTGTCGGAATTCAAGTGCAAAGTCAGCAACTTCCCATTTCGTTTATTGAGCTATTTCTAGCATTGTTTGTCATTTGTTTTCGTGCAAATTTAACCGAAATATACCTTGTAATGCACCTTGTAACTAGGTGTGTTCTTCACACGATAAGTTAGCATATCAGTGTTGAACGTCCAACTACTCAAGCGTAGGATTATCGTAAGGTTACCCGTATTGGAAAACACCCCCTAACCTCGTGCTCCGGTATACCGGTAGTGTGCTCCTTGCTGTTCCAAGCGCCACTAATAATTACTCGAAACAATCAAATGAGATGGAAAGTTTTACCACTTCTTTACTTCATAAACCTGAACGCATTTCTTTGTACTTTCACTTACACTTTCTCCACGCGTAATAACATGTGTCGCTTTGTCGGGTAGTAGTAGATTGTTACTTTCCTGATAGATCGGTGAATTATTAATCGAGATGCAATGAAATTGTTTTGATTCGAAGCTATCGCATGTCGTGAAGGTAATGGAATATTAGGTTGGCACGGAGCGTTTGTTTCTTGCTCTCGACTCTTCAACAGTTCAGTCGCTCTGGTCCAAGTAGGCTTGGGTTCAAATCCCGCATTAGATGGATTTGTTTTTGACATAAAACAATAACAACATCCAGCAAACGACTCATTAAGGATGAAGTCCATCGAAAGCTCTTCGGAACCTTCAATTGCTTCTGATACAGAACGGTCATCAAATTTAGGGTACTTGTTCATTATCCGGACCACTGAAGTTAGTTAGGTTAGGTTAGGTTCGTTAGGGGAGGACATTATTATTATTACTAGGCCATTTCGCGAACGCTTTTCCAGTCGCGTTGATGGATGAGCTTTTTTAAAAATATTTCTGTCCAATGATTACGTTTTTAATTGGGATCTCATTGCTTTTTCTAAGTTACTTGATATTACTTGTTAATTATTTATCTTAAAAAGGCTTATATTAAAACCTGTATTTTTATGAATTTTGACCAACTTTTTCATCTTTTTCTTTCAAAAGGCTCTACATATTGTAATGCAGAACTAGACCTTCAGGAATTTGAGCGATTACAATTATTCGGTACACTATTTTCTTTTAGCTAACGTTTCTCATTCAAATAGCATCTCCCTATAAATGTAACAATGTAAAGTAGTTCGTCGTGTAAATTTTTCCTCCGCCTCGAAGTAGTTTGCATCTGTTATAGAAGATATTTGAAATGTATCAAATGGTTCTCCAAAGGTCGTGGTTCCATCCCCCCAGATTGTCGTTAGTATATTTGATTTTGTTTGATGAGGGGTTGCACACACAATTTCGAATGCATCATGTCGATCGTTATAAACCTATTTACAAAAATTCTTGTAGAGTGTAAAAATTCCCTCCTACAATTTGTGAAAAAAAGTTACTAAAAGTTGGTAACTGACAATTGTGATTGTAAAGTCAAAGCCTTACTAAATCCAATAAGGTGTCGTGGGTATACCTATCCCCACAACCAAAAAGTGAATTAGTAAGATGTTTGATAATTGGTTTACAATATAGACTGAGTTGAGGTCATTGGGGAGTTCCTTAACTTATAATGTTTAGAATAAAAAGTCGGCTACTGAATGTCCAACTGTGAAGACCTATGATAGCAATAATTGTACGTGTGTGTATGGGTCAGCCCACTTAACGACAATACAATGTCCGAGTTGTAATCACACTTCGTTTCTCAAATCATTATGAGTTGGAACATTCATTCCTTCCTCCATTCTTCCTTGTGCAGAAGGTTACTAAAAGATTTGGATAACTGACATATGGGGACTTCACATGAACAATTGTCGACAAAGCCTTTACAAGTTACTTTAAAAAAATATTTTGGTATATATGCATACAGTAGTTTCTGTTTATTGAGCAAGTTTCCACGAAAATTAATACAAGATTTTGTTTCACCCTGCGAAATAACTTGCTTTTAATAATATGTAATATGAACGTTTGGGACCAGTTTTTCTCCGCGTACTTCATGTTCGAATATTGGGTAATCTAGTTCTAGTCCATACAGTCTTCGCCTCAGGCCATCTGGTCTGATCACCATGAAACGAGGTCTTAGCCGGCGAATGATGTGCTTTGGCTACTTGAGTGCGAGTCAAAGACCATTGCGATAAGAACGGCTGCCAAGAAACAACTAGGCGGCAAGCTGTCTCTCTCGCCACCACATTACGTATGAAAGAAAACGTCAACATCAATTTCAAACGATTACAAAGTCCAGCTTTTAATATTTTAAAGCAAATCTGAACTTTTAAGATAATGATTATGTAGGAACGCTGGAGTGATAAGGTAATAGCAATCGAACGTTGTAACCATTGTACATTTATTTTCGTCGCTTTCAACAATCGTCGTTCTACGGCGTATTTTTCAATTTTCATGCTGCCACAAAAGAACTCTAGTTGTTAGATAAAACTTGTTAATAAAGCTAACAAAAGGGTACAGACTACAGAATCGTATGTTGCAATCAGTTGGGCGTGTGCAACGGCTATTACTAACCAGCTTTGTTTGAAGAATGCAACCTTCACCTTTGGCTATTAGGACATCGAAGCGTGGCTAACGTATGGTTATGCGCAATGCCCTTTTCGTCTAACGTTTTACTTGTTGTTATTTACATCGCTGAATATGTAAACTCACTCCTTTATACTCTTGACACTTATAAAGAGACTTCTTATAATAATGTATTATCGTAACAAAACTACTACCTTGTGAGAAACAGAGGCGTAGGCTGGTAGTCCGGTAGTCCCTACATCCTAGGTGGGGTTTGGTCTCCGCTCACCGGTATGATTTTATTAATTAGTCGCGAAACAATTAACCCACTGTTGTAAGCGAGGGATTGTATCTGTGTGAGTGTGCGGACTGAATCTGTATGTGTGTGTGTGCATGTATCTGTGTGTGCTGTATATGTGTACTGTGAGTGGGTCTAAATACGATTTTGTTTATTTATTTATTTATTTATTTATTTATTTATTTATTTATTTATTTATTTATTTATTTTTATTTATTTATGGATGTGTGGTTTGTATCTGTGTGTGCTCTATGTGTCAAATGTGTGATGCCTTCGCAGTGCATAGCAGTTGCATCGTCAGTTTTAGTCAGATTGACTACGGTTAAACCTGAATCAATTCTTGACCATTTTGTCGGTGGATTCGGCGTTTACAGGGTTGGTTCTGGCCGTCTCGAATTCAAAGTCAGTTTTTTTATGACTGACTAAATAAGAATTTTATTCCAAGGTAAGATCTGTGCAAGAATCTAGTCCCATTGCCTTCGATTCATCTTGCTCAGTAATAATTTCATCCGTCTTGTTGTGTTTTCCTTTCTAAGCTATTTACATCATTAGAAAAAGCAAATCCTTCTGCTAGTGTGTGATGTCATGTAATGTAGGGGTGCTCCTCATCTCAGATGGCAGGTGTTGTGCTCGAGGCACAAGGCATATCGGTGCGCCTCGTCTGATCCTACTAGGTATAACTACAACTATATAGACTCTGAAGGCGCGAGGCGAGGTCAATACCTTCCAATTAGTTCGCTCGTCACTGATGTGCTGCTTTCAAGACGACGAGGTGCCATATCTCGATGGAAGATTATTAGGATCCCCCAAGTGCAAAATTACATTTGTACCATCAATTTTTTTATGGTGTTTTAAACCAACATAAACAAAACCGATGCTCAAAATTCAATTTTGCACTTAGGCCTAAGGGGATAGCTACAATTTTGTCCAAAATTGAAATTCAATTGCCAATAGTGAGGTTATGTCCTCCCACCCCCCTTAAAAAATGCTGTTGTATTAAAAGCCCTCTTTCATTTAGCCAACTTTGATGGACTTGTAAGTTATTGACCCCAGCAGAGTAGGGAGTGTATCTTGTCTACATAATATGCGAGACGTGAGGTAGTTTCTTCAGCGAACTTAGTTTATAAATCAATCACACGTTCACAATAAGTTGAGGCCGTTGTGTGTTTTATCATGGTTTTTGCTTCTTATCCCTCCTGATTATTCAAATTCATTCTTGACACTGTTTAAGTTTAGTATAGATCTTTTCTCTAATCACCTCAATTAGCGCGTACCTGGTAATTTTCCTGTCTGCGGCGTAGTTCAATCATTTCAATATGGTTTATAAGCTTAGTAATTTATTTCGATAATGATACTAATTTACCGGTTGCACCTGGCTCGGTATGAAATGAATCGACATACTTTTACTTTTAGGGGCCATACGCTAGCTCAGCTGGAGGTCGCACGTTGTATACCATCTTACATGCCGAGTTCACTCCGTTCAATTATCTGCCGTTTCGAACACGAACCAATGCAAAACTAATGGTTATGTCACCTGCCTTTCACCATTTAACTAAACAGGCAGCAAGAGCTCGATTACAGGGAAGTACACGATACCATATAGGCTACGTGCTCCTTGGTCCTTGCTACAGTCTGCGCTGCGCCACAAGTTCCTAATATTGAACTCGCGCATTGTGCGACACTATGACACGTGCAGTGGCGTAGGAACCAGGGTTGAAATTTACTAAAATAGGCCACTTAACGTTCATTTTTGAGTTTTTAGAGCGCAGATAGTTGCTGTAAAACATCGTTTACAGAGTCCGAGTGCAGTTAAAACATGACGAAATAACTGTAGACGCCTTCGGGGGCCTCCGACGGCTGGGGCTTTGCCCCGTTCCTACGCGCCTGGACACGTGTGCGTGCATTGCCTAAGAATGGTGTAAAATACGGAAGATTGTTTTGTTATTTAGCCGCCTCGTACTGCGGAGAGCTAGCATTCTGAGGTCTAGGATACGTCAACATTTCATTTCCTCGTGTTCAAGACTCGATAAAACTTTGTCCTCGGCACTTGACACTGCAGTAACGAAGTTGGCTCGTGATCGCAAGTGCAAGGTTAAGCATGCACGGGCACACACCCACGTACGAGGTATTCACCCACTCACCGGCACCGCCCACGAAACGCTTATGCAAATTACAAGCAACATAACGTTGCATAATCAACCATTTCTAATGTTAATGCATTGTTAAGCCGGCAGTCAGGCTTATCTTGCTCGCAAGTTGCAACTGCTTTATGCATAGGATTATCAGATGTATTTATAATTACATCTCTCTAATTATGTTACGTAATAAAACAATAATTTAACTTCCAAATTTAAACTCCAAATAGGCACTGGTATGTTTCAATAAATCAACATAGCTACATATAGCAATGCTTTTGGGGTATTTTATTTTGAAGGAATCAAGAAAATTGACTCGGAACACATTGTTTGTCTCTAAAGTTGCAGGTTTTCGGTTAATTTGTCCGAATGGTGTCGAAACGGCTTCGTTATCTGTTGCCTCGTTGATTGTTGATAGGACAAACAACAGCACGATCGAACTACGTGCTCTTGTGTTGATGCTATGTTTTATGGGGCTTCGTTATTGAGTTTTATTTAATGTGCACAAGTATCGACCTATATTCCGTTTTTAATCATATTAACCTATTCTTATTCGTTTTATAGTTTTGTTTGTTTGTTCCTTCTATTACACGTGTTGTATTGTATGTTACAGTTACATACTTACCTGAAACGAAGCTGATTGCTTCGTGTTTTATCTTGTGTTGATCGAGGATTTCTTATATATTTATCACTTTCGGCTTTGAGTAGTTCATTGTGTGTTGGTTTTTATATGCAGGTTATGCATTTAGGCATTAGAAATGCATTAATTTGTAACGTCCCATTCATTTACCGCTTGACTGAGTTTGGTTACTTATTGATAAATTTAAGTATTTCTACTCACGATTTAAATCTTGGTAGTTCGATAACCATGCACGAAGGTCTACACATTGTGCCACGTCGCCGGCTTTTTCTGTTAGTAACCATACATGACCTTAGTAATTTGAGTTTTTGATTATTCTGTGTGACATGAAACAAACTTAAGTGAATCTTTGGAGGGCAATTACAACTTAATGGTTATTATATTTTATTATTATTATTATTATTATTATTATTATTATTATTATTATTATTATTATTATTATTATTTATGTTATTATATTAAAGTGAAATTGTTTCTACTATATAGCATATAGTTGTATATTATCTTAATTGTCATCTTCTCACTTCTCACATAACATAATATACTACAACGTATAGGCCTAATCTTGATTTAGGGCTAGGTATAAAATTAAACTCTCGGTCTACTATATTTACACTAAAAGTTATCTGCGATTGATCAAAATATTAGCTGTTTCTTTACTAACACATACTCATTTTAGGCTATAATTTAAAGTTATAAACGGGAATTCATATAAGCCATAATAGTCAAATAACTCCTATGCAAGCAAATTTCATGTTTTAAATGTATAATGAGTGAGATTTATATTAAATTATTACAGTGAAGCCTTGATTAGTAGGTCTAATATACACAACCATCGTTTCTTCTGAGTGTGTTTGGCATTTTATTAGTAGGATCTATCTACAGAAATCTTATCAGTTAGATTTGTGTGAATGCATTGCTGTCAATCAATGTGAGCGAACTGTCTACTGTCTAGCAAAGCAGGCCACAGTTTTTGTCACCTGACAAACCCAGAGCTACTGCTTGCGTCATCGCAGCATCCTCCTGATCATGACGCCAGTTCTAACCGCGTTTATCTTCCTACTATGGGTGTCTTGGACAGGTTTACGTTTTGAAGGTCTCTAGCACTGTGGCTGTGAAGAATTTTGAAACACGACGTTGGTTAATACTTTTGGTTTTTTACTTGGGAAATGGTTAACTGGTTTACACCAGAGTGTGCCAGTTAAATATTATACATACACTTATACCAAAAATGTATGGGATTGTCGTCTGTTCGGGGCAGATCTACCCGCTAGCCAAGCCCAAGCACCGTCACATATTATGCCCTTGCCAGGATAGTATAATAATTAGTTGCAATGTATTCGTTTGCATTTAGGCGTCCATTACCCGTGTATAGTTATCACATTGAAACTTCCTTGCACACTGCACTTGTGTAGTACAGTTAACCAGCATCAGTTACATACTTGTGCACTCTGTATTTCGAAATTGAAATCCCTTCTCCTAAATAAAGATTATTACCTTTTAAGAGAATGTTTTATGGTTGCAATTTAATTTCTTATCAGCACACTTCTTAAAAATTTCCTCCTTTTTTCCTTCACTTGATTCACAAAAATCACAAAAAAATACCAATTATTCTTAATGTAGAACATTGTAACGTATATTTTTTATTATTGACAATTGTTAATTAAATTTATCTTCGTATACCATATTATGTTATGTATACTTTGTATATAACTTTTGGCGTTGTAGGCTTACAAACAAATAATTTAATAAATAAATAAATAAATAAATAAATACATAAATACTCTATTCGTGGATTTCACCGCAATCACGGAAATTGGGACAGTTATTTTCATCATTCTCAAATGCTCCTTTTTATCATGTGCGTTCTTATACACCACACACTCACACATGGTTAAAACACGTTACAACGATTATGTACAGTTAATTTATAATTGTTGTTTTTCAGCATGACTAATTATGACGCTAATCTTGGTAACAATGGGCGGAAAACGTTTTGTGTATTGTGTATAGTGATTCAGTTCGAACAAGCACGTGTTCAGCAGTCAGCATGATATTGCGGGGACACGAAACTCAACTGTTCGACTTGAACAGTCTGCCTCCAGCGACAACGCTCTCTTCCCTCGAAATCAATCACCAACTATACTAAGCTAATAGTTGCCATATTTTATGTGTACAAAAAAGCTTTGATTATTTCATAACTCAACAGACACCTGCGGAGATGCCAAGACAAGCTTTTATTTATTTATTGTATTTATTTATTTATTTATTTATTTATTTATTTATTTATTTATTTATTTATTTATTTATTTATTTAACGATTTACAAAGGAGGGCAACTAAATTAATCTACTTACATAGATGCAGATACAGCAATGACCTAACAGAAATAAATGTTGGAAATACTAATACTAGGAAAACGCTTAAGTCCCGCCGCGTTGATGGATGAGCGTAATTTTTTTTAACGAAAAAAGCGTAAAATTGCGATTTTTTAATAGATAATTTTTCGATTACGCTCAAATTTCACACGAATATATTCATTCATAAAATTAAAGTTCTGTGAAAAAATCATTACAATCGGATAAAGCATGTAGGTTTTATTCGTCGAAGAAATGTTAAAAATTGAAAAAAAATCGTAAAATTGCGATTATCATGAGAAATGATTTTTCGATTGCGCTCAAATTTCACACGAATATATTAATTCATAAAATTAAGGTTCTGTGAAAAAATCGTTACAATCGGATAAAGCATGTAGATGTTATAAGTCGAAGAATTTTTTTAAAAATCGAAAAAAATCGTAAAATTGCGATTTTCATGAGAAATAATTTTTTGATCGATTTTTCCCTCCGTGCAGTTCTTCGTTCAGAGATTTCATAGACCTCCATAAAATTTCATCGCAATTGGAGTATTGGTTTAGCCGGAATCGTGTTCACAGACACACAAAAAAAAAAAAAAAAAAAAAAAGAAAAAAAAAAAAAAAAAAACATTCCGGATTTTTTTGTCCAGTGTAGTGAAATGGAATCTTCGCTACGCTCGCTCCGCTCGCTACGCTCATCCAATTACATCAACAATGTATTAAAACACAATGATTTTGGACAAATTCAAAAAGGATATTAAATTCAATTAATTAATGAACTATATAAAACAGGGTGGGGAATGAAATGAAATGAAAAGAAAAGCTAATGATTGGACTTCATCGCTTGACAAACAAGGAGGGATTTACTCGATGAAGACTCGGCCTCTTCTCTTATCTAGCGTTATCTTTATGGTTCATAAACATATATACACTATTTTTTCGGTGTTATGATCCCAACAAAGTGTAAAAATATATTATTTAAACTGCCAATAATGTAATGTACTGCCAAAGTGATCCAAGTCTGGCGACTATTTAATAATTGCGGTATACAAATGAAGTTGATAAAGTTTGCATTAAGAATTCAATGCGACAAAATAAAGTGCATACATAATAATAGGCCAATAATAATAATAATAATAATAATAATAATAATAATAATAATAATAATAATAATAAAATAAGGGAGAGTCTCACAGTCTATAAATCCCAATGGCTCGAAATCTCGTTGGCTCGAAATTTATTGTATTTATTTAGAGACGATGACTCCCCCAGAGAGAGAGTCCCACTGTCTATAAATCCCACTGGCTCGAAATCTCGTTGGCTCGAAATTAAATAGTATTTATTTAGAGACGATGAGATTTGCAGACGATGGGACACACTATTGTGGCACTGGCTCGAAATCTCATAGGCTCGAAATCCCATAGGCTCGAAATAAATAGCTAGAAAATACGCCGTTAATAGGCCGCTGTGTCGTTGTCTATAAATAAATAGCTAGTAAATACGCAGTAATTACGGTGCCGCCTGGCCGCTGTGTCGTTGGCTCTAAATTGTACGAGGCTCCTCCCTCTAGCCTTGAAGTGCCAGCAGAGAGAGAAATGGAATTGAATCCTACTGCACGCTTCACATCAAACACAAACCCCAAAGCTACATCAAAGAGTTGATCCTCGTCTTGTTTGTTGAAACTAGTGACAGTACCGAATACCGATCATTTGATAGTATAGCTAATCAAAACTATGAACGAACACGCAATTACGATCCTAAGATAGGTTGACGATACAAAAAATGGATAAAAGTAGTTATTTCAAACAGTGTTTTTATACTCCAATTGCACATTCACACATTAACATGGATTAAAGATTTGCAAAGGTGTCTTATATATAATGCGCAATGGAACTGGTACTCTCATGTAAATTATAATTGTTTTTAAATATGTGAACTACACGTATTAGTTTGAGAACCTTGGTTCGAACCCAGTAGATGCCTTCGAACACGATTCGGGACACTTTTTTACAGATGAGTTTTCATTGAAAATCGTAAAAAGCATGGTACACATTTTTTCTAAAATTCACAAGTGGTTTAAAGGCATCGATCGGACCTTTACGATAATCGTAATACCAAACATGACCCATTTTGTAGCATTTGTATATTAGTTATGGTTCCCGCCAAATAGACATGCGTGTACGTTTTGGCATTAAAAAAATCATAATTATTTTATCTCACGGTTGCCGCGCCCAAAGTAGGCTTTGCACCCGAACGCCGACGGTACGGGCGCGTTTGGAATCTTTCCGGGTACAAGCACCGTTAGGGGTTTTAGAGCCGTTACAATACTTTTGCCGGGGTGACGATGAACATTTTGAAATGCGCGTAATTTTGAAAAAAGTTAAACTTGCTGTTTAAATAAAAAATTATAAAAAAATCCTGAATTTTCAAATTCACTTACAGCGTGTGTGAAGTGCCCGTGCAGAGTTAACGCGGGGGGTCCAGACAGCAAAAATGTTTACCGTTTTCTTTTTTTTTGGACATTGTTTGGATTTTCCATTTTCCATTTTTTTGAAATTTTTAGATGCGTGGTAGAGCCACGAGGTTTGACAATTCTGAAAGCCAATGAAATAGCGAACGGGTTTAAAACCAAAATTGACCCGATATTTCTTTCCGATTGCGAGGGAAAAAATCGCAAAGTTGGAAATTTTTTAACATTTTGCAGTGCAACTTTAAAAGTTTAAAATTTTGGTTTTCCTCGGTTCGATTTGGAACGACAAAGGCTCGTTAATGTAGCGGAAGAATAAATGGAATGTAAATAAAATTGGTTTGAGAACCTGTGCTCGAACCCGGGTTAGGTGCAGCCTTCGAGTTCGTTCCGGGACACTTTTTGTTAGTTGGATTACATTCTGTCAAGGTCAGGACCGTTCCCGAGGATTGACGTAATATGGCTCATGACGTGGCGCAGGGAATGTATCGATACCAGCATTGCATACAAGTGCGTATGAAGTGGCGTCTTTCACATCAGATTCCCGAACAATTGTCCCAGGAAAACATTCCTCACACATTTTACACAAAAGACGTAAAAATGTTCCGATTTCGAAAATCATTTTTCACCGTACTTAGAGGCGGCGTACCGAAAGTGTCCCGTAAAACAAATTTGTCCCAGGACTTCGGATAAACGACAAACGTTACCCGCAAACTACCGAATCGCGGCCGTACACGGACCGATTCGTGATTTTGTCTCGTCAACGAGGTTTTCCAACTACGAGGTATTCCGAGTACGAGGTTTTTCCACGCCCTCCGCGTAGCGGCTTCAAGCCGCGCTTGCGCGACTTGTATTTCGAAATAACCTGAGTCAGTGATATTCAGCATCATAATACAAAAATACTTAACAAACTTGCACGCATACAAAAACATACATTAAGTAATATATTTTCGTTTATGATGTAAGTACTAGTAGTACACATATTTTGATAGGGGTTGTGTGCTACGTTCTTGTCCCTGAGTACTAGGTGAATCCACAAAGGTCTACTTTCATATCTCGCTAACCTAAACAAAAAAACTTAGCATCCTGTGGCAAACGCATCCCACGAAAAATTGTGGAGCACGAAAACATTCCAATGATGAAACAATTTTAGAGAAGATCAGGTTCAAGATCATGATTTTTAAACGAGGGAGCGAAGCGACTGAGTGTCTCCATTCAACTGAAACGGCGCTTCCGTGAGTCTGTGGGTCTGTGTGTGTGTACATCGAAAATCAGCCGAATCGCTGAACAGATTGCACTGAACTTTTAAACAGACATCCGGTGCAAGTTTACTGAGAACTGCTAACAAAATCATCTAGATCCATTGCACATACAAGAAATAATAAATTGAAAAATAGGCTGCTAATGCGCAGGAATTATTTTAACCACAATGGTTTTGATTTAGAAAAATATATTTTGTTTGTTAATTGTCTGGCTGTGAAATGCCGTGCCCAAAGTTTATCGAATCTTGCACGCTCAAGGTACCCCCAAATTCCGCTCGGAGATTAAGTAAACCTTGCAATTTTACACGTATTTCGTACTGGCTATGTCTTCCATAGTATTGATACAGATGATAGACTACACTGCGTTATCATGCATATCAAAATATGTTTAATAATTTTTAAATTACAATCCAGAATTTACAAAAACTTTCCCGAACAAGGGATTGAGCCCAGGTCTCCCACATTTCGTGTATAAAGGCGCCTTAGCCAACTAGACAGGAAAATGCCAAAATCGTTGTTAGACGAGTGAGCGAGTAACGTGTTGAGTACACGGGAAATTTTGCATTTAAAATTGATAATTATATTGGTATAAATATTAGTGTTTTTAAGTTTAGATGGTATGAGGGCGCGTCAACTGTAAGGCCATAATGCTCCACTCTAGCCTATGATAGGCTAGGGAGGTCTAAGATAGGGGAAAGCAAAGGAATGTTACGGGGTACTCAACACAGGCTCACTCTCTACTCGTTTAACAACGACTTGGGCGTTTTCGTGGTTAGGACTATCTAGGGCGTACGGTCGTTCGCTCGCAGCCAAGCGCACGCGACTGCTAGAAGGCGATGATAACTCGACGCTGTTTACTCCTACCCGAGTTGGGGGGTTTTCAGCAATCTGCACACGCCGCTTTGAAAGATTTACAATCTTGAAACTCGGTATATGGGTTGATATGTGGTCCATGACCTACAAAAAAATCAGCTCGATCCGATAACCCGTTATGTGTTCAAAAAAAGTGCCTGAACGTCGTTGAAAACCTTCCGGCTGGCTAGCAAGCTAATTCTAGGTGGAGAATTAATAGCCTAAAGATAAAACGGTACATCTTAGAACTATAAAACTTGGACCACACTTAGATTATCTCAGACGCAGTGCCTTTTGCTTTCAAAACCAAAATCGGGTGAAAGGGACCGGGAGAAAATCCAAATTGTAATGATAATCAAAACAACATAATTTACTAAGGCGTGGTTAATTATACATGCTCTTAATCACTATAAATATCTAGCGTCCAAAACACTAGGGGCTAAATTTGGGGGACCATGGGCCCAAAATGCCAAAAAAAACCAACTCTGAACTTTAAAAAAATTAATAATTCAAAGAAAACGCTACAAGTGAGAAGTTCCACACGTGGAATAAACTTTGCTGTCATTCTTTATCACTTTTGAATATGGAAAGAAAAATTGGGTAGTAACGTGTACCAGAGAAAATCAAAATAATTATCAAAAGCTAGGTAATTCCGTACTCTTCCGTAAGGCGCTAACTTATACAGAGAAAACTGTACATCTTAGAACTTTGAAACTTGGACCACTCTTAGATATCCTTAATGCGCAATTACTTTAGCTTTTAAAACCAACACCGGGCAATAGGGACCGGGGAAAATAAAAATGAAAATCAAAACGCGTAATTACTCAGGCGTAGTAGTTTGTACAAACCTGAAATAAAATTTTTGATTGGATATTGCTTTACGTCCCATATTTATGCAACTTGACTAATCGAGACGAAGGGAGGGACGTAAGGGATGACGCGGGGGGACAAGGGGTGGACAGGCCTGTGCTGGTCAGAACCAGCCACAAGCATATGAGGAGGGCAGGGGTTCCCCCACGTCGTGGTCTTCTCCGTCAGTGTCATCAACCGTCCGTGTTGTCTTTGTCGTCGCCGTCGGGGAGGTAGTCAAAGGGAAGGGGTTCCCAAAACATGGTGTTAACCATTATTGAACGAGTGAGCGTAGCGAACGGTGTGATCTCCATTCGACTTAAACGGCCCTAATTGTTTTTCTGCGTGCGTGCGTGTGCGTGCGTGCGTGCGTGTGTGTGTGTGTGTGTGTGTGTGTGTGTGTGTGTGTGTGTGTGTGTACGTTGAAAATTAGCCGAATCGCTGAACAGATTGCGCTGAAATTTTAAACAGACATCCGGTACAAGTTTATTGAGAACTGCTAACAAAATCAGCAAGATTCATTGCGATTTAAACCTACAAGAAATAATAAACTGAAAAATAGATTTCCAATGTTAAGAAATTATTTTAACGACAATGTTTTAGATTTTGAAAAGATATTTTTTGTTTGTTATTCGCCTGGCCGTGAAATGCCGTGCCCATGCAAGGTTGGACGTCAAGGTACCCCCAAATTCCGCTCGTAGATTGAGTAAACCTTGCAATATTTTTACGTATTTCGTACTGGCTATGTTTACCATAGTAGGCCCTACTATTGCCACAGATGATGGACTACACTGCGTTATATGTATTTCAAAACATGTTTAATTAATTTTGAAATACAATCTAGAAATTACAAAATCTTTCCCGACCAGGGGATTGAACCCACTTCTTTCACATTTCGGCTACAAGGGCGCCTTAGCCAACTAGACTAGGGAAACGCCAAAGTCGTAGTTAGACGAGTGAGCGAGTCATGTGGTGAGTACCCGGGAACATTTGCATTTAAGTTTATAATTATATTCGTATAAATAATAGTTTTTTTAAAAAATAAGTTGGTATACGGGAACGGGCGCGTCAACTGTAAGGTCATAATGCGCCTCTCTAGCCTATGATATGCTAGGTATTTGATGGTAGGCCTAAGGTAGGGGGAAGAAAAGTAATGTAACCGGGTACTCAACACATGGCTCACTCACTCGTTTAACAACGACTTTGGCGTTTCCCTAGTAAATATCTAGCGCCCAAAACTTAAGTGGGCAAATTTGGGGGGACCGTCCGTGGGCCCAAAAAGTAAAAAAACAAACTCTCAACTAACAAATTAAATCGTTCAAAGTCCATCATTCACGGCTTTATAGGAAACAAACAGCAAAAAAGATGTAATATCCCCCACAAATACAAAAAATTTGTAAAAAAAAAAAAAAAAAAAAAAAACGGCAGCAAAGGTCTTCGCCTGTGAACGCTGTGAGATATAGTAGTTGAGCCAAGCTTTTTAATTCTTTCTCCCTACTTTCGCATTGAAAAGAGGTAAGATCATTTCGCCTGTTGACGAGCGCCAAGCCAACAGTTTTCGTGGAAAAAAGTATAAATTTTAAACTCAAAACCATAAAAAAATTGCTTGCGGCCATTGGATTTGGTTTTTTTACGGGAACTCTAAAAAGTCATTGGCCATGCAACTTTTTTAAGATTTTGAGTTTAAAAATTTTTACTTTTTTACCACGAAAATGGTTTGCTTGGCGCTCGTCAACAGGCAGAATGATCTTATTTCTTTTCAATGCGAAACTAGGGAGCTTTAGTTAAAAGCTTGGCTCAACTTCCATATCTCACAGCATTCACAGGCGAAGACCTTTGAGGGAGAGCTTGGCTGTCGTTTTTTTTTTTTTTTTTTTACAATTTTTGTATTTGTGGGGTTACACACTACTCAAAGTAAAACAAAGATTACGATATTTCAAAGGTTAATCAACCTCTTTCATCAGGTTTTAAATGACATTTGAAAAAACATGATAACAGAATGGGCTTTAAACAAACAAACAATGCCATCTAAACAAAACAAAATGAACCAAAGAAAGAAGAAGAAGAAACATTATGACTATGAGATACAGAAACTTTCCAAATTCCAGGAAAATCAATTCTATGCGCACTTATTATATTATTAGTAACATACATCAATGCAGAATCGTTATAAGGTTTACGTTTGTGACGATTGGCTTCATGAAGGATAATGGATGAGTTATTCCGATCCACATAACGGTGATACATCATAAACATGATATGTCATGAACGTGTCATATATGTCATATGTCATGAACGTCATAAACATGATCTACTAATCTAGAGGAACATACTTTATGCTGCGTAACGTTGTTCTTAAGCTCCTTCAACCTAACCTCAAGAGGTCTCTTGGTCTCTCCAATGTACGCGGCACCACATTGACAAGGTATTGAGTACACAGCATTCTTGGACAATTGAGATTCGTTGTTGGGTTTAGTAACTGTTAGTATACTTCTTAGGATTGAAAAACAGTACGAATCCCAGAAGGAGATAGAAGACGTCTGATTTTTTCGGACAAATTCGGATAGTAATCAAGAACTACTGTTTTAAGAATTTGCGGTGGAACGGAAGCTTGACTGTTTTCTTGCAACACATCAGCTGTTGAAACAGATTTCATCACTTTCTGGAACACTTGACTTGGATAACCATTTTTCACAAATTCTTCTTTTTTGTTTTGTGAATTTTATAATTTCTTTTACTGTTTTTTTAATAACAACTTGAACCACATTTATTTTTATGTTTCTTTGGTTCATTTTGTTTTATTTAAATGGCATTGTGTGTTAGTTTTAAAGCCCATTTTGTTGTCATGTTTTTCAACTGTCATTAAAAACCTGATGAAGGAGATTGATAAACCTTTGAAATATCGTAATCTTTGTTTATGTAGAGTAGTGTATAGTACGAAAACATTCGTTTTCACAAATATTAGCAGCAAAGATTAGCTTACATGTCTATATTCAATGTTTATGTTTACTCGTATTTCTGGTTGGAAAACATAATTACTACGTAGTCATGCTTACACATAACAAAAACTTGTAAAAATACAGCCAAAACTTACACACTCAAAAGAAATGAGATCTAAAAAAGGGCCAAGCTCATCTACCCTTCTACATTTGCGCATTCTTAATGCATAAACAAACAGTGTCCCGTAACAACATCCTTGAAAAGCTTGGCAAAATAGAATAATTCTAAGTCTAATCTCTCAACAAATTATTTGCAATTATTATTAATTACAAAATAGTACAACCAAATTCTTTTCTCTAATTAGTTTAAACGTAATGTTCATGCAAATGCAAAAAAAAATATAAATCAAGAATGCGCAAATGTGGAAGGGTAGATGAGCTTGGCTCTTTTTTTAGATCTAATTTCTTTTGAGTGTGTAAGGTTTGGCTGTATTTTTTACAAGATTTTGTTATGTGTAGGATCTCATTACTTTTTCAAGTTTCATTGCAAAATTATTTGTTAAAATACGATAATTTTATCAAAATCGATTAATTTCTATGGTATTACCAATTCACAATAGAATGTAAAATATAAACTAATAACACCAGTGGTCCAAAGCCCTGCTTGTTGTAAACAATGTAGGCGATCATTGTCAAGTAACTATAGTTACTTGTTGATTGTATGCCTGTATAAGGCTTTAATTAAAACCTTTATTTGGAAGCCTTCCAGTAAACTTTTTCAAGTTTTTCTTTCAAAAGGAACTACATCACTATAACCTTAATGTCCATGTAAAATATGAACGTTGTTGCCCCACCCGTTTGGTCAGAATCGCTGGGCAAACTGACGAATTAGACAGTGTCAGTAGCTAACAGTCAAAAGTAGTAGTAGTAGTAACCCCCAAATACAAAAATATGTATTAAAAAAAAAACGGTAGCCAAGCTCTCCTTCAAGTCTTTGGCTGTGAATGCTGTGAGATATAGAAGTTGAGCCAAGTATTTCATTCTTTCTCCCTAGTTTCGCATTGAAAAGAAGTAAGATCATTTCGCCTGTTGACGAGCGCCAAGCCAACCATTTTCGTGGTAAAAAAAGTAAAAATTCTAATCTCAAAATCATAAAAAAAATTACTTGGCCATTGTATTTGGTTCATTACGAGAACTCCTAAAAGTCAAAGTCAAACCTTATGTCATCCCTGACGAGCCTACAAATTAAAAAATTGAAATGTTATTACTTATTAATCAAACAAACATTCCCAATAATAAATTTATATGGAACTTTTTTTTTTAGATTTGTTTAATCATGGATTTTACATAATTTATATACCATAATTTCCCAATTTTTTATTTTTGTAATTCAAGTTCAAGAACAAGCATTCTAATTATTAAAAATAAAATTTAAATATCACATCTTAAATGTCAAAGTCATTTTTCCTGTATATATATATATTAGTTAGTACTTTAGACAGAAATTAAAAAAGTGACTTCACCGGGGATCGAAACCCGGGAGCTTGGCTTTCCGGGCCATATATATTGTTATTATATAATAATACTATACTATAATGTGGAAAAGGTTAACCAGCTAGTTAAGTTTAGATTGGAGAAGGATTGACAGGTTGGGAAAGCATAAAGAACATAAATCCCAGCCTGAAGGACTGGGGGCAACAAAACATTTTACAGCTGCTGATGACAACTGCAGCTAATTTAAAGTTGTGTGTTTCCTTAATCCACGACGCGTTTCGTCCTTTGTAAGTAACTTAAACTTTGTAACTCGAAAACTCGAAAGAATCCTTTATGTCATATTACTTCCGAGAAAACCTACGTAAAAACACACATTATATGGTATCTTAAACTTTACGGAAATAATCATGCGTTGTATAAGTTGTAAAACACTTATTTTTAATCTTCGGCGTTTCAAAAGACTAGGCTTTCATTCTCAAGAATACATGGCATTAAAAGAATAAAAACAATACGTCAACATTAGAATGATAATAAAAATAAAAACATACACAAACCTAATCGATTAACAAAGGCAAACCAAAAGGCAATGAGAAGGGTGACTATGTCAAGCAAAGAGGTAAGTACAGTGATGTGGTTGTAATATTTTCACTGCATATGATTTGTTTTTGTACTTGCCATTTGGTTTGCCTTTTATGGCGGTTTTGTTTGTTTGTATTTTTATTATAATGCTGATGTTTTTTTTGTATTGTTTTATGATATATATATATTGTGATGTTTACCTTGGCTTTATAGTAGGCGACTATGACGCTGTTATGTTAGTACTTTAGATAGAAATTAAAAAAGTGACTACACCGGGGGTCACTTTTTTAATTTCTATCTAAAGTACTAACATACATAAATATATTGTAATGCTGATGTTTTGTTTTTATTGTGTATATATATATATATATATATATATAATCAATGTGGATAGAGATAGGAGTCAACAGCTTACCTGAGATGTAGAGGTGGCTGCCATAGTAGAACACAGATAAAAATATACACAAACTAATCACTAAATTGTCACGAGACGTTTCGGCTTTGCCTTCTTCGGTCGTTCTGGTATATATATTGATCTATCGAGGACACAAGACAAACCTCTATTAAATTGCTATTTGTTGTGACTGTTGAGATCCATGATATGAGATCCCACCACAAGTCGGTGCTCGGTGCATACTTTTATGACAATTTGCTATTCACTAATAATGTACTCAAAGCGGGTTTGCATACTTTTAATTTGCGGGCTTATGCGTAAAAACCTTATATCATATATGTATATATGTGTTTAACTTGGGTCTTATAGAAGGCGACTATGACGTTGATATGTATGTTAGTACTTTAGACAGAAATTAAAAAGTGACTACACCGGGGATCGAACCCGGGACCTTAGCTGTCCGGGCTATGCTCTTACCAACTGAGCTATGCAGCCACCGATTTAAAACTGTCTAATTTTTTGGTCTGTTTTGTACATTGTTAATAACGTGTGTCGGGCAGATTAGACTGCCTTTTAGAATACATATACGAAATTAACTGGAAAAGTACAAACTATATCTTTTAACCCGAGTTGGCTGGATATATGATGTTTAACTTTGGTTTTATAGTGGGCGACTATCACGTTGATATGTTAGTGCTTTAGACAGAAATTAAAAAAGTGACTACACCGGTGATCGAACCCGGGACCTTAGCTTAGCAGTCCTGGCTATTATCTTACCAAACACGTTACACACGTTATTATTAACAAAATACAAAACAGACCAAAACATTAGACAGTTTTAAATTGGTGGCTGCATTTGGTAAGAGCATAGCCAGGACTGCTAAGGTCCTGGGTTCGATCCCAGGTGTAGTCACTTTTTTTATTTCTGTCATAAAGTACTAACATATTATCAACGTCTTAGTCGCCTACTATAAAACCAAAGTTAAGCAATATATATACATATCAACATCCGTGACTTTAAATATTTGGTCTCTAGCAAAATGCACTCCCAGCAGCGCAATTGACTAGCAAAT
Organism: Sweltsa coloradensis; assembly: GCA_024449915.1. Taxonomy (NCBI): domain Eukaryota; kingdom Metazoa; phylum Arthropoda; class Insecta; order Plecoptera; family Chloroperlidae; genus Sweltsa; species Sweltsa coloradensis. The sequence goes on along the minus strand of JAMZAV010000002.1, from coordinate 3,736,982 downwards.
CGTACATAATGCTTATAGGGACCAAGCTGATAGACGATGTAGTATATTTATTATCAGGTTTCATTTCTAGATTCAACATGCTCTATTGGTCACATTTTCAACCAATGAGACGAGTTCGGACCCTCTCTTATGAGATAACCGTGCGTTGTTACACACACCGCCCTATCTAGCGGCAGACAGTTGAATTAGTATTTTAAAATAATTAAAAATAATTAAAATGATTAATTTATATTTCTTTTCCCGCCATTTCGAGACATTGGGATTTGTAGCAAGAAGGACGGCTATATTATAAATATTTAAAACTTAATTAATATATTGAATTTATTTTTAATATAATATTTTAGAGCATACGGGTTTTATAGACAAGAGGATTTATAGACGATGGGATTTCGAGCCTGTGAAACCATCCCTAATAATAATAATAATAATAATAATAATAATAATAATAATAATAATAATAATAATACTATTTTTTCCTTTCTATTAACAAAGTTGTTTTATATACAGTATCATAAATTTCATTTGTAGGGTACCGGTATTCGATGTCCCACAAAGCTTTGATAAAGCTTGTCGTGGCCGGGTTATATTCATATTACAAATTTTACTAAAAGTTACACGCTTGATTCGGAATGCAGATTGCAATTGCAAATTCCCTTACAAGATTTTAACAATAAAAATTATAATGTATTATTAACCAATTTAAATTTGTATAACATAAACACTAAAATAAAATCTAATACAGGAAGAGCTCTGGGGGGAATATTTAAAAAATATATATATAGGCCTACTAATAACAGACAATTATCTTGAATTATATTTCCTTAGTTATACTTATTCTGTGGTCTCCAACCATAACATACGACCACAGTTAGTACACGAAAACTGTGAAACATTTTGCGTGCGCAAACCACTTTCTTTCAACATGAAATGCCGTTTTCACAGTCTTCTAGCTGGAAATGTGTGATAAATTTATGTTTGTTACTTTCCAGTTTTCACTGTTTTTGTGACGTGCCAGCTTTGTCATAAAACATACTCGCATAGGGTACATCCACCCGCATGTACAGTTGTAATGTACGGAGAATCCGAGACTGGTTTTCCGACGGGACTGCTGTCTGGCACAGTATTACGCGGTGTTCAGAACACACCGATAATGAACTCATAACATAATAAATATAAATAAATAAAATAATGATATATTATTTTCTTTCGCTGACTTGCGTGTGTAATGTGTATCCTCATGCAATTTCGAACTTGTTTGATAAAACTTGAGACCAAATGAATGTCATGATGAAACAAATTAATGGTAAAGTAATTTACTAAAATTGCGCGTTTAGTTTCAATGCCAGCCTAATGAAGAAAGCTTGTGGTATGAAAATTAATGTCCAATACTAGTAGGGATGTGCGAACGTTCGAAATTCGAACTCGAACTTTTTTTAAGTACGAGTTCGGTTCAAGTTCGAAAACAAACTTTTTTTTACTAATTTGTCGTAGTGTGAGGTCACATATTATTTGACATGTCAAAAAATGGTTCTCAGTTTACAGGCACAAATTTAAAAACAAAATATGGATGGTGGAGGTGCCGGTCCAGAAACTACATACTTTCTTGGTGGAGGTGCCGGTCCAGACTTATCACTATTTTACCTTTTATGACGATTTGATATACATTTAAGTTGGATTCGAGTTCGAGTTCGGTTGTGTTCGAAATTTTTGTGAAGTTCGAAGTTCGATTTTCAAAACCATGAGAGTTCGAGTTCGAAGTAATAATAGTGGGTTTCGCACAACCCTAAATACTCTAGTTTTAATCGAAGTATATCGACGAACTTCCTCGTGCCTTTCATGTTTTTCAGTTGCTCAAGTCATTGACGTGTAAGAGTTACGTAATGGGCTATTTTTTTGCTGCTGCTTTGTATAAGCTGTACCGGTATTTGCTCTTTGTTAGACGGGCTTGGTTTTGCGATGTGGCCAAATTGTTGCTGGCTTCCAACCATCATTCATTATCATAACTCTGTTTCATGTCATCTGTGATGCTCATTGTTGCTGGCTTCCAACCATCATTCACTATGATGACATATTTGTACAAACAAAATCGATAATGTTTCGTTGTTGTGTGTTACTGAAAAGTTACGCGCCCAGATGTCTTTTTTTTTTGGGGGGGGGGGGAATGTTCGGGTGGGTCTACTTCATATTTGAATGCCAAATGATTTCAGGCTAATTGTGACCACTAAAAGTTACCAAACTCCAACTCACATTGTGATGTATATCGTGTATACTTATTTCGATGTAGGCCCCTACTTATTCTCCTAATAAGATACGCCATCTTATTTAGCCGTTTTACTTTCAAAATTTAAACTTACTAACATTATTCAATTGCCTGACAGTCCGGACACATTTCACATAATTTTATCTACGACTCATCCCAAATGATGAGCACTTTGATTTTATCGAGTTTAATTCGAGTTTAATTCAAGTTTATCGTAAACTCATTCTTGTCCGTTGTTTTCATGACTAAGCAACATTGCGAACGTTCGGTCTGAGGTGCGTTGACGCTGGCGTGATGATGATCATGTACCGAAATGAACTCTTCTCTATGATATGCACATACATAATATGCAACAAATGTCCTTGACTCAGTGGCGTACGGTGAAATATATTTCGGGGGGTTGGGGGGACGAACGACTCAGTGGGGAAGGTCCCTCACAATAGCGCCGCAGACAATTTTGTTAAAAAGAAAAGATATAGTAGAAGAATTTAATTTTTTACTTAAACCTATACATGACTTGAAGAATGTAATATTCATGCTTGTTGGTTTATGCTTTTATGTTTTTTTTCGTCATTTTCCTTCGTAAGCTCGGGGGGGGGGGGCAAGCTACCCCCCTGCCCCCCCCCCCCCCCCCCCGGCTCCGACGCCGCTGAAGGAAGATGGAACTATAGTTAGGGGTTAGGTACTTTACTTTTCATGATTTGTGTGGCCGTGGCGATAACTAAATGGATCAAACAACATAGATAAAATCACAAACCTAGTAGGCCTAGGTTGACTATATTTTGTTTTCCGATAAACAGATCGGAATTTTTAATTGTCGTGCTATTGCCGGTGAAGTCTAAAATACCACATACATCATAATCGATACTGTCGTATGGTATACGTTACCCGGTTACGACCCACCTTCGATGTTATGTTTGGCGGCCCAAAACAAGCGATAGCATATCAAACAGCAGCACATTTCGCTTATCACATGAGTCAGAGCCGTGCTCTTTGTTTTTTACCCAAGACGATTGTGAAAACTAGGTGTATGTTTACAGCTCTTGTATAATTGTTGGGAAGTTCCTCCCGAGCCGGCACACGCACGTGTTGTCGCGATGGATCTCCGTGCGAGTGCGAGAAGTCTCTCCCACTCCCGAGCATGGTAGTATAATTATTTTCGTCCTAACGCCTGGTCTCTCGCCACTCGCCAGTCATCGTCGAGGCTTGCCAATGTAAGCATCTTAGAAACGAAACTCTTAGAATACCGGCCGGCAAACCTGTGTTTCGAGGTAACTCTTGCTGTGGTATTCTCAAGCGCGGGAATCCAATTAGGCACATTTCTCATGGTAGTTTTTCAAATGCTAGGTTTGGTGTTTATGTTACCTCCTACTCTACCTTGGGACATTTCGTGGAAGCTTGAGTTGTTAGTGGCAGCAATGCAATTTGTTTACATTCGTATGGACTTGGTCTAACTAAGAAAGTTCTAGCTAGCTAGCACTGTTTTCTTTCTAATGCTTGCAAATCAAACGCTAATGTTATTCGTCGTATGTTTACATTGAGTGAAGTGGATCTAGTGATAAGCCAAGGTTAACTTTACTTACAGCACTAGAAAGGTCGTTGCGCTTGCACGTTGCGTGGGCTAGTTTTTTTATCAAATTTTTTTGTGTGGTAACTCCTCAATTTATTATTAATGTTGCTAAGCCCTGCCTCTTTTTGTTGAACAGTAGATACCGGCCGTTCGTTTAGGAGCACGTGCTTTCACTTTTATTGAGACCTTTGGCTTCTCATCACAGTTCCAGGTGATAAGCTTCTTGGCTGGTATTGGACGTGGGGAATCTTTTATGTATGTTTGTTTAGGAACAGATAGTAAGTGTGAAGTGTAGTGTGCTGTACGGTGTCAACAACATGTTGTTCGTGTGATTTTCTTTACGACGCCGTGCGTAGGTGTACCACTGTGAAATATCTTTATCCATATAGAAACATAACATTTTTCAAAGTCGTGATCTATCATAAGTTTGTTACCGTTAAAGAGCTGGTTTCGTTTGCTCTTGGAAGTACAACTGTAGCCTTAGTTGCTTCAATGCCACATTAGCGTTGTGTTTTGCAGTGAGCTTCTATCTCACCGTTACTGCATTAATATTCACGCCTACATCTCCACGTATTGCTGTCCTAGACTATAATATAACAATTCGAAATCAATAGAAGGTTTGTGGAAAATAATTACTTCGGAACACACGAAGGTTAACAACATCTTGTCGTGTTGTCAAACAATAAAATACAGACGTAAACATTGGCATAGATCTCTCTCTCTCTCTTTCTCTCTCCGCACGTGGTGTTGTTACGCGGCTCGCCGAGTACGCCGGCGTATACAAGAAGACCTGCGCACCGCATCGGGCCGATGCCTGCGATTTGCATGTACATCATATTCCCGTGGTTCATGCTGGTACTCTATTTGATCTATGTTGTGATTGCCATTTAATATGGCTTTGTAAAGTGCACGACACGTTTCTTTCCGAACAACGACTTGTACCAGCTTGTTGTACTTTTGTAAAGTATTTTTGTAGCACGAGAAAATTCCAATTACAGATTCACATGCAAATTCATAACAAAGCATTTTTAACGAATGTATACAGAGAATGTTCTCCCCACTTTTAGAATTTGATGATGATATAAAAGAGAGGCAAGCGTCCTCTCTGAAACTCTCCCGCATGTTTTGAACGAATCAAGGTTCCAGCTAGTGCATGGTCCAGTTCCCGTGATTCCAGTAAGGTGAAGAACTGAACTGAACCGTGAGGTCAGGGACTGGAGTACTGGTCTACCCCATGGGTCTACCCCAAGTGGCAGGACGAGCACGCTACGGTTGAGTGCAATCGCCCGGCCAGCCCTAGCTTCGAGATCAATACTCCCAGGGAGGGCATCCTCACGCAGTGTTAGAATCATCCTACCCCTGCTAGGAGCTAGGCCACGCGCTTCTCTTCCTCCACCTCTTAGTCGGGATTGTCAAAGTGCTGCGGGAAACTCGGTGAAGAATCCTAGGGTGAGCACCACCTTCATAACATAACATTTCAGTTCTGCTGCGGCAAGGAAATTATCAAGTATTTCACTAAATATACGTAGTTTTTACTTTCGTGGTATTTACTCTGCAAAGCACTTAGTGTTGTATTAAAAGAAAGAGAGAAAGAAACGATTGTAAACAATTCTCGGTGCGTTCACGTCCTGCCACGCTCTACTGAAGATCAACATTTAGAATACCACTCTGAATTATTCAACGAGACACGACACTCACCAGGCAGGGTTGCCAGACATCTCGTCCCGCTTAGTTCTTTGAGCGAGGTAAGACATTTCGCATCAAACATTGTGCGAATCAAGGAACCAGACAAAACCAGTTTGGTAGCTCCAATTCCCTGGAGCTGCTGTAAACAAACCTCACTAGTGAAAGTGCCGTACCATAAACACCGCAAGAAAATCACAGACATCGTTTTAGATCTGCCTAAATGCACCGATCTGGTTCGTTGCTGTGATTACGAGAACATACCAATGAACAGGATTGTTCTCAAGTGGTGTGCAGGCTTCACGTGTTCTTCGAGAGAAACTAGCCGCCTCCTCGTCCCGCGGGCATCGTAATAACATTGCCAATCTCATCTACCTCAAAACATTACTTAAACACAAACCAAGAGTACAAAATGATAACCCCAATCTAACGGCAAAATCAACTGATTAACACGATTGCCTAATTAATGTTGTTTCTTAATCGATCTCTTACAGAATCCATCCAATAACTTCCGCAATTGCACAGTGCTAGACAGGTTAGGGAGGTTAGTTTAGTATAATGACGGCGACTGATCTACGGATGTTGCTGGACACGAGTACGAACATCTCTGCGCAGCGCATCCAGAATCCTGGTCTACCCCGTCTCAAGCCCGATCTGGACCTTAGTGATAGCTCGCTGGTCGCCGTTTTCTGTTTTGTCAAGAACTACATTGGGTGAGTTTCCTCCTTGGCTCTGTGGGACACCCCTCGTCCACGTGCCCCGACCCTCGTTTGCTTGACCGCCTCATATTTGTGTCCAGGCAGTCGATTAATCAATTCGATCAATTTCTGCTTCTAGCCCTAAGAGCTTTGCCCTTGAAGGTGGCTTAATCAATAATATTAAGCTCGGTTGACCCACGTTACTATCTTCTATCTTGCTTTCTGCATGACTCCTTGTGTCAGCTTCATTGCCTCTGCTTGGCATCAACATTTGCGAGGACGACTCATTTATTTGGTTAATTTTATAAATATTTAAAAAAATCTGACTAACATTTTTGTTTAATAACAGAACAGTCATAGTTATGATTCGTTTTCCCGCGTGTGGTTCAAAACGAGGGTGTAAGACCCTGTCATGAAGAACCAGCCAGTTCAAGCCCTCGAGTTGGGGCTTATATCAATCTTGGGGCGAATGCAGAAAAGAAATAGGTCGTAGCTTTGGGGTAATCCGTGTGGATTAATTTGATGATGTCCAACGTTTCAGGCAATTCTAAAAACTGAGTCATTTAACAATCCAAATATCAAACAAAACGAAACTAATACAATGCACTGAAATGGAATACACAGTCAAAACAAAATGTTTAAGAAAATACGTAATAATTACATAATACACCTGCAATGATTTTTTTGTTGTTAACTATTTAAAAGTCATTGGATGTGTATGTCTCCATGTGAGTTATTGTATTATCAAATTGTATATGTGTGCAACCAGGAACCAATTGGGTTTTTATAGTCGCGTATTCTTTGCAATAGCATGAAGAAATAAAAACTATTTACCACTAGGAAAACGCTTAAGTCCCGCCGCGTTGTTGGATGAGCGTAATTGGTGCATTGAGCTGCATTGTGTTACGCGGATTTTCTGTTGTTCTGTGAAAAAATCATTACTAAGTCGAAGATTTTTTTAAAATTAAATTAAATTAAATTAAAAATTAACTTAATTTTTTTAATAAATCGTAATTTTTACGTAACTTTAAAAAAAGAAAAAAAATCGTAAAATTGCAATTTTCATAATAAATAATTATTCGATTGCGCTCAAATTTTACACGAGTATATTAATTCATGAAATTAAGGTTCTATAAAAATCATTACAATAGGATAAAGCATGTAGGTGTTATATGTCAAAGAATTGTTTTAAAAAAGAAAAAACCCGTAAAATTTCGATTTTCATGAGAAATAATTTTTCGATTACGCTCAAATTTCACACGAATATCTTAATTCATAAAATTAAGGTTCTGTTAAAAAATCATTACAATCGGATATAGCATGTAAGTGTTATAAGTCGAAGAATTTTTTTAAAAATCGAAAAAAATCGTAAAATTGCGTTTTTTATAAGAAAAATTTTCCCGATTGCGCTCAAAAACGTGGCAGTTCTAAGTTCAGAGATTTCGAAGGCCTCCATAAAATTTCATCGCAATCGGAGTATCGGTTTAGCCGGAATCGTGTTAACAAACACACAAAAATACAGAAAAAAAAAACATTCCGGATTTTTTTCTCCAGTGTAGTGAAATGGAATCTTCGCTTCGCTCGCTACGCTCATCCAAAAATATATGGCATTGGTAAGCGTTGTTTCTTTTTTTTCTTATGAAGAAATAGGCCAACATATCATGGAAAATCCATTTTTCTGAAATTCTCTGTTGATTTTATAAGAAAGTGCACCTTTTTCATCCCGTCAGGATACGGTCGAATCGAAAGCATGCCTTTTGCAATGCGAAGCTGTAGCCGTGGTCTGGCTACACGGAATCTGGGTGACCTATTTGTTGAGTTGAATACTTTGGTCTTACTCTTATTGTGCTATACTCCATCTGGGTTTGTTGTGGCCAGTTGAGCTTCTCACATTTGGTGGTTTCTATTGGCGATGCATTTTCAACAACTCTTTCCTGTCTATATAAAGAGTATCATAGCAATCTAGGCTATTACATACGAATGAAGAATGAATTTTATTTCAATATTTCTGGCCCGCGAAACGTGTAAAGTATTCGACGTGGAAGTCATTTAGTAAATTCTTAATGCTACTGCTTATATTATTTGTTTCCAACCGATGCAGTTTACACAAAACAACAGATTACACTTTTCACACAGTCTCTCACGATTAATTGTGTAATTCAATTGTCATCATTATTAAACTAGAGACGTGCAGGGCTATTTATTTCTTGCATCAATTGGTTTAGCTGTTACAGCAAAAAAAATGTGAATCGCAATTAATTTTTTAATACACGTACAATTTTCTACTCGAGTTCGTAAACATGTACGCCTTTTTTTAAATTTGTATTATTATTTTTATAATAATAACTATTTGTCGTTTATCACTCGCAATGAATAGTAGCAACTAGCAATTGACCAACTCGTTCAACTAAATCGGTGAAGTTTTTAGGTGGTGCTGTGATCCCTCACGCAACCTGACGTGCATACACCTGACTGGATCGGAACACCTACAACGCATTTTATGTGGAAAACTCTCATTTTATATTTATAGGTATTCAGTAATTTGTAGTTGTAATAGCTTACTAGGAATTTCGTGGCCAACTGGAAACTGTATCGTCGTTGATATCAATCAAAACACATTTGGGTATAGCTTGTGTGTTATTGTAGCTGGAAGATAGAAAAACAAAATTTCTTCGCAATCTCCGATGGGCTATTTTGTTACAAAGTTATCTTTGAATGTAACCTTATTTTATTGGCTGACAAATCGGACACAGTTACTATTTATGAATATAACATTTTAAAATACCCAATTTGTAATGTTTTGACCATTAATTTGGTGATATTTCCATGCTTCGAGTGATCTTACAAAAGATATCAGCCTTACACGCTACATTAGACACGTCGTTTGACTGCATGGTGCACTTTATAAGAATTGAAGGAAAGTATTTCCTTGTGCCACACGCAGTGGCGGATCCAGGACCTCTGTAAGGACCCCTGGATCGCCACTGGCCACATGGCTCAGATCACGCGGCAAACGTTCTTTGTTTTTATCGTGGAACATGAGGGAAGGAGGGAGGGTGCCAATACCTGGCACCTATGATTTGTTTTTCTGTTAGCCTGAAGCACGCACATAATATTCAATGCCATGTTAGCTTACTTGAAGCAAACGAGTACTTTTTGTTGTCGTAGTTATTCTATATTTGTAATAAAAAGTTGTTTCGCTCTAGGCCTAGACTTCTTATTCCAGTACGAATTACAGTCGAACTATGCGCACTTTAGTCATGTACTTTCCTCACAGCACCCTTTACAACCAACCACGATTAGCTCAACCAGAAACCAGCATGACTTTCCGAACACTATCTAATAATGAACGAGGCGTGCGTTTAGTAAAACTAGAACGTTCCTCGGAGTCGAAACAAGGTGAGCAGACTATAGGGGAGGGCCGAGTAACCTACTAACTGCATGTCTTGTCTCCCAAGGCGAGCAGTGTAATAACTTGCATACTGGGTCAGGCCAGAGACATAGCATCTCCTTCTCCCACATATTTTATATCTCTTGAAGGCGCCTTGCGGTTGTATAGGTGTAGTGGTCTGACGAGATAGCCTGCATGCATATGACGGTGTACTATATATAAAGAAGAAAACGAAAAAGTAAGGGACACCTCAAAAGAAAGAGAAACAATTCCAAAAAGATAACTTTAATTTCTCCAAATTTGTCGTTACAGGGTAATATAATTTAACATAAAATGTAACCTTCGACTTCAGAATTTGTATTTTAATTCGCAAGGTCCCAAGACCTATAGGTGAAACCTCTGAGCCTCGGGTGCGCGGCAGTGCCCTGCCATGACCTGTCTGGAAGTAGGTCAGGATTGTGTCGTGTCCGTACAATACCCGCAAGGTACCCGGCTCAGATGGATTCTCTAATTTCTGGATTGATTTCCTTATATATAATAATTAATAATCTTTGCTGCGGCAACATTCGCCCGATGTGCACGGCTTTCTTCGTGCACCCCGTGACGTGTACGACGGATTCCCGAATCCCTCCCGCATCCGGGTTCTACACATTTATTGGGATTGTGCCAGGGGAAAGTTTCTGCTTTTCCCTTTTTCTTTCGTTTAATTTCCTGATGATATTTTTGTTTCTTGCCTTTTGTTTGTTTTTTATTCGTTGCTTGAAGTGTAGGTCTTCATCCATTTTCGCCTCGTCTCTTTCTTGAGGATGCCAAGAATTGAAATGAAGCGTACCGGTACCTAACACCAGTGGCGTATCCACGGGGGGGGAGAGGGGGACAAAACCCCCCCCTTTTGAAAAAAAAGTGTAAAGGAGAAAATAAAATAACTACAAATTACCATCTGACTAAAAGAGGATTTTAGTAGATACAAAGTTGGGTTTTTTTGATGCTTTAAAACTCCCCAGATTTTCACCAAATGATCGTGATAGAGAAAACTTTTAGATTAAAAACAGGATTTTAGTAGATAAAAAGTTGGTGGATGCTTAAAAAACGAACAGATTTTCACCAAAATTACCTTGAAATAGAAAACTTTTGGATAAAAAACAGGATTTTAGTAGATAAAAAGTTCGGCATTGTGATGCTTTAAAACGCACAGATTTTCACCAAAATGACCTTGAAGAAGAAAATTTTTCAGGGGGCAAGCCCCCTGACCCCCCGTTAGCCTTTGGCACATCTATGAAAAAAATTGATAAAACCCCCCCCTTTATAAATTCCCGGATACGCCACTGCTAACACACCTAACGTCAGTTCACCTTGTTTTATGCAGGTTGCTATTACACAACGTACTGAAAGTTGCCTACGTTTTAGCTCTATTCATAGCAGCAGGGTAGAAGAAATATCAGTGCATGCTCCAAAGCAGGGCGGATCTAGGACATAATCACGGGGGGGGGGGGGGGGGCGATTTGCGCGTGCATGTACATCCGTGGGAAAGGGACCAGGCATGGGGGGAGGGCAGAGCCCCCATATTTAGTTCCGCAGTCGAAATTTTTTTGAAAACAGTTTTTAGAGTGCATTTGGTGCGTTTTAGAAAAAAGGTCGTCTGAATACAATACCGATACAATCAATGTAGTTTGTGTGCGTCAATTTGTTTTTTCGTCATGTCGAGCTTACTACAGCATACCATTTTCAATGAAAACCATCAATAAAATAACTGAAATATCACGTATTTTTAACGATGAATAAATAGGCCTAATGATTATTCAAAATTTACATATTTTTTGTCATGGCCCCCCGCCCCTGTTCAAAAGAGCTTATTGTAAACCGTGTGGGGGGGGGGGGCAAGTAATCCATGAAAGCTAGATGAAATACGGGTGTTCCCTTCCAATTCATACGGTGATATAACCGAATCAGATCAAGTGTATCTACTGCCCATGTCTGATGTGCCGTGCTTCGGAATTCTTAGCACCCATTATCGATTGTGCGTGTGCGGGGGGTGAATGCCGCACACTTGTTCCATGCTCTTTGCGTTGGGTGCCAATAACCTACGAACAGCATAGTAGGTGTGTGCATGGCTAGTGGCTGCCGCGATACCGTGCACGAGGTAGGCTGGGACTCCCTCATTGGACGCGCTTCTCGTGTCATGCCGTGACAATGTTGTTTCCTGGTTCCGTTGTTAGTGGCAGGGGGAGAATTTAATGAGTGAATTGCGTGCCAACTTGGTATACGAACAAACGGAAATTATCATCCCTTGTTGGCTGGAGTTTGAGCTTGTTTTTGTTGTGATTGAACTCTATGCGATTTTCCGAGAATGTTTATATCGTGAAAGAAACAGTGCATTTGAAGTACGTTTTATTTTATTGTGCTGCAATCTTCCAGTAGGCACGGCATGGGCTTTCAATTTCACTCTCGATTTTATTGCGATGGTAAAATATTGTTTTGTTTATGTACAGCCGGGGACATAATTAAATCAAGAGGTCTGGAAGATACCTCTTTAGCCGACATCCCGTGGTCACAGGCGCGTCGGAAGTCTAATTTTCCAGGGGGGTCGAACTTTCCCAGGAAATAATAGTATATACAACTAACGTCCTTGAGTCAGTGGCGTACGGTGAATATATTTCGGGGGGACTTGGACGAACGACTCAATGGGTGGGGGGGGGGGGGGGATAGTGCCGCAGGCAATATTTTTTTAAATTCGTATTTTTGATGTGGTTGCTGAACAAAAAAAGGAAGAAAAGATTAATTCAATTTTTTGCATAAACCTAGATGACTTGAAGAATATTATATTTATGCTTGTATGGTTATTTCGTCATTTTTCTAGGGGGGGGGGCGAGAAGATGCTTTCGCCCCACCCCCCTTCGTAAGCTCAGGGGGGGGCAAGCTACCACCCCCCGGCTACGACCCCCGGCTCCGACGCCGCTGCGTGGCCAGCTCTCTGTGCACGTGATTTGTGTCGTCCTGTGAACTGCAACGATCGACGTAAATAAAAAACATATATGCTAACGCCAAAGAAAAATTCGCTATTCACTGGAGAAACTATCAAGCATAGAAGAAATATAATATGGAATGTAAAGAGGGCATTAGATATCGTTACCTCTAGGCCTAGGCCTAGGCCTAGGCATAGCATTAGGACTAGGCCTTAGTTCTTACCTTTGCGTTAGTTTCTAATTTATTTCAATTTATTCTATCTTAGCTGTCAACCAGCGGTTGCTAACCACAGTTTGTTTTCAGATTTTTGTTTTTATTAAATGGTATTTTTCTTCTATCTGCCTTCTAGATACTGACTATTTTGTTGACCAAGAGTCCTCTTAAATAGTCTAGGTGATACAAATCACGTGCACAGAGAGTTGACCACAGGATGTCGGCTAAAGAGGTATCTTCCAGACCTCTTGATTTAATTATGTCCACGGCTGTACAACAAACACATTTGTTTGGATGTTGAGTGTTTACATTTTTATGTTATGCAAATAAATGGTATACCTAAACTAAACTAAACACGTGATTAGGTAAGCTGTTGACTCATATCCTCATTGATAGCATATAGAAGTGGCTGCCATAGTAGAACACAAAAAAATCAAACAATAATCACAAATACTCACAGGGGCGTAGGAACGGGGGGGATGGGGGGAAACTCCCCCCCCCCACTTGTTGGGGGGGGGGGGGTCAAGCCAGGTATGGGTGCCATTTGCTAACTTATAGCTTGATGGGTGATTTTTAGGATTTTTACTACAGTCGGGCTTGCAAACAAAAAAGAAGATTTTTGTTAACATTTTTTAGAAAGATTCAGTATAAGAGACGTGATTTGCGAAACTAGACTAGCCATCTGATTTTAGACTAATATTCATTATATTTTGTGTGCAGTGTTTTCACTCCCAAGCAGACTGTCGACCGATTTCAGTCAGGTAATCAATCTTCAATGCAATATTAGCTTCAAAATGTAACCCTTATTCATAATTAAAATTCGCCTGAAAACGTGTTTTAGGCCACTTATCAAGGGCACCTTTTTAAAAAAATCTCGACTACGGCGAAAAAGCCTCCGGCGACTGGGGATTTGCCCCAGACCCCGGTTTGCCCACCCTACCTCGTAGTCAACTTTAGTGTGACCCCCCACTAAAAAAATAGTTCCTACGCCACTGAATACTCACGAGACGTTTCGGCTTCGCCTTCTTCGGTCGATGAGGGTGAATGATGAGATGATGATGAGCATTGGCGTAACTGCGAGGGGGGGCGACCGCCCCCCTAAATTTAATCAGGGGGCAAGAGGGGGCACAATTTTGTGTCAAGGTTTTGTAAACTGACAATAAAACTGACAATCTTCACAATTTTATAAATTATCGACGAAACCACGCTTAAACCTAGTAAAAGCCACCCACCATTTGCAATGTTAAAAATAAAAATAAATCTGGGACTAAGCGCCCCATACCCCAATGGCAATATTGCAAACCTGATCAGTCATGAAAAATAGCCTAAAAAAACAAATTTAATTATTATGAGAGAAACTTATTTTTAGAAAATGTATGAAGAGCCCACATAATGCGAGTCAATTTTTGTCTACCCAATGTGGGAGCTACACGCACGCTTGTTACTTTGGGGAATTATCGTGTGAAACGCATTTAACCACGATTGCTCCAAGAAACACGAGTGACAGTGCAGCCTCATCCATATAGCCCACATCTTTGGTGTATTCGGCACCACGAAATAAAAAAACAAAAAATTAATTCCTAAATAAGAGAAAAATATGAAATTAATTTATGAACGATCTTATATTGAGCAAAATCTAACTACCGTGAACAAAATGTTCCCGGAGGTTGTGCCCCCAAGACCGACAGTGTTGGCTCGGGCGCTAAGCGCTCGACTCTGATTCGGGAGGGGAGGGAGGGGCTAATTGCACCCTATAACAGGTTTCCCACGATAAAAAAAAAACAAGATGTAGTCTACTTGTTAAAGTTTCCGACCTATCAATTGCACACTTGCAATGGTGTCATGCGAGTATACGGCGTAAACCCAAAACAAAATATATACCCTTCAGTTAACCTAAAACAAAACAGGGTATACGGTGTATACCGTGCATTTTATTATACTCTCTTAAACTAAAAAAAAGAGAAAATCCTATGTAAAATCAAACCACATAATCTAATATTGCAATCACAACGATCATCAGTAACAAAATCCAAACAACCGTATCAAAAACACAACTGACAAATTATTTTTAAAAAATGCCTCAAACTCGTTAAAATCAATTAATCACACTCTTAGAATCGGAAAACGAAATCATATACTTTATTATTCATGAAATAGCGTACGCCCATAAATACATTTTTGTTGACACCACTGCACAGTGCACACCTGATATTGAGTTGAAAAGCCACCACTGTCAGACCCGCACTAGTTGCGGAGGGGGGTCCCCAGACCCCGGCCAGACCCCCATTTTACTAGGATCAGGATATATAGGTTATGTTTGTGGTTATAAAGTCCCCCCCCCCCCCCCCCCCAACACCGAGTGTGTCATCGGAGACTAAAAAGGTTGGTGGGGTATCGGAGAGTGGGGTCATTAGCAAAAGAACAACGTACAGTCATCAAGGGATATGATACAGCAGAATGGACCGTAACTGTCGGTACCATTTTATCTGTCTTGTTCTCAGTTCACGTGAATTCATTTCCAAGCGACGGCTTGTTGACAAAACTATTTGCTGACTTCTACCAAGAATAATATCAAAGAATGATTGCTAAGTGTTTCCCACCCCTAGTAAGCTTAGGTTAGTCAATCGGCTAACAGGAATTGATCTTGACAGTTGTGAGATACGAGAAAAACCGCCGACGCCGACGCCGCCGTCGTAAATGTGTGTGTCATTCGTATTGCGTGGTGAGCTAAAGGATAAGATTACTTGTCTGGACAATATGCACCGCGTTTGCCAGGCATGTCGCTATACAAACGCCAAGTTATGTTATACCAACCATACTAATCATACCATATAGTACCAAATACAACTTTTATTCCTAACTTACAGGTTCCAAGCCATGGCGATTGATCAAATAATTATTTGATTCAAGTCTTATGAAATCGGCACGAAAGCCTCAAAACGTTGTTTCAAATGTTCTTTCTTACAGAAATATGTTCAAAATATAAAAAAGTATTATAACTATATTGTACGTACTACGGGAACTTTCCCCTTCCCTTTGACTACCTCCCCGACGGCGACGACAATGACAACACGGACGGATGATGACACAGACGGAGACGACCACGACGTGGGGGAACCCCTGCCCTCCCCATACGCTTGTGGCTGGTTCTGACCAGCACAGGCCTGTCCACCCCTTGTCCCCCCGCGTCATCCCTTACGTCCCTCCCTTTGTCTCGATTAGCCAGGTTGCATAAATATGAGACGTTAAGCAATATCCAATCCAAATTTGATATTTCAATAGCAATACTAAAGAAATGCTATATTTTTTCAACACACCTGTCTACCAACTAATTATTCATGTGATGTTTTCCTTTGCTGAAAATAAATTAATGATCGAGGCGAAAACCTTTCCACGTGACACCCCGAACCCAGCCCACTAGGGAAGGCGTCGTCGCGACATAAACCATGACCTGATTTCACAGAATCTAAACTTATAACTGAAATATGTGAGCGAATTGGTGAGACGTGTGATCGTCCACGCGTCCCATGTCGTAAGATGAATGGCGTGCCACTGCTTTTTATATTTTTATCCGAGGACATTTTTTTACATGGTGTTCTGTTCTGATGTACCGTAGAAGTCAAGGTCAAGAATATTGAGGGCTTCAACTGAAATTGAAATATAGTTTATTGTTCTAAATTAATTAATTGGATAAGCGAAGCGAAGACTTCAATTTCACTGACCCCTCAAAACATTTAGCTCCAATGTTTTGTTTTTTCTGCCTGTCTGTTTGTTCGCTCTCTACCGGGCAAACGGCATATGCGATCTTCATGAAAATTGGAGGGGACCTTCGAAATCTCTGAACTTAGACCTGCCATGTTTTTGGGTACAATCGAAGCAATATTTCTTATTAATATCGTACTTTTACGATTTTTTTCGATTTTTAGTGCGATATTTTCGTGACATTTAGGCCGATTCTGACCAAACGGGTGGGGCTACAACGTTCATATTTTACATGGACATTAAGGTAATAGTGATGTATTGCTTTTTGAAAGAAAAAGTTGAAAAAGTTAGCCAGAATCCATAGAATAAAGGTTTTAATATGATTTTTTGTAGGTTTATAATAACAATTGACAAGTAACAATAGAAACTTGACAACGATCACCTACAATGCATTCAAAAAGAACTTGCAAAGGTAAAGTGGTCCCACGCAAACTGACAAAAACAACAACATGAAAACAAAAAACAAAAACAAAAAAACTCATCTGCCAACGCGACTAAAAAAAACGTTCGCGAAGCGGCCTAGTAAATAAGTTCGTATTTTAGAGTCTACCCGCTTAGTGTAGGGTATTCACATATCTGATTTTCACTGGGATGACTATCATTAAAAGCCGACGAAGCCAATCCTGTTTGCGCCGACGCCATCGATGAGCGAACACTAGCCAACCAGAGACCGGTATTTTACATATGAAACGTCGACCCACCTCGTTGGACACGATCAGAATCAACTAGGCTAATTTGGAACATCATTATAATTTATTGTGTGGTTCGTTGCTAGGACGGCTCCTAAGGCTGATGTGTTGTGCTGGTAAATATTTCCCGCTGTGGCTCGATCGCAGAACATTTGAACGTCGGGACCACGTGGCAAGCCTATACTAGATTGTTGGTGGATGTTGTGCGCCATAATTTTATTGTTTTACTCAGTTCTACATTCATAGAGCCGCGATTGGTGAACAACCAAACCATGTATCAATAATTCTTTGTTGTTAAAAACTAATTATTGAGAATTTGCAATAGCTATAAAATTAAAATAAATCTTGTATTGCAATGTCTCTTTAAGTCTTCACTCATAGATAATACCCGATAGGCCTACTTTCTCATTGTTGTTGTTATATTGTCGTCGTCGTCGTCGTCGTCGTCGTCGTCGTCGTTGTTGTTGTTGTTGTTAGCATCAACATTTTTCATGTATTTTTTTATGTATTTATTCTGAAAAGTGACATGATGTGTTCACGCCTTTTAACATGTTGACGCGTTGATTTGATAGTTGCTTAGCGAAGCACACCCAAGATCTAATTGCGTACACATTAGCCCGCCAAGGTTACCTACGGTGCCAGCAATTATGAATGATCGTCCTCCTCTCTCCTCAAAATTATTTTCGTATTTTTTAAACTAGTTTATAATATGTTCACTTTTCCAATTTTTTTAATAAAAGATTCTCTCAAAATAGTCTGTTGAGGTGGAAGGAATCACGTGCCGTGAGACTTCCGGCTGTGACTCGCTCCTGAGTGCCCGGCTGGCCGCTAGATGGTGCTCACTCCTGATCGCCTGTGATTGGTTGAGCGCTGCTGGCGCGGGAGCCGGAGGCACAACACAAGTGCTACTGAAATCCTGAACATCGGACGTGCCGCCTACATGGCAGCTCTTTATCGAAGTAGTGATCATACTCTTTAATCATTCTCTCGTTACTGTTGACTTGATTTATTTCACTTACGATCATTCCTCGTGTGTTAAAGAATTGTAATATTTTTTTTACGTTTCTCACTTCGTTTATTACTCACATATTCTAAAAGTTACTAAGCAGTTCACCGATTTTTTAAATACATCAATTTAGTTTTTTTTTACACGTGTTCGTATCAGTTTTATGGGGAAACACCCAATGCCTTCAACAACAAAAAACCCATCGGGAGCCACTGATGTGCCGGCGACAACCAGCTGCACCACCCAAGACCAGATGAAGCACAGCTTGCATGCAAGTATTGAGCTCATGTTTAGGTAAATCACTTGTATTTGCTCGCTTGTTAGTATAGCCCTAACTATAAGACGAAGTGTCGGGCTAACATGACACTTGTTGGCACACTCGAGGGATGTCAGAATATCACCGGTGTTCATATGAGCTTCCCAAGTTCATGTCGGTTGCTTTCAGAAATAGATCGACTTGACAAGGGACACGCAGTGTAGCAAGGTGTGGTGTCTTTCAGCCCACTTGCACGGTGCACGTGTGATTCATAAGGTGTTGATTGGTCTTGTCCAGATTCATGCGGTTTCTGTTTTATTTTTTGATAAGGAATTGAAAGACAATGAAACTCCCTACTGTAGATTGACGGCGAGAGATAGAATACTCTGGAGATAAAAACATGGTATCACCTATTTTAGATCTCTATTGCATTGGTTTTACATATCTAGTTGTATTTTAGAAAGCTCTTCAGTTTTTGCCACTTTTATTTTTCTCATTGCGTTCAAAAGGGACAGTAACAGAAAATGTTCGTTGCCTATCGACCGGCAAAGAAAGTATCCCTCTTTGATAGTATCTCGCGTTGCTAGTCATTTTGTCGGTGTAGGCCTACCGCAATACTAGCTTTTAATTTTCGTACGTTTCGACAAAATAACATCTTACTTTGTGATTCTACTTGGGAAATCCGAGACTTACCAGGGTGTCCGTGAAGCTTATTGTTTGTCAGTCACCGTTCCGCTGAGCATAACCTACAAAATATTACCAAAATGAATGTGAACAACAATTAGGTCCAATTTCAATACACGACTGTTGGTGTTTTTTCGTAACTAACCGATTCCTTCAATGAAAATAACAACAATGCCTGCGCGGAAAGAACTCGCAAGCATGTTGAGTGCCTGTAGCCTCGATATCCATAGGCCTAGGCAGCGCACGGTGTTTTGTCTATCCATAGTATACTATAGTGTATCTAATTGGATAACATGCGTTAGCGTACCGGGTAATAGCCTAGCGCAGAAATAACGATTGCCAATTGTTTTTAAATTAAGTAGAACCTTATAAACAACATGCTTGTATTACTCATATATCTCGGAGAACGCTGAACGATAACTTGAGACTCTCTTGACTTTTTTACCGTCGGTAATGTGGTGTGGAACATAAGACGTTTTGCTTTCAAAACTTATCATTTTTGTGAATTGCGAGACCTTACACTGATTTTTTTGGTCGGTAACCCTTCGTGCGAGACCACGCGACCAATGAAAACGTCAACATGGAGTCGCGTGGGTACCAGGGACTCAACTCTTTGATTGCCGGTGGGTGGAGGGAGGGTATCGGCCGTCACCTCTATTATCAAGAGTTTCTATACCTCGGTCGCTTCCGTCAACAGGTGTTTCCAAAGTCTATTCTGTAAGATGTTATCTGTGATTTTCAATCTGTTATCTTTACTTCAAGTTCGGCCAAAGAATTTACTTTCGATCCTGGTGCTATCTCGGGTTGGCGTATCGCTTGTTGCTATGGCAGATTCTGTAGATGTTGACTAATTAAATCACTGATACGCGTGAACTCTTAATCAGTCATAGGTATTATTGACGAGATTACATTTGTATATAATATTTTGATGATCGCTTTTAGAATCGTTATTTATTTTTGAACAAAAACAATGCGAATTTAAAGTTCTGACTCATCTTCCGTATCAAAGTCTCATCATGAAATTTAAATAACACTTAATATTTGCGATTTAATCATCATATTGTTTTATTGATGTTAAAATAAGATTGGGCTACAGATTCTATCATTGTGTTATCCTATCCTGTGTCGAGGGTTCAAACTTACAATTTTGATAGGCTATCGTCTCTGAAGCGTATATTTTGGCTGCGTCGGTTTTAATTTTGTCAGCTCATTACTTACGACATGGCATTTACTTATCATTAGGTCGCCTCGAGTATATATATCTTTGAATGGAGCGCGATTATTCCCCCGGGAGCCAATCCCAGGTCATCGCGACTGAGCCCTGTGAGTGATTATGATTTGATATGGCAGATTTCACACATGAATCTGCATCGTTTGCTTGAAATAAAAATAAATCACGTAGCCCGCGGGCGTAGGCTAGTTACATGACGGCATATCCCATTCCCACCACACTCTATATAAAGCTTTCGAGTTTCGACAGCTTGCATTTTATCGTTAGTATTTCTTTCCTCTCACGTGTGCATGGCTGACAGACTTTACATGGGTTCTTATTGTATTACGTGATTTAGGCCTACATGCTATTGAATTTAATAACTTGTTAGCATTTTTTTTTTAACTTCTTAATTTCGTCTACTGCCGCTGCCATTGCATATTAAGTTTGCTACTAGGCGAGACAATTAACGTGTACCAAGGTTTGCCTGTATCTAATTTCTAACACATATCACATACTGCGCTGAAATCCCTACTCCCAAGTCCCAAGCTCTGATCAAGTCCGTATTGTCAGACGCACTCGACAGTCGACACGCTTTTGATAGGAGCCCTAAATAAATAAATACATAAATTCGTATTTAGAGTACCCATTCAGTCATATAACTGATTTTCATTGGGGGAAATTAAACCAAAGCGACCAAGCCAACCCTATAGGCCCCGAAGCAATCGACGAGTGAGCGATAACCAACCAAAGATCGATATTTTTAATATGAAATATAGCAATCAGTGGTATGGACAATGCGAACACCCGCGGATCAACGCCAGAATCAACAAAGCCGATTCCGAACAACTTTTTATTATGTGCCTCGTTGATAGGACGGCTCCAAAGTCACCGTTTACAAATTCCTAAGACAAGAATTGATTGTAATCAGAAGTTAAAAAAACTTCTGACTTTTTCGGAAATCGAACCCTGGACCATCTGCATTGGAAGCAGAGACGCTAACCACAAGACCAACAAGCCACACCTGAATTTACAATTGTACTCATTAGATAGACCTATATTGTGGGATTCGAGTGCCTGTTTATAGCCTTAAAATTGACAGTAATGTTTTTACTTGTCCATATCACAAAAACTCAATTCAGAACGCGGAAAAATATCATTGCTATAATTCTATTATTATTTTTATTTTTAGTGTTACAATCTGTTTGGTTATTGATCAAACTTGTTTTCTGCTGTGATCAATGAAAATGAAATTAGACAATTTTGGAAAATTCTCTGCATTTACTAATAGTTAAGAAGTTGTCATTCTCCCTTTAATTAATCCCTTATATCTGTCCATGTTTTGAGCACTCACGTCTCCGTGGTGTTCGAACCCCGTCAGCTGACGAGCACACTGAAGCTCGGGGCCCTGCGATAAACTTGACCTAAACCAATACATTGAAGACAAATAAACACCACCTCTGCAGTCAGATCTATTCTCAGGCGCAAACGCGTGGCCTTCCAGTTTGGCGTACGCTCAACTCTTTGAACCTTTGATTTATTTCGTCGTCTGCTTGAGCTCGAGTCATTCGTGTTTCCTTTCAACGAGAATAGCTTGTTGTGTTCCTGTGCGTTCACCCTCTTTGAGATAGGGAATTTGCACAGATTTTTTTCTAAAAAATCACAAATCCTGATGGTCGGTGGCAAAATCACATATTGTGCATCTCATCATCCGTTGTAGTACTTTTTGACTATGTCACATAAATACCACACGGATTCTACTCGTTACAAACTTCATGTGCACAGTTGCTGTGAGTGGTAGAATTTGGTCTGAACCACCGGCGCTGTTTTTAACTCGAATCCTGTAGCTTGGTTGATAACTATTGCCTTACATGTGCAGTTCATAAATAGCCTATTACTTTTACATATTAATTTGATGAAACTTTTAGAGCAGGTGATGTTTAGTTGTAGGACTATACACTGCACTTTAATAAATAAATAAGAAGATTTTAAACAATACTTCGACGACTTATCAGTCGCCTTCCACGGGTTTTGTTGACAGGTACAACTCTGTTTAAATTTTTGTAAGTTGGTAAGCATTTTCTATTTACTGTTTGGTCACATTGAGATGGCAGTATTTATTTTGTTTCTCTTGTACTGTAAGTCGTCGAAATCTTGGTATAATCTTTTTTTTTATTTTTCTAATAAAGTCCAGTGTATAGTCCAATACATCATCCATCATCCAGCATCACAATTTTTTTTTATTTTTTTTATTCGCTGTCGTTTGATTGAAATAGGCCTACGTGTATGTTTGTTTTTTAACCTTGTTGTGCGAACATCAGGTGACATTCGATGGCAATGTCTTAACTTTGTTATGCTTCTATTTAGAGATTGAAATGCCAATCACGCGCTCACGTCACGCCACAAGTTAGGCCTACAGTGCTATTTGTGTTGAGTTAGTGTGATTCGCATCGAGTTCTTTACACTTGTAACCTGTCTCCACCTACTTGCGATTACTTGACATGGTTGTCTATGTCTGCGGAGGGAAAATTCGACGTCACCCAAGTTCGAGGGGAGTCACTTTCTATCGCCTGAATCGTCTACCTCTTGATTCCCTGATGACAAACTTATTATTATTTGTATTGTATTTTGTAATGTGGTTTTAAGAAGTATGACTTGGCATGGTAATACACATTGTGACTGGGGCCCCATGGCCCTTTTCTAACTTTCTATGGGGTTGTAGATCTTAATTTTGGTTTTACGCCAGGATCAGTGACGAGGCGTGACATTCGAAGGTGGGCATGCAAAAAAATAATCATACCGTAACAACAAATGCGCGCGTCAAGTAAGGGTTTTGTTGGGGGGGGGGGGGGGGTTATTCTTGTTACGTAGCCCTAGAGAGCCTAGAAGCTAACACCAAAGAGTGGCCATACAGTACCTACTTTCGACCGCCATGTTTTTGCCAAACAATTTTTTAGTTTTTTCAGCTGTCGTAAAGTAAACAAATGTGGCTTGAAACAGACTTGAAACAAATGTGGCCTATAACAGACCAACTTTTTTACGTCTGTTTCAAGCCAAATTTGTTTACTTTTACGGCAGTTGACGAAACTAAAAAAATATGATTTGGCGGCCGGAAGCACTGTATGGCCACTCTCTAATGTTAGCTTATCTACTGAAGACGAGAAACGCACGGCTTTATATATCATTTTGATTTTTGATCATAATATTTATTTTCACTCAAATCACTCAACCTACTTAAATGATGAACTATATCTTATTGTTAAGTGACTGTAGACGAACTCTAGCAGCCTCTCTAACTTGACAAACTCTTCAATAATTTTATCGTAAACATATATATATATATTTTAAATTTTCGTTTCTTGATAATTCTTTTCTCAAGAACAACTTGAGGATTCCATCCACCAACAAGCCATGCACAAGGCAACTATGTGTAGTGCCAGTGCGTGTCACATAGCCTCCGTCTCTTCAGACAGCTTCTTTCTATGATAGTCCTATGTCCAAGCGAGATGATTCAACTTTCCTGTTCACGTACTCGATTCTTATGTAGCACAAGCGCCCTAAGTACCGACTACTTTCTGGTAGAGCTGGGCAAAGAAATCGATATTTGGACTCCATATTGAAATTCCGTTTTATAAATCGTGAAAACGAAAACGAGGGTAAGAATTTTTGGAATGTAAATAACTTTTTGTCCTTTTTGCTAAAGAAAACTAGATTTGTTTCTTAAAATTTTGGTTCGTGTGCTTGGTGGAGGTGCCGGGTAGCCTATGACAAATTGAACCTATATTCTCCGGTAAGCCTATGAAGGTTCGAACTTATTATTATTTCAGAAAGTGTCTTATGCGGCATCATGGAATCAACTAACGCATTTGTTGGCATTTTTCTTTTAATTATGGGCTTTATAAACTGGGAAAGGCTACGCGTTCTTTGGGAGATTATTTCGAAAATATTCGTGAGTTCGTGTTCTCGAAATACGCATCACTTTTGAAAAACTGATTTCATTATGATAACACTTCGGCCTATACTGATTGATTGATTGGATTTTACTTAACGTCTCATATCCGGCCTACTTAATCAATAAATGTTGTTTATAAATTACCCCTTGTTCTCTATTGTACTCTGGAACGAGTGTAAGTTCAATGGGCGCATTGTACTTATGAAAATAATTCACGTTTAGCTTCGTCCATCCAGATCTTTAGAAAACAATATTGCTTTTAATGTCGTCCTGAATATATATATATATATATATATATATGTGTGTGTGTGTGTTTAGCCTTGGTTTTATAGGAAGCGACTATGACGCAGTTATGTTAGTACTTTAGACAGAGAAAAAAAAAGAAACGAGTCCCCGGTGTAGTCACTTTTTTAATTCCTGTCTAAAGTACTAACATATATATTTTATTAATAAATAAAATGTTATTTTGTTATCATTTTCGGAACAACAAATAACAATAACATATTAGGCCGATAACTTTCTAAAAGTTCTTAATTTTGTGGAAGTGCCGGGTCATGAAATGCGAGAGTGAGAATAAAACCGTTGTTAATTGTTCGTCGGCCGGTCATAAGTACAAAATAACGATTTTTGTTGTAAAACGTAGGCCTCCGCCTACCTAAAATTTATGATTTTTTAAAAATAAAAAATAGGGCTTAAAACGTTTAACCACGGTTTAACGCTTTTTCCCACCCCTAGTCGTCTTATCAAATGTTTATTTAATTCGCCAAGTTGTTTATTATTGGAATTTGATTAAATCAATCGTACTCGTAGTACGATGCACATTCAGAATCGCTTATTTCAACTCTTCGCATCAAGGCTAGATGAAGACGTGTCGAATATAAGACGGCACGCGAAACGAAATGAAACGTAACTAAAGAATTGGCACTTCTCAACTAGACTAGTTATGGGGTCTGCCAATTACACACACCTGAAATAGTAACAGTCGGCGAACATAACAATAGTATTTTATTCTGGGAATAGATGTATAGATCGAGAATCTACATTTCCAAGCAGATGTGGCTCAGTTATTGCACGCGATAGATCTAATTGCAAATCAGTTTTCTTATAGCGGAATAGGATGGACGTTCAAGAAATTAACTAGGCCGCTTCGCTAACGCTTTTTCCAGTCGCGTTGCTGGATGGGCTTTTACGGTTGATTATCGGCCCAAATATCACGAAAATATTGTATTAAAAACCGGGGGAAAAATTTTAAAAGTAGCCTACTATTTCTGTAAGAAATATTTCTTCAAATGTCTCTAAAATCATAACAAATATAATTTTAGTGATTTTAAACGTCTCCATAAAGTTTCATCAAGATCGGAGTAGCCGTTTGCCAAATATCACGAAAATATCTCATTAAAAATCGATTGTACCCAAAAATGTGGTATGTCTGAGTTCAGAGATTTCGAAGGTCTCCTCAAATTTTCATCAAGATCGCATCCGTTTGCCCGGTAGAGCGCGAACAAACAGACAGAAATACCAAAAAAAAATCACCCGAGCTAATTTCTTTGGGGGGGGGGGGGGTCAGTGAAATTGAAGCCTTCGCTTCGCTCATCCAATTAATACAACACATAAATAGTAAATACATCTGATGAGTCGTAGGTTCGATTGCTGCCACAGGTATTCGTGGCTGGAAAGCTTTCGCCAAAAATTTCTTCTGTCATAAGTTTGCAGTGTAACTTACCATTCGATATTCCTATTCCAACCATCAATCACTCCCATCCTATCGTTTCATAATCAAGCTTCTATAAGCGTGCGTGCGTGCGTGCGTGCGTGCGTGCGTGCGTGCGTGCGTGCGTGTTCTTCCATTGCTGATCAGTCGCGGTGCTGGTTTGTGGTTGTGAAATCAATTACCATTGTCTAAAGGAAAATAACCATAACATTCACTCTTATAAAATTATTAGTACGGAATTGAAGAACAATTCTTTGGCCAATGGCGAGTGAATAATCGAGTGACGTAGGCAGAAGGTTAATCAAGAGTTGTCGCGCACTGATGTGCTAACTGGCTGCATCCGCAGATATCAAGCTAGACTAGTGGCGAGCAGACTCCGGAAATACAGGTTCGATTCATCGGTTTGATCAAGTCAAGTGTCGGTTTTGAGTCCGCGCCCCGAGAAGTTTTGAGGCCTTCGTGAATGCATTATATCATCGAGAACCGGGTGTGGAGGCCGTCCAACAGGTAAACTGGTAGTAGGAAGTTTTCGCAGTTGTAATTCTTTTATATTTATGTGTGTTATCAAATCGCATCAGTTAGATTGAGGACCACTCAGTTCCGCCCAACAAGTTCGAAACTTGAGTGGGTTGTTTGGGAACTTTATACACATGGCATATGACTTTCGTCATAGATTGTTTATTTAGAGTACATGGCTGACCACTTCCAATCTAGAGGAATATAAATTATTTCACATGCTGGCTGTATGCTTATTCATTTAAATGGCAGCCTCAAGTGGAGAAATGTGAACTGTGAAATTACTTAGAAATGTAAACGAAATGGATTTGTTTTTGTGGTGCCACTCGTAACATTCGTAACGCTCGATTATGCCTCTTAGTGGAATGAGAAAATATACCACAGTTATTATTCTGTGGGGCATTTCACGTGGGCCACTCGCTTTGGTTTAGCTCCCAAAGCAATCAACAATTATTTAAACCATTACTAATAGGTGCGCGTCTTTAATAAGCCATCGGTCTTATGGCTGTCGTAAAAGCGCAATAAAAAGCTCTTGGAGGTTATTCTTAATTATTTAAAACCCTTGTACAATTCGATTTGCGATTTGCGATTTGCAAACACTCAGCTGATACCTCCATTGTTGATTAATTATGTTTTCTAGCATGGTCATAAATTAACAACTCTCTTGTAGGGAACCCGTTTGCCTTTTCTTTTACAGTTTAGTTTGTTTGACTTAAGTTCGGTTTAGTGTTGGTCAGTAGTCGAATTAAGGGTTGTGTGGCTTAGCCCCCCCCCCCCCCCCCTAGTGGTTAATTTGCGGGCGGACGCGTCCACCCACTAACTTTTCGAAATTTTATAATTGTTAAGTAAGTACAATTACAATGTTGTGACACACTATACTATTTACAAAAGTGCGATGTATATGAGCTTTAAAAGTTTCTTCCATAATTTAAAGAAAACATTTTTAAACGTGTTTATAGGCGTTTAAAAGTAGCAAATTTGTAAAATTTTCGCCTTCGGCCATAATAAGCATGGGCAGAACTGGAACTTTACTCCAGCACACCCGTATTAGTTCTGCAAGGCTGGCCCCCCACCTTTCTCCAGACAATAGCCAATTCCTGGATATCCTACTGCTTGTAATGTTTTTTTTTGTGGGGAGGGGAAAATTGGGGAAAATAGTAAACTAACAAATTTTTTAGTTTAATTCATATCCTATTTTAACATCCAATCGGCCATAAAAGTACCAAACAAAAAACGCCTTGCGAGGCTATACGCTCCCCCCCCCCCCTCGCCCCCTACATAGGGATAGTGTTGTTACTTGTTTCGTCTTGCCGCCCCCCAATTGGAAAATATCCTGCCGTCGCCCATGAACAACACAGAATGGACAGTTCTAACTTCTTTGAGTACTTCTTGAAATTTTGAAGTTACAAGATATTGTAAACTGACAATTTGTGAATCTTCACAATGTTATAAATTATCGACCAATGCACGCTCAAAACTAGTAAAATACCACCATTTGGAATGGTAAAAATTCAGAGATTCTGACGCTACGCGACTGCTCCAAAATGCATAGATTTCTTCCCAAGAAACCTGAAAGTCCGAGACTTTTCTGGGGGCAAGCCCCTGGACTCCCTCTTTAGTCTTTTCTGTACATTTTAACCCACTACTTTCTTTCAGCATGTATTCTATTACCTTGAACCCTACGGCAGTCTTCAAAATACTCTCATTTAAACTCATATTATTAGCAATAATAAGTGAATACTTAAATGGGTTATTTATTTGTGCATATTTATTTTCCGTCTGTCGCTTATGTCGCTAATTAATATCTCCTCTTGTAAACCAAGGAAGGATACTTTCGATTTTTTTTTTTTTAACAAACTTGGGGCAATGCTAAGTGCGGCCCTGTATTACTTTTTAATTTACTAGCTCCTCATCCCTCCCAAAAACATTTAAATTTGACAAAATCGCTACTTGCTATGATTTGTTTATAAACCGATACGCGCTTCGAGTTTTTATACGATTTTCAAATATATATTTGTTGTATGTCATAATGTCAGTGACTGGTCCTAAAAATGTAAAATGCGAATTTCAATATTTGCCGTTTGGGGGATGTGGATCGAGTTGATAAAAAAGTAATCCCGGGCCGCACTTAGCGGTGCCCCAGTGTGTTAGAGAAAAAACTCGTGAATATCCTTGGTTTACAAGCGGAGATATTGCGATACCAGTTAGTCCAATTTAGCCATATACATATTTATGTTTTCCAATTCGACCACTGATATTGCCCATATTGCTGGCAGTCATTAATTGAAAACCGAGCCATCTTTTCATACTTTTGTATTGTATGGTTGGAATTTTCGAATGTAAAACGTGATATTAGTTTCGCAAACCGCGTCATATTTCGGATTGCTTTGTTGCCAGCGGTTCCCATTCGAACACCGAAGTTAAGCAGACTTCGGGCGTGGTCAGGGGTAGAGTGGGTAACCGCTCTCCCCTGAAACTCGCGTATATCGCTGGTAAGAGCAGATGGAGGGTTCGAGAGCTAGTGTAACGACTTCGTTCTCTTCGACGTCTGCTCGGCAGTCCGGGTTAGTGGAGGAACTTATATGACTATCAAGGTTACACCGTCCTTTCAGATATGACGTTAAGCCGTTGGTTGGTCCCCTTGCTGGTACTTTTCGAAAGGAGTAGGCTACGTGCCGGTACCGGGTTTCCCCTCCTCCCTTCTGTTCATACTTCATCCTCATCAATCACCACTCATCGTCTCGAATAGCCAAAGTACATTAATACGTTAAGCAATATCAAATCAATATGATTGCTTTGCTTCTCGATTAGTGCATGGCAAATGATTATGAAGGACAACCATGAGCCGCCGAGGATGGTCCTGCGGCAATCCCTCCTCATATTGCATCTCCTTAGCAGCAGATGCGTAGGACTGTTTACATGCGCCTCATAAGTCATAACGAAAATAGCTTTTTGATGTCTAAATAGTTCTTAATACGTTTTATACGTCTCGGTTGCTAATTGAATGATTTTGGTTAGCGTGCCGCTAACTATGTACTCCTCGAGCTTCGGAGTTCGGACAAACACCCCCACTACTTCTCGCTCCTGTGTGTGGATTAGTTTAGAACACTGATTAACATGTGCGGTAACAACGGTTCCGCTAAAGAAGACGCTACTCTACATAGGTGATACCCTGGTGTACTGGTCGGGAATGTTTTCGGCTCTGGTTGTAGGATGCAGGTCTTTTAGATTCAGTAAATAAACGTTGTTATGGGCTGAAGTGGAATCTGCATGATGCATACATTTCGTCACAGTGATATATATAAGCTGGAGTAGAATGGTGTTTCTCCTCTGATGTGCGATCTAATTCTGGTTACTGGAAGTAAGGGAGGGCAGTGTGTTGCGCGTCTTTCTGCGAGCTTGTTCTGTCTTCTCAATCTCACCGGTACCGGTATAGATTATATTCCCTGCTTGTTTCTCGTGTGTCCGTTGCTTCAATGCCTCTGTTTCCGGTGTCCGGCGCAGGAGACTCCTCCGAGTTTCCTCCTCCTGGGTCAGTGTTCGCTCCCCCACCAACCAGCCCTTACTTCGTCTACCCTCAACTACCTGTAGTTAACATTACTCCGGCTTCATCCCCCCCTATGAACCCCAGTTACGTTGGAGGTAGTACCGGTAGCACTCCTCCACACTCGCCTCTTACTAACCGTGCCAGCCGTGGCCATGTCAGTCCGAAGAGCAGTCCTCCACCATCCCCCCTCGCCGGTCGCGCCCGTGCCGGTTCCTTCATCGGCACCCCGTCCCCCCTAGCGCGTGAGGGGGAGAGCCCCCCTGTGAACCGAGGGCGAGCTCTCAGCCACGATATCTCCGCCACTGGGATGCAGTACAACGCATCAGGCTCCGTCATTCGCTTCGTCTACACTCCGAGGAAACAGTGCCAGGTGAAGCGGTCCAACACGTGGACGTCGTAAGTACTGATACGTTGTTCTGTCGGTAGAGAAGTCATTCCGTCAAATTCACCCTAAAAATAAAATTTGTCGCCCCTTTCTTCGAAATAACGCACAAAGTAGGCCCTAACGTTCAGACCGTTGGATAAGTTTGGACCATCTTTTTTCAATTCTAGATGTCCTTTTCAAAATTCGCTTGATCATTGACTATAGCGAATTTCCACATACACTGGATCACTTTTTCACCTCCAATATTCACCTAAAAGTAGAAATTTTAGGAGGTTGTTAACTATGTATGCACATGGCGCGATCAGAGCTGTGGAAATCACCATCTCTTTGGTGCAGGTCCCCTTCTAACTCGGCATACTTGTGTCTAAAGGACAATCGATAGAGCAATTGTAAGTGGTCCAGACTAAATAAATCTTTGCGTTCTTGATTTAAGCCTGGCTCGCCCGAGCTCTGTAATCATCATCACCCTGCACCGTTTGTCTGTGTTGGTCAGAAAATCTTGATCAATACGCCAAATTCCTGTAGTGTTCCACTCCCAAAGCCCACTCCACTCGTGTGCGCACATTGTACCTAGGCCTTACACTGATGTAAATTATATTTTACATAGCGAGCATATCTGCTTGAGTCTAGCCTCTCTGTCTTAGTGCGGTAATCGACTACACACACGTATACTTTATATTTCAGTGGAATAATATTTACACACACATTCAATTCAACTAACAATCATTCAATCAAAATGTATGTTGAATGTCTTGAATTTAATAACAAAACTATGGAGCTTCCAGCTATCTCAAATGATAATAACGTATGACCTGCAGGTCCAGTTATGTAACGTGCCATTCCTTGTCCAGTGTTGTCGGAGCGGAAGTGTTTTATTTGTGACGTCTAGTGTGTGTGATTGACGGGAGGAAACGGCGCTGTTATCAACTAGTCTTAGTCCGCACGTCTTGTCACAGCTCGTCACATCGATACTTATTTATAACGATGAACTCCCAAGCTATTTTAGTAAGACATGGACATGCACTAGCGTTAGGGTTGTGCAAACACAAGCTTCGAAAGAACTAAGGGTGTGTCTGAATATTATTCAAAGTCTAGGTCCAGGTCCAAATTCAAGTCCACGTCTAACAACGTAGAAGGTACTAATTTTCTGGCAATAGCGTATGAAGTACTGTCTGAAAAGCCTAAGTCTAGGTCCATTCTTGGTCCAAGTCGACAAATAGACCGAGCAATCGAAAGTGTACACTCGTTTTAGGTCCGATTCAAAATGGCCGTCTGTGACAATCAGAGAAACAACAAACGTATGCATTTTAAATAAATGTAAACATTTAAGTTTTGTTTGTTTTTATCACGTATTTAATTGGTTTTACTAGATGTACAAATACTTTTTGGATGAGCGTAGCGAGCGAAGCGAAAACTTCAATTTCACTGACCCCCCCAAAAAATTTAGCTCCAATGTTTTTTGTTTTTTTTTCCGTCTGTTTGTTCGCTCGATTCCGGGCAAACGGCATATGCGATCTTGATGAAAATTTGAGGGGACCTTCGTTTTCTCTGAACTTAGAGGTGTATTGTTTTTGGGTGCAATCGAAGAAATATTTCTCATGAATATCGTACTTTTACGATTTTTTTCGATTTTAGTGCGATATTTTCGTCACATTTGGGCCGATTCTGACCAAACGGGTGGGGCTACAACGTTCAGATTTCACAAGGACATTAAGGTTATGGTGATGTAGTACCTTTTGAAGGAAAAAGTTGAAAAAGTTAGTCAGAATCCACAGAAACAAAGGTTTTAATATTAGTTTTTTGAGGTTTATAATACCAATTAAACAAGTATAACAATAGAAACTTGACAACAATCACCTGCAATGCATTCAAAAAGCACTTGCAAAGGAAAAGTGCAAACAAACGCAAAAAACGCAAACAAAAAACTTACAAAAAAAAACGCTCATCCATCAACGCGGCGGGACTTTAGCGTTTTCCTAGTAATAATCAAATACTTTACAAAGGACTCTCAAATGAACACCTAGCCTAACTTTAGGTAGTGTTGACTTTGCCCGGTAGGCAGCTCTACTGTAGACTAGTATAGCACTTATACATTGAGTTGGACTTGGACCTACACATGAACTTGTACCATAATTCAGACACACCCTTAGAACCAATTTCTAGTTCAAAAGAAGTTCGAGTTCAATTTTTTTTTCTTTTTGGTGTTTGTGTACCCGAAATTTTGGGTTTTGGTTGAGTATTTGTAGGCCGTCCTGATTGTCCAAAGTGGGGACCCGATTTTCGGTTAAAAATTAAAATTAAAATTTTGGTGGAGGTGCCGGTCCAGACTTAACATTACTCGTGTGCTCGGATCAATCGGATACAAGATCACATGACTGCTGTAAAGTGGACGGTCCAAAATTTATACAACTGTATGGAATTTGGATTAGAATCTTATAGCATTTCCAATATAATAAATATTTTTCGGGAAAATCGAATTTTTAAACATTGTTCCGAAATTCCAATGGTGATATTCTATCAAAATATTGCAAACCACACAACCACGCAAATTTAGTCCAGGCTTGGCCTTGGTTTTTTACCTATAATATCCCCAAGTTCGGTTCGAGTTCGTGTCATGTTGGGTTCGAAGTTTCAAGGAAGTTCGATAGACAACCCTTCTGAAAGTTCTAAACTATTCACATCTATTTTCCAATACTTTCATTTCCCAATTTTCCACTTTATAGTTTATATTACTTTTTCCTTATCACTACCTACCATCTTCTGAGTCATACATCTTATGGTGGGTGACCACTGCCCACATAACTAATTACATCAGCATCCTTGAGTTCTCATGACGTCGCACTGATGTTTGTCATTGGCCGTTTAGTCATATATGACGACTGACTAGTGACGAGTGCGGATAACCAGTAGATAACATTGCTATTATAACTTCCTGGCGTGCTTTGTTTTATGGTTCGCAGCAAACGGTAAATACTAAAGAGCGTATAGAAGCCAACTATTATTACTGACGTTACTTGGGATATTTACTAGACGGGCAGAATGCCTTATTGGAAACTTCAACCTGCGGGCACAAAACGATTCTTTTTTAACATTCATCTGGCAACTCGACTTGGTTTTGAAGCCCGCAGAAGCTTTTCTAGGTGTTCTAGTGCGATTGAAGTGAGGTTCGGTGAGCTGAGAGCTACACCTTGTTATGATTTGCTTATTGCTACCATTTCCTTATACAGTAATATATTAGTCGGTGGGATTCGAACCTAAATATTCAAGAATGGTGACTTATGGTTGACTAGACCAGAACCATAGTGTCGCACAGTTCTCTAGTCTTCCAGTATCATTCATTGCAAGTTCGAGTTTGACAACTGGTTTTTGGCAACGCATGTTCGCCAAAGCTGTTAAAAGGATTTATTGACTTTCTGTTATTTCCGTATAGAGTAAGGCTAGTTAACCACCTTGAAATAACTTTTAAAACATCATAAAATATGTCGAGTCGCGCTCGCGACAATGTCGTTCGCCTGTCTGTCGAGGTCTTTGTCTCAAATTCCATCGTTTGTTGCTTACTTAAGTCGAGTAGCGCGAGTATTTACCAGCTTAAGTGGCAGGATTTACTATTCCTGTACAGCGTTTCAGTTTTTGTGAAGGCTTTTGATTGCCTGGTATAAAAATATTAGGTTGCATGGTGCAAAACAAAATATGAGCATATGTTTTACAACGGACTAACAAAATATGAATGAGTGGACGAATAGAAAATAAATAATGTGCCATATCTAGTGATGATATAGAGTAGTTAGTTTCAGCCCGTCCTTCCATGAACGAACACTGAGGTATTAGTAGTCTTGATTGTAGAACCACACGCGCACAAAAAGAGGTGTTTACGGAAGCGAATGAAAGGAAGGATGGCCCGATGAAATGGAAAGCTGACATGATGAAACTTATTATCAGGTGCATGATTGGCGTGGGTTTCTGGTTTCTTTTTGTTCTTCTCACTCTTGCCGAGTCATCAACATCATCATATCGTTTGTTCCCAGATAGTTTCGGGCATAGATTCTCAGCCCGAAGTATACATGCAGTGGGCGATGTGCTAAGGATGGAATAGATGATGACTTTGGAAGTAAACGCTTCAAGTGAAAGTGGAACTGGGACCTTCATTACAAGGCAATACAGCGTCCTGTTCATTCCGAGATTAATTACATTAGGTGCGCGCGACCATATTGTCTTTTGTTTACACATAACAAATGAAGGAAGGAAGGGATTGTGGTGAAGATCAGGTCCCAGGACTAACGAAGCTCTTCAATATGTGGCGATCGTGGAGAGGAGGAAGTAAAAGTGAACGGGTGGATATAGTTGTTTCTGAGTGTGAGGTCGAGGGCCTTTGAGCTGTGAAAGAAGAGATTGTGGTTAGCGTAATACTAGCTGATACTAAAACACTTTTAATTTCTTTTCCATTATTAATAACATAAATAGATATCCCACGTTATTAAAATAGAACGACAATAATGTTTCTTGATAGTTTTTGAACTCGTTTGATGTATATCTTTTGAAAACCTGCTCGGTCGTTTATACCATTGTCTTGACAGCAATTACTAATAATTGTAATTTGAGTTGAGTGCAAGTGTTCTTAATCTGATCGCTGGGTCAGCGAGTCAGCTGGCCAAGCAAGTAGCGTGACTGGAGGTGTTGGTAAACGAAGTGACCGCTACCCTAGGCAGGAACCC
Source organism: Sweltsa coloradensis (assembly GCA_024449915.1). NCBI lineage: Eukaryota > Metazoa > Arthropoda > Insecta > Plecoptera > Chloroperlidae > Sweltsa > Sweltsa coloradensis. The sequence continues at coordinate 3,701,773 of JAMZAV010000002.1, read as the reverse complement.
TGCCCCTGCGTGTTTTCATCTTACCCACTGACATTGTATTAGTAGACGATCTTTATTTTCTAACACTTACTTTAGTGTGGCAACATGTCCCTCTAAAATAGCTTCTAATTATATATATGTTTTAACTATCTTTACGGTAAATATCACGCACAGTATTATAGAAAATAACTTTTTTGGTACCAAGACACGATGACAGCGGTAGGCCTGCTAGAATGGTCACAAGAAGTCACACTCACAATGCAACCCAAGTGATTTTGATTGTCACTGCAATTGGATCTTTGTAATTTTCTATGTTTGCAAGGTAGTGTGTTTTTTTGTTTCTATTTATTTATTGAATTTTGTTTTACCCTTTCCTTGAAAATGGAAATCTAGTTTTCCGAAACGTTGGGAATTAAAGTTATTTTTTATAATACTGTGCGTGATATTTACCGTAAAGATGGTTAAAACATTAAACCATGGATCACGAAAGCTTTATACAAAACACATATATACATATATATTGATTCATATCATAGCAATTGTCGTAAAAGTTTGCCCCGACTGGAGTTTGTTCTGGGTTCGAACCCCAGTCGGGGCAAACTTTTACGACAATTGCTACGAATCAATAACTATGTCCTTCAAGCGGGCTTATGCTTAAAAACCTTATATTCATAAAAATATATATACCAATACTCACATGAAAATAATTTATTTCTACGGTTCATGCCACGTTCCTATACCAAGTTTATTAACACGCAATGTTTTGGAACTAGATATGAAGCCCCTTTGTCATGAGATGAGATATAAAAACACTGATAAAATTATCAATAATAAAAACAAATACGCTAACACAAAATAACAATGGCAGGAACGAACATTTGTTTTTTAAAGTAAACATAGCTAGGTGGGGATTTGCTTTTACCATTGAGTATACTCAATGCTTTACTATTTTGCTATTAGTTTTTCAAAATAAAATTGTGTTTATGCCAATGTTATTTTGTGTCTGTTTATTTTCTTTGTGAATAATAATTTTTCTGTTTTTAACTCTTCTCTTGATAACCAAAAGGGTTCCATAGCAGCTAGTTCCTAAACGTTGATTGTCATCAACTGTAAAATGTAAAATCTGATAAAAAATCGAAAAATAAATAAAAGAAAGGTAAAAATAAAACGTCAACACATAATATGAAGTTAAAGCAATGTTCGAAGTGTCTCGACTGGGGATCGAACCCGGGTCCTCTGCCTTACGTTAGTTCCATGTATATTTGCGTCCACAGACGTTTCGTCTGAACTCCTGTGACTTGAACGTTGAACCCAGTTCAGACGCCCAGTTTCTACACCGGTTCGTCAATTCGTGGTTTCGACGCGGTTTGCCCCAAGACTGTGGTTATATTTACAGATAGGTAAATAGGAATACAAAGAAGCAATTATTTTTATTACGATTGTTGTTGTTGATTGTTGTTCTTGTTCCATTACTACTTACAGATAGGTAAATAGGAATTCAAAGAAGCAATTATTTTTATTACGATTGTTGTTGTTGATTGTTGTTCTTGTTCCATTACATTACGAGCGCGTCGCGGTGACGGTGTAGGTGTTCGTTAACACCTTGCATTGCGGCGACTCTCCTCTCCGCATTGGTCCAAGCTTTACCGTTATGACGTAATAGAACATCTGATACGAGGTCACATACACTCATCTCAAATCTGGCAATGTTTATGAAAGAGAAATTAACTCTCCTAATTTACCAAAGATTTATTATTCTACTTAAAACCGTTCTTGGGTTAAAAACGGTCACAGTTGACGAGAGTTGCGCGAATATTTATCTTTATTTTGATGTTTGCATTTTTTGCGGTTATGTGGTAAAGATCAGCTGTGTTATGATACGGGTCCATTTTGATTTGCTACACGTTTTACTTCTCGTTCGAGCGGCAGCGCTTCTCGCGACGAACTCGCGAACTGAGAGCGGCGCCCGCGTCAGTTGTGCGCCAGTCCTGACTCGAACTGGACGTATTGCCGCCGCATTGCACCTCTCCTCGCTCGCATTCATTGTTTCTCAACAATATCCATTATTCGTATTTCTATTTCAAGTTATAGTTGTTCTAGAGTGTAAGTAACACTCGTTGGGAATGTCCAAGAGTACGTGGTAGAATATACCACATGTACAAAATTTGAAGTGATCCCCAATTGTGTTAATTGTAAACTCGAACTCGACGTAGTGAAACATTTTTAAAAAATGAAGGCAAAAGTGTATACTCCGGTGTATACATCGTCTGGGAAGTCCAAGGATTGACTCGAGAAGTCGTAACAATTACAATTGACCACTTCTTCCAAGTGGTATATATAAACTCACCACTCCGGCTGACTACGTCAATGTTATTTTCAGTTACTACAAGCTAGCAATTAAATTCGGATAGTGATCCGGTTTGCGTAGTGGATATTGCCAGACGTCGTTCTTAAATTACGCTTCTTTCCCACTAAGCGGGTATTCTACAGCTACACCTTGCCTGCCTGAGCCTACCAAAGCTGTTTTCTCAGACACGAAGTCATTACAATTTTTCAATTATTATTATGTTGTGTTTAATTATTATTATTACTATTATTAGATTACTTTGTTTATATACTTATATTAATATTTCTAGTATTATTATTTATATTATTTATTAAAAACTGTGTGAAACGGGTTTTCCGCCCGTCGCGTTTTTTACACTTATTGTGTGTTGATTTCGACGTTTGAACCACTGTGATCATCTTCAGACGACTATTATGACGATTATTATTATTATTATTATTATTATTATTATTATTATTATTATTATTATTATTATTATTATTATTATTATTATGCCTATTAATGTTAATAGTATTGTTATTTTATTTTATTTTATTTTCGCCAAACTGTTTCGTGCCCTAGGTCTATATCGGTGTGAAGGAACCACCAACCCACTCAACCAGACATTGTTGAAAAATTGAGTGTTTTTTTATTTTTTTTTTCAATCTGTAGACCTAGGGTAAGGGTACATTATGAAAATAATTAGACATTGCTGGAAGCAAGATGAGAGCGAAGCCCCATAACACAACAGTAGGTCTACATTTTTAAATGTAGGCCTATTAATGTCCCCATCCCCCACCACCTTTTGCAACGTTGTTCGCTCCTACCTAGGGGACTGTGGGGTTGACTCACTGGTTCCTCGATCATGATAAATACATCCCTGAGAAGGAAGGAAATATTTTACTCAAAAACAGACATCTTATTAAAACTTCGCAATCATTTCTCATGTAATTAATAAACGCATCTTAGAAGGAGAGTACGAAGTGCTGAAATTCATAATTTGAGTCACGCCGTGTATCTCTACTTGGACAGAGGTAGGCGATCACACTCCCAGTCCCATTATTCATTAACCAAGCAACTCGTTGCGCAAACCTCTTGTGAAACCTTGGTGGCATGATTGTCTCGCTTGTAATTTATTTTTCCTCGGCTTGAAGATCCTTCACCCTCCAGCATTGCATCGTGCTCTTCAAGGATCGAGACCTGAAGACTTGGATGTTTTGTTTTCTCGTGTTTGCTCTTTAGAAAACAAATAACCACTTTGAGCTACGTTTCGTTTCAAAGCATCGCGCTCTCCATCAAAAACACGAATACCAACCTTTATTATATTGGAACGAAAAACTGGATGTTTACATAAACCACACATAAAATAAATGGTTTAGCTGCAACGCCTGAAGGAGAGTAGTTTACTCCCTGAGACAGAGGTGAGCTCTGGCCGTCCACCCTCGACACCCATTCCCCTCATTCCCTGTAACATAACATGACATGAGTGCAGGGTGTCTCCCTACCTTGAGTCGCCTGTGGCTGGATCTGTCCAGCACGGGCCTTTCACTGCTGTGTGGTTTTATCCCATTTTCCCTTCTAGGTATTTTCATCTTCATCAGGGTGCACAATTCACCCATCATAGCTCATCGAATCGATCAGCGTAGTCCCGCATCAATTCAGAAGGGCAGTATGTGCCCACATAACCTCACTTGCTTGAGTTGATTTCGTATTGGCTGGCGTATGGCCACTCGCTATACTTGTAGGTCTGACCTGAAGACGGTTTGATGAACTCGGGCCAACTTGTTTTACAATGCTAAATGTCCATTTAGAAATTCGCTTGGTCGGCAAATACTTACAGCTAATTTCACATACAGTCTGGACCATTTTTCGACCTACAATTTTCTTCCCGGCGATGTTAACCAGAGATAAGCGCTTGTCGCTATCAGCACGTTTAAACATTTTTCTCTGCACAAGCTTGCAAAATTACTACAAATTACTCGACTGTCGAGTGGTTGTGTGTTGTGTTGTTGATGGTTGCGAAGGATTTTCCAAGAGCTGTACTAGGACGAATGCGGAAAAACTTAAGAACATCTCAGTCATGATTGCCGATGGCTTGGAACGGATCGATCACGTGCCTGTGCCACATCTTCCTGTGGGAAACCATTGTTTTAATTTACGAGCCGGCAAATCAAGTACAGTGTCAACAAACTTACGGCTTACTCGCCGGTGATAAAGTTGGACGTGATCACTGATCATTCTCCGGCACCGAAGACGTAAAAGTTTATTACTCCGTGATTACTGCAGAGCTTTGAAAGTACGGTGGGCCACGTGCCAGGGTCGCTCGATGCTGCATGGGCTAAGGCATGGCTGGCTGTGCGCATGTCACTTCCAAACCAAGTCTCGTTAGACCTCGCTCAAAGACAAAAACTGCTTTATTTTTTTACAAGAGTGTTTCAACACTAACCCCTATACCAGGGATGACGACTTTATTTTTGGTATTCGGCACTTCCACTTCCTAGACCTAGATACTATTAATACATTTTATTCCTTAAAAATGTTCATGGTTCATCGAAATCAGTCTTGATGCCATTGTAAAATGTTAAATAGCGGTTGGTCAAACCTTTTATCAATGTACGATCAAAAATTGGAATCGTTTGGATTCGGTTTCATCCCGAATACAAACTAGAACTTAAGAGCGTCACACCTTTTATAGCAATTTTTGTTTGCTCGGCTGAAGACATCACAGTATTAGAATTGAACATATCTCAGAAGTGGAATAAGGTTTCTATAGTAACAATTCCTAAAATGTTTGAAATATTATAACGCATAATTAGATTCACGATTTCAATTTGTTAAAAGTCCAAAATCACTATATTCGGTGAATTTTCTGCTGATCAGACAAATTTGAAATCTATGACTGTAAGACGCCAGTAGCTTTATTGAAGTTGCCCCAATGTATATACATAGGATGCGTATTGGCTCGAGCAAACTATTACTAACGCCAAAGGGTGTGAACCCTCTTAAAAATTTAATAATTCAACGTAAATCTTCAAATTCTTCTAGTCGTTAGCGGCTACTGTAGGGAATAAACCGACACGTGAAAGTTACGCACATCCTGTGGTGTGTTATAATGCGCGCTTTGTCCCGTGACCGCATGCGTGAAGGGATGTAGCCAGGACATTATTGTTCCTCGTAGTCACATGACGTGAATATCCATCGAATATCTCAAGATAAGGTTCGTAATTTATTACTAATAATTCAGAAGGGCCATGACGGACGATCTTGTACGTGTAATCGGTACTGACGAGTGCGTGTACATATGACTTGTACTATTAACTGCGCATAAATAAACACGCTCGGATTATATAACAAGAAACATTGTCTAAGGCCTTGTCATGAATTATTGTGCATCGATTTTGTGTGCGAGAATTAATAGTTAGTTAGTTAGTTAGTTAGTTAGTTAGTTAGTTAGTTAGTTAGTTAGTGCTGTTTTAGGGCACTCAACAGTAGAGCTATCAGTGCCCATGTCAAGTGTATAGGAATCTTCCAAACAATTTCTATAAGTGTGGATTACCACCATGTATACTTCTTTCCAAGAGCAGGAACGTAAGGGGTGACGCGGGGGAACGCGGGGTGGACAGGTCTGTGCTGGTCAGAACCAGCCACAAGCGTATGGGGATGGCAGGGGTTCCCCCACGTCGTGGTAATCTTCGTCTGTCATCGTCCGTCCGTGTTGTCATTGTTGTCGCCGTCGGGGAGGTAGTCGAAGGGAAGGGGAAAGTTACCCGACGACGACCCAGAGCTCGCCATTAGTTTCAGGGAGAAAAACTCCCCTAATCACGGGCCAAACCACGAGAAGGTTGCGAGTTGGACTTTGATGGCCCGAGAATTAATATTCGTACTGCCCAAGGATAAGGAAGTGTGTGTATTATATTTAATATTTTATGTGAGGGCTTGAATCTACGCTACGTGGTTGTTGCATTGTTACAGTGGGAGTCCACGTGTTTTTAGTAGCGGCATCTTATTGTTTGTAACTCCGTGAGTGACTAGATATTATGGTGTTTCCCTTCCAGTGTATACAGCGTTACCGTTGAAAGTGAATCTGTAGTGTGTTACAACTTACAAGCCAAGACAACTCATGTCCTGCGCACCTGCTGCAGGTGGATGCCCCACTCTGTTCGCGCACTGCACTATTGTGCATCAAGTCCTAGCAAGTTGTGCAAACAAACGCCATATCGTTCGATATAGCGGCATTTGAACATTGTGTTGGCGCAATTGAATCTATTGTTGTAAGCAATTTCACATTGCTAGCTTGGCTGTAAAGTAAGCTCTTACAAAGCAATTCTTCTTCCTGTATGTTTTTATTCAACGGCGACTCCTTGCATATCATATCCCTTGTAACAAAATATGCATTTAGTAATTCGAAATAAAAGCCCTGCCGTTATTAGGCTATCCCATAAAAATGAATTTGTGCTACCGTACAAGCACCGTACATCAATTATAAGACCCACGTAAGTCAATCAATTTTCTGATAGTATTGTCTAATGTCTAATTGAAACTATAGTTTCATTTAATAGGGACAAATATTAGTTCATGTCACCGTAGGGCGTTGGCAGAAATAAATACAATATTTACATATTCAAAAGAAATGCTTTCTCTTCTTGAGAAATTTCCCAAACATGATTGACAGATCAGCATGAATGTGTTTCACTACCAGCGTGATACTACTGGTTGAACGAAATGCTCGTCGTGTGTTCTGTTATTTTACACATCGTACACTTGGTTGCAGGCCGCACTCTCGTAATTTTCTCCTGCTTCAGATGCATTGGTCGAAACCCTGATTTTCTCAATTTCTTCTTCCTCTGATGTACAGAGTAGTCGCGTCAACTTTTTCTGCTCTCGTACTTTTTTGCCTTGAAAGATTGAATGAATGTAGCAACATTTGACTATGGTTGGTATCATTTACTCCAGTTCGGGAATAAAGTGTTGCAACAACATCGAAAATTTGAGAATTAGAAATTTATATTATGCTCTTCTTGTTGGAATCAGAAACATAACCATTCCACTGGGGTCGAATTTTATAATATCTATAAAAAGGGTTCAAAAGAAAAAATGCTGAATAACAAATCGGCACTCGTTATGGTAGTAGACTTGTAGGTAAAACTACCAAAACTTTACCTTCGAATCTACATTTACGAACTTAGTGTTGGTTAGCATGTGCGTGTCAGTGGTTGATGTCTCTACAGACAAGTCGTGGCACAGAAGATTAAATATTCTGGCGTGCAAATGTGACCAGTAGTCAGTGCACATCGACTCAAAAATGTACAATTATTGATGATTATTACCTTCAACACAGTAATAATCTTCTTCTAACTCCCGTTGGCGTGAATCCTAGTTATACATAAGGGCATATCAGCATATAAACTCTTAGTTAATAATAGTTTTATTATAATAATAGATTGTCTGAAACTTACTATGCTATTAAAAACTCATATTCTATCTTTTATCACTTATATTGGAACAGCAACTCTCAAAGTGACTTACACACTCATTATAAAGAGTCGAGAGTCGCCCCGCGAGAAAAAACTCAAATACAACGGGTCTTATCCTTGTGATACGTGTGTGCGCAGTAAACCTATTTAATCGTACTACATTTCTTGTTTCTTTTCAATGCCATACTCAAAAGCACGATTTTCACATTTTTACGTCACCAACAGCTTTAAAAATTAATCAAGATACGGCTATGATGAGTCTCTTTGAAAATTTGTGTTTGTGGAAGTGAAAAGTTCCATTGCGATGCCTTGAGTTACTAACCAACTATCAGTGGTCTACACCCCTGGATTCTGTAAGCCGGGACAGGAATTCCGTCCAGTCCTCATACATCGGTAGTGGAAAGTGCATGCTGGGTCTTGGTCTTGTCAAGTGAGTGCTGGCCGTGAACAATGTGTGTAGCACACTTCTTATCGGCCTCACACATACATCACGCTTCCCGGAAGAGACACGCACTAACTATTTTTAAGTGCTCCGTGTATTTGCAAACAAATTGAATTGTGGTAACTTCCTTTTATTGTCATATGTACGCCAACGACTATGAGTAAATTAGACAGGGGTCTACTTGTACCTACTATACCCAGCCCTTGGTTTACTTATGGTTATTATTATTAAGAATCTTGTAATCATGTAATGCAGTTTGTGAGCACGAGGTAATACAGAATGTGTTTACTTCTTCGAGCATAATTAAACGAGGGAGCGAAGCGACTAAGTGTCTCCATTCAACTCAAACGGCGCTTATTCTGTGATTCTGTGTGTCTGTCTGTACCTCGAAAATCAGCTGAATCGCTGAACAGATTGTTCTGAAATTTTAAACAGACATCCGGTACGAGTTTACTGAGAACTGTTAACAAAATCAGCTAGAGACCCATTGCGATTTAAACCTACAATAAATAAAAATGTAATTGTTTAAAATATCGATAGCATTTGTTTTGATTTTTCATATGTACTCAACACATGACTCACTCACTCGTTTAACAACGACTTTGGCGTTTCCCTAGTATTGTGTTGTCGGTACGGGTAGGAAGTATTGCAGATACTCCTTATCACAATTGCCCACAATGGCCTTGAGGATGGCGATGATTAACATTGACACACTCATTCACCCAACAAGGTTTTTTGTTCCGTATCAGCTATGTTTTTATTGCAAATGTTTCGGGAAGTAAAAATTAGTTGGGTCGCATATTATCGCTATCTTCCCGCGTCCTAGTAAGTTGTCTACTTTTTAGATGGCATTAGGGCACCTTTATACTTATTCCAAGCGGTGTCAAGTACGCAAGTATTAGGGATGGGACGTTTTTAAACGTTTTGTGGACGGTTAGAGGTTATTAAAATCGCAAAACGTTTAGTAACCCTTTTTTTAAATATATGAATGTTATATTGTTATCACTTTTGGAGCCTACGCAAACACGCCGGGGCTAACAAATTAGGCCGATAATTTTCTAAAAGTGCTTAATTTTGGTGGAGGTGCCGGGTCCCAGGCTGTATTAAGACATCTTGTCTTTTACACATGGTGCACATGGTGGTGGATTTTTGTTGTGAAACCTCCGCCTACCTAAAATTTTTTAAGATTAGAAAGAAAATTTATTAGAAAATAGGACTTTAAACGTTTAAACGCGAAAATTTCAAGGGGTTAAACGTTTAGGAAATTAAACGCTTTTTCCCCATCCCTAACCAGTATATACTAATAAAACACACGTTACACCCTATTGGTTTCCGAAAGCGTGTCTTGAGAACGCCGTGTACCACGCAGTTGCGAGGTAATTTTATTTGGTTGGTCTAGTTTGTTTTTTTTTTTGTATTTTTCATAATGTATTTTTGAGGAAACTACTATTTAAATTGAAAACGAATTCGTTCGCTACTAAGAGAAACTTTTCAGACAAGAGTTGCCACCTGGAAAGCACAAACAAAAACCAAAACGAAGAAGGTGAGATGAGAATGCAGTATTATGGGTTGTTCTTCCAACGTTATAGTTAGTGCTATAATATCGCCATTTTACCACTCGAGCCACTTGCTCCACCTCTATCAATACACTGACTATCTCTGCGTATGCTTTAAAACTAGTCCAATCAGAATACTATGTACCCTGGCACAGTGTGTGTGTTGATGGTCCAGTGTATAGGCTCGTGAAAGCGACAATTATTTTTCCAAAGCGGCAGTGCTGATAATGGCAAAGTAATAGTTCGCCAGATACGTAAGGCTTTGTTTTAGTTTCCTGTTAGCCGGGTCATCGGCTTCTTCGGCTCCACGTCCGTTGACAAGTTTTATGGTATTTGCCATGCAGGAGTGAACGACTCTTATGTCTTTGTCGCTCGAAAATATTTAGCGACCAAGGATCTTGTTTTAATACATGCGCACTATTCCAACAAGATTGTTGACGAAGTTTTATGACTAACAAACAAACCCGAGGGTAAGAGTTGTTAATTAGTTCCTAGGTATGCCCGCCGACTCTTCGAGATTTTTTTATCGTCAACTTTGAAATATTCTAAAACTTGTATCTTGGTTTCTGTGATGTTGGAAAAGTTTTGCAATTCTGTTGACTAACGATATTCTTATTTTCCTTGCAGTGCTTCGGGAACGAGCGCCGTCGCCATTGACAACAAGATCGAGCAGGCCATGGTAAGCATGAAGCATGTTACTTTGATTTTAAGGGGTTTTTCTCATTAACACGTTTCAAAATAGAATATTCACGCAGTTACATAGCCATAGACACGTTACAGCCAATTGCGTTGAAGGGTCTGGGTCTACATTTCTAAGTGCTCCAGAAGCAGCTATAGTGTCATCCAAGCGCAAATTTATCTTGAACTTGAATCCTTGTGTTAACTACACTGCAAGTAAAGTAGAATGTTACATTGTTGCATTCGTGTTGAATACTAGATTATGCTGATAGTGGCCTCAACTCACTTTTACGAGTACACTTTTATAAGTTGTAAACCATGTATATGCAAATCTCTTTTATACATTGACGTTACGTACTCAACTCAGTACAAGTTTATGTAAACCGTGTAATCTTAATTGCAAAACATGGGTGATAGAGGCAGCCTATTTAAATTGTGTGGTCTTACATCGTTGTTAGTTTACACCAAACACCTACAGCTGACTGTCCACGTGATAGTGGTCCATGAAGCATGGCGTATCCCACCCTGTCCCAGATGACAGCAGGTTTATCATAAAACCGGTGGCACTTTTTAGTATTCCCTTTCTAGAGCGTAGTTAGTATTTTTACTTATTGAACGATCCATGTTCGATAAGAAATTATTTTGTATTCTAAGACACTCTCTCTATAACACTTCAATTCCAATGACGTGCCAGCCTAGGCATGACTTATTCTACCTTGACGACCTCCACTTAGAAGGTATCGGATCTGATGGTGTGTGTAGAGTGGAAGAGACTTTTCCGTGTCATATTTATTTTTATGCTGAATAATGAAAGGGGTTTATCCATCCAAACGAGATGCGTATTGCGTTCAGTCATCCGTAGCCAATATGTTCCTGTTGCTGAGGCTAGCGCTGTTGCTTTTTCCGCGTAACCTTATCACATTTCACGTGAACGTTGATGAAGAATCAATCTATGAGATCCTAAATTAATTCATCGATTTCGAATACAAAATTCGCGAAATCTCTGAAATTTACTTAGTTTTGTGAGTGTGTGTGTGTGTGGTAGACTCTAGTAGAACGGGCCTCTATGTGTAAATGCATCTTGGTTGCTAAAGGTGGGGAGCTGGGATAACTCAAAGAAAGTGTCATCCTTGCAAGCTGTATCAGTATCACTATGCACTCTTTGTGTAGACAAAGATTAGATAAAAATTGAAAACTACTGTAGAACCCTCGTCACGACAGATCACGCTTGTCGGACGTTGGCGCGGGCGAATATGTGTGGGGTTTGGACGCCCAGTGCTCAGAAAGAAAAGATTTGCTCTTCATATTTGTCTCTCACTGGGATGCACCGAGTTTTAATAGTCAAGTTGCGTACATTTGAAATGCGGTATTTTTCTATCGATCGCAATGCGCCACTGGAGTGGGCCTGGTGATTGCATGGCTGGGTGCCCTGGCCGTCTCCCGGCCGAAAAGTGTTCCGTCTCTCATGCTTGAGAGTCTTGCTTGATTGCCGACTGCCGACACCTACTTTGCGTCGGTGTGCCCCATTAGAATAATGTTTCATTTCAAAACTCACTACATTTGATTGAATGTTACAACCCCTCCGTGTTTCTGATGCCATGTAGCGTTAAGTGCTCAAGAGCTTGGAATTTGATATTATTACATGGACCATACTCGAGTAGCACTTAACTAAAGTTCCCACTTCTGATACGTGACACCTTGTAGTAACATACTAGTCTTATGAATACATATTATGTGTGTAGTGTGTACGAATGTGCAGGCCTATGTGCTATTAAGTAATGAATGCCCTAATTGTTTTTAAAATTGGTTTGTAAATCGTATCTTTTTTGGTTTGTAAATCGAATCTTTTTTTATATAATTATTGAGACCATAAAATAATATAGACGCCATGTAGTAAACTCCAATGTGTGTGTGCTATTGAGTATGGATGGAATGGAAAAAATAAGGGCATTTTGAATAACAAATCATCGCGCAACACACGCATCGTAGTGATAAATGCGGAACTCGGATCTCTGTACTCGCTTTTGTTTTTTTTTAAATTAAAGCATCGTCAGATCACAGAAGCAAGCGTAGAACGCTGTCGCTTGGTGGCGACCACAGATCGTTTTGAAGACAAAATCAGCAACCATCAAATTTAACATTTTCTCTCTTCAATATGGTACGCGTCTCGTCGATGGGATGGGAGTAAACAAAACCGTGGGTTTAGTACCGTGGTCTCGAGGAATTATCAAAGAACAAGCTAAAATGAGTGAGTTTATTAGTTTTTAGATGACTACACATTTTGAAGTTTTAGCATTGTCAACTTGTCGAGCCGAGTGCTAGGTAGAACAAATTACTTCTGAGTTGATGTCATGCGGCATGGCTTTGTCCTGTGCGGGAGAATTTTCTCGCTATCATCGTAAGATATACATTTGTTTGTTATGTAATTCACGTTAAGTTTGTTTGGGTCATTGCTCTCACTGGGTTACGTGTCACCAACACATTTAGACGTCAAAATGTATCCACGTCAAAAATTCGATTAGGTAAGTTCGTAGTCGTGGGTCTTCCGTGCTGGGCCTTGGATGACTGTGGGGAGCGCGTTTCCTTGTAAGCTAGTGTAATCAAGTACGATGCAGGGTGGTGAGCCTTGCCACCTCTATCGGTGTTGCCGATGCGGTAGCGATTAGTGTTGCATCACGCTATCCATGCCCTACTTTTCATGTTTATGTACCAATGATACAGAAAACATGCAGCGACTAGCGAGCGCACACGCTTCGGAAGGTTGTTCGCCATGCCCTCAAATATTGATTGATACATTGATTGACCAGTGGGCAGTGAGTGACCAGGTCGATCCATTTCCATGAGGAACTAAACAACCTCGTCTATCACCGTATATAACAAACATCATAAACTGCCTGCTTACGTAAGCTATTTTGTATTTTCTCAACCACAATACTTGGTTTGGTGAGAGCATTTTTTACTTTCGTGTTGTGTATTAGTTTTTTTTAATAATTGATTTATCACGTGATGCTCGGCCTTCTAAGTTCCGCTGTTGGGGCTTAGAAGCAAATAAGTCAAAGGGGCTTAGGGACAGGGGCTGGTATCAAGTCCACCCCGATTACAGTGTTGATAGTTAACGCGGTCAATCTCCTAATTTATCAAGGTGATTGTGTGAATTTTTGATGTCAACTGTTCAGGATTTTGTAAACGCCAATTACCTTAACTGGATATCAAACAGTTTAAGCAATCAATATGGACAACGACGACGGTGTGATTTGGTTTTATTTTATCGTAAGATAACTGTTTGGTGTGAATTTCCTGAATTGAAATCCATTTTTTCGATTTTCCATTTTTTCACGTTCTAGTTTTACCTCTCGCATTGATTTTTTAAGGCTAATTCTTGGCAACCAAGTGTGGATATAAATATAAAGGAACTCTATTAACATTCATGCACAATTAGGTAATTATATTATATTTAACAGTTCAGCTGCTATCGTCAACACCATGAGCGCGCGCATTTGAGAGGGGGGGGGGGGTGCTTTTATTTTACAAATATTCATTTGAAATTGTGTTTTATAGTTGTACAATAAAAATCAATTAATAGGCGTATTGTTTACATACAGTTCGCATTATGTTTTCACTTTCTAATAAACAGAAAATACATCATTAAGTCCTTTCAAAATGAACCTCTATTTGTTACCAGATGAAGGTCCAACAATTTCTATTGTATACCGCTGCTCCCATAATGCAATTAAAATCATTATCGAGAACGCAAAGGTCGCTAAAATGGGGTCATTGATAGGCACGCGACTTGCGCGCGATCTACCGTACTCCGTGGAAGTTCTCGCGAGCGCTACTATTTGGCGCGAATACTGGTAGACAGCATGGCGCGGTCGTAACCTTGGTGCGCGTTCTAGACTCTAGACTCTAGAGGACATCATACTTGGCGATCTAGCTCGACGTTTTGCTTTTCAAATGGACTGGTTTGAAGAAAATCCTTTGACGTCAATCAAAGAATATAACACGTCTTCCTCACAAGCTAATACAGATTGTGTACTGTATACTGTATTAATGAAATAATTCTCTCTACAATAAGTCAAAAGAATAATTTTCTGTAAAAAGATTAACATGGGCGGTTCAAGTAGGTGTCGTTCCCTTCAACATTTTTAGTGTAATATTTCTACCCGATCCGCTATTGCTATCAAGTTCCTGAAATCTTTAAATTAATTCTACGTACAAAAATAGAATAGGCCCTAGGTGGATAATTAATTCAGTTTGCAATTATGTGCGGAAAGTGGAATCAGAAATTTCTTGTATCGGCGCTTTTCGCCACTAGAATTTTTGACAATGAGACGTCGTTAGCGAAGTAGGCTAGAACTAAACAAATCGGTATCATTTCGATGAGTCGTGAAATCTAAGTCGTGCAAATCAAGGCATTCCTACTTTTGTGGGGCATTGATGATGTAACAATAATTATACGGCCCATCAAGTAACCTTAACATTTTCGTTGAAAACTAGTTTGGATTGACGCCAGTGGGCTCCCAAGCCCAGGTGTCCTTTATTATTAGGCCACTACTGTTTGATTGAAGTGACCTCTGCTCAAAGTGTGTTGTGGGTTGGGTTGAAAGCAGTGAGTGACGCATGTGTGATCTTTTAGAAAGCAAGACCTTTTCGATTGATAGCCACAATAGGGTTGATAGGAAAAATGATGAAGTCTTCCTTCTTGTGATTTTTATCGAACTTTTATCAAATAATGGACATTATTCTGGGAACATCTTGGATTTGAAATGTCAATGAGATTTTGTGATCGTCGTATCGTTGTAGCCAAGGATTAAAGGAACCTTGACATTCCCTTTCCTCCCCCTAGCCTATTAGAAGCTAGCTGCTAGAGTATGGTCTTACAGTTGACGCGCCCTTATACAAACTAAACTCAAAACCTATCATTTATACTTTTTTATATCAATGCACTCAAATGCAAATGTTCCCGGGTACTCAAAACATGGATCACTCACTCGTCTAACAACGACATTTTAGCTTATTGGCATATTTAGGCTACATCTAGGAAAACGAATGTAGATAAAAGTTAGTAAAACTAAGCTAGGTGTAACATGTAAGCCTATAGGTCGGCATTCCTAAAACTAAAAGTACAGAGTATTGGTATAAATGCAAAACAAATATATATATATGTATATTTACGTCATCGGTTACATTTTTGCAATCTTTGTTGAAATTTTCAATGACGGAGAATAAACACCTGACAGATTACCTGAAGATATTCAACGAGGGTTTCACGATAACGACAGGTTGTTACTTGTTCAAAAGTAAGGGTGGGGTAAGAGGTGGCTGAGTCACGTTCAAAGCAGATTTATAAAATACAAGTTTCTGAGAAACAGTCCTTTGAAAACGTAAAAGCGGATGTGCATTATTCTAAATACGAGGAAAATCAGTTATTTTAACATTTGCCAAAACTCGACCCATAGATGTGGGCCTTTTTATAACATGCCGGCAGACAGTCGGGCTTGCAAACAAAAAGGAATGTGCAGGTTCGGCACCTGCAATAAATATTACATTGTTAACATCTCGCATGTATAATATGTCATAGCCTAGCCCTAATAAGATTTGTGCTTGACCATTAAAATGATCTAGAGAGAGATTAGGCCTACATTTTTAAATCAATTAGATGTTACTCTTTCACTTTTGGAGCCAATTTTAAGTACTCGGATTCGACTTGGAAAAAAAATCAGGACTTGCACACCCCTAATTTTCTCAGTCATTATTTGCATTGATTTTGTTTATCGATAATGAAAAATCAAAATATATTAATCGTGCAACTGAACTACGTTTTTGATTAATTACATACCTACACTAATTTTTTCGTAGTAAAGACAAAATGTATTCCAAGTTAAATCATGCATATTATGCAAATTCAATGCATTTTCAATTATCTATGCAAATTCAATGCATTTTCAATTATCTTTATTATTATTAGTTATTACTATCATTATTATTATTATTATTATTATTATTATTATTGATTAGGACGTCATTAGTATGATGCTCTCATCAACATGCATTATTTTCTGCCGAGTGCTTGTATTTTATTTTGTACTATAATTTTTAAACCAGTAGATAAAGATTTCATGACTACAAAAATGTACACTAATAAACATTTTAATTGATATTTTCATGTCAGAAAGCTGTTTCCTGGGCATTTGATGCAAATATATCTTTTAAAAAATTGTCTCCAGCGGCTGGGGCTCTGCCCCACCAAACCCCAAAATGGTCCATGGAGTACAAAGTACATATACTTACACTGTAGTTGTCCCGGTTTGTAGCTTTCAAAATATGGTCACCTTATTTTATAGGCAATGTTCTACATTGGGGTGCTTTGCGACTATTATCAATTATATTTTGTGTGCAGTGTTTTCAATCCCAAGCAGACTTTAACGACCGATTTCAGTTAGGTAAGCAATCTACAACGCAATATTGGCTTAAAAAGTTAACCCTTATTCATGATTGAAATTCACCCGAAAACGTGTTTTAGGCCACCTTACAAGGGAACTTTTCCAAAAAAAATCTCGCCTCCGGCGGCTTCGCCCCAGACCCCGGCCTACCTCAGAGCCAACCTCATGGAGAGTGAAAATTGAATAAATCCCAATGCCAACCAGACACTTTTTCTTAAATCTGCCCTTGATTGTAGTCTTGTAGAGTGGGGTGGCCTATAATAATAAGTTAGAAGATGATGTAGTTAGTACGACAATACGGCAAAAGAAGTACGTATGTACAAAACCACACAGATACCGATCGTACCTACATAGTGGAGTAATGAAGAAGTGTAAAAGAGCAAAAAGTTATTATAGATAAAATAATAATAAAGAATGGTGGTTATGATAGCAAGCATATGTCAGTATTGGTCGAGATATAATTTGTGAAGTAGCAGCTTGCATTATCTGAGCATCTCCTCATTCCTCAATAGTTTTCTGACAGATAGGTAGTAACCTTATGCTAGGTTAACTCTTTCAGAGGTGTCGGATTCCAAGGCCCTGTCTCCTAAGCCCCTGGTACCGACAGTTGTGCTACACGTTACGCAGCGGGCTTTAGAAGACAAACTCGTCAGGGCTTTAATTATTACATGATCCACATCATCCACTGTCGACTAAGAGCAACGCGCCTGATAGCACATAAACAAAAACAGCGCTTATAAGTTGTATAATTTAGACTTTAAGATGATCATAGAAACCCTATTGAGGGAATCGATTGTAAATGTCAATTGAATATTTGCAATTTATTAAAATATGTTGACAACGCTGATGACACACGTTTCTTGTCGCGTTTAGGGAAAAAATGCGTCGTGGTCCTCGTCTTTGTCACCTTTCGTGTCGTCGTTGTCGTTGCGCCGTCGACGACGACTCTAGTTTCGGAAAGTAAAATACTTTTCTACTTTTCACTTGAAAGCCCCTTGTCTCGCCCTGTGACAAATCTTACCCCGGGCCCTTGCGGGGGAAATACATATTCTTACGAAATACACAATCGCCGTCATTAATTTGATGGATAACTAATTGCACAATCTAATACCAATCGCCTAAATTTTTCTTCTTGCAGTTATGTATGACACATCACTAATTTTAACGCTTATAGTGCAAAACTTTATGTACCATAATTTTCTTTCTCCAACAATTAAAATTGTGTTTTTATTGAGTTTAGAATTTCTTTGATTTTTTGATCTTTAGAAAAAAAATGCTGATTTTAAATCCAATTATTGCCTACAAAGTTTTCTGAATATAAATCCTTGAGTAAATTTTCAAAATATAAGCATTTTCTTGCCACATTTTTCAGTGTTTTATTGCAATTTTTTGATCATGCTTACTAAAATAGGATGCCATACAGCAAACAATTATATTTACGACATCCACGGTTTAAATCTATTGTTTATTTTTGTGCTTTATGACACGTAATTCGTCGCATTTTTGATTTCTTTGCTACACTCTTCAAATTAAAAATTTTCTATCATTAAATTTAGTAAGGAAAAATGCTCATCATTCAGACAACAACAAAGCAGCTTTTTGACTGGTGGTATGTTAATATGAAAAACTAACAGATTTAATTGTGTAGATTTGAAAGAAAGTGTAACTATGTGTACCACTAACCATAAGGGTTAATTATGAACGAACAATATACTGAAAATGTCAAAGCTATCTCTAAGTGTAGGCCTACCTGGAAGTTAGTTGTCATAGTTTGACATCAAGGCAATGGCCAATACGAATGAATATTTTAATAATATGGAGTTCAAAACTACGTCTGAATCGCAACAGATTTTGATTTGGCATAATCACAAGGAAGACCCATTTGAGTCCTATTGGAAGACTGTTGCTGCCTCGTCTAATTACTTCCTAGAACAGTCGGCTGGCTTTTGTATAAATCTGCAGATAAATGTTTTGCATATGATGCTAAGGTCATCTGACACCCTTGACCACTGCTTGGGCTTCACGTGATAAGGATGTGACATTCCTCGAGATCATACGACCTCACCGATAACATAGGCCTACTGCGCTGACATTGTTCCAACTACTCTCACTATTTAGTATTTACGACTACCACGGTCTATAAATCCTACTTGTTATTTCTTCTTGCCCTTTAGTCGAACTCCTCACGGTGTAATCATGTAATCGCAAGTTCTCCTACTTTTCTTTTCTGCTACTTTGTTGACTCTTCAAATCGTACAGAACACCCTTGGGACTATTAGGCGTATTAATATTATAAAAGCACAAATATACTCTGTACCTTGCTTGTCACCTCACACGCCCCAGGGACTGTCTACAGTAGAAATGATCGGAGCATTTTCGACCTTGGCATGCAAGTATAGGATTCAACTTGGATAAACTAATAAAAAAATTATCGAATTGTTATGCATATGTTTTCTAATTTGTAATTTTACTTAAAAGGAAGTTTGCCTTGCGTTAT
Source organism: Sweltsa coloradensis (assembly GCA_024449915.1). NCBI lineage: Eukaryota > Metazoa > Arthropoda > Insecta > Plecoptera > Chloroperlidae > Sweltsa > Sweltsa coloradensis. The sequence goes on along the minus strand of JAMZAV010000002.1, from coordinate 3,682,378 downwards.
CATTTGTCAGCTGTTTTCTGGTTCTTCTTGGTTGTTTTCTTGGTTGGTTGGTTGATGATGCATTGTAGTGCACTAGACTAGATTTGGGGGGTCATTAGTTCGATACCCGTCACTGAAAATCCCGACTGAAAGTTTTTCCAATGCTTTCTTCAGTCGTTAATGAGAATGCAAGGGGTCGAGTCCTCTTAAACAGCCCTTGCATATTCCCTTCACAACTACTCCCAACTCAAAGGTGAAGGAGGAATGTAGTTTACCGTGGGTCGTCTGTCACGAGAAATTTGAAAAACTTAAATTCCAAAGTAATCCATGCAATACTCTACAAATTTTAATACAAACTTGGCTATCTCAATGAAATTTAAGAATTCTTGTTCAAAACATAACGAATTACAAATCCACTAAATGATAACCCACATTGACGTTTATCCTTTAAGGCTTTAACAATTATAGGCCCTAATGTGAATGAGGTTATGTTGATAGAAAGAATCCCAACAACTTACTATACCTTTGTAGTGTGATGAAAGCTGCCAAATTTCATAGTTTAATGTAACAAGAAATAATGTAGGGCCTATTCAGAATGGCAAGATTTTTGAGTTAATTGAATGTTTTTTGTTCTCAGGACCTGGTGAAGAGTCACCTGATGTTTGCTGTACGTGAAGAGGTGGAGGTCCTCAAGGAGAAGATTGCCGAGCTGATGGAGCGTATCGGTCAGCTGGAGGTGGAGAACAACCTGCTCCGAGCCAACGCCACGCCGGAGACGCTCGCACTACTCCCACAGCAGCCGCAGCATCCGCCCAACGGGGCCATCTCTTAACGTGCTATGTTCCTGTTGATTGATTGTAGATAGGCCTTCAAATATCTTTACTGATTGCAAGGCGTCACCAAAAGAAGTGGAAATGCATATTTGACTCAGTTTATAGGAGCCTGTATCATTGTGTATTTTTTATATATTATTTATATTTAACTGTGTCAAAGTAGCTTTTAAAGTTTTAGCTTTGATTATGAATGTGATAAGTCTTCTAAACTGTTTCCTATAAGCCTTCAAATGTGGATTTTCACTCGTGCATCGGGTAGTCTCATGATGCACTATGTAGTTAATATTATTATTGTTAAATTCAAACAAGGTTCATTGCTGTTTGGTATTTAATTGCGGCCTTTGTATTCTATGTTGAGAGATGTTCATCCATTGTTAATAGTATTTGCTTCTAGTTTCAGTTTATTATTTTCAGTTGCATGCTGGGCATACATTTAGTACACTGCCTTCCTCACACCCAGATAGAGATTGCTGTCACTCACTCGCAAATATAACTGGCGGTGGGCATTAGGATTGGGTTGGGATGCATTCGGTTCGTGGAACATTGGAATGGGAAGTGGTTAAATATAGCCTGCACATAGTAAGGATTGCATTTATGGTACAAATTGTGTAAGCTGTGTCTTGTCTTCATGTACCACATTCAGTATTTTCCATTATTTCTTGCCCCATTTTTTTAAAAAGTAGATTTTTCTAAACAAAAAATTGTTTTGCTAGTTTTTGTTCGAGAATACGAATGGCTGTGTTATTATATTGTAAACCTTAAATGACAATGACGAATTACTCATTTTTGTACCCTATTTTAGTTACTTGGCATTGAACTACTGTGTGTGTATTGTTCCTTGTGTAAGCATATTTCAACAATCACATTTGAATGGGGCAACAATCATATAGGTAGTTTTGTCAGTTACACCATACCATAACTGAAGCAGTCTCAAGTCCAGTGCTTTGTTGGACTTATATTGTTAATTGTTACTTTCTAATTATAGAAATAGCTACAGTTTGAATTTGAGGACTATGTATTTTGGTCAGAATCTCTGGATATGGATGGTGCTAGAACAGAATGCTGATATTATTTTGTGAGAGAATGTTTCTTTTTTTGTAGCGGCCATGAAAATTGTGATGATATATGTTGCTAGTTTATCTTTATCAATAGTAACCTACAATTTGTCCATATTTTCTTTAACAATATGGATCTAATTTTTTATTGTAGGGTCTACAGAAAAGATAAGTTATGATGGTGATAATCATTATGAAAACATTGTAATACTACTACAAAACGCTTATTACTATACCACTGGTAATAATTTGGCAAGTGATATGATCGTTTTATTATAACTTTAGGTGTCGTGTTTTCTAAATCCTTGTGTATTCTTTTGTAAGTTTTTTTCGATCATTGAAGTCATCAAGCATACGACGTGTTTGAAAGTCTCAAGTGTAACAAGCAAAATACTTATTACTATACCACTGGTAATAATTTTGCAAGTGATATGATCATTTTAATGAGAACTTTGGGTGTCGTGTTTTCTAAATCTTTGTGTAAGTTTTTTCGGTGATTGAAGTCATCAAGCATACGACGTGTTCGAAAGTCTCGAGTGTAACAAGCGCTCAGTGGCCGCTTATTACAAAATACTTATTACTATACAACTGGTAATAATTTTGCAAGTGATATGATCGTTTTATTGAGAACTTTGAGTGTCGTGTTTTCTAAATCCTTGTGTAAGTTTTTTCGATCATTGAAGTCGTCAAGCATACGACGTGTTCCCAAAGTCTCAAGTGTAACAAGTGCTCCGTGGCCGCTTATTACAAATTATTTGTTACTATTCTACTTAAAATAGTTTTAATTGTTTGTATTTTCATTGGGAGTATTATTTAAAATTTATATCTGTTTTACAGTTCTGTGCTTTTAGTTGCTTTTTCTTTTGCAAACCATGTCCTATAACATGTTTTGAGCCTTCTTGTAGCGACTGGGGGGGAACAGGTTGAAACCAAATCAACCAGTGGCAATCTAGAATGGGTTAATTTGACTGAATTAATTCAGTTTAGATTGAGTCTTGGTAAACTGGAGATGACCATGCATGCTGTGAGGTAATGAATTTCAAAGAAGCCAACTCCCCCTTGTTGCATGAGTTGGTACACCATAAGACTAATCGAAGGTATCAAATATTCCTATTGTAATATAATGGCCACGAGAACTATTAAGATGTGTATCTATTATAAATGTATCGGCAGCTGTGCCTATTGAATATTAATATTTTTAATGACTTGTGGATGCTATTTAAAAATAGATCCGATCAAACTTGGCTTAATTTATAAGCTTTACTGGTACATTACACTTGCTGATTGTATTATGTGCATGTAAGATGATTGATGAAAGTTGATAAAAAGCATTGTATGGTTCCTTGAAACTAATAAAATGTAATGAAAAAGTTTCTTTAGAGAGTAATTAATGTTAATTTCCTTGACAATTGTACTCATGGAATTCAATTGGAATTTTGTATACAGAATGTACCTACTTATACCTTGTTGGCATCTTTATTGCTAAAAAATTTTCAGAGGGGGGCCCTTGTGGCATATCTAGGCCACACTATTATAGTTTGCAAAGTGTGTCGTCATGAGATATTTTGATTATTCGAGTATACATGTTTGACATGTGCTCTGCAGAATAAGATGTGTGAAGGGGTCGCTGAGCTTGGCCCAACTCAAATTCGTGCGCTCGGGTGTTGATGATTGAACGACTGAACAGTTGGTAATATCATTAGCAAATTTGGCATGAATGTTAATAAAGTACATTTATATTGATATCCACACTTGGTTGCAAAAAAATAAGCCTTAAAGATCCATTGCAAAACATGAGTCCAAAATGTGAAAAAATGAGAATGCCAAAACATGGATTTCAATTCTGGAAATTCCCACCAAACCAATCTTACGATGAAACCAAATTAACCTGTGCGTTCACATTGATTTAAACGTTTTATCCCGTATGCAAATTTGCTTTTAAATCTATACACTTTGAATAAATTCCCGAAGTTGACCAAAATGGAGTAAATTACGGTGATGTCACTATTTTTTTATTCAAAATCAATTAATTTAGGAATACGCGTACTGGATAACATAGATTTATTCTTTATTAACATTGGTGTGAAATTTGATAACTGTGTTATAACCCGTTTACCCGAAAAAATAAAGCTGAGCGCGCCTAAACTCGTCTTCGCGCCAGCCTCAGCGACTGGTTTTCACCTATCCTCTTTGTTACACCAAGCTCCTCATGGTTGACACAATACATTCACGTTGGCTTATCTTGTCTAAAAATTATTTTTATAATTTATAAAATTTCCACTAATACTACTTAGTACACATTACTATTATTATTGCTTTTTGTTTTTATACCCAGCGCGAGTGGCCGCTTGTCCAGCCAGCGTGCTATACATAATACCAATAACCTAGGGGCTAGGGCTAGTAGTGGGTTGGTAAGTATAATAACTTGGAACAATAATTTTGATCTAGGCTTCACTGGTCCTCACTATAATAATACTAGCCAACCAGCATATAGAGAGTTATTATAGACAAGTGGGCCCTGGGGCTAGAGGTCTGCACGGGCCCGGGCCTTGTTATGCATTTTAAGCCGGGCCCAGGCCTGCTTTTCACTGAATGAGATGGGCTTTTTTCGGGCTTTATGATGTAATTTGAAATCGGTATTTGCGATTGCGATCATAGAAATGTTCTTCGACCAAAATTTCAAATCGTTTTGTTTCTCGTAAATCGTAATAATACTTTTCATCTCCACGTGACGTTCATTCATATATCCCATGGTAAAAACTAAAAAAATGCACATGCTGTTGCTTTGAGTTTAACCTCTGAGCGGGCTGTAACGGGCCTACTTACACTGATGGCGGGCCCGGGCTTTGATAAGCTAGTTTAATACGGGCCCGGGCCTGGGCCGGGCCGAGCTTCTAGAAGTAGGCCCGTGCAGACCTCTACCTGGGGCTCTTGCCTCATACTTCAAACAATATTGTTTATCCGGTTCATAAATTTGGTTGTGTTCATGTATAAACATTTATGAATTGCTTTGCGCTGTTGATATTTTATGCTGGCTGCATTTGCCGCAATCCGTGGATGATTCCACACATAGATGCCTAGAATATTTTTGGGGGGAGGGGCTGGGGTTTGACCCATCTTCCTGGGGCCCTTTCGCCACAGGCCAAAGCAATTTTCACTATACTTTACTTATTTTGTGATGTAGCAACTCAAGGGATTAGCATTTGTTTATGAAGAGTACACACAAGGTGAAATTTTAGAGGTAATATCCCAGCTAATTATCAATGCCTTGTGTAGATTGAAATATGTTATGCACCATGACTGAAACAGTATATAATAGCTCGCAACTAAATAAAAACATTATGCAATTGGAATTAAATAATTATAACATTTACAGAAACTATTTGAGATTTAATATTACAAAAAAAGAAAATCACTCAAAATATTTACTGAAGTATGCATGAGAAATGGCCTGCATAGGAAATTTCAGTTGACCTTTTAAAGTATAATGACAAAGCATATAAACAAAGCGTGTTTGATTTTCTAAGGTAATTTGTATAACAGTATAAGCGACTGTTTTACCCCTCACAAACTACTGTTGTGATCTTTTAAATATGAGCCTCCAGAAAGTTTTGGGGGCAGGGGGTTAACCATCTAAGCTCCCCGCTACTGTCTGAAATAGTAGACTTCCAACGACAATAGCTTGCATCAATGACATTCCCTTTCCTGCTTGTTTCACGGAGGTTAGGTTTACCAGATAATTACATTAATCAAATCCAGTATTAGATATTTCACTATTTATACAATTATACGGTGTCTTAGTGAGAATTCAGTAGCTGAGGCTAGGTCATGTGAAAAACTTGCTCATATTATTAAAAACTTGTTAGCTTGGCAATTTTCGTCGGAACATGAGCCTTCCGGTGACTTGGCCATTGGACAGTAAATATTAAAGAAAATTAACTGGATGAAATATTGAGAAATTAAAAAAATCTTTATTTTTACAATTTATTTATTACAGTACGTAGGTATTGATCAGTTTGTTACACCAAGACATGTCTTTTTGCAGCTTTTCTGCAGTTTTTTTTTAATTTCAAAGGTATTGTAAGGTTAAAGATGAAATAGTGAATCAAATAATAATTTGAGTAGACCCTGCTTTCTTTCCAAGGAAAATAAAAATCTTTCTGAAAGTATAATGATCAGAAAAATATAAACAAGTCTGTATAGTCAAATAAATGTTTATTACGGTTTGATTACGGTTAATAAGATTTTTAAGTCATATATGCACACAAAAGATTCCAACTGTTGTACAACCCACTAGTATTTCTTTTGGAAGAACAGTACAGGAGGCTGGAATTTTGTCCTCGTACCAGTAAATTACCACAAGCTTGATGAGGGTAATAGTGTGCAGCTTGGTTACTGGAGATTTTGCATGTCGGCAAGTCGTTCCTAGTGGTCTTAAAAGAGGCACCTTACTATCAGAAAACATAATATAACTGGAGAGTGTTCAGGCTCAAGCTTCACATGGCAAGCATATTTTAGTAAATGCTCTTTTCTTAATTTGATTTTTTACTAGTGAAACTATAAAATCTCAACATAGAAAATAAATTATTTATTTACAAAAGGTGGACAATGAATAAAACTGCACTAAAGATAATAAACTGTGGTTGGGAAAATTTGTAATTAATATTATTATGACAACCATGTTCGATATTATCGGTTGATGAAGCGGTCACATTTTCGATTATCGATAATTTTTATTGTATCGTGCATCCCTCAATGGTACTATTATTAAAAAGTAAAAATAATAATTCTTGACCTTTGACTTCACTCAAGTAGGTACCTAAACAGAAAATGTCAATAGCGACAAGACAATAGGAATAGGCAAAAAATTGAAAACAATTTTCTGTTTTGTTATGGCCAAAAGTGGTGAATTGGCAGTAAAAATATTCAAAATTTACTTAAAAATGCTGTATCTTTTCCACGGGGAATTTTGGGCCTAGGATTTTGTAAAGCAAGGACTATTGCTTTTGGAATCGACGCAGTCTAAACATTTTGCGGCCTGTACTTCAACATTTTTATTTTCTGTGACAGTCTTTTGTGTTTACAAATCACCATTGTAGCCAATTTTCCCCCCACTTTCTCCAACTCGTTTCTCTTATAACTACACAAACTGTCTTGTTTATTCTCATGTTTGGGTGCAAGCAAACCAAAAAATACGTATCAACTAGGTATCTGTGCAAATATAGGCCTACATACCAGTCCAATAGGCCCCTTCAACCATAACTACAAGGTGAAGCACTTTCTCTACATAGTACTATAAATAAACTATGTTATTATTTACTAAACCAATTTTACATTTTATATGATTATTGCCTTTGGTGACTATGATATATTAAATGTTGCAGTTATTTAACATGTAAGTACATGCAAATAACAGCATATTAAAGTTAGGTTTGTTTGGTTTGCCTGTAGATAAGTACATGTACATGATGCAGGCATGTCAACTACTGCAATTCTTTGTCGAATATAAAAATGCCCAGTCCTTCGCCCACGCGGCGGATGTTTGTGAGGTGATCCGAGATCTCTTTGATGCTATCGACTTGCTCTTGCAAAAATTCCGATTCAAGGAAATCACAGAGATTTGCGTCATCGTGATTTGTTGCCAAAAGGTGAATTTTCAATAAACTCTGAAAATAAAATTGCACATTTTAAATTGGAAGAACAAAATTGCTGAACACCTAACATATTATATAATATTGTATTGTAATGTAGAATTTTTTCATTTTTACCGGAGGAACCTGTTATAGCACAGATAATAGAGTACACTACGTGGTGTACTCTATTATCTGTGGTTATAGGGTGCAATGTACATGCAGTGTATGTCCCATTTCAAATACAATCCCTTGCATGTGAGCAGGGCCTACAAGCTGTCTGTGTACGTCTCGTCGTGGCGGAGGGCGATTAGCTATGTGCAACATGTACACGTAGATTTTTTGGGTAAGGTTGTTTTCGATGAACCACTTTCAACCTTTTGCTAATTATTGACTAGGATTTCAATTAGTTTTGTACAAGAAAGTTACAGGTGATAGTTTGATCTTTAGGTCAACTTAAAACTGAGAAAGTAGGCTCCTAAATTGGACCAGAAGTGTATTTCATTGGACCTAGATAAAATTTATAAAAATATAGCACCATTTATGATTTTTTTATCACAATCTTGATTAAACATACAATACATAACACTAATCTCAATCACTTCTGAGTTGTTGGTGCATTATAGATCGATAGATCGGGTTGAATGTTGTAATTTCAGGGTTGTAATAAAGTAAATTCTCTTAATTGTGTGTTTCCCAATCAAACGAATCGAGAAATAATTTACAAAGTGTTTTAACGAGAGAAGATTTCTTAGGGTATGTACTGTTCATGTATACCATTAATTAAAACTATGTAAAAAAACAAGTGATAGTTTCGAACCTTGGTCACTTAAAATCGTGAAAAGCTAGCCCTAAGAATTGGACCAAATTTTTTTGGACCCAAAATAAATATTTTAATAAAAAAAAACATTATGATTTTTTTTCCACAAAAAATGCTTGATTCAAATACAATAAAACACAATCCAACACTTTGAGTTGTTTGTCAAAATATAGATTGTTTTTGAATTTTTATTTTCAGTTGTTAATCAAATGAATTCTCTAAGGTCCCAATCAAACGGAATCCGGAAAATATTTACTAAGTGTTTTTAACAAGAAGATTTCTTGATATACAATCGTTCCTGTATCATTGAATATAAGAAAATCTAATGTCAACAAAACAAACAACTGATAGCTTTCAAAACACGTGTCGGTCTGCAGTGATAATAGAATCAGTGAATTACCAGCTTAGACCAGTCCAGTCACTGAAGTCTGTAGAATGTTTAGCCCTTCACCCTTCTCGTACTGAGATTCACAGTATTCATTCCAATTCTAGGTAAACACATTCATTGGAACAAGTATTATTAAAATTTGCATCGCAAGTGTGTAATGTATACCTCCAATCATTAGCGAAACTATTACCAAAATATAAATACCAGTAGTAAATCCATATTTAGCTCACCTTATTAGTTATTCAAGAGCTATTTTGGTTGGTATGAGACCTACCTCGTTGACATCTTTCTCTAGGTCTAGTGCAGCCGTCATTGCCTCTTCGCTGGTACCCCAGGCATCACGACCAGGCGTCTTCACGTCTGCTAGGATGATTCGACCTCCGCGCTTGTTCATATACGTCATTATTTTCATGGCATGTTCCCTTTCCTCATCAGACGCCTTCTTAAAGTATCCACGAAGCCCGTGTAATGCAACGTCTTCTCGGTCGAAATAAAACGCCTAAAATATTATTATTACAAATCACATTTAAATGAGAATCTAAATTTCATCGTGCATTATGTATTTGTGTACAAAAATAAATATTCTTACCATTGACAAGTATACGTAGCTAGCATATAGCTCCATATTGATTTGTTTATTTAATGCATTTTCACATTCAGTGTGGAAATTCTGTCGATTCATAGACATTGCACTTAATAGATTTAAACTAGTTGATATAATTGTCCACAGTCCACAGAATCTACGTAGATGTATGCATGCCTGCTGCGAAGTGAAACGCGTAGTAGCCTGGCGTGCGGCGACTCAGCGAATCAATAGCATGGGCAGGGTTGAACCACAACACCGGGAACGCACCAGTTTCAAACGGGGAAGTAATGGGACACATCATTTCATAGAATCATAGACTTACGCCTAAAGGTACGAGAACAACTGTTCAAAATATTATAGTTATAATACTTGTAAATATTGCAAAATGTCACTTTGGGGCGTCTAGCTCTGCGCCTGCAGTTCTACGTCTGCAGCTGCAATACTCGTTAGACGTTGCCCCCTAAACACAATATAGTCATCAAAGTTGCTACAAAAACAAAAGGCAAGGTTTCAAAACGAAAGTTCTAAATATTCAAAATCAAAATGCTATTTGCACACACTTTAAATAAGAAAATAACTAAACATCTCTGTTCTGGACGAAGATTGGTGATTGACGAGGATGCAAGACAAATATAAAAATGTTTACCGAATGCGGGACTCGAACCTTGCAAAGCACCAGTCGCCACTGGATGTAGGCCTCCACCATCGTGGTTGGTACTATCATCAAGAATGATTGTTTTGTTTAAAACTGAACTTTAATCATGTAGAGTAAGAGTATGGTATTTTTTTGATACGCGGGACCTGGTGCACCTCTAAATACAATACATACAATAAAGTTCCAGATCAGTAGGTGCACTTGCACATTTCGAGCATTCCTTGCGCTGACATTGCGACATAATATATATATACTGTAGGCCTGCGTTTCTTGGTTTTGTAATTTCTTGGGTTTTAACGATTTAAAAAACAACATAACAGCATTCCTGGAGGATGGTTTTTCATTTTTGTTATTTGTAGGACGGAGGTCTGTAATAATAACCACCATTAGTATAAATCCGTAGAATAAAACGTACCTTGTCCTAATAATAACACTACCGAGAATTAAATCGTATTTCGCGCGTTATCGCTCAGTCTGTCTACCAACATCGCCATTTTGATAACCATCTCTACAACCAGTCTACAACCACAGCAACAACACCAATCCTTCCTTTCGTGAAGTTGCCTAGCCTGACTAATGTCATTCTGAAGGTCATCTATTGTTTATTTTACTTTTAATTTCTAGGTTAAGTCTGCGTTCTCGCCGGATAATGAATGGTAGGTAGGGCCTAGGCCTAATGTCTAATAGTAATAAGAGTAACGTTCGTTAGGCTATAGGTTTCTTCGTTTGTCCTGCTTCAACTAAAACACTTTACTCCAGGAGTATACCGGTTAAAAGGAAATGGTAGTAAAATTCACAGTTACTAGGCCCTACAACGCGGACAAAAGAACGGTGTTGAGTCAGTTGAGATTGTTTTGGCTGCTCCTACTCTTACTTCAGTAGCTGGTGTAAAAACCTTACTCCAGTCTCACTTGTAGTAAGTTATTACGGGACAAAAAAACGCCTCCTGGTTACACCCACCACAACTTACTCCAGGACAGAAAAACGGTGTTTTGCCAATATCTTACTCCTGGAGTAGTGATCTTAGGACAAACGAACAAACCTTATGCCTAGGGCTAGATATCAAAACAACTAGGGCTAACCTGGCCACTGGTCAACTCTCCGATTGGCTGAAAGGTAAAAGTCTCGTAATGAACATTACCAAGACCCACTTTATGTCAATACACCCACATCACAGCATCGGTGCAGAGGATCTTCATGTATCCCTCAACACGGTCCCATTACAACAGGTCAATGTAGCCGACTTCCTAGGCTTGGGCCTTGACAGCCACTTGGACTGGCATGACTACGTTGACCGTCTAGCAAGAAAGCTTAGTGGTGCATGTTACGCAATTCGTGTAGCTGTTTAGCCGAGCTCGTTTAACCGGTTCCCACTCGATCACCGAAGTTAAGCAGAATCTGGCGTGGTGATGGGTAGAGTGGGTGACCGCTCTGCCCTGAAACTCACGTATACCGCTGGTTAGAGCAGATGGAGGGTTCGAAAGCTAGTGTAACGGCTTCGTTCTTCTCGATGTCTGCTCGGCAGTCCGGGTTAGTGGAGGAACCTATATGGCTGTCAAAGTTACACCGTCCTTTCGGATGGGACGTTAAGCCGTTGGTCCCCTTGGTACTTTTCGAAAGGAGTAGGCTACGTGCCAGTACCGGGTTTCCCCTCCTCCCTTCTGTTCATACTTCATCCTCATCTATCACCACTCATCGTCGATTAGCCAAAGTGCATAAATATGAGACGTTAAGCAATATCCAATCAATCAATCGTGTAATCAGACAATGTATCTCCCGTGAGGCGGCACTGTGCGTTTATTACACCTATTTTGAATCAGTAGCTAGATACGGTATATCACTGTGGGGTTCATCATCTATGCGTAATTTTAGCAGGATTTTTTGCCTCCAGATATAAGCCATTAGGATCATATGCTGTGTTAGCGGTAGGCACTCTTGTCGCAGCCTATTCCAACAGCTCAAAATTCTTACCATCGCAGGTCTCTATATACTTGAAGTTGCCTGCCACATTAAATCTAATCTTGGGAGTTTCAGGGCCAACTGCAACGTGCGTAGGCCTACGTAGTTATAATACAAGAACTAAAGATAACTTGCACGTCTTGCCGCGAAGACTGGAGCTTGCTCACAAAAGTGAAGACTTCATCGGAGTAAAGATTTATAACGCTCTGCCAAAGCACATTACAAACTATGAAAAAACATGCACTTTTAGACTCAGATTAAAACAATACTTGATTAGGCCTACTACGGCTCTGTATAGCATCAATGAGTTTTTTTGATACCTGCTAATGTTAACCTTAATTTTAACTGTAGCCTACTAGGGTACTTTTAACATTCTTATTGTTCTTTATTTTGTATTGTATTTTAATTAGTTCCAGTAGGCCTACACTTTTATTACTGTCACTTAATTCTCTTGTTTGCTTTTGGTTACTGTACTGGTCCAAGTCATTTAGGTACCCTTGTACCTAAGGCTTTTTCTTTTTTGAAGATCTTTTGCATCTTATTGTTTTTACTTGTCTTGACTACTTTTTTTGTAATTAAGCAAGCATACGATTTGTACAGTTTTTGTTATTCTGCTTGTATTGTTGTAAGTGACAAGATATAATGCACTGATATGTAATGTACCTGATGTATCAATTAATAAACTGAACTGAACTGAACTAACTCAAATATTGTTTTCATGTACGGTAACTAGGCCAGCTGACACCCACCAGGCCTGGCAACTAGGCTAGGGCTAGCCCTGCATTGTTTTGAACGGATGTCTGCCGGTAAGCTAACCTAGGAGATATTAATACACAGAGTCTAGGCTAGGTAGGCAAAGGTGCAGTAAATAAAATAGTGCCAGCCCAGGGCGGTCAATCGTCAAAGTATACCGATAATATTGCATTGCTCCCCCCCCCTCTCTCCCCTATGACAATAATTCAAAACAATAAGAATTAATTTTGCTGCATTTTATGCAGGTTATCCTTTTTTTCAGGTGAAACAATAGTACTAGGCCTATGCCACTATTGTGTATGAATCTAGCAGACTTTTTAAATGATCAAGCCAAAATGTTTTGTACCGTAGGCCTACGTAGCAAGGCGGAAGGCCTGAATAGAAAATGTGTTATTTTATCGATGTGCAGAGATTTTTGTACAGAGATTTCAAACTCTATTCGAGGAAACAAGAGAATGTAGATAGCGCGCGCGTTCGTCAATATGGCCGCTTGTTCGGGGGTAGTCTAGCTGACGGCATAGGCGCAATACATGTAATAACGTTGAAAACATTGTGTTTGAACGCATATTAAAAGCGGTTTTACGCTTTAAAATGGTAGTAAATACACTTAGTTAGTATTCGAGCCATTATGGATTGGAGAAGGGTCACGGACATTTATTGAGGGAGAAGTAGTTTTTAATGCAAACCAAATCATCTTTGTGGTTGCACCAGTGGCGTATCCAGGAATTCATAAAGGGGGGGGGGGGTTCAACCAATTAATTCATAGATGTACCGAAGGCTAAGTGGGGGTCCGGGGGGAAGCCCCCCGGAAAAGTTTTCTCTTTCAAGGTCATTTTGGTAAAAATCTGTGCGTTTTAAAGCATTACCAACTTCTTATCTACTAAAATCCTGTTTTAATATAAAAGTTTTCACTTTCAAGGTCATTTTGGTGAAAATCTGTGCGTTTTAAAGCATCACAGTAACCAAATTTGTATCTATACTTAAATCCTCTTTTGGTCAGATGGTAATTTGCATTTAGTTTTGCTATAAAACAGTTATTCTATATTCTCCATTGAAACGTTTAAGTGCACTTTCACACTTTTCTTTGGCAAAAAGGGGGGGGGGTTGTCCCCCCTCTCCCCCCCCCTTGGATACGCCACTGGGTTGCACAGGCAATGATGGCAAAACTATGAATGTGTGGTCTACAGTGATGTGCCTGGTCAGTTGTATGAATGCGGAGAGGTGTGTGTTTTGGTTTTATTTAATAAAATCAAAATAACACGGCCAAATGGTTAAATAAAACCACATTCTGCTATTTGCTTTAAAAATAACACAGTTTATTCTATTCTTACTTCCTAGTCACTTTTCACTACAAACTTGCTAATAAAACAAGCTTAAATGAAAACAATACTTGCAATATATATATAAAAAAAAATCTTCTGATTAAACAGTGCTAGTATTGTGATTCCACTTTTTACCTTCTGCATGAGCAATCACTAGGTGGTTTATGCAAGATAAAAACTGGGGCGCCTTTTTTGAAATTTACAATTTACTATGGATTTTATTTTAGGTAATACGATTGATTATATCACTGTATTGCAATGCGAGAAATGCGAAAATACAATAAAAATGTAATGAAATCATTAATTGCAGAAAAACATATGTCTAAATAGAACGGTAAAAAAAAATAAAAAATGACCGAACGTAGATTTGAACTGCCGACCTTTCGAATAGAACTCAAACGCGCTACCACTTTGCCACAATGCACAGAGATCTTTGGAGCTATTTGCCTATGTTAGGTGGTATTGTCGATGACCGTACGACGAACAGTGCATAATTATTTGTTAGGCTGACCTTCGATTGATTTTACACTCCGTAATACAAAAATCACAGCCAGTAAAAGCTCCGCGCAAATCCATTTAAATTCACATTTAAATACCAACACTTGTAGCCGTGTAGGCCCATTAAAGTGTCCGTCCCAGGACAATTATTATAACAAGTGTAGGCCTAAATTATAAATGTAGGTACCGAGTATAGGACTATTGGGCTAAATATTGAGAACTGTCATAATGATTATATATTGGCGTATTTGAATTTATGTAGGATATTCCTAGTTTGAGAGTGTCAGGACTCAGGACACCGGCTAGACACACCAAGTAAGTCTACAAAAAAGTTTATTTTACCACAACACCTTTATTTATTTATTTTAATGATATTTTCTCGCCGCTAGGCGAGAAGGCCATTGTAGAGCAGGGCACTATTCCCTCTTTAGCCTACAACACCTTTAAACGTTTTGTGCATAATATAAAATTGTCAGAAAAATAACTTGCCGGTAGCATAAGCATATTACTCAGCAGAACAATGTTGTTCGAGACCGCGAAAGTACAGACTGCAGACACACATGTGTTTAGTGATTGGTTTCGCAATTAACAGCACCCTTTTCCACTCATTCCTCATTTTGTATCATTCGGAAATAAATGAAAGTATATATTATCTGTTTTCTTTGATGAGCACTGTGGCACCGAACATTATTTCTTTGCGTTAGGTCGGGATATATTTGAGAAACCCCTCCCTATCTCTTGCATGATGTTCCGCGATCAGTACCCCCGAAATAATAGTTTGCGGTTCGACCACTTGGCTGCGCTAGTGTTCCTTGTTTTTTCGAATTCCCTGTCATTGCCATAATGTATAAGGTGACCATATTTTGAAAGTTACAAACCAGGACAATTACTTAAGTGTAAGCATATGTGGGCCTAGGTACCCCACGGACCATTTCGGGGTCTGGGGCAGAGCCCCCAGCCGCCACTCGCCAGAGGTGATTTTTTAAAAGATATATTTGCGTCAAATGTCCAGAAAATAGCTTTCTAACATGACATCAGAATATGATTGATTTTTTTATTCAAATATGGTTGTTATGTGTAGCCTACATTTTTGTAGTCATAAAATCTTTATCTGGTAGTTTAAAAATGATAGTAGGCCTACAAAACAAAATACAAATATGTAGCAGATAAAAATGTATTTTCATACTAATGAACGCCTAATCAATAAGAAATAAGAATAAAGATAATTTGAAAATACATTTAATTTGTAGGCCTATAATATGGATGGTTCAACTTTTAATACAAGTCTTTGTCTTTACAACAAAATAATAAATGTATAGGTACCTATGTAATTAGTAGGTAATCAAAAATGTAGTTCAGTTGTGTGATTGATACATTTTGATTTTCCATTATCTATAGGCCTAGTAAACAAAATGCAAATAATGACTGAGAAAATTAGTGGTGTGCGAGTCTGAGTCGAGTCCGAAACGATTATGGTAGGCCTAGTACCTACTTAAAATCAGCATATTTTTTTTCATCATAATTTCAATTCAATTTCAATTTTTCAGTATAAATAAGTCATAGGCCTGTGTTCAGCAGGCGGGAGATTTTGGAATCATTCAATAGAAGTAGTCATTTGTAAGGGGAAGAGGGTTTTGTTCTGACCAAAAGCGGTGAATTGGTGTTGAAAATTATTTATAATTTACGGTTTTTACCAAGGCCCTAAATACCTGCCCCTGCCTACAAGATCCCCCGTATTTATTTTTATCAGTAAACAAATAATTGTAGGATTTAGGCCTACTATCCTTGATTCATTTTATAATATTTATTTTTAGCCTATAGCCTAAATTTAGTAACTTTATATTTTTTAATTTAAGCTAGAACAGTCATAGAAGGTGAATGATGCACAGTAACAATATATTGTGGGATGGTTTACTTTATTGATCAATATGCAAAATTGGAAAATATTCCAATTTTTTATATGTTTCAGACCTGACGTGACTGTTTCATTGTTGAAATTAAACTAAATTATCATACACAATGTAAACGCCATATCGAATTGTTATTGTTGAAAAACACCAAAATTGAGGCACTGGGAGGAAGAAGGGCGTAAGTCAGAAAATATAGTTGTAATATAAATGGCAAAAACATTTTATGAAGGTGGAAGAAGGGCGTAACTTCTCTGCTCAAAATGGCATTATGGAAGGGCGTAACATTGTTGTTGCAAGTATGTGGCGCAATCTATCGATGGCATTTGCAACCTCTAAGCGGCAATGGATGCAGGCTCGGCACCACTTTCAAATGAAACGATCTCTGCAAGATGGGCGTAAGTCGAGCTTCTTCCCAGTGCTTCAATTAACGTTGTAGGTATAGATCAACTCGTTTTTTTCAATATTATCAATTGCCAATTGGTAGCGATTACCCATCCCTAGATAAAATGGTTTCAATGTATGCATGCATAGGGTGCTTACACAAAGCTGATCTGATCACTTCAGATTCCGAGGTAATTCTTGCCATAGGTAGCCTAGGCTACACCCCAGAGTCAAAAATATTTTTTTATGTTCTAACAGTAGGCCTCCAGACGTTTCAATTTCATTAAGTAGGCCTAAATAATTCCTTTGAGGCATTGTTGAGAAATTGTAAAAGACCTGTTGATCTATCTTGGATAAAATTGAATTCTGTAGCTTACTGTATTTATTAGTTTATAATTACACATTTGACACCTATATTCTGCTCTAAGCTAAGATTCTTAGTGTACATGTTCCTACATTCATGAAAGATATTATGGCGACGAATATTTTCAAACTGGTTTGAACTTTGAAGCGCTTTGATTGATCATCATCATCATCATTATCTGTTGCCACGTCCAACTCTGCGTTGGGTCGGCATTGAAGATAGGCCTCTCCATCTTCTTCTGTCCTGCCACCACTCCTCTTCTTCCACCACATTCCACTCTCCTCCCCGCTGTTCTACATCTTTTCTCACACTATTCTGCCATTGTTGTCGTGGTCTGCCCCTTGGTCTCCTACCTGGAATTTCCAATTCCATCATCCTTCTCGGTAATCTTGATCTTTCCATTCTCTTGACATGTCCGAACCACTTTAATCTTCTCTCTCCAATTCGCTCCATTAAATTCCTCACGCCTACTTGATCTCGGATATCCTCATTCCGTATTCGGTCCCATCTAGTCTTACCCACAATGCTTCTCAAAAACTTCATATCTACAGCCTGCACAAGACTCTCCTCCACTGCTGTCATATTCCAAGTCTCTGCTGCATATGTCAGAATTGGAACAAAGTAGGTCTGGTAGATGGTTACCTTGCACTTCTTTGGTACTTCTCTGTTCCATATGAGATCTCGGATAGATTGGAATAACCCAACAGCTTGCTGTGTCCTTCTTCCTATCTCTGGTTGAATCCTTCCATTGCATGCTACTATACTCCCACATGAGATAATAAATTAAAAGTCGTTACAAATAATTAAACCGATCAATAACCCTTATCGGCCATATCTTGGGAGAGCCTCAACATGGGTGTTTCTCCACACTTAACTACACCCACATATTTTTGTATTTAAAAAGAAAATAACATTGTCATTTCATTAAGTGTTTCAATGTGTTTTATAAAGTTAACGTTCCACCGCCTTCCAAATAAACTAAAGAATTAGACTTAAGAGGAGTCGCTGAGGCTGGCGCGGAGACGAGTTGAGGCGCTCAGCTTTCTGGTTTTTCCGGACCTTTTCCAATTCAGAATATAACAGCAATGCATAAATATAGAGTATTTATTTTTAATCACAAGTAGTAGGGTAATATACTACAAAACTAAAAAATTTGAATTAAAACATTGAAATGTAATCAATAATAATAGGATTTAAATTTAATCATTTGCTTTAGACTCCCTTCTAGTTCTAGACACTTTCAATTAATACATGCACAAAGGTTAGATAAAAGGTTAGTTCTCTTAGAAGTGAGCCCTTGCCCTTTTAAGCATGCTTCATAAGTTCATATACATTATACAATATTACCCTAGCACAGTATAACAATAACAGTGTTCTCCCCAGAGCCGGTTTAGCCGGGCGGCCCGCCCGGCAAAAATTCATTAAAGCTAAGTCAAGCAGCCATAAAACAGTAATGTGAATTAAACAAATAGTATAAACTTTTCAGAATAATTATAGGCCTAGTTTATAGGAAGTAGTATCACACACACAATGTCTTGATCACTCAGAAAAAAGAAAGATTAAAAGATAAAAAAGATTATTCTGAGTGATGCCTTGATCTATAGACTCCACCCGATTGGCATTCCACTAACAACAATAACTACAGTTAGGGTAAAGAGTATATTTTCCTATGTTCTGCCTAGTATTATATGGCCACTCTACTTGTACAGCAAACCTGATTAAAATTTAACTACATACTACACTTTTTCATTTCACTTCGTATCACAGATCAATACATTAAAAATATGTTCAGATTGCGGTTACGTTTTCATATTTTATCGCAATTTTTTATGAATGCCACGTGACGTAAGGGATTGAACTCGCATTATCTAGCTTACTACAATGACGCTTGTTACTTGTGCGTTACTTCTTGTACTTTATATTGAAAACATTGTATTCTTCCAGATCTTCTTGGGAGACAGTTTTACTAGTTTCATTGATTGCCTGTAAGAAATCTTTGAGTTCCACATCGCGTTCCAAGATCTCCAGTGGTGGTAAATCTTCAAGCGAGGCTTGGCGCACTTGAGGGTAGGAACTAGAGACACCTTGCCAGTGCCCATCTGAAACAATAAATAAAGTAACTTAAAATTCAAATGAATGTTTCCAAAGTCTGAAATTGTTCGGTTCAATGTTTTGTTCAAGATTCATTGAATTCAGGAACAAAACACAATCAAAATGTGCAAAGATATGTAATAAAATACAACAATATCTCCTTCACTTCACATTTATCATATTTAGTCCTTGAATTCGATGAATCTTGAACAAAACATTGAACCGTCTAATTCAGGCTTAAGACACAACATTGCAAAATAAAGAGTGCAGTATTCCACCTTTAATTAAAGTTCCAAAGGACCTCAAACTCAGTGGCGTAGCCAGTGGAGGGGAAGGGGGGGCGAATGCCCCCCCCGCCCCCTTGTCCCGGCGCCCCCTAACCACCTGCCAAGTCCCAAAAATACATATATGTGAAAAAATAAATACGTAAATCCTTTGTGACACCTTCGTCCTTTGTCGCCTTTGTAGGTAGCCATGTGCCGCCTATGTTGATAAAACCTCGCGCGGAACATCAAAGATCAAAGTATGAATGGGAGGGGAATGAGTCATGAGTGCCCTGCTACCCTGCCTCCCAACCCTCTCCTCTTCCGCCAGCACTTCTAATACAATACATCAGTGTTGACTGTTGAGTTGTCAGTTAGTCGAGCTCGAGCGAGCGAGTGTTCAAGTTGTTCGTTCAAGCCTTATATAAATGTATGTATATGTGCACAGTTTAGGTGTTATATTATTATGTCTGGACAAGGTCAAAAAAAAGTGGCGCTCAAGGGCGCAAAGCTAAAGCAGATTTAGATAAACGGAACATTGCTAAAACGTGTGCAAATTTAACATCTTTTTTTAATTCACTACCGGCCCCTGCTGTAAATTCGCCCGCTCTGTCATCACAACATTCTGTCTCAGATAATAGGCAACTAGTTGAGTCGTCATTGATTTCATCTGCAACAACAACATCGTCTCCAGGTCCAAACGTGAACAACAGTGTAAAACCGTAAGGACCGTAAACACGGACAGTTCAGAACTGTTCTGCTAATTGTATAGCTTGAATTAAATTTAACAGTCAATTAACACATTACCAATTATTATTATTAGTCTTGGGTTATTTCTATTATTGTAGGAATGACACGACTCAGTCTCACTCAGAGCTTCCTGTTCCGCCAACGGCGTCAGAATCAGGCTTTTGCAGGAATAACTCAACAATAGCACTGGGCGATGATGAATGCAACACCAGTGAAGAAACGATCTTGACTGGCGTTTGTGAAAACCTTGTTCGGGCCAAAGACAAGAATTACTCTATAACAGACGAGGATGAGAATGAAAGTGGACTCTTGCCTATCAGTAATAATTTGATTGAAAATACTAATGTTGACTACCCATCAGACCCATTTCTGTTTCGCGACATTTCGATTGGCCCGTCTAAAGTCCGAACTTTGTTAGAAATAGGTCTGTGTCAACCTGGGCTAAATGACGCCTTCGATTCTTTTGACTACAATGATAATCATAGGCGATTTAGCAAGGAATGGTATAAAAAGAAACTTCCATCAGGTGAAATAGTTAATAGAAAGTGGCTGGTTTATTCGCCCAGGGGTAACATTATGTTATGTTTCTCATGTTGGCTGTTTGATGATACACAAACCAGGCCAAATAATAATTGGTCAAATCCAAACGTGGGTGTCTCAAATTTTAAGAAAGGGGCTGAGAAAATAAAATTGCATGAAGAATCCCAAGGTCATCGCCAATCAGAAAACAGCTTCTTAATTACGTGGTACAGATTAAAGAAACATTGTACAGTCCAGTCAAAGCTTGCTCAAGCCGAAAATGAATTAATTTAAAAAAACAGAGAAATATTGAAACGATTAATTGATATTATTCTGTACCTTTCGAAACAAGGTCTACCCTTACGTGGCCGTCGAGAATTTGGTTTAAAATAACACGTCGACACTAACGAGGGAATTTTTTTAGAGCTTGTGAGATTTTTTGCGAAATACGATACAACAATATCTAACCATCTTGAGAGCTCAAAACGCAATGAAACTTACTTAAGCCCTTCAATTCAAAATGAAATAATTCAAGCCTTAGCTAGTGAGACATTGCGGATTATTGTTGACGAAATTAATCAAGTGAAGTTTTACTCTCTAATAATTGATTCAACAATCAACATTTCAAAAGTAGACCAATTTTCATTGAGTGTGCGTTATGTCATGAATGGGGTTCCAGTTGAACGTTTTGTGCAATTTGCCGCGCTTCCTGGAGCGAGTGCAGAAAACTTTCTGGATGTATTGACTGATTGTCTAAAGTCATTGTCAATCGATATAGCACTGTGTCGTGGTCAATCATATGATGGCGCCAGTACAATGTCTGGGCATATTTCTGGTCTGCAAACCCGGGTGAAACAATTAGCCCCGACGGCCATCTATATACACTGTTGCGCACATAACCTCAATTTAATTTTAGAGCACTCTGTTTATTCTTGTTTGGAAGCAGTCTCATTTTTTGGAACTCTTGAATGATTGTTTACTTTCTTGACTGGCATTCTTCCTCGATTACATGTTCTTCAAGATTTTCAGCAAGAGCAAATTACTGACACAATCTTGACTTTGAAAAGACTATGTGACACTCGTTGGGCTAGTCACAAATTGGCTGTTGAGGCCATTATTCGTAGTTTAAAGTCAATAAGTGCAACGTTGTATTTTATAGGAACTAACCAGGTCAACAATTCCTTGCCAACAGCAGTTTCAGATGCTCAAGGTCTATTGCTACAGGTAGACAAGTTTGAGTTTAAAGTTCTGCTCTGTTTTTGGCACAAAGTACTGTGCAAAGTGTTTGCTCTGTCAAACTACCTTCAGAATTCAAAAATAAATCTCCTAACGGCAAGTAGATTAATAAAGTCATGCGAAGCCGAATTATCAGCAATGCGCTTTGATGAAGCGTTCCTTGATATTGTTAAAGAAGCAGAGGGGTTTGCAGTCTCTTGTGAGTCGACAAAAAGTTTTGTACAAAAGAGGGTGAGTAAAAAGAAACGATTTCATGATGAGCTTGCAGAAGATTCTCCCACTGCATCTCAAAAAGACCATTTCAGGAGTCAGGTTTTCTTCAAAGTACTTGATATTTTCACCACACAGCTGGAAGATTGCTTTGAAGATTTTCATAACATTGCTTCAAATTTTTTCTGTTTAGAACCATCCAGTTTTTCCGACGAAAGAAATATTCTAGCTCTCCAAGATTTGGCACTTTTTTTTACAAAAATGACATTTCTCATTCACTTATTGCTGACGAATATTACTCATTCCGTGCTTTATACTGCAATCTTTCTGTAGAAGGTGAAAAGCTTAATGTTGACACATTATTGGAATTCTTTCAAGCTAACGACATGCTAAGTGTTTATCCAAATTTGTCCACCTTGTATCAAATCTATCTTACTTTACCGGTAAGTAGTGCGACGGCTGAAGTTTCAGCAGGCTCAAGGCAATAAAAACATACACACGGTCAACCATGTCAGAAGTTCGTTTATCCAATTTAGCATTGTTAAATATTGAGAGAACCCTTGTCGAATCACTTGATTTCGAAAACGTGGTAACAAACTTTGCAAACATGAAACCAAGAAGAAAAAAACTCCTGTACAAAGAATGAACTACGAGCGCATTAAAAAAAGGCAATCCTCCGTCCGAGCTAAGTAAATAAATGTATGCAGGGGAGGGGCCTGGCTATATGTTGTAATTGCATATGACTCTCAAACTTAAATAAAATTTGTAATGTTTTGTAAACTGTTTAATATGAGTCGGCGCCCCCTAAAAATTTCCTGCCCACCCTAGGCCCAAAACCTGGCTACGCCACTGCTCAAACTCCAGTTTGAATTAAAATACGTATTTATTGATTTAATTCAACATTTAAAAAATTATCTGTGCTTTTGAGTCCCTTGGAATTTGAATTTGAAAAGAAATCTACGAATATCATAAAAAAAGTATAAAATTCATCAAGAAGGCTTAGTACTGTATTTACCCGATTGCAAGCCTACCTTTTTTGACACATTTTTGCAGTTCAAAATGGCATCCCGACTTGGAATCGATGTAAACTTAATGAGTATTTAAATGCTTCACTTGTTTGTTAGATGAACTTTTAATCAGGGGTCGGCTTGCATTCAGTGTCGGCTTGCAATCGAGCAAATACGGAAATCATATTGCAAATTAATGAATTAAATATCTATCAATTTATGCATAATTATTATTTACCCTTCACATTAATAATAAAATGTGCACTGTAAAAAATCTACAACAGAAGCCTACTCGATAGTAAAGTAAGTAAAAAGTAAGTTTAAAAAAGGTAGTAGTACTAACATGAAAACATGGTTTTTAATTTTGTATCTGGCCATAATACTAAATCATATTCTCAACCTGATATTTTGTATTATTATTTGTTTGTTTGGAAGAAGAAAGTGATGAAGAGAAGACAAAGCAAAATTGAGACTTAAGGGTAAAGCAACGGGCATCAGGCTAGGGGATCCTTCTACCCCCACCAGGCTCCATAGTTGGGAACGAGACGGATATAAATTAGTTTCACTAATTGATCGGGCGTGGTTCAATTGCGGTGGCATCTTTTTTATTGCCAACATATCAACGACTTACCAGGACTTGAGATATAATGATGTTTATAAAGTTACTCTTGTTTCTTTTTCTTGTTAACAAAACAAATAACAAAAATAAAATGTCATCATTAGGTTGCAAGACACATAAATGTTTTATTGATAGTTTGTTTAAGTAAAATATGGTAGTAATTACAGTACCATATTGTTTCTTCCAGTGCGTAGTTGCCTCGAGGTCCCTGATTGGTTGAAATAGTGCGGATGTGGTGAGAGACGCTAGATCTGAGCCCGAGTAGCCTTCAGTTTGATCGAGTACCACTTCCCAGTCAGCCTCGGTGAGGCTCAAACGACTCCCTTTAGAGTGAGATGCAAATATTGCCATTCGAGCATCTCTATAATAGAAGAAATCAATATTGGTACCGGTACACATGAATTATTATTATTATTTTCAGTTATTAATACAAAGTTTTTAAGCATCGCTTTGAGGAGTTTGCCTTTTACGACAATGTCAATTGCTATCATTCAATAACTATGGCCTCAAAGTGGGTTTTACTTAAAAACCTTGTATTCAGACTACTACCCAACTCATGGGAGATGAGAAGTGATTGGCTCAAAAACTATGTTATCTTTCAGTAGAGAAAGGAACATGGCAATCTAAAGTTTCACTTCTTATGTCCCGATAGCTCAGTTGCTAGATCATCGGTTCGAAAAGCCGGAGGTTCTGGGTTCAATCCCCAGTTGGGGCAAACTTTTACAACAAATTGTTATCATTCAATAATAATATTTATTGTTATGATTTTGACAATTATTTTCTCTGTATCGTTACAACTGCGTAACATTAATATTTAATAAATAGAATACAATCTAGAAATTTTAAATTTGTATAAAATATTATCAATTCCACCTACAAGAGTGTTTCTTGACAGACCAAATCAGGTTACTGGACCTTATTTCTAGTATTATTTTCCTTTGTATCATGTTAAAAAAATATTTATTTTATGTTATCGCGTATAATAATTCAGTATGGTAACTGTGACATTGATAATATAGATTTTAGTAGTAAGAAATAGTCCTCACCGTTCCGGCATAGGAATGTAGACCCGTCGTTGGAACCTCCGCAAGAAAGCAATATCTATGTCCCACGGACAGTTTGTGGCAGCCAAAAGGAAAACGTGCGGTTCTAGTTTTTCTAGCTGACTCAGAAGTTCCGTTTTTAGCCCACGTGTGTGTTCCTGTTCGTTTGAGGTTCTTTTGCGACAAAGACCGTCGATTTCGTCAAAGAATATCACAGAACGTTCTCGACTTTTGTTTACCTGGAGGAAAAACTCTTGAATAGCCCTAGAAGTAATGGCAAGAATTAGTAATTGTCGAGCAAACAAATTAAAATAAATATAACATAAGACTGTACACTGAGGCATCAGATAGCAACATTTCGATGAACTTGAAAACAAAATTATCACATCATTTCCCTAATTTTAACGGAATAAATCTTCTCAGGTTTTTCTTCTCAAATGCCCACATTTGGCCTATGATGCCATCATGCTTGATCTAGACAACCAGTAGAAACGAGCCTCCCTTTCCTCCTTCTTTATGCCGTTGGGCATTGCGTCATGCTCATTTGCCAGACCCAGACTGGCACAAGTTTACAGATGTCCTCTCTCATGTTCACCATTTCCGCACAATCTGCAGATACTGGTTTCAAGCACACCTATTTGGTGAAAATGCTTGCCTAGCAGGTCATGTTGTGTCTTTAACCTGAACTGTGCTGTTTCTGTTTGTCTATCAAATATTTTGTTGGGTTTTCTTGGCTGTGTGGTGTACTCCTGCCACGGTTTGTCTTGACCCTTTTCAACCCATTCTTGTCTAGTTTTCTTGTAAGCTGCAGCATTTTCATAGGCTTTTACTGAGCTGTAAGTTAACGGTTTGCTATGTTGTAGCATTTTGCTACCTCGCTTAGCTAAGAAGTCCGCTTTCTCATTGCCATATACATTGCAGTGTAATGGTATCCACTGTAGCTTAATTAATTACCGGTACCTTATTTGCATTGTGCCGTCTTAGGATTTGTAGTTTGCACTGCCTAACTGCAGAATCTGCCACTTCCTTGTTGACTATGGCTTGTATTGCTGCTTTTGAGTCTGTTAAAATTAAAATTTTATCACTGCAACAGTCTTTAACTTTGTATAGGGCTTTAAGAATAGCAGTCAATTCTCCGTCATAGCAGCTACCATTTTTCCCTGCAGGGTGAGATTCTTCAAATTCTCTGCAATATATGCCTGCCACACCATCTGCGTAAATGTGTAGCCAATCCTTTTCCGGGTAGTTCTTATGTATTTGAGTTATTGTTAGTTTTATCAACTACTCGTCTATGTAGGATGCCTTTGTCCTACCCAGTCCATCCACTGTCAGTTCGTGAAGGACGTCTAGTATGGCAACGTTTATATTTGGTAGCGGGATGTTTTCTCTCTCTGTGTGTTTCAATTGCCCGATAAGACCTTCCTTCACCTTTTTCACTGCTGTAATGAATGTTTTTTGTGTCTTGAGATGTTCGTGGGGTTCTCAGTCCCATTCCAGCTGGTCTAGTCTTATCAGCTTCTCATGCAGGCATACTGCTGAACTGTTTCTTCTGGCCTCCAGGGGTGGTATGTTAGTTTTAGCTTCCATGGCAACAATTGGAGTTGACTTAACACCCCATGTGATTATTCTGAGGGCTTGATTTTGTACCTTGTCCAGTGCATCTGTGGCTCCTTTGGACGACGTTATTGGATGAGCGAAGCGAAGACTTCAATTTCACCGACCCCCAAAAAATTTAGCTCCAATGTTTTTTTGTTTGTTTGTTTGTTTTTGTTTTTTTCGTTTTTCTGTCTGTTTGTTCGCACGATTCCGGGCAAACGGCATATGCGATCTTGATGAAAATTGGAGGGGACCTTCTTAATCTCTGAACTTAGATCTGCCACGTTTTTGGGTACAATCGAAGAAATATTTCTCATGAATATCGTACTTTTATGATTTTTTTCGATTTTTAGTGCGATATTTTCTTGACATTTGGGTTGATTCTGACCAAACGGGTGGGGCTACAACGTTCATATTTCACATGGACATTAAGGTAATGGTGATGTATTGCTTTTTGAAAGAAAAATTTGAAAAAGTTAGCCAGAATCCATAGAATACAGGTTTTAATATGAGTTTTTGTAGGTTTATAATAACAATTTACAAGTAACAATAGAAACTTGACAACAATCACCAACAATGCGTTCAAAAGGCACTTGATAAGTATAGATCCCACGCAAACTAAAAACTTACAAAAAAGCTCATCCATCAACGCGACGGGACTTAAGCGTTTTCCTAGTAAGTAGAGAATTGCCATATTCTAGAAGAGGTCGCATGTATGTTATATTAGCTTCATGTGTTTGTCTGTCTGTCTGTCTGTCTGGACGGAATCTTATAATCAATATTTTACTTACTTCCCAATGTCCGATCGAGCTGAAATTTTTCACACATACCTATTCTTGATGACAATAGATGAATCAATTAACAGATTCACTAATTAATCAATTAATTTATAGTAATAAATAATTATAGTTTTTATATGGGAATTGATGTTTCACCCACTTCCCAATGTCCGACCGAGCTGAAATTTTTCACACATACGTATTCTTGATGAAAATAGATGAATAGATTCACTAATTAATCAATTAATTCATCGTAATTAATTTACCAAACAAAGTTCATATGGGAAATAAGTCATAGCTAGTAAGGATGGGCCAACCAGATGCAGAAATTTGGACTTGTCCAGTGAGCACATATTCGATTACAACATTCGTTAAGACTAAAAAGTATAAAATAATATTACATGAAAAAAATTTTTTTTTTAAAACAACGCTTAGGGTTAATGTACTAAAAAGTAAAAAATAAATTTTCGCCCAGCAAATTTCTGCCTTACTCGGAAATTAAAAGCGTTGGGCGCTTACGGTATTGACATAGATTACAGAATTTTGTTGTTCATGGAAGGAAAGCGCCCAACGCTTTTAATTTCCGAGTAAGGCAGAAATTTGTTGGGCGAAAATTTATTTTTTACTTTTTAGTACATTAACCCTAAGCATTGTTTAAAAAAAAAATTTCTCATGTAATATTTATTTTTAGGGTATCCTCGTTTGCCTCCCATTGTACACTAGCAACTCTCTTCATCAATCTCAGTCGTCTCTTCCCTCCTGCACACATCTTTTCGATTTGTTCAGTTCCTTTCATATTTGGTCCATGGTCATACCAAGACAAGCAGGGTTATTTTCCCTGTTCAGTACTTGCTACTTACAAAAAAAATTTACTGACCTGTTGAAACTAATAATGAATAGACCAAAATAGTAAATAATTTTTCGATTTTCAACTTTTTTATCCTTACATCTTATCATTATCAATATGATTTTTTGTAATGTTTGTAAAATAACATAATTGCACTAACTCATGAATCATTATGCATCAACAATGCTCGTTTTCAAATACTAGTACTTTTCCAACTTGATAGATAACCAGTTTGTCTATCTTAATCTCTCTGTTACACTTTTGCAATTCAGTCTTCTCTTCGTCTTATCTTCACAGTAAAAGTCTACTTGCTTACAATGTTTCTGAAAAGCAGTGTCTATATGGACTTAAAAACTGATTCATTATACCATTTGGCATTTACATATTGTTAAAGGGTATGTGGAGAGGGAACCCAACAGCTTACCTGGTCAGGGGTGACTGCAGGGATCTCATAGATAAGATAGAGACAAATAAATATACATAACACACATACATGTGTTTTGTAACTTTTCTAGCATATTTTTGAAAATTGATATTATAAGTCAACTACCTTTAGCTCTAATATATTAATGAAACTTTTAGAGCAGGGGAGGTTAATAATGTAATGAATTATTTGGACTATACACTGCACTTGTAAATAAAGAAAACTATGTAACAATATTTCGACAACTATTCAGTATTCTCCTGAACAATTTCTTAAAGAGGACTCGCATCACTTTATTTTTTCAGAACTCCACATAAATGACATATCAAATTAAACACTCTAGGTGCAGTTAGCAAACTTACTTCTCGGAATCCCCGACAAAGCTGGAAAGAATGTCCGCACCAGACACCTGGTAGAACTTGGCCTTGACTTCTTCTGCCACTGCGTTAGCGAGGCGAGTCTTCCCAGTGCCAGGAGGTCCGTACAACAGGATTCGGTTCCACGGCTTTCGAGAACCTGTAACATTACCAATCATTAGCTTAGGAGAAAGGAGTAAGGAGAAAATGGTATTTTTTTGTACTTTGCCTTCAATACCTCTTTTGAACAGTTTTTTATGATTTCTTTTTTCAAATTTGTGTATCTCTTTCCTGTATAATTTATCATTTTTTGTTCCTTTCTTCAATCCTTTTTGAATTTTTTGAATTTTGCTTTTACTTCCTCTGGCCACATTTATTTTTCAATTTTCAATATTAAATAAATAAATAAATAAATAAATAAATTGTATTTAGAGTCTATCCACTCAGTTATATAACTGATTTTCAGTGGAGGACTTTAAATCAAAGCGACCAAGCCAACCCTGTAGGCCCCGACGCAATTGACGAGTGAGCGATAGCCAACCAAAGATCGATATTTTTAATAGGAAATATAGCAATCGGTGGTATGGACAGTGCGAACACCTGCGAATCAACGCCAGAATCTACAAGGCCGATTCAGAACAACTCTGAATTTACTATGTGCTTCGTTGCTAGGACGGTTCCAAAGTCACCGTTTACAAACTCCTAAGACACGAACTGATGGACTTAAGTCCAAATCAGAAGTTAAAAAACTACTGACTTTAGCGGGAATCGAACCCTGGACCGTCTGCATTGGAAGCAGATACGCTAACAACAAGACCAACGACCCGAACGATTTTCTTTTTTTTCGTATTTTCTTTCCACCTACATACCCACAATTTAATGAATTTATACAATGTCAAATTTTTTAAGTGAGGGGTGGACGGCAAGGAAATTTACTGTTTTGATGTTGTGAAATATGCCTTCTTATTTGTACAAATTAGCGGGTACCCGGGTATGTGCAGTTGTAAAAAAAAAAAAAAAAACAGATATTAATATTATTATTATTATTATTATTATTATTATTATTATTATTATTATTATTATTATTATTATTATTATTATTATATACTATCTATTAGCAATGTATGGTGTACTGCCTTGCATTATGTATACCTTCATCTCCTTTGTTGATCAGTTTCTATACATAATATTTTTCCCCTCTACATACAAGCAAACTTACTTCGGGTTCAAACAGAAGATTTGATAAGCCCAACATTTTATGGGTATTTATTGTTTGATTTCTGGCTGTCTGCGCATGTGTGTTACTGTGTGCCTGTGCATGCATGAGTGTTAGTGTGTGCCTGTGCATGCATGTGTGTTAGTGTGTGCCTGTACATGCATGAGTGTTAGTGTTTTGCATGTGTAGTTTTTTCAAGTTTGCATGTAGTATTTGGGAAAGTTTGAAAATTTGGGGGGCAAATTTATTAGCAATTTTGTGGGCGGCAGCTGGGTTGTGTTTAGTGATTGCGTTTTGCTGTGTGTTAGTGTTTGCGTTATTAGTGTTAGTGTTTGCATGTGCGCTAGTTTGTGCATGTGTCTTAGTGTGTGCCTGTGCATTAATTACGTGTGTTAGTATGATTGCGTGTGCATGTGTGTTAGTGTGTGCATGTGCATAAATGTTAGTGTTAGTGCGTGTGCATGTGAAGGCAGCACAGACCCCAAACCCTTTTAAAAGCTGCGGATGTGTGATGGGTAGAACGACAGCTTTCTCTGATGAGCTGTTTCGCTAGAGTCAGTCCCGCCACCGTATCCAATCTTCCGTACGGAGATCCTGTCGCCCCGCCCCAACCCAATTCTTTCGAGTTTGCTTGCGAGTCCCTTGATAAAGAAAAAAATTTTTTTTCCTTAAATTTTTATTTAAATCAACCCCATCTTAAAGAATTCCTTTATCCTCAAAATCTTTTAGGGCTCTAAATTTTTCTTGGAAACACTTTTCATAATTTTTTACTACAACATACAAATCCCGGGGTTACTGAGGGTCACTATTTTTTGGGGGGATGCGAATACAAATAAAAAATTTTTGGGAAATAAGTGATCCTTTGTGATTTAAAGTGTCAATATTTTAAAAAATCCCATTGGGCCAAGAAAAAAATATGGGTTTATGGCCCACCCCCCCTTTTTAGTAATATATTAATATAACCATCTTCCCAACTTTATCCTACTAAGGTCCATTGCAGCACATTTGGATTAGTATGAGCAGCCTCGGGTTAAACTTTTCATTGCCATGGTAGGCGTGACGGTTGATTGTCATTGGGAAGTTGGACGTTTGACGCTTCAAGAGGTCTAAATGGTACTCCATTTTTCATTGACCAAATTTCCATATTCCTTAGATTGGATTTTTACGATCGGAAAAAAAAAAAACTTTTTAAAAAAATCCCATATCACCCTTTTAACAAAAGTTATTTTAGGGTGTACATAAGAAACTTTTCCCTGAAAATTGAAGTAGATAAAGATGTATATATTGAACATAGCGTGCCCTGGTAGGATAGAAAAAAGTACCAAAAGGGGAAATCTGGATAAGTAGTTTAAAAAAAAATCAAAAAAACAACTAAAAAGAAAATTTAAAATAGCTCAAAAAACAGGAGGACCCAAGAAAAAAATCAGGTAATCACATAAAAAAAACCTACAGCTAGTATCCAAAATTCCAAAAGCAAAATACTTTAAATTCAATCATATAAAAATCCAAGAAAAAAAACAAAGCAATCTGGTAAATTTTAAAACAAAAAAGGGGGCCGCGCAAGATAGGACTAACAAAAAATTGCAAAATAACCTAGACATAAAGAGAAAATATAAAAAATACCAAAGGGAAAATAGCAAAAATTTAAAACTTTACCTAGAAAACATAGCTGAAAACCTATTTAAAAAAAGGGAAAACAGAACAAAAAATGAATCGGAACCCACAAAACAGGGGAGGAAATTCGGGAAAAAACCGTGAGTCTTATGACTACTAGAAGTAGGGGAAAATAATTAGGAAATTAAAAAAAAAAAATCGTGGGCCATGAGGGCATTCAACCGGCGGGGCAAAATACTAAAAATATTTGTAAAAAAAAAAAAATAAAAATAAAAAAATACTCAAATGAATGTATTTTAGTACAAAATACAAATCTTTTAGGAACTATATTTTCGATACAAAATACATTTTATTTTCAAAAAACTTTAAAATAAAATACATTTTCCTATTATAACATTACCGAGAAATAAGAAAAAACCTAATTTTTTTTTTAAAATTTTGGATTTTGGTTTAAGCAAAGAAATGTTTAGTGTATGTCTAAACAAAAATTTTATTATATTATTAACGTACAATACAATGATGGGAGCTTGCTTCTCACAAATTACACTCAATCTGCCCATTGGTTTTATAATTCAATTTTAAAAAAATTGTCCGATAATCATTTCTGCGTGGTGGCAATATAACATCCTCTCCACTGGGGTATTGACGCAAGCTTGTATTGACTGCAGAAAAATTTGTTTTTTGTTTTTGTTCGACGGATAAAATTTTTTAAAATTTGAATGTTTGGCATTTATCTTGTAGGTATTGTAGTACTTCCAAATCTCCTTTACTGATATTTCTAAAAAGAAGAGGGTATCGACCAATTGGTTGTTTTTCAAAAGCGATTTTGTTGCCACTTGCCGTCGGGCTCGTGCATGGCAATATTGGGGATGTATTTTGTTTAGAAAAATATTTTGTAAAAAACAAAACACTTTGAAAAATGTATTTTCAAACAAGATCTTTAAGCTCGGGTATTTTCGATCAAATACAAAATCAAAGATTTCAAATACAGTATTTTTTATCTGCCAGCTCTGATCTCAAATCATCTAATAAAAAATTGCAGTAAGGAGTAATACCACCATTGCCCTACTTAATAAATCATTTCCCACAATCAGGAGAATTTCCCCAAGATTTAAAGACCTCCAGAGTAATAATAAAAAAAATAGTCAATGATACACTCTTCTTAGAGTGACTATCAGTGACTTTGCAAAAAGCTAGGGGTTTGGGGGGTCTTTGTGTTAATAAAGAGTTCTAAATGCAACATATGACTGATAGAAGACACATAGAACAAAATTTTTGGCCGGGGAAAAACATCAAAAAGGGAATTTTGGGTAGAAAACTAAAATCACATTACAGAAATGGGCTTCGAAATAAAAAAAATTAAACCAAGAGACTCCCGCCGGGAACTTTTTTGAAACCCGGAAAATTTTCACCACGCCGGGGATATACATTTTTCACAATAATGTATATGAATAGTATGGGACATAATTTTTGTACAATAAGTTCAAAATTTATAAACCCTAACCCAGACAAAAAGGGGATACCACACCCAAGGGGCCCCAACAAATAATGTATGAAAAGACCAAAACAGGAGGTATAAATTTGGAATAAACCCCAAAGAGATTAAACAAAAAACATCAAAAAGTAAAAACCAACAGTTTAAAAATTTTTTAAAAAAATCTGCTGGATAACACCTTTTATCAATAAAAAAATTTTTAATGTAAGAAAATAAATGAACCCGACTATTTCTTTTGGGGTTAGCCCGCTGATATCTAGACAACCGTACATATTATTAATTTTAATAAACCAAATCACTTAGTGGTCAATTTTGAGAAAAACTTAAAGGCTTTTAGTCTATAAAATTATTTATCTTTTTTTGATGATGAGCTTCTTGGTAGTGCTGAAATGTTTTTTTTCATGTTAAAATACTGGGCATTTCTTGTATCTCCCGAGGTTAATGGGACCCACCGACGCGTAAATAAAAATTTTGTGGTCTGTTTTATATAGGGTATGGCATTTGGTGAAATATCTTGTTCTTGATGACAATTCTAACATGTGGACCATTGTAAGTTTTAACTTCCAATCCTAAGATAGATTTAGACAGAAATATTGTGATATTTATTATGTGAGGCCCAATATCTTATTTTCTATATTGTAATGACTCCTCAATGATGTTATTGTTTTTTTTTAAAATTTAGTATCTTATTTTAAAGCTAGAACTCTTAACTTGGATTATCTATAGGCCTAACTGTAAAAAAATGGCATATGCTAGACTTTTTGTAATAATATTGACAAAACTAATTATTCACAAGTCATGAGATAGACCTACTTTGTAATTGGATGAGCGTAGCGAGCGTAGCGAGCGAAGCGAAGATTTCCATTTCACTACACTGGAGAAAAAAATCCGGAATGTTTTTTTTTTTTTTTTTTCTTTCTGTATTTTTTGTGTGTCTGTTAACACGATTCCGGCTAAACCGATACTCCGATTGCGATGAAATTTCATGGAGGCCTTCAAAATCTCTGAACTTAGAACTGCCACGTTTTTAGGCGCAATCGGGAAATTTTTTCTCATAAAAAACGCAATTTTACGATTTTTTTCGATTTTTTAAACTTTCTTCGACTTATAACACCTACATGCTTTAACCGATTGTAATGATTTTTTCACAGAACCTTAATTTCATGAATTAAGATACTCGTGCGAAATTTGAGCGTAATCGAAAAATTATTTCTCATGAAAATCGAAATTTTACGTTTTTTTTTCTTTTTTAAAACAATTCTTTGACTTATAACACCTATATGCTTTATCCTAATTGCAATAATTTTTTCAAAAAGAACCTTAATTTTATAAATTCATATATTTGTGTAAAATTTGTGCGCAATCGAATAATTATTTCTTATGAAAAATTTCAATATTACGATTTTTCTCTTTTTTTAAATTACGATTAATTAAAAAAATTATAAATTTACGTTAATTTTTTTATTTAATTTAATTTAATTTAAAAAAAAAAATCAAATTAGTAATGATTTCTTTACAGAACAACAGAAAATCCGCATAACACATGTCAGCTCAATGCACCAATTACGCTCATCCAACAACGCGGCGGGACTTAAGCGTTTTCCTAGTATTAAAAAATATCTAAACTTAATTTTTAATCTAGAATAGAAAATATACTACCAATAGGTGTATGTGAACATGTGAACCTTTGTAAGTTTTAACTTCTAAAAAACAACACTTCTAACAGAAACAAATATATTATATTATGTGATAGGCCCAACATCTTGTATTGTATACCGTGCTGTAATGACTCCTCAATGACGTTCAATTGTTCTTTTTATTAATTTATGATCTTTATTTTAAAGTTATAACCATTAACTCAGACTACCCTACCTATAACAGGAAATATAAGGTAGACATTTTGTGATAATACTAATTTGACAAAACTAATTATTGACAAGTCAAGAGTTACTTTGTAATATTTTTAAAATGTCTTAACTTAATTTTTAATCTAGAATAGAAAATGTACTACCAATGGGTGTATATATTACAAATACCATATTATCATCTAGCATGATCAACTGTACCGGTACTGTACTGTATGCAATAAAGAAATAATAATAATAATAATAATAATATAATTAAATGAAAAAAAACAAGCAAATTTTTTTCCACCAAAGAAAGAATTTCCGGAATGTAAGATTTTCCAGAATGTTGCATTATAATTCTACTAAATAATATGTACAACTTCTTAGGCCCTAATAATAATAATTAATTTTTCTTAATATTTTGAAAATTAACTTACCATTATTTCAGAGAAAAATTTCTGGAAATTTTACATCCCTTGTTATGTCAAGTCTTAATTGTTGAATTCATTAAGGTCTATTTATTAATTGTCACTAGAAAAGTTTACTACTGGTTTTTGCTGTGGCAAATCATAAAGCTTCATTCACTACCTACACGTCGACTAGCGCCGAATCGGGTGCTCGATGAATTATTTACCGTCTCTCCAGAAAGAGACATAATATGAACGAGAGTTGCAACTCTTAATATATTATTTTCAGCTTCTAACTGTATGATTAATATGCATTTGTTTTTTGAGACGCAAATATATTAATTATTAATTCAAACAAACTTGATATCTATTTACACCAGTCGAGCGCTCAAGAGCACCATGATTGGTCGAAACAGTCACTTCCGGCAGCGAGCGCTCGCCAACGTCCAAGTAGTAAATGCAGCTTAAGGGAAACATGCTAATGGACAAGATGTTCCTCTTTTCTTCAGATGGGTAACTAGGTATTTTGTAGTTAGAGTAGTTGTAAAAAGAATGTCCAAGGACTCAATGCCTTGCATTCACATTTTAATGACTGAAGAAAATCTTGGAAAACTGTCAGTCACTTGATATTGTCGGTGGTGGGTATAAGACCGGGATCTGCTGACGAATCAGGGCCTTGCACGTTATGCTTGAACTTACTGTTAGTGTGTTTCCGTCTTGATAGGGGGCCACTAGTAATTCTGATGCTTCCTTACACCATGGTAATAAAATTTCCACTGCTTCCATATTGCCAGCTGTCACATTTTCCAACAGTTGCCACATGCTGCAAATTTATGTGAAACATAGTTATTGTAAGTTATTCAAAATAATACAAATTTTGTAATTTCTGGATTGATTTCCATCAAATCTTGAATTAGGACAATATGAAATCATCATTAATGTGCCAAAATATTCATTACACTTATGATAATAATTTATGACTATTGAGCTGTTCTGTGATGAAAAGAAGGGGAAATAATGTGCACACAATATAGAACAAAGAATCTGATGCCTTATGAGTAGGCCTACCTAGTCTAAATGCACATATAAAAAAATACAGCCAAGCCTTGAAAAAGTGATTAGATAAAAAGAAGGGACAAAGTCAAATTTTCCTTCATTTTATGTACCATACATTAATTTTGTGTAATCATTTCATCCTGTGACAGCAGTGCCCTCTAGGCCTAGGGCCTACTGCAATGATTTCTGCCTGAACCGAACGTATTGTATTAAACAAATGTATCCTACCTATAATATATCGAAATAAAAAATTTGATTAGCTTGGTACATTGAATTCTGGAATAGGTTAACATAACTATCAAGCAGAACTTTCTTCCTAGCATCATCTTAAATGGCACAGGCCCACCAAAGATCTGGTCCTGGGCTAGGTATCTGGCCTGCCCACCTACAAAGTTCCAGTGGTATGAAATGTGTAACCGTGGTGAAGTAAGATAATATTTTAAATTAGTTGCTGTTATGACCAGCAGGTAAAACAGTTGGTCTAGCATTTTGGTCCTAGGCCTACTCGTTCTCTTTTTTTCCTTCAGCAACCTTTTCCAACTCTGCCAACTGTAGGTATGGGGCCCACCCCGACCATGTCTTAACTTACCCACGAATTGTCGTACAGAATTTGTTGTTCATTCCTTCTTGCCCATTCATGAATTCGCTACCAAACACATTGTTCATCTTTAAATACAATTTTTCTCGTTGTAATATTGGACTAACCATCTGAAATAACAGCAGGCCTAAATATCACGAGAACGCATAAAATAGAACAAACTTTTTACTTTCTCACGACGTTCAACTGCTGCTCCCGCAAATCCGATAACCAATGAGATGGATGTAGGTAACGTGCAGGTTCTCCAATGCTGTAACAAGAAATACGATTAAATCAAACATTTAATTGTAGATACATGTCATATTTCCAATCATTTTTCATACAATAATGTTATATTTTTCAATAAAAGCTTATGTATCACATAAAATCAATAACTAAGTTTCGTTTCTAGTTTTTTTTTAACCAGTGTAGATAACGAAATTTGTACATTGTTTGTACGTACGTTGGTAAACATGGTTGCATTTGTCGTTCGTTTCGTTGTAGTGTCTTACTTTACCGATCCTGGTGGTAGGCCTAATACATTTCGATAAAATATCAGGAAAATGAGAAACTATTTCAAAACTTAGTTGTGAGTTGAATAGTTTACTAGGACTACGGCTAGTCCTAGCCTATGCGCGTTTTTTTACATTTTTCTGCGTCAACGGAAATATGCCGCTGGGTGCCTGGTTTCAGGTAAGGGCTCGACTCCTGGGCATAGCCTAGGCTAATCGACTGGGCTAGGTAGCCCTAGCTAGGCCCTAGCCTAGGCCCCTAGGCCTAGAGTAAACTTGTTCGGTTGAGGGGGTCCAACACCATTTTAAACATGAACTTTGCCTAAAAGTAGGTTAGTGGGTTGGGTTGGGAGTGTGAAACTTTAAACACCATTAAAAACACTGATTTTGCCTAAAAGTAGGTTATTGCGGGGGGTGGGGGTGGGGGTTGCAACAAAATATACTTTTCATTTGAACCCCCCCCCCCATTCGAACAAGTAGGGTTGCCAAAGGCCTAGGCCTACATCCCGCTTTCGGCGGGACAGTCACAATATTTATTTTATGTGCCGCGTCCCGCCAATACACCAAGCGGGACTTAATTATTGTCCTGCTTAGTAATTAAATCATAAGATTTTATTGAACAAATTGCACTATTATGGTTTAAGAGGGGTATCTGGAGCGTGGGTCAAGTCTTACCTTAGTAACCGGAAACAAAGGGTTGATATTAGTAGTGATGGGAAATGCACCTCTTCAAGATGGAAGCATGTCATTAGTGGGGTCCCACAAGGTTCAAATGTTGGCCCAACCTTTTTCAGCCTCTATATTAATGACTTGACATCCAACCTTCCACAGGAGTGCAAAGCTATTCTTTTTGCAGATGACACAAGTGTTGTTATTACGGCAAAAACTCTAGATGAGCTACTGTATAAGTTAAAAATGATTCTGGAACAATTAGAGGCCTGGCTCACTGTAAATAAAATGAAGTTAAACTGTTTAAAAACACAAATAATGAACTTTCAAGTTAAGGGTAACCAGCCAATTGCCACATTGGACTATAATAATATATCTATTAATATAATTAATCACTCTAAATTCCTTGGCCTCACACTAGACTTTAGAATGAAGTGGACATCTCATATTGATGATCTTTGTAACAAACTGAGCTCTGCTTGCTTTCGGATGAAGAATTTATCTTCACAGTGTAATACGGATACTCTGAGAATAGTATACTTTGCTAATGTTCAATCCCTTATTTACTATGGGATTTTGTTTTGGGGCAATTCTGTAAACGTAGGTAAAGTGTTCTGTCTACAAAAAAGAGCTGTGCGCTATATGTCACATATTGGAGCAAGAGATTCCTGTAGGCAAGCCTTCAAAAATATAAAATTATTAACAGTAGCAAGCTTGTATATTCTGGAAGTAGTAATGTTTGTCAGAGATTTTCCCCACTACTTTCAATCAAATGAGTCACTCCATGGTATCAATACAAGAAGTAGGTTTAAACTACATCAATTGGGCCACAGATTGAAATTGCTGGATTGTGACCGGTAAACATTGGAGTGAAGATCTATAATAAGCTACCAGATGAAATTATATGTCCTCAAAATGATGAGTTGCAATCTAGGATCAGCTTTAAATCCAAAGTAAAAAACTATTTACTACAACACAGTTTCTACACTGTAAGGGAATATCTGGAATATAGGCCTACATAGGACTAGATATTATATTCAAGAAAAACATTAGATGTGATATTAGATAGTATTAGATTTTAGATGTGAACTAGTAAATATTGACTCAAATGGCATTAGCTTTTGTTGTATATTAGGTTAGCCTATGTCTACCGATTTTTACCTGTATAAATATTATATTGTTATACATGACAATACAAATAATGGTGAACAAGTAGGCCTAATATGGCTGGGAGAGCATAATATGGCGCTTGTTAGACTGGTACATTGTTGATGTTATCTGTTATAATTGTATGTTTTATAATATTTGTTTTTAGATTAGTACACTTAATGACAATGTCCTGTACTCGCCTACCAATTGTGGGCACATGAGTGTTGAATTAATGGAATGCTAATAAAATAAATAAATAAATAAGTTAGAATTTTTTTCGATCCCAATGCATTTTTGGTGGTTTTCTGGGTTCTGCACTAGACTTTGGCTACGACAATATTTTCATCCATTCAGTCAGGTATTTTTTTTTCTGAAACGCTCAAAACGCACTCTAAAAGCCTACCTAGTTTTAAAAAATATCGCCTGCGGCGACCCCCATGCTGTTTTTGACTGGCAAGATTTGTCCCTCTACCTTGAGTTTAAATTATGGCAACCCTACCCTGGGCATGTTTGTTTGTTCAAGTTAGGGTTACCAGACGTCCGGGCCCGGACATGTCCTCTTTTTTCGACTTGAAAATAATTATCTCCTCTAGGAATTTCGCAAAAGTAGTGAAATGTCCGGTGTTCCTTAAAAAACGAAATCATTGAAAAAAATCTTCGAAAAACGTAAATTTACTAATAAAATTATGTAAGAGTTGATTTTTTGCTGGCCACAGTCCTCGCAGTATTTCAAAGAAAATATTGTTTGATGCATGTTGCCGCTCGCCACTCTAGCTTTGAGTATACTCTAGGGTATTGTTTTGTTTTAAATTCGGGTAGTTTAGGTTTCTTATTACAGCCCACGCAAGTAGCAGCGAACGTAGCCTCTAAGTCTTAGACATCTCACAAACATTGACCCTTCAGTGCTGCACGTTGAATGCCATGCCTCGCAGTATGATGTTTTTAGTGTGTATAGTACACTGGGCTGGGAAAGGAATTTTCAAGATTGACGAATGCGATAGCACAACAAAAGAGCGCACAAGCCACACCTGACTTTACTTGTTTTTAGTTAGGCCTATTTCTCAGATTTCGTATGGTATGGGGATGGACGTGTGCTTAAAGTGTCCGTTCACCTCTTTAACAAATTAGTCTTAATATCAAATAGAAACATAAACACTAAGTAGTTTGTGTATATTTCCCGACCTACGTCAATAGGGGTCTTTAAATTCATCGCCGCGCTCAAGAACAGTGACGTCACTGTTCTGAAGCTGGCGAGGTGTTGCAACACAGCACATCCACTAGCGGCGTGTAACGCGCGAGGCAGGTCCCGGTCTATCTGTCAAAATAGTCTGTTCTACTAAAACCAAAGCGGAAGACCCGCGTTCACAATCACCAACACTTATTTTGAAAAACATACTGCTAAAAAAGTAGCTATGGGGTAGCGTCAGTTTTCGTAAAAACGTAAATGTCAGGGTTGCTAGTGGTAAGTATCGAACATTCGCACCGGGGACCTCCCGAATAAGTTTCGCGTGTTACGCTAAGTACTATCTATTTTAATGCACCGTAAAAAGATAAACAATATTGTATCAGTGATACTGACTGTACATACATACCTCACCTCATTAGGCCTATTACTAGTATTATCATACTAATACTAATACTAAA
The DNA here is from genome assembly GCA_024449915.1 of Sweltsa coloradensis. Lineage (NCBI taxonomy): Eukaryota > Metazoa > Arthropoda > Insecta > Plecoptera > Chloroperlidae > Sweltsa > Sweltsa coloradensis. The sequence goes on along the minus strand of JAMZAV010000002.1, from coordinate 3,641,319 downwards.
TATTATTAATAGTAATAAGTGTACATTTCAATGTGAAAAAGTATGCGTAAGGTTTTCGGGCAGTATTTGTTTACTCTTCCTAATAGCTTATCGTTTTTCAAGTAGAAGCATCATGCAGGCTGGCACATAATATATTAGAACCATTCCAAACATAAACATAGATAAAAATCACCGTCATCAGCAACAGACAAAGAATACTGGCATAGTGCATCAGCATTAAATATTTATCTTTCGACTGGCAGCCCGGGGGGGGGGGGGGGGGACACTTGCGTATTCATATCTAACAAGTCGATTGTCGAAACAGCAGAATTTCATAATTTTGTAATAATCACTCGATACTTGTGCTAATGGAATGGCCATACCTAGCGTAGAGACAAGACAAGAAAATAAATAAAATTAAATGTTTTAAAGGAAATATTATCATTCCAAGTACACAAAAATAGTCATCGTCAAGACTCAAGATAAGACTGAAAGTGCACCCTATTGGTACGTTATTCACCTGCTCCTGCTTATTCTATTGTAAACAGTGACATGACTGCTGTGCTCTATCACGAGATTACAAGATTGTATAGGCGTCTTACGATTAATTGATTTTAATTTTACGTCGCAAATTTTGTATTTTGCTTTGTGTGAATAATTGATGTACATGTTGTGTAAATCAATCCAGAAATTACCATATCCATCTCAGCCGGGTTTAGAGATGCACATGTGTTTTGTTTCGACCTAATTTAAACCGAGTATCAATGTCTTATCCCCCACCCCACCCTCCTTCAAAGCTTGTGTCGCGTGCTAAGTGATAGCCCAATAAGATGACGCAGCTCGCCTCGACACTCGACACTCTGCCGGCCGCTACTCGTGCACTGTTGCCACGACTGATAAGTGGGGAAGATGAACGAAATTTCTTTGCACATTTAACAATTAATTTAGCGTTACTACGATTATTTTTGGTCAATAATTTGTTGTAAATGGAGTCTTCTTAGGTAAATAGATGTCTGTGTAACCCTTTACATAAGAGGTGAACGATCCCTTTAAAGAGCCGAGAAAAAAATCAAAAATAAATTGATAAATAGTGTATGGTATGACTATACTGATGAGTAGGCCTAAAGACTAAATAACAATAATATACTTCCTCGACCATCATTCAGTGGTCGGTGTACGTATGAATGTATTTAATTTGTGTAACAGTATATAACAATTGCACAATTTCGAATAAACAGATCGGCTGCTTTGATCAAACAATAACTCTGAAATGTGTTTTAAGCCCTTCCTCAAACAATATAAGGTCCTGTAAAAAATTCGCCTCCGGCGGCTGGGGCTTCGCCCCAGACCCCGTTTAGTTGGCAAACCTCCATCCTAACTTTGTCTTACATTCACCTTCAATAGACAATACATATGGTAACCCTAGTTCAAGTTCATTTCTGCATCCTAGGGTTACATGGAAATGAAACTATTGTAGGTATTGTATTGTAAGGCCAACATGATTACAGTTTGTTGGCATACTTGGGGAAGTTCCTGTAAAAGATTCAGTTCATCAATTAAAAAAAGAACTTTTATCAAGTTCAAGTTCTTTTTTACACCCTTACCTCTAAAAAGTTCAAGTTCCTTTTAAAAGTTCCCTTTTATTTTTAAGTTTGTTTAATGCGACTGCCCTGCGACTTGCAAGCATGCGTACGGCTGTCAAAGAGCACGGTGAGCGGTAGGGTAATTAATCATGATGATGGGACTTACATATGATATGAAAATTATCAAGGTGCGCGGAAGCGCACCGGGCCAAGCCACGCGCGGCTCCGCTTCCACTAGCGCCTATTACCGCACGCCTACTTTAGCACTTAACACGGTGTCGCCGACGCGAAACCATGTGAGATAAAAACCTGCAACTTGCTTCAATCGATGGGCTTTTACTATGAGATGACCCATTTCAAGTTTCATCCCGATCTGCTGATGCGTCTAGAAGTTATTCAGACGTCAAGATCGTTCAAAAATACTTTCTTCTTGGTGTTGGGTGGGTGGCTGGCTGGCTGGTTGACGAATTATGTATCAGGTTGTGGGCCCTCAATGGATAATGTTAGAGAAGCCAAAATTTGCACCGATGTCAGTCATCTCAGTGGCCATGTGATAGCCTATACAAACTGTAATTGGATTAGATGGCCGGAAGCTTAGATAATGCAATTTATTTTTTATTTATAACTGAGATGCTCAAACCTTTTAATCATCAATGAGTGAGATTTTATTTTGAATCATTGTAAATAAAGTAATTTTCTCTACTTGGATGCTAACTTCCATACCGTGTACGTTCTAAAAAAATTATTGATATACCATACAAAAATGCAAAAACTTGCAAAAAAGGGGCCAAGCCAAAAACGAGGAAGATACAAGTGGCTCAACTGCATAAAGTGGTGAGATCTAGAAGTGTGACCAAGCCCATTATTTTGTTTAAAATAATAAATATATTTATTAATTATATAATAAATTAATAATATATCAATATCCATATTATTATCTAACTATAATTATGAAATAAATATATTAACAAAAATAACAAACATTAAATCAATTTATTGAAACATTTACATGTGGAAATATCAAAATTAACAGATGCAATTCAAAATTAAAAGCTTGGTCGATGGATTTGGATTGGTTATGTTTTGGTTAGTCAGTAACGACAACCAAGTTAAAAATTCATCGACCAAGCTTTTAATTTTGAATGGTGTCTGTTAATTTTGATATTTCCACATGTAAATGTTTCAATAAATTGATTTAATGTTTATGTTATTTTTGTTAATATATTTATTTCATAATTATAGTTAGATAATAATATGGATATTGATATACTATTATTAATTTATTATATAATTAATAAATATATTTATTATTTTAAACAAAATAATGGGCTTGGCCACACTTCTAGATCTCACCACTTTATGTAGTTGAGCCACTTGTATCTTCCTCCTTTTCGGCTTGGCCCCTTTTTTGCAAGTTTTTGCATTTTTGTATGGTATAAATTATACTTAATGGCAAGGTTGCTTACCAACGATTACTGAAAAGTGGTGCTAAGTACAAAATTGACTACTTAATTGTAACTGGAACATTTGAAGGAACTCTCTAAAAAAGTTCCTTGAAAATATGAACTTAATCACTTAAAAGTTCCTTAACACTAAAATGGATCAAGTTCCGTAAAAAGTTCCGGGAAAATGGAACTCGTTCTTTTTAAAAAGTTCCTTCCCTAAGTATGTTTGTTGGCCTATCTCTGACCCTTAACCTCTAACTCCGCTTAACTCGGGGACCCAAGTTTTGAAATTGGCGTTTTGATCGAATCGAAACAACACTTGATAACTTGGTTTTGTGGTTTGAATGAAGTGCAAGTTTTGAATCTCTACTGGCATTGTTTTTCCTGTTTTACTATTTCCCGTGAGCCTAACATAGCCGACTACCGCAAGACGAATCAAAAGAGATTAGGTATACCAATGCTCGATTCTGTCGCTGTAGTGCCAAACATTACCTAGGCCTATAAATTATAATCAAAGTGCATTTGAAAACAAAAAGATCTAATTTCATTTTCAATACACAATTGGTGTTGAGAAAACTCTACATTTCATTGCTTATAAATATCAAAGATGACACGTGGAAAGAACGCACATACATGCTAAAAGGTAAAACAACAATAGTGCAAAATAACAAAGTAATTAATAATAGCCAGAGCAGACAAACGACCTGACATGTAGGAATGAGTCGTTTAAACGTGCATGTAGAGTTTAAACCTTTAGATAAGGTGACCAGACGTACCGGTTTGACCGGTACAGTACCGTTTTCAGAACACTTGTACCGGTGTCCCGAGAGACTCATTAAAATGGCGTATTTGTGCCGGTTTGCAATTTTGGAGGGGCAATGTCCCGGTATTCTGTCAACTGTGTACCGTGTGGAAGGATAATGTTTTACTTGAAAAAATACACTATTCTGATAAATACTAACAGTAATAACATTTAAATAGTTGTTCCACTTCCAAGAAGATAATTTATTTTCTCTAGGAGTGTGCGAGTATTATTCAATGATTTTGGTAGAGGTGCCGGGTCGCGCTCGAGTGTGAAAACGTAAATATTGTAATCTATTCTTGGCGTTACCTTACCTACCAACCCTGAATATCCATTATACAAACCTGTCTTTTGATACTAATTTGTGTTCTTTTTGGAAGTTCTGACCATCTTTTGGCACAAATAATTGGATGAGCTTAGCGAGCGTAGTGAGCGAAGCGATGATTCCATTCTACCACACTGGAGAAAAAAAAACGGAATGTTTTTTTTTTTTCTTCTTCTTCTTCTTTTCCGTTTGTATTTTTGTGTGTCCGTTAGCACGATTCCAGCTAAACCGATACTCCAATTGCGATGAGATTTTATGGGGACCTTCGAAATCTCTTAACTTAGAACTGCCATGTTTTTGAGCGCAATCAAAAAATTATTTCTCATGAAAATCGCAATTTTACGATTTTTTTTTTTTAAATTTCTTCATCTTATACACCTACATGCTTTAACTAAATGAAATGATTTTTTCACAGAACCTTAATTTAATGAATTAATATATTCGTGTGAAATTTGAGCGTAACCGGAAAATTATTTCTTAATAAAAGTGCAATTTTACGCTTTTTTCGTTAAAAAAAAATTACGCTCATCCAACAACGCGCCTGATAAGGGATTTGCAAAGCTTCCTAGTAAAAATATGTCACTTTAATGTTTGTATCCATGTAATACCTCTTACTACTGAATTATGTCATAGCCTAGTCCTAATAACATTTGTGCTTGATCATTAAAATGATCTAAAGAGAGATTACATTTTAAAATCAATTAACTTAGATGTTACTCTTTCACTTTTGGAGCCAACATATAGACATATCAATAAATAAAATTAATATTAAATACAGCTATACTCAGTGGCGAAGCGTCGGGGTAGGCATTGAGACAGTGTCTACCCTACTCAAAAAATTAATAACGAAAAAAAATAATATTCTAAACGCTGTTTTACAAGTGAGAAATGGTTTTCAAACGTACGCGGGCAAAGCAACGAATGAACGCGTTACCTTTCTGCGCGGATGTGGACTCTTTCCATGCCTATGCACTACTTTTGAGACAACTAGGATTCTGTCTCCGAGCCTTCCCCTATTACACCAACAACTCTATGGCCCAGCGCTTGTCCACTCCCCTCCACTTCCCCTCCTTCTTCGCAAGTAGCATAGGCAAATGAGACATGTCTCCTCGCGCTTCAGCTCGTGTTTCGGCTGCATTTTCGATTGTTGCGCGCATGGATACTATTATACACTTGAATAAGCGCGCGAGCGTGCTCGAATAAGTGTTACAGCCTTACAGCTTGAGTTGTTTTGTTATATTTAATATTATTCTGATTCTGAAAGGGCTCCAAAATTGCAAAAATATAATAGGGATGATCGACAAAATGAAATTCCACTGTACAAAAACAACGTTATTTTGTTATTGCTTTCCGACTAATACTTTTTCTACAACGCACCAAACGCATTCTAAGACCTTGATTTTCAAAATTTTCGCCTGCGGCGCTGATGTTGGGGGTCTCTGCCCCCCAAACCCCCCGTGCTTGGTTCCTTTCCCACGAATATACATGTACCAATAGAAACATGATTCGTCTGTGTCTACCCTGTAAAATGTTCACGCTTCGCCACTGGCTATACTCAAACCGTGTCTTACTTGGCCCAGTACCTGAGCGAGACCCTTTTATTTCCTAGGGATTATCCATTGACCGCAAGCCGGAGTGGATGTAGGCCTAATTAAAAGAAGGGTCGCTCAGGTACTGGACCAAGTAAGACACGGTTTGAGTATAGAGTAATAATTAATTTAAAAGAAGACGACTCGGACTCGACTCGAATTAAAAAATCAGGACTTGCACCCCCCTAATTTTCTCAGTCATTATTTTCATGATTTTGTTTATAGGCCTAGATAATAAAAAATCAAAATGTATTAATCATGCAACTGAACTACGTTTGTTATTACACTTATTATTTTGTTGTTTAGAAAGACATAATGTATTAAAAGTTAAATCATGCATATTATAAAAATTCAATGCATTTTCAATTATCTTTATTATTATTGATTAGAAGAACTTCATTAGTATGATGCCCTCATCAATACATTACACGCATTATTTTTTGCCGAGTGCTTGTATTTTATTTAGTACTATCATTTTTACACCACTAGATAAAGATTTTATGACTACAAAAATGTACACATTAAAACAATTTTTAATTTATATTTTCATGCATGTCTGAAAGCTGTTTTCTGGGCATTTGACCAAATATATCTTTTAAAATTTTGCCTCCAGCGGCTGGGGCTCTGCCCCAGAACCCAAAATGGTCCATAGAATACAAAGTACATATTCTTACACTTCAGTTGTCCCGGTTTGTAACTTTCAAAATATGGTCACGTTGTTTTTAGAGTTTTATATAAACGTGATACCTACGGTAGTATTTTTTCTTTCTTTTTAATAAATGAAATGTTATTTTGTTATCACTTTTGGAGCCTACACAAACACAGACTAACAAGTTAGGCCGATCATTTTCTAAAAGTGCTTAATTTTGGTGGAGGTGGAGGACACTAAACTTTTTTCATTTTTCATATGTTGATCGCTCAATCTTGATATTTGCTCGATCTCGCATCGAAATTCAAACACTCACAGGAATTCTCATTTCTGATCGATCTTGCTCGAATTTTAAATTCTAGGTCTTACAGTACTTAAGACTCGGAATCGGACTCGACTCGGACACCCCACTTATTGAACATCATAATTTTAAATTAAATGCTAGCCTCTGCCTACCCGAGGCTTAGTACTCGTATAAATACAGGATTTATACCATTTTACCACCATTTTAAAGTGCTGTTTTACATTTCAGGACTGAGGTGAACAAAAGACCATCAAGACAACGTTGACACAAGAGTTACCGTATCTCTACACTTCCTAAGCCTACCCTGGGTCTCTCAAAGTCTACAAAATAATCACCTTGACCACTCAACCGTCTGAGCTGTGCACTTGTTTCAAGATTCCAGACAAGACCTTCTCACTCGTCTGCCTCTTACGTTGAGCCTGGTGAGTGAGCCTGGCTTATTGTTTTAGGTTATTTTTATGTGTAGGCCTCGGATTACAGGGCTCGAAAATTCCTATGCCCGAGTTGCCCATGACACGGGCAATCAACAAATTCGGTTAAAAACTCGAATCACGTTTACAAGGTTTCACTAAGTAGAAACCTACTTTATTGACAGGTGACGGACGCTCAACGTAGTTCGAAGCACTTGCCACATACAGGCTGCACCACGCACCACTACAATCGCATTTTGATCGATATCGACCTATCGACTTAACACATAATTCACTACTGTCGAGAAAATGGAGATCTGAGACTTGTTTACCTTCTCAGTTTTGTGAAATTCCAACCATTTTTGACACTTTTATAGGGCCTATATTGCGTAATATTGAACCATTCTTTAATGGATATACAGTACAGAACTCTTTTAACTGTAGGCATAGTATTTTACTCCCTAAAGCCTGTTTTTTCAAATACCTACTATAATTTTTGTTACTTATGCATTGAGTTTTTTCCCATTTTCAAAATTTGATTTCTGGGTAAAGGTTGCAAATAACAAAATTATTTTTGTATATCCTTTTACTTTACTCTCACACTTACTAGAAAAAAAATAAACACTCCATATTTTATACTCCCCTTGAGGGTAAAAAAATTCCCAAAGTGGGGAAAGTTCTCAAAATCGATATATTCAAGGTCATGTATCAGATCACCAATGGGAAGGTAGATACAAATTTGGCGGGATGTTATTAACTTATCCTTGAAACTAACATTTGCAAAAAAGTTTGATATATATTATATATTATAATAAACCGGTTTTAACCTGCCTGGTAAAAACTCATTTTAGGCGGTTTTAACCACCTTCAACAGATCAAGAGAGAAAGACAGGAAAAGATGAGGAAAAAAGGCAAAAACAGAGTAAAATTATTGGATTTTGAATTGGTCTAAAAATTTGATTTTTGTTCTTGTGTTGGCATTATTGATTTTAAATTTACCGCGTTTCTGCTGCAAACCCCAATGGATGGATTGTGTGATCGCGCCTTCACGTAATGAGCTTAGCATGACCGTTAATATATTCCAGTTTTACAAAATTGTTACCTAAAAGGCGTACGCATTTTCAGAAGAAGTTTGAAGCCGTTTTACAGTTTTACCTTATTTTACGAACCATTTTAGAGAGTGGTTCTGTGTTATTTTTCCTGAACAGGTGGCCATGCGAGGGTGGCAGTGCTGCGATAATTCTGCAGCGGCATTCTTAACTGAAACGCAGTATAGCCTGCAGAGTGCAGAGTATCAACTTAGGTATACAATACAAGTCTGTAGAATACAATTTACCAGAAGTCTATTAAGATTAACGTGATATATCTAGTTCTAAAAACTGATGATAAATTGCACTATGTAATCTTTCTGAGTTTTGGCCAGTTTTAGCCACTGGCCTGGACAAAACTAATAAAAGCCGGCTTTTTGCCTTTTTGCACCTTAACAGGTTTAATTGACTTTTTTTAATATTATCTGGTGGAGCCTTGTGTTTCCTGAGGGTGATTTATATATAAGCAGTAAACACGTATAGGTATAGGCCCTAGCTTAATTAAACAGACCTATGTTGAAAACATCAGGAAGGTTCATTTGGAACAACTATAGAGCCTAGCTCTGTTAGAATTGTTTATAACTCTGTGTGTTTCACTTTCAGGAGTTCGAGGAAACTATAAGACCCTTCAGTGTCATTGCTTGGCGTCGTTGGCGTCGCTAGTTAACGAGGAGGAGTCTCTAGACAGGTAGGTAAGTCATTGCCGCATTGGTCTAAATGTTTCCTTCAAACCCTTGATTTCAAGGGTTGAATTCAAGGATTTTTGCCCATTAGACGGTTCAAGGTCTTGAATTAAGCCCATTGAATGCAACTCATTTCGTTTTATATCCCATTCTTTTCAAGGTTAGCAAAAAAGACAATCAGAGTTCATTTCATTGTTATCAGATTTCATTGTTATCGTGACGTCGCTGCTTCAGCCATGGGAGGTACTGTAGAGTGAGATAAAAGTAAGGGCTGGACATAGTTGTGTTGATATGGTTGGTGTCATGTTTAAATGGCTGTGACTACTGACTATAGATTCAATATTGAACCATGTAAATGTAAATAGCCCTTTAATGTTTTCTTCCAAGGGTCTTGAACTCAACCCTTGAAATCAAGGAATTGAATTAAACATTGAACCGTTTAAATCAGGCTTGAGTAGGCCTACCGTATCGGACCGTATATAGCGTGATTTTTTTTTTTGAAAATACAATCACAAAAACAACTCGCATTATTTCCGTGCTCTTGCATTTAAAATAGCGCCTGAACATAGGCCACCGCAATACAACTCCCGCGCATCGATTGCTGCACATCGCCCCACCCACCCACTCGACGCGGAAAAAGACCGTGGGAATATATCCGCCTATCACGTGTTCCATGGAAAATGACCACCAAATTAAGTGCGCGTACAATTAAAAAGTTTTCTTGGGAATAGATTCCGAATCGATTCTTAGATCACAATGATCGATTCCAATTTTTTGGAATCTACCGGTATGTCATCCCAAAATCAGACGTGAACTTTGGTTGGCCTGCAAGTAGGGACCCTGAGAAATAGCAAATAAAAAGTTCTCATTTCATTATAAAAAAAATCTTCAATTTCAGTATATAAACTCAAGGTAAAGGCATCATTTCCTCATAATAATAGCACTATAATCACTACTCTTCACCAAAATAAATACGTAGGTATTGGTATTACACATAAATGAATATTTGGGGCATATAAAGTTAACTTAATTGGGATTAGCTAGGTGTGTTCGATAATAATATTTTCAACTGTCATGGTGCCAACTATACGTTAAAATAGAAATGTTGATTTCAATGTCAAATTAATTGCATATTTTGGGCTAAAACTTACAGATATTGAGAAAAGTTTTCGATTTTGCTCTAATTTAGCATAAAACGTGATTATTGCCTTATTTTGCTACTTAATAATAAAACAGTCATATTTAGCACCATTTACTCATTTAGTGAAAAAAGTCATTCACAAAATTTCAGGGTCTTTACCTGTGAGCTTGTGCTTGGCCCTACACTGTTGAAAAACATAGGACTAAGGGTGTGTCTGAATTATGGTCCCAAGTCCAGGTGTAGGTCCAAGTCCAACTCAATGTTAAAGTGCTTTACCAGCCTATAGTAGAGCTGCCTGCCGGGCAAAGTCAACACTACCTAAAGTTAGGTTAGATGTTTATTCGAGGGTCCTTTGTAAAGTATTTGATTTATTAAAAGTATTTGTACATCTAGTAAAACCAATTAAATACGTGATAAAAACAAACAAAACTTAAATGTTTACCTTTATTTAACAATGCATTCATTTATTGTTTCTCTCGTTGTCGCGGACGGCCATTTTGAATCGGACCTAAAACGAGTGTACACTTTTGATTGCTCGATCTATTTGTCGACTTGGACCAAGAATGGACCTAGACTTAGACTTTTCAGACAGTACTTTACACGCCATCGACAGATAATCAGTACCTAACTACGTTGTTAGACGTGGACTTGAATTTGGACCTAGACCTGGACCTGGACCTAGACTTTGAATAATTTTCAGACACACACCCTCAGCCCTAACATTGTTCAAAATGTTTTGTTGTAAGAGTGAAACGAAAGGCTATTCATTCATTGTACCCTATATTGTAAATAAAAAATGTTTCTTGTAAATTAAAATTTTCTTTGATTTTTTCTTTTTCCTTGATATGATTTCGAAAATTTTGGGGGTAGTTCACATTCACACCGACACACACACATACGCATACTCACATTCACACCGACACACACACACTAACATTTCCAATCGCACTGCACCCATACACTCACATCATACACCCACATTCACACGTCACAAACATAATCATATGTCAAGCAGTAAGTTTACAGGGCCTTTTTTATTGTGTGAACTGTATTTTATTATTTTGTACTACTTTTTTATATATTCCATTATTGTAATTTAGACTTAAGATATATTATATCACACTTGTGGGGTATAACCTTTTGATGATAAATAATAAATAATAGTAATAATAATAATATTCAAGATTGTGCTATATTCGGTCCAATACGGTATATACCATGAACCATGCCACCGAATATATAATTTAAAAAGAAAAGTCTTATTTAGAGTCTACCAACTTGTTGCCTTCATCATTATCTGTTGGTGTTGCCATAGGCGTATGTCGTCATGAAAGTTTGCAAAATATGCTTATCTCAAATATCCTCATTCCGTTTTTGGTCCCACAGGTCTTAACTACAATGCTTCTCAAAAACTTCATGTTAACACTTTATTAATTTAATCATCATCATTATCCATCGCCATTTCCTGCTTCTGGCAGGGTCAGCTTGGGTTTTGCAACCAAATTCTTCCACTTCTTTCTAGCCTCCCACAATTGTGTCTCTGCTACATGCTCCCAGCTCTCTCCTCTAGTATGTAGGTCTCTTGCTATGGTCTCCTTCCATCTCTTCCTTGGTCTCCCCCATCTTCTTCTTCCTTCGATCCTTTTCTCATACATTCTCCTGGGCATCCTCTCTTCCGTCATTCGTTTCATATGCCCAAACCAAATTAGGCCTAATTAATATAATATATGTTGCATACATCAGGAAGGCTTGTTTGAACATCTACAGAGTCTATCTCTGTAGGCCTTATGGGATGGCTTGTTTCTTACTCCATGTTTTACTTTCAGGAGTACGAGAAACTCTCAGTCGTCACGGAAACTACAAGAACATTCGTTAGCATCACCAGTTTAGAAGAATTGTGTGGACAGGTACGTCCACAACTTTTTTGGTTAAGTACCCCCAATAGCAAGTCAAAACTATGACTAAGACCTCATTTTGACCTCATTTTAGTGTTAAACGTGGCCTTGCTTTCCCGACATCAGTAGGCTTATTCTGAGGTTGAGGGTGCAAATGACCATTATTAGATCGTTTTCGGGGTTGAACCTGTTTTGGTTTTTCAGTTTTGGTACGTCGTTGTCGTTTTTTTTTTTTATCAGCTGGGTTTTCCGTGTGCAACGGTTTTGCTTCAAGATAGGGCAGACAAAAATTATGTTGCACAACTAAATAACGTTGTTGCTCATGTTTGGAGGTCACCATGGGGTAGGAGGCTGTGATGCAAAAAATTGAATAAATGTGATTCTCTACGTTACTTTCACGATAACTGGGTAATAAAAACTTCATGTTTTAAATTGTTTCTGCGTACCCCTCGGCTGGGCTTCGCGTACCCCTTTACCTGTACCCCACTTTGAGAACCGCTGGTCTTTTTTGTGCCACCATTGTTGTTCCCTTCTGTTGCAAAAGAATGTAGTGTATGTTGTGTAATGTAATGTAGTGTAGTACATAATAGGGAATATACCTTAACTTGTTTTATCACTCCACTACATTAAGGACTTCATTCTGAATACGTTAATCATATTATTTATTATTTAAATAAGATTTTCGTTTATGAAAGTAAGCTGAAAGTTGCATCAATAATAATGGCGGGAAAAATGAGCCTCTACGTCACTATATGGTACTGATGCGAATCGGCCAATAAGGGGATGCCAAACAGTGATATTAACTTTGCAATCGAAGTATGTATGTAAGCCCATTGGTCAACAATGTTCTAGCACGCTCTCGACCTGAATCTTGACGTCACGTGCTGTTTGCGCGGGAAATAAAATACTACAAACTTTGAGCCTCAATAGAATTTAAAATATTTTCTTTAAATTGCTTTTAATTGCAGTATAATGGCGTTTTAAGTGGTTTTCTCTCCATTTCTTACACCCTCGTCAATATTTGGACTTGGTGCATATTCCCTTTTATATTGTTTTATATAGGCTACATGGAAATCTTCATTTACAAACATTTAAGCAAAAAATCCCACATCAGGCCTTTCCCACACTGCACACTGCACTGCTTACATTTTGTATTCTGATGTTTATCTCCTTTTTAATCTTTCCACTTGCCATTTCTCCATTTCCACCCTAGATATCTAAAACTATCCGCCACTAGATAGGCCTATTACCGATTAATAATAAATTAGTAATTTAGTATTTTATATCTTTATATATACCCAGAGCCAGGTAGGTATTTGGGGTGAAAATAAATTGTAATTTTTGTTTTTTAATTTGTCAAAAAGTGGTGAATCGGTGGTAAAAATTATTGACATTTTTGTTTTTTTTGTGGTGTATAATTTTTTTCTCAATATTTTTGGGAATTTTGCAACCGGGATCATAAATAGGATTTTAAGGTGGCAATAAAAAATTACCATGGTAACATACTGATCCCTCTTTATTTTTAATCTACATCTACAAAAAAAAAAAAACAAGTTTGCACTCGCATTATAATATTCACGGTCTATGCATCTCCAATGCTATTTCAGCACATTTGAATATTCCGCGCCCTTGAATGGTACGAGTTCCAGCAGAGTCGATAAAGAAGTTTCCCTAACCTTCTTTATCGACTCTAGTTCTAGCAATGGCCAACAGAGCGCGCCACGCGTCGCTCGGCGAGTTTGACCTTCAAGCTTAGCGTCGAAAGCAAAGATGGAAGATTGAAGGAAGAAACATAAAACGTGTCAAACTACGCCAACTACGATTTTAAAATACCTAAAAAGTGCATTAATAGAATATTCACCGGCATTCTTTCTTCTCGATAGTTGATCGGAAATATTAGTGATACAGATGCAACAAAACCAATAAAGGATGTTTATTTTCGATGCCGTGTAGGCCTAGGCCTATTCCCGGTTCCCTCTTCCAAGTTCCTTTGTTGTTTATCGTAATAATTTTGAAAGCATGCAGTCTCTAGGGCCAAGGCCTATTTTTTGCCATCACAGTACACACGTAGTAGGCCTAGGTTATCTTATAAGCCTAGGCCCAGACCTCTGTACTTAGGCCTAGCCCTACTGTGATGATGGTTCTTTTCAGTTTTCTTAGGATTTCATGTGTTTAAAACTCGACGAGACGAGAGTTGACAACACGGAAACATGGGAAATCTATTTGAAAGACGTAGACTACTAACTTGCTCTGTAGTACGACGTCATGACACGAATCACGGATTAACGCACAGCAGCTGGCGAGCGAGCCTATAAAACATCATGCGATGCCCTGACCCGCGCCTGGGCGGTCCACGCACACGCTCAGAATCTCGGCCAACATTTTCGCAATAATTATATTTCGTGGGCGGATTTTGTTCGAATTATAAAAATAAAAATTGAATTTTATTTATTTTTTTTATTTTTTTGCAAAAAGACAAGAAAAGCGAGAAAATCGTTGATACAGTATATCGCCGAAATAGGAAAAATCGCGGATATCGCGGATAAACACCGATTTTGTGAAAATTCATGAAATTAAAAACCATATATTTGCAATCAGAAACTCATGAAACGTAAAGATATGAAAAAAATTAATTGAAAACAACAATTCGCGATTATCGTTAATACCCCAAATACCTGTACCTTTCCAATCATCAATTATTTTTATTTTATTGTTGTGCAACTCTAATAGTCACTGTGTTGCACATTTCAGGAGTGCCAGGAACTTGATTCGAGAACCTTCCACATCGTATGTCGCTGCTCACGGTGATTCTTCAACCTCAGCGTCTCAAGACATCGTCATATTCAGCCAACTATGCTCATATCGCAGAATAATTGATGTTTGTAAGTCGGTTCTTGGAACAGTTGATTTATTCCTAATCCCTCTATCCTCCCTTTTAACAGGTTTATCCTGCATGTTTGGTACGGTGCTCGACTGTGTATTTAACTATATCATTTCTTAGCATAATTTTATAAATTCAGTCAACGTTTTGGTTTCTTGCAGTCTCTTAGTTATCTGACACGGCTATTGTCAGTGAGTAAAGTGATGATATCGTTAAGCTACTGGTCATGAAGAAGCACCAGCATGTTCCCAGCATGTTTACTAGCTCACACCACAGTTCACCTTACAGTCAAACTGTTTTCATTTTGAATTTTGAGTGGTCCGGTTCACATTTCGAAAGAACAATGCTATTTATAATTCCCTATTACGTCCACCGGTTGTACGCTGATCCGTTTATGACGCCATAATTTCGTGGTCCAGTGCTGTGTTTCACTGTTTTTACCACGCTTTTGAGGCTCTGTAACATCTTCAGCCAATCAACAACACTTAATCCATCCAGCCTTTTCTGAACTCAAAGTAATCATCTTGTGCAGTAGCTATATATACATATGTATATATATAGGCCTATTGTGTTTAGCCAAGTAAAATAGACCTAGTGAAAATAAAATACCGTAAATGAGAATGCGGCCTGATTTAAAAACAAAAATCGATAATAGTTTGGGCCTACTAAACAGGCATTGGAACCCCTTTAGCTTAATTGCAGCAAGTTCAATGTTTTCCAATAGTTGCCAGCATGAGGCTTCTCTCGAGTAAACTGTGGAGTGAACCCTAGTGTCCCCTGGTAGTGGGTGTGGTGTATGTCTGTATCGTCCATGATACTTAATCGGCGCTGCTCTTATTGAATTCCCTTGTCCCGAATAAAACAACATGGAAATAAAAAGGATCGAGAATGATGGGACAAACAACTCGAGATTTTTAAACGTTGACCTAGTGAATGTGAAAGAACGTTAAAACATTGACCTACAGAATGAATAGAATAACTAGTAGAAGGGCTACATTAACAACATACTCTCTCACTAAAACTTAATATGTAGGCCTACAGCAAATTAAACATTGTCTCTTTAGGGTTTCACCACCCATTTTTACATTTTGTCTTTGGATAAAAACAAATCGTCACAATAACAAAAATAATAATTAATAATACTAATAATATGAATTATTGAATCAATAACTTTGTCCTTCGAGAAGGCTTACACTTACTTACACTTAAGTTAACATAAACAATAACAAAGGACTGTCTTTGACAGCTAGTAGAATTTCTCTTGAAGAAGAAGACTAGGAAATATCAGACAATGGATGTTTCTGTTATTAAAAACTTGAACTTGAACTTGTACACCTGACATGATCAATCTAAAGAACATCCTAGCATTAGCATTTGCAACAGCCATGTCAGTTTGTACACATAGAACTAAACAAAAGACCATTGTTACCTAAACCCAAGCATTGAAAGGAAAGAAGACACATAATGAACACACATATTTTATCAGATTACACACAAGACGAACTATCATTTGCAGACGTTCACGCGGCAATTTATTGTGCAGCTGTAGCATATTTGGGCTACAAGGTAAAATCTGCAATCTCTTCAACAGAAGAAGAAAAATACGAACAGCAACTAGTTGGGAGAATCGAAGATTTTAGGAAAGATATCGATCGACTGGAACAATTACGAATGGGTAGAGATGTGCAAAAATGGTGACAACGAAATTCGCGATTTTTTTTTAAAAGTTGCAATAATCCCTTCAATTCAGTTTGCACATGAATCTCCTGAATTGTGTTTGAATGGTACCAATTTCCAATTCGCGAATTTTCGCGAAATTTTTGTTGATACCGCAAACTAGTGGCGAAATTAGCAATTATGTCTTTCAACGCGAATTGGTCACGAAAAAAAAAATCAAATTTTTGGTGGAGGTGCCGGGTACATAGTTGAAATTAAATTAATCCTGTCTGGTACATTTGGTGGAGGCGCCTGGTCATACAACGCGATTGTGAGATCGTAATAATCGTTTGAACGAGAGTAAGCTTAAAATACTTCATATCCATATCAAAAGACATTACATAAAAAATGCATAATTTCGTAAATTTGGTGGAGGTGCCGGGTAGTCGAAATTAATAATGGTAAAAACTGTCGGAAACTTTGAAAACTGAAGGCTGAAATTGAGCTTAAAATTAAAACTGATTCTTAACTTCAATCTCATGTGCTTGTTTTTCTTTTAAATCATTAAAATCAATCAAATTATCCTGAAACTTGTAATATTGTTATTATTATTCCATTATTTTTTTAAAATTTTGCATCAGAAAATTGTGTTTTTTGGTAAATCGCGACAAATCGCGAATTTTTATTTTTAAGGCGCGAATTTTCAAACTTTAAAAAAACACTTTTGCACATCTCTACGAATGGGTAATCTGTCTAAAAATGTGGTAAGCTACTGCCAAAATATATTTGAAACACTTACTTACACACTAACACTTACTGAATTCATTCACAAATATTTGGATACACTTAAACAAAAAGTAAGTGCTCTAGCTAAGAGTTTAAGAAGATATAGAGAATGTAGTATTAGAGAAAAACAAAACCAAATGTTCAAAGAAAAGGAAAAACAGTTTTACCAAAAATTATCTAGTACCGAAGAAATAACAGGAAATAGAACACCAACTAAGATGGAGATAGAAGAGTTTTGGGCAGGAATATGGATGGGGTAACCCGGTAGCACACAACCAAGATGCACAATGGATTCAAGATGAAATAGCTAGGATGAGCAATATTATTGAGATGAGATTCGAAGGTACTATAACTGTTGATAAATTAAAGTCGACAATCAGTGCTACACATAGCTGGAAAGCACCAGGTACTAATGATAATATTAAAAAATTTTGGTATAAGAAATTCAACACTACTCACAATCAAATTACCAAATGTCTCGAGTTGATAAATGGAGTTAAAGAAATAGTACCTGAATTCTTTACTGAAAGAGTAACCTATCTCAAACCGAAGGATAATGACACGAAGAACCCAAGTAAATATCGACCAATTACATGTCTACTGTACCAACTATATATTAAATATTGACTTCATGCATAACAAATAAAGTATATATAATATATATTATATACTAAGAAAACGCTCAGTTGGACGCGTTGTTGAGCGAGCACCGGTACGTGCAACATGACCCGAGTACGACATTCCCATAAGGCCCACCACACAGTGTAGGCCTAACTGGATATTGACATTGTACACTTTATACTATTCAAACATCTTTGCATTGTACTAACTCACGTCATGCCTTCTAAAGTGTATCTTTGTATCTTCACTGCCTCCTTCATTTTTTAACATCATTTTTCGAATTATGATTACCAATAAGTCTTTAAGGTCTTGACCGATTTAGCTGAAAATTTGGAAAATAGGAGAGAATGTTGTACTTATTGACCCTGCAAAATTTCATAACGATCGGAACATTTTTTTTTTTTTTTTTAACCAACGATCGGATTTTGTTCAAAAACTATACAGCAACCCGCCTAGGTGGTATGTACATGTGTAAAAAGTTTCAGGTCGATCAGAGAAACGGTGCGACCTGTATCGAAGCAGTAACAGAAAAAAAAAAAAAAAAAAAACAGACATTCGAGCCATAAGAGTCAAGTGGAGACGCTCGCTACGCTCGCTCAATAATCATTGCGAAGAATACAATATCATGTCCGAGATACGAAAAGGATGCTGTAAGAACTCACATGAATGTAAAGAACAACTCATTATCGACTCTTCTGTAATGAATTAGGCAAAGGATTAGAGTTATGGACGATAACGAAGTATACAAATATTTAGGATTCTCATATGCTGCCAGAATTGAACATAAAGTAATATAATCAAAATTGATAAACAGTAAAAACAAGATCACAGCAATAAATACATATTTGCTACATTTGGAATCATTAAATGGACACAGACGGACATCCACGCGTTGGAAATATTAACTCGTACTACACTTACCAAACACAGAATGCATCATCCTAAATCAGCAATAGAAAGATTGACACTTCCAAGAGAACAAGGAGAACGGGGCCTAATTTATCTGAACAACTCATATTATAAACAGCGGGACTGTTTAAGAAAATACGTTTTTACAAAGAGCAACTAATCAACACTTCATAGGGCTGTGGTGCTAGCTGACAAATCATTAACTACACTCAATCTAGCAAACGAAAATGTCAATCACAATCACAATATTTAGCAATTTAGTAAGGGTTTGTTTGTGCCCCAGCATCGGTACGCAAAGCCGGAGGTCGATCCCCAGTTGGGGCAAACTTTTACGACATCACAGATAGAAAATAATAACTACTGTAGTAAATACTAGGAAAACGCTAAAGTCCCGTCGCGTTGTTGAGCGAGCACCGGTACGTGCAACATGACCCGAGTACGACATTCCCATAATGTTACATACCAATAAGTCTTTAAGGTCTTGACCGATTTAGCTGAAAATTTGTAAAATAGGAGATAATGGATAAAATCCACCGCCATCTAGAGGACCTTGACATCATTTCTTTGGGAAAACTATTTTAACTCTTGATTACTTCTAAGTGGCAGTGCATAGTGACCAGAATTCTCGTGCGACTTTTCGTTGCCATGGTAACGTTACTTTTGTTAAAATGTAATTTCTATCTACACTACTTATCGGATCAAAATAAAATTAACATATTCGTGACCGGACGGACATTCTAAATGATTTAGCCACCTCAGATTTTGTCGCCGTTTAGTTAAAAAAAAAAACTTTGGATTAACTTTAATGTAACTTTATAACTTTTTGAACGATTTTGCCACAAAACTAATGGCATTCAATCGGGAACGAAGCTTGCGGATGGTCAAAATTTCAACTCGATCCAAGCCTCCGTTCGACCGCTATCATGAGCCAAAAAAGCTGCGCGACTTTCCGTTGCCATGGTAACGGTACTTTGTTATAATGTAATTTCCATCTACACTACTTATCGGATCAAAATAAAATTAACATATTCGTGACCGGACGGACATTCTAAATGATTTGGCCACCTCAGATTTTGTCGCCGTTTAGTTTGAAAAAAAACTTTCGATTAACTTTAATGTAACTTTTTAACTTTTCGAACGATTTTGCCACAAAACTATACAGCAACCCGCATAGGTGGTATGTACATGTGTGCAAAATTTCAGGTCGATCAGAGAAACGGTGCGACCTGTACACCGAAGCAGTAACAGAAAAAAAAAAAAAAACAGACATTCGAGCCATAAGAGTCAAGTGGAGACGCTCGCTTTGCTCGCTCAAATATGTACATACGGTAGGTCCGTATAACACAACTTTTCACCTGGTCTACAGCTAAGTTAAAAATACTGTGAGTAATTTAAAGTTACCTAGTCCCATACTGGTGGGTTAGGGGGTTGGGTAGGAACTTTTAAAAAAGAACGCATTTCTTTTTCGGGAACTTTTTAAGGTACGCGTTCCATTTTTAGTTAGAGGAACTTTCAAAACAAAAGTTACAAATTTTCGGGAACTTTTAATTAAGTTTTAGAAGTTCCTTTCACTCTTAAGAGATGACAAAACCCGCCACGCCTCTACATTTCAAAACATATTTAGCTGATACAGATATGAAAATCATTGATAAAAACAGTACTAGCATATAATTTTTAGGATGCGTAACCTCGAATGATGAACCTGTCATATAGCTCGCGACGACGCGGCTTAAAAATCGCGGCCTAAATCCTTTGTGCGATAATTTATCTGATATAGGAACTTTTAATCGGGAACTTTTATTGTTTCAGAAACTCAAAAGTTCCTTTTTATGTGAAGGAACTGTAGCTTTTAAAAGTTCCTTTTTAGCGAGAACTTCCCAACACTGCATACTATGGTGTAGCATCTGCAGTTATTATATAATATGTGATGTTGTCTGGACAAAGAGACCTTGCTACTTTGGGAATACAGGAGTTTTAAAATTGCTGGGTGTAAAATGTTGATTTTCATATTCTTGTTGAAACTACCAGACATCAGTGTTCTGTTTCAACTTCAACTCTTATTATGTGAGAAACATGTTTCTCACATGATCCAGCCTTTTGGCATTCCTTTCATCACACCACTTCAACTCTTATTAGTGCAAGAAACTTACCATAGATATGAAATAGATTAACATTAACAAGTTTTTTGAACGGTAGGGGGGAATTTTGATTTCTAGATGTACTTACATTTTTCACTTTGGATATTATATATTGTTCAGTCGTAAATTAAAGTATGATACATCAAAATATGCCGAATTACCTTCTTTTGTAGCATAAAAAAACACATTTTTCTGCACATCACAATTACTTATAAGTTATTCGTTTCATTTTCAAATCTAGTATCTGTGCAAGTTCAAGCATTTTTAAGAATTTTTAAGTTATTCATTAAGTTTTCTTAACTATATCTCCATCCTTATGCACACTACACACAATACACACGCACACACACAGCTTGTAGATGGAGCGAATGTAGAATCAACTACCTGACCAGAGGGCTGGTTGTTACTCGATTGCTTGTCTTCGTTCCATGTTGTTTTCTCGGTGTCACCCACTGCCCGTTATATCCCCGTTATTGGATGGCTCACAAAATCATAACATACACCTCCATTTACAATCGCAACTCGAGTATTCATTTGTGACTACTAGGAAATTACTGTCGACTCTTATTAAAGTTTTCCTATTTGAAACTAATTGCATGATTGCTTCACATTGTTAATTGTTACGCTGGATAAAGCAATATGATTAAAACATTTCACCAGCGATAACTCTAGTTTTGAAAGTGTTGAAAGAACTGCCCAAGTGGGTAAAATGGCTGACTCAGTGTCTCACAATGCTTTCATTTCATCTATGGCACTCGTTGAGCAACTGAACAAGTTCAGATATCAAATGTTGGCTCTTTATTTTGTGATTCATCCATGAACTTGTGAGTTATGTGTGCACAATCCTCTGTGCCTGAAACTTGATTACATAAACAGCATCTTGTGTGTGGATTATGTAGAATCTATACTGTACACTGTAGGCTACAGTATCTTCAAAAGATTTTAGAAGAGGTCTAGACTATCAATCCGTACAACGTTAAGACGTTTGTCCCATACATAATATATTTTACATTATTTTGGTTCTCAATCAAAAATTAAAATCAATAGATCTAGGCCTATTGAGGAATTTACTCTAAATGCATTGCACTTGATTAATCTCTAATTTATAAATACTTATACCAACAATTATTACTCTAAATAATAATTCAAAATATAAAAATTTAACGTAAATAAGATTAACTCCACCCTAACCTTAAATTAATGTTTAAACTTAAACCTTAATGTAAACAATTCTATATATATACACAAACAACTAAGTTTTTGCTGATTATTTAACTTTTTAAAAGCCACTTTTATACAAATCTTGTAAGTGTGTTTAATAAACATTTGTATGCTTGTTAATTAATATCTGAAACATTGTGCATCGTTGGCATATTAAATGTATGGTTTTAAAACGTATTTGTAAAGAAAACGTGCAATAGTTTTCAAGTTTTAACACAAACTGCTGAGTGCATTAAATTACAACAATGTGGTGACCCAAACTATGACGTCACATGCTGTAAGCGCAAGAAATACCGTAGTAAATGTAAAACTTAATTTTACCTCAATAGAATTCAGATTTAGTACACGCAGGTCAATATAAGGACTAGATAGGCAGTCCGTATGGGTCTATCATGACTTTTGAATTGAAATTACCTTCTTACCAAAATTTTGATTATGTACTTTTTAATTTACATGTGGCCGTTGTTCGTTGACAATGCCCTCGATCAAGTCAATTTCAGAAACTTTTAGCAATTTTGTTTCATAAATAGAAATTGGCATACTAAGGGAAAGAGACCTGTATGTATTCCTTGCTGTGCTATATAGTTTTATGTCAAATCGTCATGAAGGTGTTCAGTAAACCCTTGTTAATTCAAAGCTAGTGTTAAAATGTCCCTACATAAGATTTTGGTATAGGCCTATGACTTAATGTTCATTCCTACTAATTCATTTTGTATAGTTCAAACTTTTGATTTTTGGTGTTCTTTGGCTTAGGGAAGACTACTGTTTTTGTTTCAAGCAATGCGTTTTACAACTGTATACTATATATGAATATATTTATTTATTATTTATAACCAAGTTGGAATATTTGGATGTCTTGTGACCTTGTCACAAGTAAAACTTTAGTTATCCTACAAGATTGCTGTTTATGTCAATACTGGTTTTGAATCTCTCACATAGTAATTCCAAGGTGATGGCATAATTATCCCCAATCTGGCAATCATGGTCAATTGCAAATCACAGTCTGGCTTTCAAACACTTTCTAGTTACAATAATCCTAGATTAACTGACTCCATGATGGACAGTGTTGGCTCGAGAATTAAGTGCGCGACTCTTGATTCAGGAGGACCAGGGTATCAAATCCTGTTGAGACATATAATCCTGATTGAAGTTTTTTTCCGAGGTTTTCCTCAGTCGTTGATGTGAATGCAAGGGAACGAGTTCTCTTAAATAGCCCTTGAACATTCCTTTACAATAATTGTCCTTACTCCATATACCTAGTTAAGACACCTGAAGAGGGGCATGAATTATTATTATTACTTATTCAGCGATTTGCAAATGGCCCTGGTTTCATGTGTTGTTCTCTAAGGCAGCTCACTTGATTATGTATCATGGACGACTGGCATACTTGCAATCAACAGTAGGTCTGTTCAATTTGGCTACAACAATAAACTCAATGTAGGTACCGAGCAATAGGGCCTTTTGTATATAATATCCTTCGGTAAAGAAGGCTCTATATTATGATAGTCATTTTGTTCCTCAGGTAAACTGGTTTCGTTTTTGGCAAACCCGATTCTCTGGTATCCTAAGTATACCGGTATGCAGTTGTTGCGGTGCAATAATGTTATGTGTAACTTTAATTAGTAACTTCTTTATCAATACAATGAATAATAATTTCAAACGACTATCATGAAATCAAATACATAGAGATATCAAATAAAAAACAAAGATTGATACATTTTTAATTTTAAACATTGCTAACATGATTACAGTGATCACCATTGTTAATTTGAATACAAAATATATACGTACACATGAGCCTGAATGCTTGTTGGTCCTTTGGGCTTCTCCCACTTTTCAATGCAGAAGGTCCCTGGTACCAGCAACTTTTTAAACTGTAAATGGTAACTTTGGAGCTAACAATAAAGCACATTAGAAATCATACACAGTAATTACGTTCACACTGAAAATCAGTAGCTTGCATCTGATTCGTCGGTTCTATATATACATTTGTTTTTATTTATTTACTAACCTGGACCTAAGCATTGTTGTGATAATAGTTTACACAAGGTTATTTACCTGTTTTGCCAAAAACAAACCGATTTTAAAAAGATTTTAATTTGAAAAGAGTGCGCATTCTTTCAAAGCAGTGTTGTGCAGTTTTTGTAACTGAATAGGATAAATGTTAAATAAACTCTTAAATATATTTGGAGGTTCCGACAATGAATTCAGCACGGAACCTAGTGCATAGAACATATTCTTTTTAGAATTTGCTGTGACAACTAAAAACATTCTTTACCGCTAGACCCAAGACCGGCCTTGATGGCATAGTTGGCCAAATGTAGACAACAATTAATGTTCCAAATATTATACATATGATTGCTTACGACAACACTGCTTTAAAGAATGTGTATTCCTATGCAACATTGCAATAGATTCAATTATCTGTAAGCCATATTGTTGTAGCCATCAACCAAATTATGGAGAACCTTGTTTGCTTATAACTTACGTTTTAGAAATGAACAGACCTATTGTTGTGGACAGACAGTTGTGAGAACTTTTACATTGCGACTCAGAAGAACCAGGCTTCTTAGGGTGGTAGACCCCTGCAGTTACAGTTTTTAGTGATATCTCGAGAACGGTGGAAAATATCTAAAAACTGATTGCAACAGTAATGTGGTTTTGTAAGAATTATAGAACTAACGAAAAAAAATTTAAATATAATAATCGGTTCAGTTTGTATTTTGATTATGCGTTTAATTAATTAAATGTCTAATTAAAAACTTACTTACCATAACATAACAATCTTTTTTCATGCAGGCTATAGTTCTCTCAAAACCACATAACATAATGTTGGCAGGGGTCTGTCGCTTTAAACACGAGCAGTAATTGAGCTCATTGGCAACCCTTAAACACTTTTCTGTGCTTGCTTGACCCTGGGGGGGGGGGGGGGGGGCCAGTCTGTAATAGCTGGCAGGCTTGGGTTCTTTAAATTTAGCTTTAGAACCTTTGTGAAATCCATTGTGAACTTTTTTATTTTAGATCTTGGAAGTTTTGTTAGCATTAACATCACTTTTATAATATGCACGTGGGGTGAAGCAAATTGAATTTAATGTCCCCTACCCACTGAAAATCAGTTCTGTGACTGAGTCACAATAATAGTAATAATAATAATAGCCGGTAGGCTTGGGTTCTTTAAATTTAGCTTTAGAACCTTTGTGTAATCCATTGTGAACTTTTTTTATTTTAAATCTTGGAAGTTTTGTTAGCATTAACATCACTGGAATTTAGTGTCCCCCTCCCCACTGAAAATCAGTTCTGTGACTGAGTGTGGAGTGGGTACTCGAAATACAAATTTTATTTATTTAATTTAAATGCAATTCTAGTTAAATTTGTAAATCAATTCGTATATCTGAATGGGATAAGACATAAAATAAATAAAAGAAGTTTCCAAAGAATTGAGGAAGTGTATGGTTTATTTTACAAGCACAGGAAGTACTTGAGGGTTTTCAACACTTTATAAAACTAGGAGCAATGATGGCCACTTAACCCTTGGAGATGACCTAGTGTATTTGTTCTCACGGCTGCATCGTCCTGCATAGTGGTGTTGGCTAGTTTCACTCTTTTGCTCGTTTTGCTACACTCAAACAGTGTGTTATTTCCATTGCACTGACGGGGCTGATATGGAATCTCACGAGAGGTTGCCATTTTCTGATCATCTTAGTTGTGATTGAACCTTCGTACGTTCAATCACAACTAAATGTTTGGGAAGTGGGACCTCTTCGAGTTTCATCATCAGTCCTGTCTCTGCATTGGGGAGAACACTCTGTTTAAGTGAAAAGTTTCGATGCTAAACTTGGTAGCTCTGAAATGCAAAAAAGACTTAGGTAGTATAAAAAGCGCTTTTTTGGCGCATTTTTTGTGTTTTTTGCCCATTTTTTGCTTGTTTTCCATGTTATTTGTATAATATTTATTGTATTTTATTTAATATTGTTAATAAATATATATTTTTCCAATGCAATTGTTATTATTTATTATTATTATTATTATTATTATTATTATTATTATTTATATAATATATTTATTTAGCCTTGAAAAAAACAGCTAAGTCCATAAAGTAGGTCAACTGCTAAATTTAGCAGCTGACCTAGAAATATGGCCTTGAAAAAAATGGCTATGTCCATAAACTAGGTCAACTGCTA